>OY992504.1:31895869-33095869 GCA_963921215.1 Scoparia ambigualis
GTTTTTGAAAAGTTACAGAAAGTCAATCTCAAGTTGAATCCGTTAAAATGCGAATTTTTAAAAAAGGAAATTTTATATTTAGGTCATGTAGTTTCGGCAGAAGGAATTTTGCCGGATCCTGAAAAAATCAAAGCAATACAAGAATATCCCGTGCCAAAAAATGAAAAAGAGGTAAAAAGTTTTGTGGCTTTTGCAAACTATTATAGGAAGTTTATATCGAATTTTGCAGAAAAAGCATATTATTTAAACAAGTTAAGTAAAAAAGATGTAAAATTTAAATGGGATGATAACTGTAAGCAATCATTTTTAGATTTAAAAATCGCACTCCACCTTTATTACAATATCCTGATTTTGGACAAAATAATGTATTTATGTTACATACAGATGCTTCAGGGTACGCTATAGGAGCCGTTCTATCTAACAGTGATGAACGACCAGTAGCTTATGCAAGTAGAAGTTTAAACAAGGCGAAAAGCAACTATCTCACAATAGAAAAAGAACTACTAGCAATAGTATGGGCAATAAAACACTTTCGACCATATTTATATGGTAGACATTTTAAAATCAAAACAGACCATAGTCCTTTGATATATTTATTTAATATGAAAGATCCATCAAGTCGGTTGCTTAAGTTTAGACTAGCGTTAGAAAAATATGATTTTACAGTTGAGTATATTAAGGGTAAAGAAAACACAGAAGCTGATGTATTATCGCGACTAAAAATAACATCAAAAGAATTAAAGGAAATGAATGAATGCTTATACGTGATTACCAGGTCAATGACGAAACGAATTAATGGGAAAAACGGGAAAGAAAAAATAAATTATAAAGATTCTATTCACGAAGGGTCTGATCAGCCTAGAGTGGTAGAACTTGCGACTAAGCCAAAAGAAAGTGTGGAATTAAGATTAATTTCAGAAAAAGAGCCCTATAAACTAAATTAAAATGACAAAATAAATATGAAGGAATCAGAAAAGTTAATATATTTAAAGAAAGAAAAAATGTTATATATGAAACCATTTTCTCCATCGCAAACGACGCGACGCACCTTTGTGCGAGAACTTGGTATAAAATGTAAAGAATGGAGTATAAATAAAATAATAATAATGAAAGGTAAAAATAATAATATATTTGTAGGAAAATTAGCAAATGAGATAACAAGGACAAAAGAATGGACCGGTCCACAATTATGTATAATAAATTAAGTAATAAGAATAACTGATAAAGACGAAAAAAAGTAATACTCAATGACTTTCATATATCACCTACGAGTGGCCACGCAGGGGAAAGAAAAATGTATAATAATATAAAAAGAAGATATTTTTGGTCAGGACTAGAAGATGATATAAGAAACTATGTAAAAAAAGTGCGAAAAATGTCAAAAAGAAAAATATTCAGTGTATACTTAGGAACCAATGACAATTACAACAACAGCAGAGACAGCTTTTCAAAAATATAAGGTGACTGCTAGAAACCGCAAAAAACTTCTAGGGCTGGTCAGGTCAAGTGTTTTAAACATGACAAAAATGACAAAAAAAAATCGTGTTTTTTTTACTTTTTTATTAAATAATTCATTTGTAAATTTTAATTAGAAGGTCTTTGAGTATCTAATTAATTTTAAACCAATAGCATAAGAAAAATAAAATTAAAAACAATTAAAAATAACGATTATTTACAACGCGCAGGCAATGAACGGCTGGCCGGCCGACTGTTGACCCGTGCGCGTTGTCAGCTGGGCGATAAGTACCTACAGTGCGACATAAAGAGTAGAAAATAAATGAGGGCGCTGTTGTCGTTAACATAGCAACCCTGATAGGTCGATCAAATTGTTCTTGATACTTGTTTTTATTTAATATTTTTATATAATTGGAAAACATCACTTACACATTGCTCTGATATAAAGGAAGTAGCTAAGGCACTTATGTTATAGAAATTAGAAACAACGACGGTACCACAACACCCAGATCCGAGACCATATAGAAGAGTTGGTTTTCTACATTAACCCAACCAGGAATCGAACCCGGGACCTCAGAGATGGCGACGCCAAGTCCGGGGTGCTCGCCTCTCAGCTAAGGAGGTCGTTAAAATAATTAATTTGAGTAGTTTGTATGTAGTACTTAATGAAAACAACCATTGTACTTATAACTTATTTTTATTTAGATATATAACTAATAAATTAAAGTAAAGATACTCTTCAAGTTTCGCAAATGCTCGCGGCTTCCATCATAGCCAATATGTTGCCTTAATTGAGCTATTAATATGCATATTGTTAATATTTCTTTTTTTACAGTGTAAAAAAAATCATTTTCTGACGGATTGCACACATATCAAAGTCATCGAGTTCCTTTGTGAGTCGACCCTTTCTGTGTTAGCGGAAGTCGAAAATTTTCTTCTATTTTCGGAGCCTTGTTAAGCTATTCTCCGCACAGTACTTTCAGACACACCTAGAACAATAAAAACACATATGCATAAAAAATAACAAAACCAAAATTGTTCAGTCCTATGGACTGAGTTATAAACATAATTGGTAAAACTTTTGAATCGAGTCGCCTGAATTGGGGTGGGGGTGGTGAAGGTAAGGAGTGGGGGGAGGCTTACCCCCCCATTTACCCCCCCTGCTGCAAATAAGTAGTTTTTAAGTTATGTTAATTTTCTTGTATTTTGAGGTTATGTATCATGGTAAAACTTTTGAATCGAGTCTCCTTAATTGGTGGGGGAACGGGAGGGGAGGAGAGAGGAGGTCCCCCCCGCTTACCCCTCCTGCCGCAGACAAGTAATTTTTAAATTATGTTACTTTTTTAAAAATATGGAAATTTACAATAACCTCATTTCTGGCGCTTCGCCGGCCGCTCCCGCGGCACGCTCGCTTCGCTCGCTCGGCTCGCGCGTTTTGGTCAACATACTTACTAACCTAACCTAATTAACTCTTTAGACTTTTTTCATGGCGGGGGGCTTTGCCCCCAGAGCCCCCCTCGTAAGGGGGCTGCCCCCCCCACACTTCGGTTCTGTTAATATGGTATTGTATTACCCAAAAACGTGTAATTTTTCGTGATTATAGCCGATTTTGGCAAATCTTTCAAGTGGTTTTTTAAATATTTTAAAGCAACAGCGGCAGCTAAAATGTTCATAAACCTTTATTTAAGAACCCCTAAGACCCCCCACAGTGTTAGTTTCTTCAAATTCAGGCGACTCGATTCAAAAGCCAACCCACATAATTTACTATACTTACCACATTCTACCCCTTAACACTTGATAAAATGTCCCAATAAATTCAAAAGTTCAAGATTCTCGAGTCGAACTATATTATCCAACATTTTTGTTTGTAATATCATAACCCCAAAACTTTTAAAAATATTTAAAAATACTGATGGTTTCACGGAATTTAGCCGATTGCGCATAGGCATATTTTAGATAATTATACTTTCAACATCTTTTATAACTTACTTACCAGTATAATATGCTGTACGTTGGTAAATATCCTCCAGATTACGTAACAAAGTTCCGTATTGAAATTCTGCCAAACTTCGCAAAAAAAACCTTATATATTATGTTACGAGAACTGTCACGGATGGTCATAATCATGTTATCAGTGTTTTAAATCCAGGAATGTAGAAATATCACTAAAACAACAATTTATATCGTAACCACGGACAGAGTTGAACAACCACTTGACGTTGACATTAATGACAGATAACAATGTTGCCAAAAAATGAGTGAATTTAGTTCTGGATTATTTAATTTCTACTCTTTTATGTCGCACTATACGTTAGTCTGCAATCTTTTGAAATGTGCGTAAGTATAAGGTGCAGTTAAGTCCAACAACTATCGATAGCATCAAGTTATGTTATGGCCACATTTTAACTGTAATTATGATAAGTGTTATGATGTATGAACGTAATTTCAATTCAATCCTGTAAAAACCGATCACACCACACATTATGAGAAGTTACAATTATCTTTCCTTACAAATGAAAGATCAATGGGTAGTTTTCTAATGTCGCGTCCGTACGCTAAGCACTTGCCGCTAACTCCAAACCAAATGACCAGATGACCATTCATGTCCACGACAACTAAACAGCCTAAAGCATTGTGATAATAAGTATCAGTCTTACCTATTTATTTACACTAAATTAAATTAAACTAATGTCTCGCAATAAAGGCAACGTTAATACCTAAAAAGCTGCGTAATTAATAGGTCGACACCTATTGTGTAGGTACTTACATGTAGGTACTTACATGGTGTTAAATAGCATTCCAGTTTATTACTTACATCAGCGAACAGGAAAGGTGATAGATAAGCTTCCCATCACACATAGCAGGCTTTGGACTGTCAAACTAATGTAATAATAATTAAATAAAAGTGAAAACCTGTGCTTAAATTCCGTAAATAAATTAAAATTTATTAAAGGACGAACTAAAATATCTTTTGTGATCGGCACATGATTATTATTACACTAATTCGGCGTGTTTAAAAGTTCATCACCTATGTATTTACAAGTCTTATTTACACCTTGAAACTAAAAAACTCTCTATTTGTTTAAGCGCATAGCACCACTTACTACCTCGTCACTCTCACAATAGCAAAATAGCATCTCAAGATATTGCTGGTTCGTATACCTAGGCATTTTTACGCACACGCGACGCGACGCGAATGCACCAGAATGCATAAGTTGACTGCCGAAAAAATCAAAGCAGCCGTGTGTAGGTCACGTGATTAGGGTTGGCATGCACAACAAAATAAAACCATTACTTACTTAGATCCTAGAAGTTACTGACATGTCAAAACTTTGGCCTTTTGTTGATAACAAACTCTTTCACATTTTTTTTACAAACATGAATAGACAAACTTAAATAATTAAAGCTATCGTCCAAACTTGCATATTAAGCGAATTTACAATTATAAAAGTTATTAGATTAGATCAATAATTTATCTGTTAATTTGTATTAGTTAATTTGGTAAACCAAAAAACTTATACTATCAAGTAAATGTTAATAAATCTGGATTGCAATTCAATAGAAAAAGAAAACAAAAACTTTAATTATCTATAACCACAACGCACCAGCAGGTTTACATTGTACACAAACTAACACACTTGGAATATCAATTCTAAGATTAACATGTTACTGTATTGACTACAGTTTTATGGGATTTGTTGTGTTGGTCATAAAAATATCCAAAAATGTTTGCTCGTAAAAGTTTAAAAGGATCATAACATAATGGTTAAACAAGCTACTGATGGTAATGACTGAGATTCAAACTGGTAAGCATCGCATTATTACTAGTGCGACTAGCGTTTTTGGTCTGCATCACGTGAATTCAGAATTAAGAAAAATAAATCAACAACAAAATTAGGTCTTTTTATGTGGATGCTACATAGGTACTTGAAATCAATTTATTAATTATTCGCGCCACCGTTTCTTTTTTCTAATAAACAACGTTTTTCTTTTATCACGAATTCTTATCTTATTAACATTGAGATATTAAAACGTCGAAAAAAGTTTACTACCTCAGATGGGAATCGAACCCACATCCTTCGCAATCCGGGAGGCAGGCGGCGTTAACTACTCCGCCATGTAGATATTTTTTGACATGTCAAAATTTTTCAACGCGCCTGACTTGTGTTTTAAGCAACAGTGTCTCATCAAACCTCTTTCACTTTACATCCATTACACAATTTACACACGATATGAATTACGAATTCGAATTCATATCGAAAAAGAACCGCTCATAGTTGGCGGCAGCCCTAAATGGATATGGATCGTCGCAAGCGTCTTTGAAGAAACGCCGCCACACACAGTGTTGCCAAATTGTCGGATTTCTCGTCAGATCTGCCGGACTGCATGCGAATGCAAGCGACACATAGACGCTGTGCGCATGACTGTGATCTGGGCCCCAATTCTCATTTTTCGAGATGTAGTCTCGAATCGAGTTTTGATTTCGATCTCTATTTCGATAATCGACATTTTGTTCACGAATCTCCTATTCTCAGCGCTAATCGAAATAGACTTCGAGTTTTTTTTTGATAAATATTGCCATTCTTTTTAATGCAATCAACTCGGGATGCGTTCCGTTTGACACGTTTCATCCGGTTTTAAACCGGTTGCAACTATGTACCTCAAATATTTTTACTGTAAAGGTATTTAAATGTATTGAACTTGCTTTTTAATTAAAGAAGTAAATTTTAAATAAGTATCGAAAAATCATTATATTTAATGTGTTGTGATCAAATTTAATTTCCTTAAACAACTTGTATTGTTTAAAACGTGACGTATCGTCGATAAATTTTATGTTTTTTGTTTGTGGTTGTGTGCTTGTTTGGTGACGAAACGATCATTTTAGTATTCACAAGACACACACAATGTCACAATGTCAACAAAAAATACCCAACGCCACAGCAGAAGCAGCTTCTTCTACAAATGTTGAAAGCCGATATACAGTTATGGAGTGGAAAGTTTTCTTCCACCTTTTAAAAAAAAGAGAGCGAGCTCTCTCAATATTTTAAATCACTTCTACGACAAAATTGGAAATTAACTCCTCCATATCCACCGTAATTTCGCCACTATTTGACGTTTCATTAGCCTCTCGTAGTCGAAATTACGTCTCGACCACTGCCGACCACTCGAAGCAATTCGAGCGGCTCTCCTTTGAGAAATGTCGAGTTCGAGATGTTCAGAATAACTAAATTGGAATTACCACTCGATAAAGTTCGAATTCGAATCAAACTCGAAGCCGATTAGCGCTGAGAATAGGAGATTCATTAACAAAATGTTAATAACGAGATTTTATGGTCGAGATAGAGATCGAAATCAAAACTCGATTCGAGACTACATCTCGAAAAATGAGAATTGGCCTCCTGCTGTCTCTTTCCAATTCTATGAATATGAAAGAGACAGAGTCATTCTCATCGCAGCGGCACCAACTTTACGACTTTAACTTAGAGAATCGCACTGTGGCACTGCGCTGCGCTGTCTGTCTGTGCTGAGTCAGTCACTGAACTCACTGATTCTCATGCGCAGCAGGTGTGTTCAGTTTCCTCGGGGAAATTTTGTTGTGTAGTGTAGGTACCTAGTTGTGTTGTGGTATGTGCGGTGCATTTGTGTATGCGCGATTAAACTAATAACTAGTATGAGTTAATTAGTGAAGGATTAGTATTATTATGAATAGGCTATCGTGAATAAAGTAATCAGTTCAGTACAAATACAAATAATTTTATTTGCTCTAAATAGGGTTACAGTAAAGGTGTTATTACAATATTATGTACTTATATTGTGAAAAAGAAATGGAGCTTAACCTATTTAGCCATTTTATACAGCATGCAAATATACAAATAATGATATACTTATAACAATTATTTAAATTTATCACCCAAGAATTCTTTTACACTGTAGAACATCCTATCAGAAAGCCAATTATACAATGCAGTCTTGAACTTGCTAAAGGGTAATTGTTTTATACTTTCAGGTATTTTATTGAAAATTAAGATGGACATCGAGTTACAGTTTCTCTGATAAAGGGTGCTCCTAGGAATTGACGCAGAGATGGCCGCACGAACATTATCGCGACAAAATCCTTGATGTGCGGCAATTTACCAACAGCGCGGCGCGTCAACGCCATGATACAACGCGCTAACGCGAAGTGTTTGGCCAGACGTGTCGCGAAAACGCAAATCTTCGCGCTAGCGCGATAATGTGGCCCTAGCATTACATTGGGATGCCCCAGCAGACTAATCGCAAAGTCATCGATCACCATAGAGTACATTTATTTTTATTTATTTATTTACATTTAACCATGGGAAGTAATACAATCTAATATTAAAATAAATTACTTTCAATGGTTAAAATTTATTCTGTGACGGTCGATAGCGATTAGTTTGCTGGAAAGCATCCGTTCTTTATCGAATTAGGCTCAAGTATTCAACCATTTTGTCGTTCTGCACTCCTTCATAATGTTTATCATTATGCCAAATCTAATTATTTAATTGTCTCAACAACAAAAAATAACTAAGACATTCGTGTGTGAGATATCTAAAATAAAAAGTAGGGTAGGTTATTAGGTACCTGCCTATAGTAAAACTAAATTAGTCGCGTCGCGCATCGCTTTAACAGACGGCTCCTAGTCTAAAAGTGGCAATAGTGTAGCGCACGGAACGGCAACGGCGCGCTTAGCCGCTTCCGAGCCATTATTTTGAATTTTTTGGCGGAAAAACAGTTTTTGGCTTATAATTTATAAAGTAAGAGGCCCAGAAATTTGAAATTTTGCCTCGTGTGTGCACAAATTATAACGTTTTATTTGATCTTTAAAACGAAGCGCTATCTTATACAGTTACAATAATTCACCATGTGTTAGCCCGTGTTACGTGTCACCAGCTTACACATACTTATCGGTTCGTAGCTCAAAAACCTTTTGAGTTAAAGTTTTAAAATTTTTTGTGCCTTATGCACAAATTCTGCACAAAATTTTGAGGTATAATTCATAACCGTAGCTTGAACAATTACGAAGATACAGCTGTGCGAGCTGGAGACCCGTGTCTCCAGCTCGCACACAGTTTTATGATCGTAGTTTCAACAGTATTTGAGTGTGATGGTTAGTTTTTTTTGTTCCTAGTGCACAAATTATGCACAAAATTTCTAGCTATAGTCCAAAACACTAACCTCACTGGTTTGTCTTAACGGGCGTGTGCGAGCTGGTGACACGTGTCTCCAGCTTACACACATAAAACAACTCATAGTAACGAAGTTGTGGTGGCACAAAAATTAGGACTGAAACGGTTGATTGCACATAATATGCACAAAAATATAGCATGCTTAGAATTTCTCTATGTCGAATGAGGAAGCTGTAGACATGGACACACGATATACATACACATAAGACAATAACGTTACTAAATAAGATGTGTATACAGCACAGCACTCAAAATGGAAGTCGACCGCAAAATCACTACCCAATGCAATTTTTTTATAAGAGATTCCCTTTTTTACTAAGATACATGCACCCCCTCGTCTTTTGTTTCTTGAGAAGTGAGTTGCTACTATAAAGTTATTTATATTAATATTTTTTTCCTTACCACATTTTATAAATGTTTCGGTGAAACACAGTACATCTGGAGTGAGGTCATTGTCCAGGTCAGAGATAGTTAGTTCAATAATTTCCTTCTTAGAAGTAAGACCTTGAATATTTTGGTGCAGTACACCAAAATACTGTTCCTTATTATTAACGAAAAAACTTAACTCTCTCTGGTTCCGGGGACTTATGTGTGTTGTCTAATGATTTTACTGGTTGGAAATAATATGGAATGGTCCCTTTTTTATACAAACAACTATTGGAACTGTTATTAATACATGTTTTGTTGTTGGATGTCATAAGTGTGTGTGATTTAATCATTTTTAAGCTGTTTTGAATGTAATCGTGGTTGTACTTTATGTAGTCTATTTCTATGTTTAATTTAAAGCAAATTATACCTTTTAATGACATTTTACAGTGTAGTTTCTGGCTTAATAGCTGATTAATGTCAATAAAAGTGCAGTTCACGTATTGGTTACAAACAAGGTTGAGTTTGGTATTTAGTTTTTTAGTATTTAAACAATTATTATGTTGCACACCCAAAGTAAACACTTTACATTGTATTAAATATAAGATGTTACTTAGATTGGTAATTGTTTGATATGGGTTGTCAGTAACAAATTAATGATTTGAGTAACAAATGGGTGTTAAGTCGTATTAAGACTTATAGGTAGAATAGGTGGTGTTGTTTTAAACACGTTGAATAAGTGTAATAATAAATATGTGCCGATCACAAAAGTTATTTTAGTTCGTCCTTTAATAAATTTTATTTTATTTAAGTACCTACGTAATTTTGGCGGAGGTTTAATATTTATGTAATATTACATTAGTTTGAAAGCCTGTTAAGTGTGATGGGAAGCTTATCACCTTTCCTGTTCGCTGGAATAAACTGAAATGCTATTTAACACCATGTAAGTACCTACCGACACCTATTAATTACACAGCTTTTTAGGTATTAACGTTGCCTTTATTGCGAGACATTAGTTTAACTTAATTTAGTATAAATAAATAGGTAAGACTGATACTTATTATCTCAATGCTTTAGGCTGTTTAGTTGTCGAGGACGTGAAAGGTCATCTGGTCATTTGGTTTGGAGTTAGCGGCAAGTGCTTAGCGTGCGGACGCGACATTAGATAACTACCCATTGATCTTTCATTTGTAAGGAAAGATAATTGTAACTTCTCATAATGTGTGGTGTAATAGATTTTTACTAGGATTGATTTGAAATTACTTTCATACACTTATCATAATTACAGTTAAAATGTGGCCATAACATAACTTGATGCTATCGATAGTCGTTGGACTTAATAACTGCACCTTATACCTACGCCTAATTCAAAACATTGCAGACTAACGTAGGTACTTATCACCCAGCTGACAACGCGCACGGGTCAACAGTCGGCCGGCCAGCCGTTCATTGCCCGCGCGTTGTAAATAATCTTTATTTTTAATTTTATTTTTCTTATGTTATTGGTTTAAAATTAATAAGATACCCAAAGACCTTCTAATTAAAATTTACAAAATGAATTAATTAATAAAAAATCAAAAAAACACGAATTTATTTTTTGTAATTTTTGTCATGTTTAAAACACTTGACCTGACCAGCCCTAGAAGTTTTTTGCGGTTTCTAGCAGTCACTTTACATATATGGATGTAGTTGGACCAGTAGAAAGGGATGAAGAAAATTATTCATATATACTTACTATACAATGTGAATTAACAAAATATATTGAAGCCTATCCTATGAAAACAAAGAGTGCAGTAGAAGTTGCACAAAGGTTTGTTAACAATTTTATACTTCGCTATGGGTTTATTTCTGAAA
This sequence comes from Scoparia ambigualis, assembly GCA_963921215.1. NCBI lineage: Eukaryota > Metazoa > Arthropoda > Insecta > Lepidoptera > Crambidae > Scoparia > Scoparia ambigualis. The sequence goes on from OY992504.1 coordinate 31,906,753, forward strand.
CATTTAAACAGGTATGTGAACTTTTACACATCAATAAACTTATGTCTACAGCATACCATCACCAGAGTATTGGCGCATTAGAGAACAGTCCCAAAAGTTTAGGTACGTACTTACGAATTCAAACTGGAAATCATAGTGAACATTGGAGTAAATGGATAGCGTATTAGTGTTTTGCATACAACACGTCTGTCCACACAGAAACTAAATTTACGCCATTCGAATTAGTATTCGGAAAACAAGTTAACTTGCCAAGTAATTTATCATCTCATCCAGAACCACTTTACAATCATGAAAGTTACCCTTTAGAATTGAAGTATAGACTCCAGTTATCACAAAAAGATGCGAGAGAAAATTTATTACAAAGTAAAATACATAGAAAGTTAAGGTATGATAAGAATTGTAATCCGATTGTATACCAACGTAATGATAAATTGTTAATAAAAAATGAAAATAGAAATAAGTTGAGCAGTGTATACTCAGGTCCTTACGTAGTTGTAAGAGATGTATCTCCAAATGTTGAGATTTTAGATAAGGGAAAAATAAAAGTTATACATAAAAATAGAACAAAATTATTTAGAAAATAAAAAAATAAAAAAAACAGTTATGTTATTTTATTTTTTTTCGTTTAGGGGAAAGTGTAGTGGGTGTACCACGTGTAGGTAGGTATATTAAAAGAATTCATAAACAAATATGTAACATGAGACTAGAGAGATTTTAAGTATGGTTGTCGGTATAGATCAAAGGCATAGTTCTAGGAAAACAGATCAAGTTCAAATGTAAACAGTGTAACTAGAAACCATAACATAATATGAGACCTATCTATATTTGGTAATGAGAATTTAATATGAATAATGTAATAGTACCTTAAGATAAACATCAGAAACCCGAAACCTACCTAACCTACATACCTACTGTATTAGTCATAAGTTAGAATTAATATATGAAGGAAGATTTTTATAATAAAAGGACAGTATTTTTCCAACATTCGTGCGTATTATTTCTATCCGGTCGTCCCCGCATCACAAAGCCCATACCATGCAATTCGCACTCTGCTTCAGCTGGCTGATGATGAAGGTCATCGCTACCCTGGAGCCGCTCAGGTTCTTCGCAAGTCTATCTTCGTTGATGACATCTTGTGTGGTCATGACACAGTTGAATCCGCCCAAGCACTCCAGGACGAGTTAATAAGTCTACTAGACCTAGGCGGCTTTCAGCTCAGTAAATGGACATCTAACTCGCCTAAGCTGCTCGAGAGATTCCCCGACAACCAATGCGACATGCCCAAGGACTTCGACATGAACCCAGACTCCACGTCCATTAAGGTCTTGGGTATACAGTGGAGCCCTCAGTCAGACGAGTTCACCTACTGCATCTCTCTGCCCCCCATCACACATGTCACAAAGCGGTCTATTTTAAGCACCGTTGTCTCACTTTATGACCCAAACAGGCTGGGTTGCTCCCGTTTTCTTCGGCGCAAAGCTGCTGCTTCAGCAATTGTGGCTACTGAAGCTGGAATGGGATGAGCCCACTCCCTCTGAAGTACAAACGGAATGGCACCAGATCTCAGAGGATCTGCCGCTGTTCGCTGTGCGCCGTATTATTAGGCACCGAGTCTTTAAATGCATTAGATGCTTTCGATGCCGGGCCCAGCCGCAAGCGCCCTTCATGGCCGACCTGCCAGCCGATAGAGTTACGCCTCAGTCCGTATTTAGTCAAGTTACGACCGATTTTGCCGGCCCATTCCTCGTTAAATCCAGTACCCTACGTAACGTTAAACTCTTAAAAGCATACTTTTGTATACTCGTGTGCCTCTCCACTAAGGCGGTTCATTTGGAACCGGTCTCGGACCTCAGTATGGAAGCGTTCCTCGCGGCATTACAACGTTTTATAGCACGCCGCGGTGCCCCGGTTTTCATCCGCTCAGACTGCGGTACAAATTATGTAGGCGGTAGAAATCAGCTCATGGATGTACAAAATTTTCTTGCCTCGAATAATGACACGATTGCGCACAAGCTCGCTAGTGAGCACATTACTTGGTTGTTGAACGTCCCTAAGGGACCATGGTTCGGTGCGTTACATGAGATCAACGTAAAATCAACAAAGCAACTTTTATATCGCGTAATTGGCGAACAACACCTCACATTCGAGGAATTCTCCACACTTTTAGCACGAATCGAGGCTGTACTTAACTCCAGACCTCTCTGTCCACTTTCGTCTGATCCGTCAGACTTCGAGCCGCTCACAGCCGGACATTTTATTATAGGCCGCCCACTAACGGCCCTTCCCGAACTATCCGTGGAAGATAGGCCGATCTCCACACTTAGGCGATTCCAAATGGTACAGGCCCTTTCCCAGCGCTTCTGGACGCTGTGGACCCAGTCCTACCTCCACACACTCCAAACCCGCTCCAAATGGTTGTCCCCATCCTCCCCTCCCCGAGTTGGCGAGCTCGTCCTCATCAAGGAGGACAACCTCCCTGCTTTTCAATGGAGACTGGGGCGCATCACCCGCACCCTATCTGGGAAGGATGGCGTCGTCCGGGTGGTGGAGCTGGACACCGCGAATGGACATCTTCGGAGGCCTGTATTCCGGATCGCCAGGCTCCCATTAGATGAGCCCACCCTGGGCCCCGGAGGATGTTCCCGCCAAGGCCGGGCCGCCAATTCAAATGATACCGCCATCTGTATGGCGGTTGATTCAACGGTTGGTGACGACCGCGTCCGCCGGCCCGCCGCGGCGCCACCGCTGCGCGACCCGCTGTCGTTCGCCCCGTGACGAGATCGCCCGAGTTCGTCGCCAGCTACCGCGCGCGCACATCACATCCTAACTAAGTGAACGCCTAAATGCCTGTGGTTGAGTGAAGTGACTGTGTGACCGTGAAGTCCATTTCAATACCCTGCCCGTGCTTTGCCCAGCTACAATTGCCCGATCACCCATCATCATCCCAGGTAAGCCTTCCTACCTACCTACCAGTTCCCTACGTCGCGTAATCGCCACTCAGACGTGGCGACTACATTAAGTTTAGAATGTGGTATTAAGATATAGGGGAAATAGCAAGCCCCTAAGGTAAATTCTATTGATTTATAAAGAAATAATTGTGTTCCCGACGGGTGTAGTCGCCGAACAGTTTAGCCGTTGTGCTTCGATGTGGACTGTATGTTCTTCAATAAAACTCGGTTCTTGATTAGTGCTTCTTTATTCTTCAAGGTGGGGTCCGGAGAGCTTACAAATTCTGCTCTGACCGGCCGTGACTTAAACACATTATGGGTTGGCAACTAGCAGCCTTGTGGGACAGCTGCCGGCTCATGTGGGCAGTTTTACATTTTACCATAACTAACTACCCACATGAACCGTCGTAATTTGTGCAGCTGTCCCTTTCGTTCGGACTTCTCTTTTTATCTTAAATTTATTACCTACCCTACGGTATCACTCGTAATCTGGATACTCTACTTATTTATTTTCTTAATTACATTGATATTCCTAACAATAGAAACCTATAATTACGAAAGCTAATCTCTTACTTTCCTAACTTTAATTACCTTAGAGAGGCGTAAGGCCCCTGGGCACGTATACCTGGCCCTTACCTTGTCAAAACCATTACCTGTTTAATAACTTTTACCTTTTGTTAAAATGAAACGCAAAAAATTAATTATTTATTATCAAAAAACCTTTACACATATGAGACTTAATCTACTTATGCAAATACACATACCTAAATTTAGCCGTATTATATCTAACTATATAATATCATAAAGTCGAGACTTCTGTCCGTAACAGGCTCCCCCCGGCGCAGCATCCGCGTAGCCTCTTCACTCCATCGGCAGGACAGCCAGTCTCGTCGTCGGTCGTCGGAAAGTGCCGCCTTTGGTGTGCACCTCTACGTTGCGTACTTCTTTGTCAGGTCCAGGAAATGTCTTCGTGACGACGCCTCTAGGCCATACATTGCGGGGTAGTGTGTTATCCACAATTATGACCACGTCGCCCTCTCGTACGTTGCGTCGCTCGGAGTCGCGCGTGCCGCCGCGCGGTATGAGTAGTGGTAGATACTCGCGCAGCCAGCGTCGCCAGTACTCGTCCGCCAGCGCCTGCGCCGCCCGCCATGTGTTTCGGTCGGCGCGCTCGCATGGCCCAGTGGTGGGCAGGCCGCTCGAGCTACCCAAAAGGAAGTGATTGGGTGTCAGCGCTTCCGGGTCGTCGATGCTCACAGGGACGTGTGTTAGAGGCCGAGCGTTGACAGTGTGCTCGGCTTCGGCTAGTAGCGTCATAAGTACTTCTTCACGCGGTGACTTCTCGTTGAGCGTAGTGCGCAGCGCCGTTTTGACTGTTCTCACCAGCCGTTCCCATGCGCCGCCTTGGTGTGGCGCGCCTGGCGAAATGTAACGCCACTCTGTGCGTTGCGTTAGCGCGTATTCTCGTAGCGCTGGCTCCCATTCTTCGTATGCGGCCTTTAATTCTCGGTCCGCGCCTTTTAAAATTCGTAGCGTTGTCACTATATATAACGTGGGGCCATCCCCTCCTGGCCGCCATTCGTCTTAGAGCCATAATCGCTGAGTCGGTAGATAAGCTCGCTCGCCGTAGTCTGCTGCCCCCGCGAAGTTTGCAGGACACTTTGAGACGGTCGATGTCGTCTGCGAAGCTCTCTCGTTGCGATTCAATGGCTATAGTTTAGTAGGCACCCGGCCTCGTTGATATGTTCAATTGTCATGTTACTAGCGCGGCGGCGGCATCTCTGAGTGAATAGTAGCACGTTCGCCATCGTTCTAACTAAACGCTCGTAGGAAGAGAAGCGTTTAGCGTCTGGCACTACGCTACTATCACTCTGCCACGTGTGCGTGTGCGTCACGCAGTGTTCACTCTCCGCGCTGTGTTCGTTGTTGATGACGTCACTCGTAGGCCATTCGGTTTCGTTTTCGTATAAAAATGCCGGTCCGACAAACCACCGATCATTCTTCGTTTTCATAATCTCACTGCCGCGCGTTACGTCGTCCGCGACATTGTGAGCCGTAGGGACCCATCGCCATTGTGATGGCATCGTCGTTTCTGTGATCTCAGTTAAGCGGTGCGCTACATAGGGGGTGTAACGCACCGTGTCGTTATTTATCCATTTCAACACTGTTTGTGAATCGGTCCAATATACGACTCTCTCAGGTTGCCATCTTTGTTCATTCAATACTGAGCTCGCTAGTCGCGTAGCTATCAACGCCGCTTGCAACTCCATTCTCGGAATACTTTGTTGCTTTATCGGTGCCACTCTGGCCTTAGCAGCGGCGAGTGCGACTTGTATTTCGCCATTTTCACCCTTCATTCTCCAATATACTGCAACGCCGTAAGCGACTTCGCTGGCGTCACAAAAAACATGTAGTTGCTTTCTCGTCACTCCCCCCGTGTGTAGACGCCGGGGTAGACGCAGACTACGTAATGCCCTCAATCCGTTCAACCATTCATGGAACTCGCCGGCCTCGTAATCGGGTAAGACCTCGTCCCATTCTATGTATTTTTAACCGCCATATGCCTTGTAAGATGATCTTCGCTCGTATAGTATAATAACTCAACAGTCCGAGTGGGTCAAATATTGACATAACCGCACTCAGCGCCTCTCGTTTAGTAGGAGCGCGCCTCATTTGCTTCACGTCGTCGTGCACGCGAACCATCTCGGTGTTAAACGCTAACTCGTCTGTAGCAGCGTCCCATAGTAAACCGAGCGTTCTGCCACATTGCTGAAGACTAGCGCCGAGCTGTCGAGGTGATGTGTCACGGCTTTCTGCTGGCAGCTCACGCAACACGCACGGTCCGTTAGAGTTATAACCGGCCAGCGTGAATCCTGCCTGCGCGTGAACCTTCGCGACCTCCTTTATCGTTTCAATCGCTTCTTGCTCGGTGTCGTAGCAGTCGACGTAGTCGTCCATATAATGGTTTCTCGTAATTGCCTCGTATGCGCGCGGATACTCAGCAGCGTGCGTTTCAGCGTTCAAATCTCTCACGCTGTGCGCTAAGAAAGGTGAACTCTTAACTCCGAATATCATTGACGTCATCTTGTAGCGTGTAGGTGGCTTCGTTCGGTCGGCGCCCCTCCATAGGAACATCTGAGCGCGTTGGTCACCTTTAAATATCTTAACTTGAAGAAACATCTCCCGGATGTCGGCCGTAATTGCGATAGCTCGTTCGCGAAATCGTAGTAGCAGGCCCGCCAGGTCGCGTAGTAAGTCGGGAAACCCTCCAAAAGCTCGTCATTCAGACAAACTCCGTTTGCTTCGGCGGCCGCGTCAAAGACAACTCGTAGTTTTCCGGGCTTATTCGGATTTGTTGCGGCGAAGTGAGGTAAGTACCATAAATGCGGGCTCATCAAATCGCTCTCGCTACTTTCCTCGGCATAGTGTTTATCAAATAGATTCTCTATTTGATTCGTATAAGCTCGTTTGAATTCGTCAGACTTGTCCATCTTCCGTTCTATGGATTTCAATCGTCTCAATGCTGACTCGTAACTTGGCGGCAGCGTGACGTCATCACGTCGCCACGGTAATCTAACTTCGTATTTTCCGTTGACTTTCTTTGTCGTCGTTCTACACGACTCTATGGCGCGTGCATCACTCGGGCTCACACGCTCCTTCTTTGTTATTCCCAGTGAGTCAATTTCGAAGTGCTTCTTTACCATAGCATGGAGTTCGTTGTCGGGTAAAAGAGTGCGCGAGATCGTCGCGCACTGCGGCGTGTTTACGTATAACACCGCAGCCGTATTACTCTCCATCAGCACGCTTGACCGTGGCGCTGATCCGTGTATTACCCACCCCAGCTTCGTGAGCGATGCGATCGGTTCGTCTCGCTTGCCCTGTAGCAATCTTCGTGTGACTATGAGATGCCAATTGTCTGCCCCAATCAGTATTCGAGGCTTGACATGTCCGTAGCAGACGTTGCTGTTTGATAACTCTTTCATATGAGTGTATCTCAAACAGTCGTTGTGCACCGTCTGTCCGTTGAGTGATAAATCTTTCATCGTTCTAGCTTTAATGTCGAATTGTCGTTTATTCGTAGTTGCAATTAACTTTAAATTCACCGTCTTGGTTTCGCACGTCGTTTGTGTATTCACGCTTTGTATTTTCAAATCGTTCGCCGGCCCGTCCGCGCCTACGTAGTCCGCCAGGTCTTGGTCGATTAGCGTAACAGTCGACCCCTCGTCGAGCAAGGCGTATGTGTCGATTGACCTCTTTGGTCCCTTGATGGTAACGGGACATACTTTCAGTAACACCTTGGTAGCATCGGTCGAGTGATTAACCGACGCCATCATCTCGGTTTCGTTCGGCCTGGTGCGGTGTTCGTGTAGCAAGGCGTGGTGGGGATGGCGGCAATCATCAACTCCGCACAGATCGCGTTTATCGCATTGTAGGCGACGGTGTTTCTTATTCGCACAACGGAAACACACTCCGCTTTTCTTTATCCATTCCCATCGTTGTTTAACCGTCATGGTTTTAAAGCGATCACATTGCGGCACGTCATGACGTCCTCCACAACATAGACATTCTTTGTTTATGACGTCATCACTTGTTGCGTATACAGCCGTATTTTTCTTTCGCTCGATTCGTTGTTTCACGTTCGCTCGTGTTTCTGTAATAACGTTCTTTCGCGTAGGGTTGTAGCTCACGTATGCATACTGTAGGGCTCTGTCGGCTTCTCTCATGAGGAAGTGGGATAGCGTGACGATCTCAGGCTCGGCATAGCTTCCGTAGTCAGTTGCGTAGTCGCACCACCTTGAGCGTAGGTGCGGTCCGAGCTTGTCCACCACTTCTCGCGTTAACATTGGATTTCGTAAGTACCCTCTGTTGTCGATATTATCGAGTATGCACACAATGTTCTGCAGTTTGATCGCGAACGTGTTCAATTCACTGGCCGTCGTGCCGGGACGCGGCAGTCTCTTAATGTCGTCCAGCGCTCGATCAATTATTACTTCTGGCCGTCCGAAGCATTGCTCGAGTGTTTTCATAACCACTTCCGGGTCCACGGCCGTATATAAAAGAGCGGACACCGCTTCCTTTGCTTCATCTTTAAGACAGCTTCTTAATCGTGCCAAGTTCTCGGCTTTGCTAAAGTTAAATTGTTTAGTCGTATCGCGCATCGCCGCTTTAAACGGCAACCATTCGGCCGGCGAGCCGCTGAATATAGGCAAATCCAGCGCCTGTCGTGGTACCGGTCGATTATGCATCATTTTCTCTAGTGTAAGTGCGAGCTTTACCATCCCCGTGTCGTCTTTGCTAGTTTGATCACGGTTCGCTGCCTCTTTCACTACGTTTTCGTTTTCAACATATGGCGAATCAGTGAGGTGGCGACCTCTGTCCATCTCACTTGCGCGTGCATCCTTTTGTCTTTGTCGCACATTTCCGACTTTATCTGTGTCGGGCTCATGCACGTTCCGACGCCGATCCAACCATTCATCCACTCTCAGTTGGGCAATATCGGCGGGTAAGCTCTCCGGTTCTAAATCCGTTTCTTCTTCAATAACGGCGATTTCGTATGCAAGTCTCTTCTTAATCATTTCCGTTTCCAATTGTAACTCTCGCCGACGTACTTCGGCGAGCCGCTCCTCCGCTTGAAGTTGCGCTTGTTTCACTCGTGAGGCGACGCTCGTTGTCGATCGTACCGACGGCGGCCCGGCTCTGGGCGCGTCGGGTGGGGGTGCGTCTTCGTTGCGTCTAACTTCCGTAGTGGCGGTGATGCCGCGTTCAGCGGTCTCTTGTAGCGGTTCCATTGGCGTCACGGTTGAGGCAAGGTTTGAGGGTGATGCGGGTGGTCTGTCGAACATTCGTAGTCCCGTTGTCGTCTCGGCTTGGCTTTGTCTTCGGGTGGTCGGCATCTTCTTTCTTACTGCCCCTACTCCTAACAATCTCAAACGGGCACGCTATGTGGGGAGCCCGTCCAAGGATGGAGTACGTGCGGGAGTGGAAAGGTAGGACCTACCCAGCAGAGAGTCGACGTGGACAACGGGGCGCTCGCGAATCGGCTGGAGTGTCCGACAGCTTAGGCAGTGCCTACAGAAAGGACCCCCGCTCCACGACAAACCGTACTGGCGTAGCCGGACTCTTAAGCTTGCCCTAAAAAGGACAAACTGACGACCCCGTCCGATAAGTCGTCCCGCCTTGAACGGCGTTTACTCAGAACGCACACCGTTTGGCACCGTTAGGTGATGTGACGTTTTGAGCCGCGGTCCGCCCGCGTTAGCACTTGTTGCAGAACACAAGTGGTGTGGTTACAATACGTTGGTGGTTACGTTGGTGGTTACGTAGATCTTCTATCTTCAAATGGACGAAGGCTTCAGTTCTTCAAATCCGGCTCCGAAGGTCCAAAGAAATTGTTCCCGACGGGTGTAGTCGCCGAACAGTTTAGCCGTTGTGCTTCGATGTGGACTGTATGTTCTTCAATAAAACTCGGTTCTTGATTAGTGCTTCTTTATTCTTCAAGGTGGGGTCCGGAGAGCTTACAAATTCTGCTCTGACCGGCCGTGACTTAAACACATTATGGGTTGGCAACTAGCAGCCTTGTGGGACAGCTGCCGGCTCATGTGGGCAGTTTTACATTTTACCATAACTAACTACCCACATGAACCGTCGTAATTTGTGCAGCTGTCCCTTTCGTTCGGACTTCTCTTTTTATCTTAAATTTATTACCTACCCTACGGTATCACTCGTAATCTGGATACTCTACTTATTTATTTTCTTAATTACATTGATATTCCTAACAATAGAAACCTATAATTACGAAAGCTAATCTCTTACTTTCCTAACTTTAATTACCTTAGAGAGGCGTAAGGCCCCTGGGCACGTATACCTGGCCCTTACCTTGTCAAAACCATTACCTGTTTAATAACTTTTACCTTTTGTTAAAATGAAACGCAAAAAATTAATTATTTATTATCAAAAAACCTTTACACATATGAGACTTAATCTACTTATGCAAATACACATACCTAAATTTAGCCGTATTATATCTAACTATATAATATCATAAAGTCGAGACTTTTGTCCGTAACAAATTGAATATAGAACCTAGTATATAGTAACTTTCATTTTCTAAGAAGTTATTGAGGAGTGATGTAAATTCTCAGTTTAATAGAATTTGAAGCCACTGGCTAATTAATACAAAGAGTAAATGTTAAATTCCTATCTGGTCAGGGCTGATATAAAACAATGAGTCGTTCAGCATGCTAATAGCGGGGCGGGGCTATTAAATTACCAGAACCCTCTAATGTGTAATTAACTCACTTATAAACTCTAATAATACCTGCGAGCTATGCTGTCTTTCCTATTATCTTATGAGTGGTTAGGCATTTCTTTCCCGCAGCTGCTGTGATGGATTTAGGTTGTGGTTCGGACGAAGACACTGATAGGCTTATGTACATCTGGGATGTTAGGTATTGATGGTTAGGTTAATAGGTTGGTAGGAAATAATTTAACACAGGGATAAGCCAACTACTAAACTTTCACGAAAAGATTTAGGTTACTTTAGTCACGGTATTCTATGTAGGTCCCCTTAGACGATCTGGCCAAATTTTAATCTTATTATCTTATTACATCGCTTGACTGAAGTTTATTACTTATAGGTTTAAGTTATATTAGGTCTAGATTAAGGTTCCATTATCATTCAACAACAACACACTATACAAAACATCAACTACACAAGCATTAGATATAGGTCGTATAGCCTTTAGTTAAGTTAAGAGTTAGTATAATATAATTTAAGTTGAGAGTTAGGGAAGACTTAGTTGATGGTAATCTCGCACGGCTGTACGTTGTAGGTTAATTAGTTTTAAGAATTAAAATAGTAATATACGTTAAGGCAGTGGTGATGTATGTATGTAGTTAGAGAAATATACAGGTAGAGAAGATAGAATGAGGTGGCAAGTTACACTAGGTCTGACAGTAATCACGATAGTAATTACGTCAACATATTCCACATCACTCTAAAGGAAGTCTTGCAGGGTATAAGTAAGCTGAAGCCCAATAGTTCTATTGGACTCGATAGTGTTCCCCCGGTTTTGCTCAAGCACGCAAAGCAATCTCTTTGCATGCCATTGTGCCATATTTTTAATCTCTCCCTGGAAACTGGAAAATATCCGCATCAATGGAAGCTATCTAGAGTTAGCCCGATACCCAAAGGCTTGGATAAGTCCAAGGTTGAGGAATACAGATCAATCTCCGTTCTTTCATCCTCAGCAAAGGTGTTTGCAAGTATAATACACAATATAAATAAATATGTATACTCACAGGTGGATAAATACCTTGCAACGAGCAGCATGGTTTTAGGCGGAAAAGGTCTGTTAAGACGAATTTGTTGGCATTAGTCGAGTATATCTCTACCAATTTGGACAGAGGCTTACAGGTGGATGTAATCTATTTTGACTTCCGCAAGGCATTCGACAGGGTGAACAATGATGTCTTACTGCAACAACTTTGTTTACAAGGTTTTAGCCCGGGGCTTCATCTACTTGTTGCGAATTACCTTCGGGATCGTCAGCAGTTCGTTAGACTTGGTGTATATGATTCTGGTCCGTATCATACACGTTCCGGAGTAAGTCAGGGCTCTATTCTTGGACCCCTCTTATTTTTAATAATGATAAACGACCTCCCTAGCGATTTGGTAAGCTCGCGATGCCTGATGTATGCGGATGACCTAAAACTTTTTAGAGAGGTAAAGACGAACGCAAACTGCAGGGACCTGCAGCATGACGTTGACGCAGTGTGCTGGTGGGGTGATTGAAATGGAATGGAATTTAATGCTCGCTGCCAAATGCTCCGCAATGACCTTTAGCCGTCAGCGACAGCCGATAACTTAAGATTACAAGCTAATGGCAAATTGGCTATTTGACAGTTGTAACAATAAAATATGAAATATATCGGGTAAAGTAGTTCATAATTTAACAATAATTATCTAATAGTTTTTTATCAAGATAATTTGTAAATATTTTACTTTTACAAAATAAATTTGCGATTTTTTATTTGTGGAGTACAAGACCCGAAACACGGGCGGCCATGATTGAGCTTCGTGTGACGTCACATTTCACAAAATAAATAAAAACTATCTGTCAGGTTTTAAGATAAAATTTCTTTATTTAGTGAAATGTGACGTCACAGGGCAAAATGACACGCGACCAACTGTTTTCGCGCGAAATATGAAAATAATGAAGAAAAATAAATTTTTTTTCTATTACTTAAATAACTAAATAAAGCTTTTTCGAAAAAAAAAATTGTAAGAGGTACAGTCCGATTCAAATAGAATGGCGTTCGTGAAGTTAGTCACAAGTCGCGTCGCAGTAGCGAATTTTAGGTGTCACCCCCGCCCGCTAGCAGACCGCAACCCGCGGTGGCCCTCCCGCCGCTCGGCACCTGCGCACTACGGCACACGCAGCTAAATTCACAACCGCCATCCTATTTGAATCGAACTGTATAAAATAAGCGTTTGTAATTTTTAAAATACCTTCCACGATCTGTCAAGTAGCCAATTACTGACGCGTGTAACCAAGGTAAAGGACTTAGGCGTCATGTTTGATCAGAAATTAACATTTCATGATCAGTGATCACGTTGTCGCGTTGGCCAAGGAGTCATTTAGGCGATTGGGTTTCATCAATGTTTATAATATCATTGGGTTTCATACTTAGAATTTCCCGTGACTTCAATGACTATAGTTAGATACGCTTGATATTTGCTGCGCTGGTGCGGTCCAAGCTGGAAAACACTATGTGTGTATGGAATCCACATGAAAACAAATATGTACTTTTACTTGAAAAGGTACAAAAAGCTTTCTTTAGGTACCTACCTTTACAAATGCGTCAGAGGATATTATCCATACGTGTACCCCACAAAATTCCTTCTTTGTTGCCTCGGGTATAACTCGCTGGAGGTCAGACGGGACGAAGCATCAGACAGATGATAGTTAAGTGCAAAATACTACATGGGAAAATTTATGCCCCCGATCTGCACGGTGACTTGTCTCGATTTTTTGTTCCTAACAACTATAATCGGAGTAGGAAGGAAGCATAAGTCTTTTGCAGTGCCGCCTTGTCGCACAGTAGCTCGCGCCCAGTACCGCGCAGCCTTTCGTCACTCAATGCTCTCCTAGAAGCCAATCCCGAAAGCGATTTGTTTGCAGATGAATGGTTGAACATATTCAGAGTGCTTGCGTTTCTGTGAAAGAAATGGAATGCATGTGGTTTATAATTATCGTTAATTTATTAAACTTTTAAATTCCTTTTTTGTATTTTTCTAATTAACCTTAAATGAATGAATTATAATTATAATATTCTATTGTATAATTTGAATATATTTATTTGATTGAATTTTTTTGTACTATTTAATTTGCTTTGTTTTTTATATTTTTTATTTTTATGAATTGTATTGATTATGAGTAAGGTTTTTATGTTAATTAAAGTAATTGTTTTTTACCGTTTTAATTATTTAAATAAATAAATAAATATCGGCTTGCCCCACTCCTGGCTGGTGACGCTCTTGTTTCTTTCTAGTGGTGTTTAGCTTAGGTAACCATAATAACCATAATAACTTAAACCATTGTCTATCAAGCGTAGGCAGGTAAAAGACAAAATTAATTTTTAGTCGCGTCTTCGTGTCGCGTAGTGGTAAAAGAATACTACCACCCTCTCTCTTTCCTTGGGTGTCGTAAAAGGCGACTAACGGAATAAAGACTGCATTAAGTACATCCAACAGCATAGAGCGGCAATGGGCTCACCACCTGTCACGCTGAGCACATGACAATGTGCAGTCGCTATATTTGGTGAAAAGAGGACTATGGCAGAGGACTGAGGGGAATGCTTTTGCGGTCCTCTTGCCTAGTCTCTGACTAACTCTTCGGGGATAATAGTCGTGATTATAATATGTAGGTAGGTATGTTTGTTGTGTGTGTAATTTTTTTTTAGTCGTGCCGTGCCTTACCTACTGTGTCTGTCACACACATTACAATTCACAATGTGTAAAGTAGTTATGTTTTATGCATAACAATTAACATACACTTGTAGAAACTTAAAAAGGTGACCTTTGCTTTGCAGTCTCTTTGTTCGCTTTTTCTAATAGGTACAATGCTGAGGTTATTTTGTAAAAAACTAGTCAAGAGGAAAGTGCTGCTGTTAGCGAGTTCTTGGAAGAATAGCATTTCTAAAAATAACTTCTCTAAATGTAGGGTTAAGAACAGTGAAACTAAAATGGATGTTGTTTTAAATCTAAACCATGTTCCAAGCCGCATATACATGTGGGAAGATGTTTTCTGCTGTAATGGATCCGATGTCATTGTGTTGATTTGTGGTAATCCAGGGTTTGCGGATGTCTACCGCGAGTTTGCATCGTTCCTGCATAGTTTCACAACTATACCTATGTGCGTTATCGGTAAGTGAAAGCGGACAGTTAATTAAGTTTAGTTACTAATACATTGTATGTTCGTGAGTCTGTGTTAACGATTATAAAACCTAATGTACACACGGCGTCAGATTCACCTACCCAAAACTGTCAAATTTCTACAATCAATTTTGAACTTTATTGTTTGGTTCTAAGGATCAATATTGATTGGAGAAATTTGTCAGTTTAGGGTAGGTTGATCTGACGCCGTGTGTACATACATGCATTCATAATCGCGACTATTATCACCGAAGGGTTAGTCAGAGACTAGGCAATGAGGACCGCGTCCTCTGCCATAGTCCACGTTTCCACCAAATAGCGACTGCACATGTCATGTGGTCGCCTTTTACGACTCCCAAGGGAAGAGAAGGGGTGGTTGTTTTCTTTTACCGCTTCGCGACGCGAATACGGTTTAAATTTAGTGTAGGTACCCATACAGATGTAATACCTATAAGGTATATGGTCAAGCGGAAGCCCAGAGGGGGAACAGCTCTAGGGGCACCTAAATCCTTCAAAAGCAATAAAGAAATTCTATAAACTAGAGTTTTTAAAAATTTATTGGTAGTTCGAAAACTATTTTAAAATTGCGGAACATACATTAGGGGTGATTTGGATGCCCTTAGTGCTGCTCCACCTTCTGGGCTTCCGCTAGGCCATAATTTCTTAGGACAACCTGTATAGAGCGGTGTGGGCGGCTACTCATTATCTACCCATCTCTTCCCTTAGGTGCAAAAGGCGACTAACGGACTAAACTGCACATACATCCAACAGCTTATAGTGGCGATAGGCTCACCAATAAGAGTCCCACCCATCTCACTGATCACTGTTCAGTAGGAGTGGCACCTAGTTATTTGGTGAAATGTGAACTGTGGTAGTGGACATCCCCTCTCCTAATTTCACTAAGTTTATTTCTACTGGCACCTCGAGACCAACCGTTAGGTTATGCAAGAAGTGCCAGACGTCCCTGCGCCAGTAGAACACTCGCGCAGGAGACCACCAACGTTAGGTCTTGACGCCAAATTAGTGCCCGCCGCAGCGCGCTCTTCATTCGGTACTCATAAGACTAGTGTCTCAGGAGAGTATCCCCGTGAACACGTGTAGTTCACTGCCTATTGTCCAGATAGGTAACCGGAGCTATCAAGCTCGCTCACTTCTCGTTGCACGAAGGGCACAACTCGCAGTTGCCACTGCTAGGGTCGTCGACTCTAAAGTCGACTCCCAAGTGTCCACCTTGGTAGCGGAGTAGTAAGCACACTCACTTCTCGGAACCCATCCGGGCGCCTAGCCAGTTCCCACGTCCTACGCGGCTGGCTGGACCGGAGGCTACGGCATCTAGGAGGCCGCCTCTACTAGTTCTCCAGACTAGTACCGGAATGTCAACACCAATGTCCAATGAAAACCACCGGACAAAGCTGCCAACTATAAGGGAAACTCACGTTCCCCGCAGGACTTTTCGCTTCTGGCCCCTCAGAGACCGCTACTAGGCCCCGCTCGCTGTGCATTCCTATCTATCCCTATCTACCGACCTCAATAGATAGGGTATCGCAACTTGAACTACGGGTCCGGTTGTGTTTTCAGAGGTACTACGGGGTTCCGGTTCTAGCCCCCCGCTGGTCGTGCCTTTAACCAGGCGCCTCCGGCGGGATCCGGACATGGGTTGGACTCGTAGTAGCGTGTGGTTAGATGTAGAGCTTGGGAATGTTCGTTTGTCCTGGTATTGTGTGCCAGGACTTCCAAACTCGTGCACAGCGAGCGGGGCCTAGTAGCGGTCTCTGAGGGGCCAGAAGCGAAAAGTCCTGCGGGGAACGTGAGTTTCCCTTATAGTTGGCAGCTTTGTCCGGTGGTTTTCATTGGACATTGGTGTTGACATCTCCGGTACTAGTCTGGAGAACTAGTAGAGGCGGCCTCCTAGATGCCGTAGCCTCCGGTCCAGCCAGCCGCGTAGGACGTGGGAACTGGCTAGGCGCCCGGATGGGTTCCGAGAAGTGAGTGTGCTTACTACTCTGCTACCAAGGTGGACACTTGGGAGTCGACTTTAGAGTCGACGACCCTAGCAGTGGCAACTGCGAGTTGTGCCCTTCGTGCAACGAGAAGTGGGCGAGCTTGACAGCTCCGGTTACCTATCTGGACAATAGGCAGTGAACTACACGTGTTCACGGGGATACTCTCCTGAGACACTAGTCTTATGAGTAACGAATGAAGAGCGCGCTGCGGCGGGCACTAATTTGGCGTCAAGACCTAACGTTGGTGGTCTCCTGCGCGAGTGTTCTACTGGCGCAGGGACGTCTGGCACTTCTTGCATAACCTAACGGTTGGTCTCGAGGTGCCAGTACAAATAAACTTAGTGAAATTAGGAGAGGGGATGTGGTAGTGGACTGCTTTTGTAGTCCTCATGGCCTATTATCTGACCTCCATCTCTGCATTAGTCTATGAATTATATAGCCTCATTATGTTTAGGAGCAGTTCAGTTTAGTGAAGAGAGCGGAGTTCGAAGTAGTTGAAAAAATCCCACTGAACCAAAGAAAACATAACACTGGTTCTGACTCTCCTTTGTGTTTGGCATTTTCGCTGCTTATAAGGCCAATAGCAGCATACATTTCTGTCACCTGTGCTTCTGCTATAGGTCCTACATTTGTTTATTTCGTTTGTTTTAGGACATGCTGGTCATGAAGAAGCGGTTCTAGATGGAAAGAATGTATTGCATGGCTTACAAAATAAAACACAATTGTTTAATTTGGTAGGCCAAGTCAATCACAAGTTGGATTTCATAAATAATCACATCGATAAACGTAGTAAACTCCACATTATAGGTCATTCTATTGGAGCCTGGATGACATTAGAACTACTGCAAAAAAACCTTTCTTTATTAGGTCGCATTTCTTCTATCAACTTATTATTTCCTGTGTTGCAAAGAATAGCACAAACGAAAAATGCTGAAGAATATCTTAATAAAAGCTACTCACTTCGGCATATTATGTACGGTATTATCTGTAAATTGCCAAAATGGTTTCAAAGAATAATAATATGGTACTACGTCAAAACTAATGGACTACCATCGCACTTAGTCGATACGATATTAAAATATACGCACCCTGAATCAATTAATCAAATTTTTTATTTATGTGCAGATGAATTAGATGTCGTGACATCACTAAATACTGAAATGCTCTCTAAGATCAAACATGTTACTAATGTTATATATGGAACAACTGATGGATGGGTGCCTTTAGAATTCATAGAGGACTTAAAACAATTCGAGCCCAGTCTACAGTTAACAGAAATTGACTGTGAACATGCTTTTGTTTTAAAATCTTCAGAAAAAATTGCAAAAATGGTGTCTGACTTTATAAATGGTAAGATTTGCAAAAAAAATGACTTTTCAAATTAAACTAACTTATAAATTACGTACTTAGTGGTCACAAAATTATGGAAATAAACATGTAATGGCGGCTCCACATTAGTGCCGTGAATTCACGCGCGAATTCACATCATGATTCACGGCACAAGTCGTGCCCTCCACATTCACGGGATGCTCACAATCGTTCGTGAAACCCGCCGCGAAATGGGCTTAGGCGGCAAATCGGTCACAAAAATACTGAACCTTGCCTGAATTTCCCCTTTTAAAATTTTGACGTAGTCTTTTCGGGCAATGTTACTGGGCGTGTGGCCGAGTTTACTACTCACAATAATTGATGTAGTAAATTCGGCCAAAATTGTGATGTGCTAGAATTACGCACTTTTCAGTGATTGAAATATTTGTTACAAATATTTCAATGACTGAAATGTTGATGTTTATTTAATAAATAATTACAACTGAATCGACAATACACTATAAAATTTTAATTATTAGTAATCAACATCAAATAAAAATATGGGGTGACGCATAACCATGTTTTATTTATCAAATTACAGTTACTTATAAAATAGTAAATTTCACTATTTTGATTAAGTATTTTGAATAACAATATAATATAATAAATAGGTTGGTTAAATTATGTAAATATTTTTATGATTAAAATCAGTACATACATTTAAAATTAATGGAAGTTCTACGTTTTTAAGGAAATATTCTATTTAGTCAAATAATATATTTGAAATAGAAAATCATAATATTTTTACACATACATAGTGCTAATTTGTATATGCAGTGACCTATCGATATTTTATTATCAGACAATTCGCGTTAAACTGAATCTACTTTTTTTTTACTAGGTACTATTATTTCAACCTAAATATTATTTGACTAAAACGAATATTGCCTTAGAACTTCCATTAATTTATAATGTTTTAATCATTACAAATCTACTGATTTTAATCATAAAAATATTTACATAATTTAATCAACCAATTGTTTTTCGAAATACTGAAAAAAAAATAAGGTAATCAAAATAGTGAAATTATATATATTTTATGTAACGGTGATTTGATAAATTAAACATGGTTAAGCGTTACCACATAGTTTTATTTGATTTTGATAACTAACAATTAAAATGTTATAGTGTATTGTTGACTCAGTCGTTAATATTTATTCAATATATAGTAGGGTGACAAGTAAAACTCATTAATTGCATTATGAGCTAACGAGAGATAATGAGAATTTAAACATATTTTGTTATTAAAAATCAGTGTTTGCATCTAAATCTTTGAAATGGTGGTGACTATTAAAATAAAGGATATCTTACTTAACCGAAAATGAATTTTATAAAAAAGTTCACAACTCTATTAGTAATTAATAAAAATGTACTTAAGGAGTTTTACCTGTGTGTAGGTATCTCCTGTACAGATATTTAATGAAACTACAAAATGTTATTAGATTAAAAATGTCTTAAAAAAACAATTATTAATTTCAATTATCATCACTCTCATCATCACTATCATCAAATGAAGCACGCAATCTGAGCCACCACTTGATGATGGCAAACTTTTGTACCATTGAATTAGTTCCTCTGGTATTTGACAAGCATTGCACAGTTTGACAAGGTCTCCCTTTTTGCTGCAGACAAAGGTAGCAAATTGTGACGTGTGACAGACGAATGATGTCATTCAAAGAATGATGGCGGGCAATGCGGCCAGCGTTCCGTGCACAGGACTGCCAGGGGTGGCCGCGGGTGTCTCCCGGTGCGCCACAACGACAATGATGGGGATGATACTGGGGGCGCCAAGACGCAGGGCAGTGGCCAGGCGAAAAGTACTGCGGACTAGCAAAGTACTCGTGTTCAATGAGGGTAGCCTGTAACCAAAGACCCGACTCCCATCTGCCTACAGCTAAAAAGCGGCCACGCTCTGCGGAACAAGAAGACTTGTTGATAATGTTATTTCGCAACAGTTCGCAGAGGAGCCCGTCCCAAAGCCTTTGGGAGGAGATGTTGGCTGGACGATCAGAACACGGGCAAAGATGTCTAAAACATCAGTCTGTACGAGATTGGTATGGCTCTCAAGCAGCTTAGGAACAGCAAGGCATCGGGTGCTGACGGAATTACGGCTGAGCTTCTGAAAGCAGGCTAAATACCGGTACTCGCAGCTCTTCAGAAACTACATAATTCTGTCGTACTCGGAGGTAGAACGCCAGAAGTGTGGCATGAAAGTGTGGTTGTGTTGTTCTTTAAGCTTTATAAGCTGTTCTCGAGAGTTTTAACTAATCGTCTCTCACGCAGGTTTGTTGACTTTCAGCCAATTACACAGGCCGATTCCACCTGGATTCCACGCAGGCATCAAAAAGGAATTAATTGATGTTCGTTCCAGTATTTTGTTAATAAGTGGTAGGGAAGCATGAACCGAGGACAAGAACGCCGGGAGGGAAACGTCAGTAGTTTTACGGATACCCAGGCCATCGAATCTAAATATTAGAAATGATGCTTGGGTCCAAGAGCGGTCGTAGAAGTTAATGTTTAAAATGGAAGAGAGTGTAAGTTTTAAGGTGCTATCTAAGCTGGCAAGAAGGTCAGGGAACTTCCACAGCTGACAACACTGCTTGACATAGGTACGTGAACTTAAGAACGAAAAGGGAATAGCGTATTAAAGTAAAAAGCCATGTGACTGTTAATTTTGAAAAGGCGGACTAATGTATCATTAAAATTTTGTAATTTTGCTGTTATAAAATTTTGGAAGGAGTCACACACGTTTATGTATACTTTGGTTGCAATAAAACTGACAAACTTTAATTTAATTGACACACTTTATAACTTTAATAGGTACGAGTATTTACAAGTTCATTATTCTGTTTTTGAGTTTCTTTTAATGATAAATCAACCATTAATTTACCCCTTGAATTATTTTTATTAATAATTCTCTGATAATATTCACTTTTCTCCTAAGTATCGAACGAAAAGCCGCGAAACGAATAATACTGACATTGACATTAGTGACGTGCGGTAGTTGCCAGCTTCACTACGTTGCCAGCACAATGTCATTAAGTACATAATAAATTTTACCTGCCTGTAATTTTGTTCATAGTAGTAGATAATGACAATTTAAATGTTTTAAATGGCAAAAATGGGGAAGTATGTTCTTAGTGACTTTTTCTTGCAAACGGATAAGCTAAAATAATAAACTTAGTGTAAAAAAGTAATTTTCCCAAAAATTGAACTTAGTGAGTTTTTCTTGTCACCCCAATTTATATCAAAATTCCAATCACTGAAATATTTTTTTTACAATAAATATTGCATAATTCTAGCATACCAGAATTTTGGCCGAATTTACTACATCAATTATTGTGAGTAGTAAACTCGGCCACACGCCCAGCAAAGTTTCCCGAAAAGACTACGTCTAAATTTTAAAAGGGGAAATTCGGGCAAGGTTCAGTATTTTTGTGGCCGATTTGCCGCCTAAGCCCGAAATGGACGTAGAAGCTGCTGCTGCAACCACTTTGTTTACTGTGGGAACATACTATTTAGACGTCCAAAACATTGTTAGAAAGCGTTGGAAAAAAAGAAGATGGTGGATGACTGAAATACATCGTAACCGATCAAAGTTTAGTCAGGAGTAAACTGATTAATTTCCTCTTTGGTAAACTGGCACGGGGCCGTGAATGTGGATAGGTACGCGTGAACACCGCGCGAACCCTTTGTCGCGGAACAAAATACGCGCGCGATCACGCCTGTTCTCCTATCAGATCGGGGAATGGACCTAGAAGCTGCTGCTGCAATAACTTTGTTTGCTGTGGCAACATATCTCTATTTAGACGTTTAAAACAAGAAAGTTATTACAAAGCGTTGGAAAAAAAGAAGATGGTGGATGACTGAAATACTTACATCGTAACCGATTAAGGTATAGTCCGGACTCCAGAGTAAACTGGCACGGGGCCGTGAATGTAGGGGGCGCAAACCCTTTGACAAAATACAGACTCTGATCGGGGAACAGGCGTGATCGCGCGCGAATTTCGCAATTGCAGCAAATTCGAAAAATTCTATTTGAAAATTACGCAGCAGCTTCTACGTCCATTTCGCGGCGGGTTTTACGAACGATTGTGAGCATCCCGTGAATGAGGAGGGCACGACTTGTGCCGTGAATTCGTGCGTGAATACACGGCACTATGTAGCACAGGAATTAACTTTTACTTAGATAATCGCAGTGGCGCCCTTGTTCGAGTTAATCAAACAGAGGTTGCTGTCGTGTCGATGTGGTTGTATTTACAAGAACAATAGATGCCCCCGGGTAATGTTTGCAGTTTTATTTGATTTTCCGAACTTTGTGCCTTGTCGGCTATTAAAGTGAAATAATATTAGATTATTACTTATCTGTTAGTGTACGTTAACGTGCATGATTTCTAACTTCTATCTAACAAATAAAACATAAAAGTGCAACTTCACTTTTTAAATTCTCGCACGTGTCGTGTTTTCTTGCAAATCTTGCCTTTAAGAAATTCAAAGAGATCTGAGGGAAATGACATATTTCATCCATCAAAAATTTCTATCTATAACACAGACATATAATAGAATACGTCTGTGATCTATTATAATGATTAAACTGAAGCTCAGTCTGTATTGGTTTAATCCCTTTGTTTTCCTTAATAGGTTAAAATGTTTTCCACGAATGAAATAATCAGAATTCCTAATTTAAGTGTCAAGTGTGAGTGTCAACTGTCATGTCATGCATGCATTGCATGATTCATTTAGGAAA
The DNA here is from genome assembly GCA_963921215.1 of Scoparia ambigualis. NCBI lineage: Eukaryota > Metazoa > Arthropoda > Insecta > Lepidoptera > Crambidae > Scoparia > Scoparia ambigualis. The sequence goes on from OY992504.1 coordinate 31,929,256, forward strand.
TGATTCATTTTCGTATTCCGTTGTTGTGTTGTTCCAATTTTTAAAGTTGTTATTTATCTAGTAAAGTTGATCCTTGTACTTATTGGTTTCTAGATTAAAACACTAGAACCGTAGAACCATAACCACCACATCTCAACTTCAAGTAAAGTAAAAGCAGTAATTATTGAAATGGAGGTATTTATAAAAATAAATAATGTTCCATGTCGAGTTTTAAACTGGGGAAATCCTTTTTCTTGCGATGGAACTGATGTTATACTGTGTATTACCGGGAATCCTGGAATTATAGACTTCTATTATGAATTTTGTTCAACACTCAATGAAAGGACTGGTTTGCCAGTCTGTCTTGTTGGTAAGTTTGTGTAAAGGCTATATTATAACCAAAACTTTAGTGAGTTATTAATTACTTGTAAAAACAATGGAAAACTACCTAATTCAATTCCTTAGAAACTTAGGTACCTACCTACTATGCTTATTAGTGGGTAAGTAGTAATTTATCAGAATAATATGGTTATTAAAGTTTATTTGCCCTAACAAACTTACTTTTATAGGTCAAGCTGGACATGAAGTCATTCCCAATGAGAAGCCTATGATATTGAAAGGTGATGAACATTTATTTGATCTGGAAGGTCAAATTGAACATAAACTTGACCTTGTTAATACCTATATTGATAAGAAGAGTAAACTTCATCTAGTGGGTCACTCTATCGGAGCATGGCTTATCATAGAAGCTATTCAAAAGAGTCCTTCTTTAATTAATAGAATTTCTTCCATTCAATTATTATTCCCAACATTACAAGAAATGGCTGTAACAAAAAATGGCCAACATATAAAGACTTTAAAAAAGTTTCAAAGTCTTATAATGTGTTTAATAATTCTACTTAACATGCTTCCACAATTTTTTCTTAACTTCATTGCTTATGTATATTTAAAACTAAATAATTTACCATCACACTATTCTGAGAGAATTTTGAAATATTTGAACCAATATTTACTAGAGAAGGTACTTTTTCTTGCCTATTGTGAAATGGATAGAGTTACAAAACTTAATACTGATGCAATTGATAAAGTGAAACATTTAACAAAGGTGATATATGGCGAGTCTGATGGTTGGGTACCTCATAAGTATATGGATGATCTGGATCAATATCAACCCCCACTTGAAAAGATTAAAGTGGCCATACAACATGAATTTGTTTTAAAGTCTTCAGAAAAAATGGCAGAAATGGTATCTGTCTTCATCAAAGAGAAACAATCAATAGGCATATAGATAGAAATTTTATATTATTAGATCATACACTATCACAAGGCATTGCCTGTAATCTTTACTAATATTATAATAAGTAAAGTTTTGAGGTCAGTCAGAATTATTGTGGTCAGAATGCAGAGCTGAAACTATTTAACCCAAACTTTGTACCTACAAAGTTAGGGAGTGGATTTCATTTTTTTTCATTCATTTTTATTCAATAAAAAAAAAGGTTTAAATTTAATGTAAGATACAAAACATTTTCTTCTTTCAATAACCTCATAACCTACTAGTAGTACCAAACAATACAAGTAGGTACTTACCTAGTTAAATACAGATTTCAGTTGTATTTTTTGTACAAGGAATTAGGTAGAAGTTAACTTTCGATGTAGAATAAACATTATCTACAAGAATATAAACAAATGTAGTAGTTTATGGAAAGGGAGGCCTTTGCTCTGGAGTGGGACGAAGCCGGCTGACAATAATAATAATAAAGTCATTGCTGTATTGTAAAGAAAATTTATTTTAAACTAATAGGTCATTATAAAAGTACCTATGTGGCATGTGTAAAAAAATATATTTTATGAATTTTAATTGCTTCATTGTTATTAGGAAGAGCGTTTCTTGCGCATTTATGCTTGTATCAACTTACACACACGCGCTACAATTAGCGCTTTAAAAAACATGTGTTTTTATATGCCTTGTTCGCACTAGGCGAAATATTTCAGTCGAGTAGCAGTACATTGGTTCGCTAGGTACTTTGCGCTTATTTATAACGAATTTTGAAATTATCAAATAAGCGAAGTAATGTACCGCCTAGTTGAGTTCACTCACCTAATGCGAACATTAGGTACGGTGTCGCGGTATAAGTAATGTATATGTATAAGAATTTGTAAAAGTTATTAAGTACCTAATATATTTTAAAAAAGTTTAAATTGTTGTTTACTTTCTTTATATTCTGCCTAAGATTAAAAACTTGTAACATACGGCAGCTATAATGTAAAGATGTACATTATAGCACGATAAATCTTATTACATCTTTCCATAGAAATCGGATACATTAAGATAATTTATATACATCCTGGAATGTAATATACAATAATATACATTTATAGCTGCCGTGTGTAACCCACACCCAAGTACCTAACATCATGAGTGTTCATCGAAAGTCTAGATCAAAGAGTAGAGTCTAGATGCTACGCCATAGAATACATAATAGTACAATAGTCAATAGTCAATAGTCAAAATATATTTATTCAATAAACTCAATTAATAAGTACTTTGAAACGTCCAAATATTTTTTAACCTACCACCCATTCAGGACATCATTTTTTAACTGTGGCAAAGAACGGGCGCAAGAAACCACAGCGCACAGAAGCAACGACATTTACAAAATATATATATATTATATGTCGTTACCAGATCACAAAATACAAAATATGAATTTGAATGTAAATAGTTTAATTAAATATGGTGCTCTATATAAATTAATTATAAGCAATTAGAAATAGCTTTTGGAGTAGGTACTTGGAGCATGTCAGACCCAAGCTGTTTTGTCTTCTGTATAATCCGACACTTTATAATAAGCTTTTTTATAAAGCTTTTCTTTGATTTTGATTTTAAATTTATCAAGATCTAATTTCTGAATATCATTTGGTACTTTGTTGTATAATCGTACACACAGACCCTTAAAAGAATTATTTATTTTATGGAGCCTAGTATAAGGCACTGCTAATTTGTTCTTACTTCTAGTATTTAATTTGTGAATATCACTGTTTTTTGAAAACATTTCAATATTTTTATATTATTTTAATATTTTGAAAACATTTCAATATTACAAGTACAGAAGATTCACTTTGCTAAGTCATTTAAATAAATAGGGACTTTTGCTAAGACACAATAAAGTGCAATTCAGGTCGCACACCGCTCCCATACCTACAGTAAATTCACCTAGAAGTTGCCTCTCTTTCTATCGCGTATGTCTTATCCCTTCTAATGACCCTGCAGTCATGGGTTTTTATCGGATAAATACTCATAAATATCCATTTCTACTCGAGTATTTATCCAGAAAGACAGATAAATATTCTATGAACCCTTTTCTTTACAAATCATGTAAATTTTGAAATTAAAATATAGGTAGTTTTTTATTATAAACAAAATAACTGCGAGTTTTTTAATTCCATAATATGAGCGATAAACAAAAATACTTGGTCAAAATTATTTGGCAAGTTTAAATTCAATTCAATTGGGTTTTTACCATTTGTATGCAATTAATTATAGATTGTGGTATATCATTTGAAAGGTAATTTTATAAGCTTTCAAACTATATCAAAAAGATTTAAAATCAATAAAATTTCCTACCTAAATATAGGGAATTGTTGCAAAAGGTTGAAGTTGTGGATGTCTAAATGTATACTGTGTATTTTATCCCCTCCTCAATACTTTGTATTACCCCCCTGGCCCTAATGACTGCCTGTAAACGGTTTCTCATTGACCGAATGAGTTTTCTGAAGGAAACTGGTAAAATTCCCTGCCACTCTTCGACCAAAGCAGTTTTCAGATTTTCTATCGTCGCCAAAGCTGGATAGGTATCTTCCTCGTACCCGTCTTTTCAGCTCGTCCCACACGTGTTCAATAGGATTTAAGTCAGGACTGTGGGCTGGCCAGTTTAGGTGGAAATACCGACTTCTTCAGGTACAGTCTAGTCATTGCAGCGGTGTGGCAGCGGGCCTCATCGTGCATTAGCAGGAAATGTTCGCCAATAAACTCGGTGAACGGAAGCACATGGTCTAGCAGAATGTCGTTGATGTAACTTTCAGCAATTAGGCCCCCTCCCTGACCACCACCAGGTACGAATACCAGCTCCGTTTTTTCTTCTATAGTAATCCCCGACCATATCATAGTGGACCCGCCCCCGTATGCCACTGTTTCCGCCAAACTGCATTGTGCAAATCAAATCGCTCACCCAGTCTTCTATAGACTCTCTGTCAACGGTCGCTACCATGCAGGCACATCCTTGTTTCGTCCGAGAACAGGACTTGACTCCATTGCTATATTTCGGGCTATATAACCGGGCTTCTCGGTGGGCTGGAGACAATTTGGGTTCCGTAGCTGGCCTTCGCTTGGAGTCAAATTCGCTTCTTTAAGTTTTCGCCTCACTGTCCATTCGCTAACAGCCTTCTCTCGAACTTCTCTGAGCTACCGTTGGACGTCCACGCCGCGCCGGTTAGGTGTCGATTTCGGAGAGAAGTGTTGACAATGAATCGGTCATCTCTCACCGAAGTGCAACGGTGTCTTCCAGATTCTGGTCTCCGGACAAAGTTGCCAGTCTCCCTGAACCTTCTGTACACCTTCGAGACACAATACTGGCTTAGATGAAGCTGTCGAGCAATATTACGCTGAGACAACCCTTGCCGGATTAAGATGACGATTTGAGCGGCTTCTGCAGGTGTGGTTTTCATTTTCTTTCAGAATCAGTGTTCTTAGTGACGTGAATATTGGACTGATGACCAATTTTCACGGATGCTCACTTTTTATAGTGGACCACAACGCGAAACGACGACGCGGGACGAGGGAACCCGAGCTTGCTAACATAACTAAATTGCGCGGCGAAGCCGGCAAATAATTGTAACCAAACCGAATACATACTTTTCTCACTCCCGCGGATCCGTGCGCAACGTGTGCAAGAGTAAGAAAGCCTAAATATTTCAAGGACGCGACGCAGTTCCACTAGAAACACTATTACCACAACTATTACCGTGACTTGATAGGTATAGCGCAATCGTGCTAAAACTACACTAAAAATTTTGAATAACACCTAGTATTCGGACACATAATACTAACCATTCGTGAAATGTATTCCGGGAGGGCGATCGCGCTGAATAATCTCAACCAAACTACAACTGAACCTCTGCCGTTATATAGTGCTATCGTTTGACACACGCGATGGCGCTATACGAAGTCGGCAGAACTGCTGTGGTTCAGATGTGGTTTGGTATTGAATATTTAGCGCGATTGCCCCCTAGAAAAAAAAAAGTTGTGCGTGGTTACCGCTAAAAATATATTTATCCGTGATTTTTAGTAAATATCAGATAAAAATGGATAAAAACGAATATTTATCCATTGTCGATAAATATCCGAGTACCTATTTACTCTTCGGACATTTATCCACTGCCCATCACTACTGCAGGGTGTTCCCGTGTTCGCGGGCGTCCGTCCGGTCCGGTCGGCTACCTGTAGCTTCATACCTATAAAGCGCGGAGCCTTTATAGGTATAAAGCGGGCCGTGCACGGGGCGTGCCCCGTCCGGGCGTAGATATACCTACGCGTTTTAATGCTAAAATGGGCGATTTTCTGACAGCCCAAATTAAAAAGTAAAAATTAGTTCGAAAACACTCGATAGATGTCGTTTTATGAAAGCTGGGCTACTTATAAGCTGTAATAAATTCTACACTTTTACTTGTCTACCAAAAGAATAAAAAAATAGTATTTACTTACCTATTTATATTCAGGACATCCAGAACCTATTTCTATTTTGGAATAGAATAAATATTACGCAGCCATACACGTGCTCTTCATGAACCCGCCTTTTACTAAGCGCCATACTAATCTATGCTAAGCGCCATCTATGAAGTCATTTACGAACCAATTTCTTTTTTTTTTTTGATCTCGGAAAATCGCCCATTGAACACGGACATCCCGTTTGCAGTGACCAACAAAAAACCGATCCGTTCGAATTTGCTATTCGGTTTTGTCATTAGACCAGTAAAAAACAGGATCCAGTATAAATTACAAGTACTGGTTAATAGAAGTGTTCCCACTAGCAGTTTGTTTCTTCACCTTTTCTAAAAGGTTGTAAAGGGCATCCTAAAATAATTATGAAATTTTGATTCACCTCCTCTCAAATCGCTCATTAGATTACGAAAGACACCCAATTTAGATAGTTGTTTCAGGATTAGGTGAACCCAAAATCTTTTATTATTACAATGCCGGCGGCGACGATAATAAGAATACAATATCACATGCGTGTTCACGTCCATCATGTCTCAATTTCCAGCCTATTCTGCTACGAGCAGAGCGGGATGCAAACTACCGTACCGCAAAAAACTGTACCTGCAAAAAACAGGTTACTGCCGTGCAGCGTTGCCAGACGTGCGATAATTATCGTAGATCCACGATAATTTGGAGGGGCATGCGATAAAAAATAATAATTAAGTATCGCACGATAATTTGTATAATTCGTCGAGTGCTTTCTGCGGGATCCAGTAATGCAGTGATCCCGGATTCCGCAGAACTGGACTGCCGTGGGAAAGTAGCCTCATAGATTCTAGACATTAGGATAATAATCCTCAAAAAGAGTTAGTCGGAGACTACCTAGGCCATAGAATAATAACGCGTAGAACGATAGTCTCGTATTAGAAAACTGTCATGAAGAAAGAAATGGATGTAGGAGTAAGTTACGCGTACTATCTCGGCGAAACGAACACAAGTGCACAAGTAATGTTGCTAGAAGAATCAGATTTGCCCCAAAAAGTAAGGAAACTAGAACTGTTGATAAATAGATAAGTTTAGATTATTAGTAATGACGCGGGCCGTTTCGGTACCAAGCCAGTATGGCTTGGTTTTACTGGCCTCATTTATCGTGCGTGTTCTCGCTTTCTATGCGTTATTGTTCTAAGACCTAGGCAATGAGGAAACCACAGTAGCAGTCGTCCACTGCCATAGTGCGGTTCACCAAATTACAACAGCACATGTGCTCAGCGTGTTGGGTGGTGAGCCCATCGCCGCTCTATGCTGTTGATGTCTAAAGATTTTCCTGAGCTGTAAATTTATACAAACTAGTATATCGTAGCAGCATGTTTACGATTTTCTGTTTTATTTTACGTAGGTATGCATAACATACTTACGTTTTGTGGTAAGGCAGTCAGTTGCATATTTATTGTTGGTCCTCAATGAAGAAATCTTAAATGTAGGTTTTAAGATGTCTTCCAAGAACATTTAACTTCTGTAGTCTGTAGTGTAGCGGGACCAGATAAATTTTGTTCAGCTTGAAATTAATGTTATTAAATTAACGCATAGGCGCTGTCCCACCGGTATTAATGTAACTGTTCAGATTAGATTAGACGACATTAAAGTATTACATCAGTGAAGAAACCGAGCATTGTACATTGCGCTAATTTTTAATGAAATAATTCATTTTGTGAATTTTAATTGGATAGTCTTTGAGTATCTAATTTATTTTAAAGCATACGGCCATCTGTTGACCCGTCCGCGTCAGCTGGGCGATGAGTACCTACGTTGACGGGTCAACAGACGGCCGGCCGGCCGTTGCCCCGTCAGCTGGACGATAAGTACCTACGAAAAAACATTCCTTGTTTGTCATTCTTGTCATGTATAAAACACTTGACCTGACCAGCCCTTGAAGTTTCTTGCGGTTTCTAGCAGTCATCTTATTTAACGTATTGCTAAAAATAACCGTTGAATGTTACATTACAGACATGCTCCAGGTGAGAAAGCGCTATGTCGCTATGAGTACCGAGGTATACACATATATTACTGATAAGTCTAGAGGAATCTATATATATTTTGCGTGGTCAAGATATCTCTATAGTTCCTTTACAAGATAGATGCATGTCGTCCTGGCAACAAAGGTACCTATGTTTGGAGAAACAGGGAACAAAATATTTTCATTATAATTTTTATTCATAACGAAATTGATAAGTAATCATAACGAAGTCTCGTCTCTATAATATGTTAGTTACAAAACTCAATGGAAATAAACAAGTCACTAGCTGTATTTGGTAATCTTAGATTAAAACAAAAAGGGAAGATACTGCATGCTCCTACTTGTAGTCAATCAAAATATAGTCCTACTCAACTACATATGCAAACACTCACACACGCACACCTATAAAAGTGTAAATCGAGCGAGCGAGACAGAGCAGTAAGTTTCTACGTCAGCGCGAGGGAGTCAGCGAGTAGCGCGTTGACTGACGTCTCGGTCGCTTCGCAACAGACGAGTACGTACGCATACGACCGATTCCGTCGCCACTGCGGAGTAGCGTCTTTCTCTTTTTATCACAGCAGAATGTCCGCAATAGTACGATGTAACCTGTACGCTCGGCAAATTGCGACTGAAGTTAAATTGTGCCTATAAGCCTAATTTTAGCGGCTTACTCACGAGACGCTAATGCCGTATCTTCCCTTTTTGTTTTAATCTAAGTTGGTAATATTAAAATAAACGGGGACGCTATAATACAAGAGTGGTGGAATATGTAGGTAGTGACAACAAAGCATTAAATTTCATTCCATGTATTTCAATTTATATATTTAACAACAGATATTACTGAAGATTAAAAATTTATTGTATACTGAACCATAAAAAACAGTTATATTAAGATATACATAGTTATGTCACAAGTAATAATAATAATGTACTTTTTTGCACATTATAGGACATTTGATATTTTAAGTTTGCTGAGATCGGACAATGAAGAGATTTCTTTTAAAGCTTTTACTTAAAAATACAGTTGTTGAAGATGACCGAGCTATGAAAAGTTGTGACATTTACTTTATATTATACAAAATTCATATTTTATACATAGTTATAATCCATAATGTATTTTACAACTAATCAATCTCGTTTTCGTATATGCTGATATGAAGATACGCACTATCGACTTCCTTCGGTGTGGGTTCATAATAAAAATGGAATGTACCGGCGATGGCGGTCTAATAATTTATGTATTATGGCGTAGGTATGTATGATTTCCAGTTACTGTAAAATGTGGATATGGTAACAAGGTTTTTATAATGCGTTATCTATTTTATATAGTATATTAATATTAATGTAATTATATCTAAAACTATATACAGCGCATGGAAGATGTATCAAAACGGTAATTTCGTCGATATTAATGAAAACAAATGAAAGACCTCACGATCGCCCATTGTGCGTTAAATTTATTACGGTGTAGGTACAGTATCGGCCGCGGAGTGCCGAGAAGCCGATTTCGCACTACGAAAAAACAGTCGCTTCCGCAATGTTCACAGTAACAAAATGCAATGGAACACAATCGAATTCGAAGGCGAAATCTACGTACAACCTCTCGCCGCGGACGTCGTGCACACTGGTAGCGACGCCCGCACCGCCGCCGCGACCCGTTCGCAACGGTCGCATACGATACATTAATATTTTGAAACCTTACAAACTAGGGATACAAAAATTCACACTAATAATACTCGTACATCGAAAAGGACCGCGAGTAGCACACGTGCACATGGAGGGGATCGATCCCTCAGCACGTGGTCTCCAGCAGAGGATCCACCGTCTGGGGCGCCGCGTCGCCGTCCACGGACGAGACGACTCTCTGCGAAGCGGACTTGTAGAGACGGCGCGGGCGCTCCTCCTCGTCCTCGGAGGCGGCGCGCGCGGGCGGCGGCGGAGGCGGCGGCGGCGGCGGCGGGCGCGCGGCCGCTCGCGGCGACGCGCGCGGCGAGCACGTGCAGCGCCAGCACGCGCACTCCGCGCCGCCGCACGCGCCGCACACCGCCGCCGCCGAGCGCTCCAGCTTGCCGCGGCGCACCTCCTCCGGCGCCGTCGTGGGGCGCGCCTTCTTTTTCACCCACGGGTCGAGCGGCGAGCGGCCGGCGCCGGGGCGCAGCTCGCGTTCGCTCATCTTGCGCCAGGGGTCGCCGAGCAGGGGCGGTGCGTCGAGCGCGAGCGTCGAGGCGGCGGGCGAAGAGCGCTCGCTGCGGGCGCGCGGCGGCGCCAGCGGCGCGCGCACTGGCGAGGGCTGCGGCGTGGCGCGCGGCCGCTCGGAGTGCGAGCGCGCGCGCGGCGCGAGGGCGCGGCTGGCGGGCGTGACGTCGCTGAGGGAGCGCAGGTGCAGGCGGCGGCGCGCGCCGGCGGGCGAGTCGGCGTCGGTGACGCTGATGCTAATGGCCGGGCGCGGGCTGGCGGAGGGCGAAGGCTCGGCCGCGCCGCGCTCGGGCGCCGCGCTGGGGGCGCGGGGGGTTGCTGAGTTTTTGGTGGGGCCGGCCCTGCTAGGCCCGGCCCCCGCTAGCTAGAGGAGTCTCTCTGTCGCCGAACTGGAGGTGCCGGAGCTCAAAGTGGAAACGGGGTTTTGGTCTTCGCCTGATGTAAAAAAATATGTTATTATTATATCGTATAAACCAGATTGTTTTCAATGTTACATTAAGTCTTTGAATTATGTTAGGTATGTTAATTTTTGGAGTTAATGCTTTACTTCGATAATGTGATTAAATGATAGTGGGAAGACTGATAATGTTAACTATTTAATATCAGAAGATACGATTAAGAAACTAGACCAAGTACCTTGAGTAGTCTGGCCCGTGGCCGGCAGTCTTTGTCAGTTGAGCAATTCTACTGACACGAAACGTTTCAGTCTTTCCAAGTATTGGTTGAAGAGTTCGACGTCATTATGGCCGGCTCCCTGCAACAAAAGTGCAAATGCATTTATAGTTGACTGAAGCGGTGCCGCCGTTGGAACTACCAATTCATTGTTAGGCGACAACCGGTCAACCTACCACAAATTCAATAAATTTTAAACTTTACGGTTTGGGTATAAGGATTAAGGATTTTGACCTACTGGCGTGTGTAGCAAGGCACATAGAAACCAAGGAGGCACGACACGGTCGTGCCGGTCTTTTTCCAGTAGAGACTTCAGAGATCATCTGGGATTAGGGTATTTTTTACTTACGCCAACGATTTACATTTTTTAGGACTTAGTTTATGCTAGTACTATACTTTTAGTGTACCTACGCCTGGCTTCCTCACCGTGGAATTCTGTTATTTCAAGAATGCCAAAAAAACTGAACCAAAATAGTACCAAATAGTGCCCAAAGGAAATAAATAGTACCTTTATAGTTTTTTTTATTTAATTTAACATTTCAAAAAATACAATAAAAATACTTAAACTAATAGCATTACCTTAACCCACTGAGGTTTGTCTGTAATGCCTATGTGATATACGTTAAAAAGGATATAGATATAGTTTGGTGAGGAAGCCAGGCGTAGCACAGTGGTTCCAAAATCGAGTTTCATACACATAGGATTTTGCAAATTTCAAGTTGGTATTTCTTTACATTTATGTGTCAGAGGTTGTTTGTAAGGCACCAACAATGCACCTAATTATACGTATTGGATTAGTATTTTGATATCTTAGCACATTTCTCATTAGTAGTGACTTTAAAGATCATTTAATTACCTGTTATAAACTTAATTTGAAAATAAATATTTTGTTCTTAAAGCCTATTGTACTTCATCGTCATCTTTCTCAGCCCGTACTTTTTATTAATTAAAAGTCTCAATTTATAAGTTAAATAAAAGTGTTTTTTTCTTAAAATTTCTTATCAAACTATGATGTAAACTGCAAAAATATAGTTTTTATGTAATAAGAGTACTTGTTGGTAGACTAAGAACCTTTTTTAAGTCCAATAATTATCATAAAAGTTTAAATTATTATAGCGCGCGAAGCGTGTCCTGGCGGGTCGTGTGTGGCGTAGTTGGGGATGTTCACCTATATCGTGACAATACACCCGAGCAATTGCAGCTTGTCAGTTTTAGTTAGTCTCGAAAAAAACAACATTATATAATTTCCTCAATACAAAAAAAACCAAATGGTTTTTCTACTAATTAGGCGGTGTTTGGTCAATTGTACTTACGAATCCTTTGATAAATTGGTTAAATAAACAACCTCTGACACATAAATGTAAAGAAATACCAACTTCAAATTTGCAAAATCCTATGTGTATGAAACTCGATTTTGGAACCACTGTGCGTAGGTTAGGCCTAGCGTACTCACCTCTGTTTGGGAAATCTAAATAAGCTACAACAGCTATAATTAGTATTTCAAATAACTGTACCCAAATAGTACCAAATAGTGCTCAAAGGAAATAAATAGTACCTTTAAAGTTAAAAAGTTATATACATAGTTTGGTGAGGAAGCCAGGCGTCAGTGGCGGTACCTTCATACAAGCCGAAAAGCCCGGCTTGCCCTAACAAAAACTCAATATCACTACTGGTAAAACGTAATTATTAAAACCACTCAATATTTTTTACCATTGTTAATTTTCTTTCATCAGCATTCAAATTATCAATTTTATAAGATTCACATATTAAGAATCACCAAACAAATCGTATAAAGCTGCTTATAAATCGTGCGATGCTTTACATCTCTCTCGCACAAGTTGGCTTGCAACCGGGCTTCGGATTTAAAGTATATCCGCTCTCTTCTAACTTTAACAAAATTGCTACTCTATAAACATAATACTGCGTAAGTATGTATAGAATATATGAGAAATTCATACTCTTCGTCAAAGCCAGCTTGCGTTATGAAGTTCGCAAGTAAGGCCTTCTCAAAATCAGGCTTTATTTCTACCGAATCACGTGCAACTTCAACGCGGGCGAGCCAATCAGAGGCGACCGACGACAGCTCGAGCTAGGGCGAACCAACCAGAGGCGTTAAGAGCGGGCTCCCTAAAATAATTCCAGCGCTAGCTCCGCCCAGCGCGCCCCGCCACCCGCATGCCACACTCGTTACACTAGCGATACAAATCAACAAATTCAAAATTCGCGCGCTCGCAGGTCATCCGAGTTCATGATCCAGGAACATAGAATGAATAGAGCATTTTCGACAATTTTTTTCAACTTTATTCAGTAATTTTAAAGACAGATTATTCAAATTTTTTATGAGCAGTAGTATGTTAACTTTGATTATAATATATTGAAGATCATGTTTGTACTTTGTATACCTATTTAATTTTTTTATTTATGTAAGTTAACTTTATCATTATGAAACTACTTCGGGAAAAGTAGTGTAAATTATATTTGTCAAGCCGAATTGCAATGTAAATAATTGTATTATTATAATGCACAAAAACACACTTCAATTTTACATATTTTATTAACCCCCGACGCAAAACTAAGGGTTTTGCAAGTTTAACGTGTGTATTTGAGTAATTTGTTTAACTGTACGAATTATCGTATCTCCCGAACGAATGCACCGATTTTGATTTTGTTTTTTTTTTATTTGAGAGGTGTCTTGATCGAGAGTGATTTTGAGCAATACATATCAATTTTTTTTACTTTTTTAAGAAGAATTATGTTTTAAGAAAATCTGTTTAGCCTTTTGAAGATCATTATCTCTACATAGTCGAGAAAAGGATTTGAGCAACTTTCATAAGTCTAATCGATTTAAAATTTGATTTTCTAAATTCATTACTGCTACGTATAGCTATAATGTCAGTGGGAGTGATTGTTTTAGCCGAAACTTATTCTGTATATCCTTCGGCTTGATAATACCAATCCGATTTATTATTTACAGTAACCTAAAAATATAAAAAGAGACGAGATACTTATACGAAATATGTGATATATCTAATTATTGTGATTAACTGATATAATAATATATTATATTAGTATTATATTAGTTTAAATTAATACTCACTTGGCCATTCCTGTCACGCTTCCAGAAATTAACTTAATATAAAAAAGCTATAAAATTTTTAGTGGCTACAGAGCCATTAATTTAAACTTACAACCTAATACCTAAGTATATCGAAACTCAAGAAACAACAAGAAAACTGACACCGAAACATTTAGCTAGACCACTCACAACTACGGGTAACACTCCGTAATTCGGTCGACTTATTCACCTACACGCTCGTTTCCCGCGGGTGGACATTTCAAAGGGCGCACGCTACGCAGGACTCGACCGATTATTTGGTTTTCGCAAGTGGAAAGTTCACAGGATGGTGATACAAAAGCGTTACTGTTCTGCATTCGGATGCACTAACACGAAATTTAAAGATAATGATTTAACCTTTCACAGACTTCCCAAGAATCCTGTAAGGTAAGTAAATAAGTAGGTACTTGTAATATTTATAGACAATTAATAATAATATGATAATGATTTAACTAGTTTGATGAGAGAAGTAGACAAATTCAATGCAGTTATCGTTGTAGGTTAGGTATATAAGGTACAGTTTGTCTATAAAGTCGTGAATTTAAATAGTGGCAATACTGTAAGGAGTGGTTGTCAAAACTGACATAAACCAACTGCGTATAAAAAGTAAATTTACTCAATTTGTCAGCGATCACGCTTGAATAGATTTTAAGTTCGTAAATAGTTTATTGATTAGGTACTGATTGCGGTCGACCTTAACACAAAACGCGGTTCAAAGTTAGACTAGGTTTAGTAGACAGGTACTGTGGTTAAGCATTAATAACGCCCCTCTACGAAAATAAACCTAGTGGTAGTCCTTGGTAAAATTACACCATGAATTATCATCGGTAGGTATTTACCAATGGATTGATGGATTCAGGCATTTAAAATTTGTACCTATACGTACGGTTTTTATAGGTATGTAACTATGTATATGAAAAGCAAATGATCTTGTATTTGATACTAGTGGCCCGGGGACGACTTCGTCCGCATGAATGTCGATTATCGCGCAATGCGAACGTAATTTAAAAGTAGCTCATGTCCGTCGATTTTGTACCAAATTACTTTAGTAGGCATTACCTCAGTAGACGTGTCCCATCATCTTTAAGATGGCAGAATATGTTAGTCAAGTTGGTCAAGTGTAATATTAGTTAGTTTGTAATCGGCATCACGGTTCCTGGTCTCTATGTAAGTGTGCGAGATCGGAAAATGGATTGTACGCTAGTTGGTCTACGTGAGTTCTTCTGACCAAGTCAACTAATATCTAAGTATTTATGTTCTGTTATTCTGTTTATATGTGAGCGTCAAGTTGGCAGGCACACCATGGAATTAGATGGTTTTGACTATGTCAAAAAATTGTGTATAAATAGTGATAAATAGTGACGTATAGCATATAAATAGTGATACTATGGTTCAAATGATATTTGAGTATCTTGGTGTGCCTGCTAACTTGACGTCAAGATAGCAGGCACATTAAGAAATACAGTTCGTATCAATGTGATTTATATGTCAAAAAACTGTGCATAAATAGTGAATCGAATACGCAAAATTTCAACAATTGTACTTCAATACAAACCGAGATATTACGGTCTCTAAGTGGGCTGCCAACTTGACGATTCTTGCGATGGCGATTCCAGAGAAACGGGTTGAAGTTTTAAACAAATAAATACATGAAAAAATTGTGTGTGAAATTGTGAATCTTTCAATATATATAAAAAAAGAATTCTTCTTTGCTATTTTCCAAAAATCTAATGTAAACTTCTACCATACATTCGATTTTAAGTACAATCGTGCACAATTTTATTTATTGACTTAAGATACTGACATAAAGTCTAATTATTTTTAATTCAAGTCATGAAATTACACTTATGCTATCGTTGTAATGGCAGTTTCACGTTATTTCTATGGAAACTTATGTCAAGCAATTTGTAATTTTAGTAACTCGAATTAAAAGTCTCGGGATAGTGGCGGACGAGCGAGTTTCGCGAACGACCGAGAGATGGCGTGATTTTGTTTACATGCGGTGAGCCGGTGATACGAGAATGGTGCGCGAAAAGTTTTATTTGTTTGTGTTGAAATTGATAAGGCAGTGAGTACATTTGCATCAGAAGTGAAAGTGTTTAAATCGTTTAATAACAACCTACATTTTTATAGGTACTCAGCTTATTTTCTATTATGGTATTTACAAAAAAGATATACCTAGGTACGGTCGGGGTTGCCGTCGCTTTACCACTTTACAGCGATTTTAGTGTGATAAGCGCACCGACCGCCCGTAGGTACCCTACGTGCCCGTACCAAATAGACGACGTAGTGTGCAAGGGATTTTGACCTTTAGACTGGTAAAGCGACGGAGTCCGCCATTGTACCTAATGTGAGGTAGATATTTTCTCAGTCATTCAAAACTTTTCATATTTACTACTCGACCAACATAATTAATAGCATTAAAGCTAGACGTTTATCATAGTTGTTCAATGATTAACAATCTAAATATATTGCACTTCAATTAGTTTGCACATGCTGAGTGGTCAGATTTTAAAATGGAATATCGAAGAAGATACGTTTAGTTTGTAAATTATTGAACAACTGTGATAAACGTCTAGCTGACATGCGCCTAATTATGTTGGTCGACTAATACGTATAACTTCATAGTAGGTACTTACCAAGCTAATCTTTCGTAAAGTTAACTAGGGTCAAGTATATTCCTAGTGCATTAAATGTTAAAGTTACCTGCCTAGTCTTTTATGACTAATAAACAAAGAATAAGCTAGGAATAGTTATTCCGTGTTTTGTTCCTGTCATTTAAACGTAATTTTTAATTAGAGTAAAAGAGACAAAACACGGAATAACTATTCGTAGGTAGCTCATTCTTTCTTTATTAGTCATAAAAGACTAGGCAGGTAACTTGTCGGTGGTCGAGTAGTAAATATGAAAAGTTTTGAATGACTGAGAAAATATCTACCTCACATTAAGTACAATGGCGGACTCCGTCGCTTTACCAGTCTAAAGGTCAAAATCCCTTGCACACCACGTCGTCTATTTGGTACGGGCACGTAGGTATCCGGGCGATCGGTGCGCTTCACACGAAAAAAGCTGCAAAGTAAAGCGACGGCGACCCCGACCGTACCTAGGTATATCTTTTTTGTAAATACCATAATAGAAAATAAGCTGCGTACCTATAAAAATGTAGGTTGTTATTAAACGATTTAAACATTTTCACTTCTGATGCAAATGTACTCACTGCTTATCAATTTCAACACAAACAAATAAAACTTTTCGCGCACCATTCTCGTATCACCGGCTCACCGCACGTAAACAAAATCACGCCATCTCTCGGTCGTTCGCGACACTCGTTCGTCCACCACTATCTCGAGACTTTTAATTCGAGTCATTAGAATTACAAATTGCTTGACATAAGTTTCCATAGAAATAACGTGAAACTGACATTACAACGATAGATTTAAGTGTAATTTTATGACTTGAATTAAAAATAATTAGACTTTATGTCAGTATCATAAGTCAATAAATAAAATTGTGCACGATTGTACTTAAAATCGAATGTGTATGGTAGAAGTTTACATTAGATTTTTGGAAAATAGCAAAGAAGAATTCTTTTTTTATTGATATTGAAAGATTCACAATTTCACACACAATTTTTTCATGTATTTATTTGTTTAAAACTTCAACCCTTTTCTCTGGAATCGCCATCGCAAGAATCTTCAAGTTGGCAGCCCACTTAGAGACCGTAATATCTCGGTTTGTATTGAAGTACAATTGTTGAAATTTTGCGTATTCGATTCACTATTTATGCACAGTTTTTTGACATATAAATCACATTGATACGAACTGTATTTCTTAATGTGCCTGCTAACTTGACGTCAAGTTAGCAGGCACACCAAGATACTCAAATATCTTTTGAACCATAGTATCACTATTTATATGCTATACGTCACTATTTATCACTATTTATACACAATTTTTTGACATAGTCAAAACCATCTAATTCCGTGGTGTGCCTGCCAACTTGACGCTCACGTTTATATAGCGCTTAAAATACCTATCTACCTACATAAATATATTTCGAGATTGTAGGTTATGTAGATTGATCTATTGCCGCCTGTACTTACTTTACATAAGCACATCATAGTAAGACATAGTAACAGAAGTAGATACTACAGAGTATTAATATGTACCATAACTACCTACTTCAATGTTTGGTGGTTAAGTATTACTTACATAATAATATTGTACTTTATTGATCATTATCAAACAAACCACGAAAAAGCGTAAGTATGTATTTTTTATTATAGGTAGGTACGTGGCGCACGTGCTTTATATTTGCAGTATTTGCATTCAACCAACCCTATGAGCAACACGCGGCCGGGTTACGTCAAGCTTGCCAAGCAGGATTTTGTGAATGCAGCGGCTCGCGCTCGTACCGCCTTAGATATAAGATTTACTTTCGATTGTCCCGGCCGTTGAAAATGTTAGGTATGAGTACAGGTGCAGAGTTATTTTGGACCATATTGGCGTGCACCGTAGGTTGATATTGTATTGCAATTGTGTTGATAGTGTCGTTTCTGCTACTAATATTATTCTGTGCTATACGGGTATAGAAAATAGACCGAAACGTCAAATGATAGGTAAGTAACTGTTTAGAGTATGTAATTTGTCCTTGCGTTATCCCGTACAAATCAAACTTGTTCAATTTGAAACGCTGAAATGTATCTTATGTTTAAAAACAACAAAATAAAAAACGTAATTGAGTTAGATCTTCACATATTTTAGACAGTAATGGAATGGTTGCGCTTTGAACATTAGCGTTATTTTTTCCAGTTCCTGGGCTTAGGAACGTTAAATTAAAAAATATCAATTCAGGTTATTTGAAACAAACACTAATACAGTATTTAAAATTAAATATCGAAATAAATTATAAAAGTCCTAAGAATCAAATTAATAAAGACTTTTTTCTTTAAAAATTGGATTTGTATTAAAAAAAGTAGCTTTGCTGAAATTATCTATTAAGATAATATTTGATTTGAATAACACTTACCTTTCCTCTAAACAAATTGGATTCGGTAATAAATGTATTAGTTTATTTGGCGACTCCACGCGTTGTCTTTGTTCCGAAGTACAAATTGTTCCTTTAGTTAGAGAAAGCGTATTATTTTGTTTATGCAAAGCGCTTAGTATCATTTTTATTATTGTATGTACATTAATTATTAATTTTGAAGGACTACAGACCATCGTGGCGATGGTTTAACAGCCTTAGTCAAATATTTTTTTTAAATAGCTAAGTCAAAAATTCTTAACAAATCTGCTTTTAGTTTTAGGACTGATCGCAGATTAGCACAAAAAAATAAGTTATTAATATTATGTGATAGACAAGCTAGCAAGACACGATAGGTACCCAAAATTTACTTACTGAAATGGATTCAAAATTATATATACTTCGAATCCCCTTTTTATTCTCGAAACATATTTTTTATTTTTCTTGTTGCCCATAATTTGGCTAGCACAAACGACTTGCTAAACAATTAGTAGTACCTACGTAATAAAATAATAACGTAAGCAGCAAGAACGCGTACCTATCTCTGTCACGTGCGCTAGCGAGCTGCACAGGTCCACCGTTCATGACGCGCATTGCGGGACTGAGAGTGCGCTCGCGTAGATTTTAGAAAAGTTCTATTTCTACAGTCGTACGGTTGAATATTGCGTGCGCCGCTTTAACACGCTTGGCGCAGAATTAAATGACGTAAGTCACAAAACTGTTTTCATTTATAATTCGATTATTAAGTACTCAATTGAAAAATGGTCTTACCAGTCCCTAACTAACTATCTTAGTAATATATTCGTTGTATTTTTATACGTAAGGCTCTATACCGTAAAAAGATATACGTAATAATATCTCAAAAACTCATCATTTTCGATAAATTAAAGTATCGTACATAAATCAATATTTTTTGTTTTTGCTTTGCTCAAGCCTTAGTCAACTATACAAAGAATCATATACTTAAATTTGATATGTCTAGTATGCTGTACACATATGATAATTTATCTTCAAAATCGCTACTCGTTTAGGCAGCCGCCTCTTAATACGCGATTGTGCTGTGCAGCAGCCACAGGCTGCAGCCAGCCATTTTTTATTCTTTGTTATTGTCACACTTCACTTTGTTTGAGCGATTGTTTTTAAGTAACAAGTGTTTTCGTAAATTGTGATAAAAAAATGTGTTTTGAGTTCATTTCGTCGCTTTATTGGTCTCTGTGACGAACTTAGATGTGTTGGGCATGTGATGTGTTGCAAACAAATGTGTACCTAAACGTGTTGATGATTGGCATACGAAAGGCAGAGGTAAATAAATTCTTTGAACATTACACATGATCTATGTATTTCGCAAACTATTAAAAGTGATCTAGGGCATTAATTATAATAGGTCTAAGTAAAAAACTCTTTGGATTGTTGGTTGCTTCCATTCAAAATAATTAAGTAATAATTAATAAATTAAGTGTAGAGGCCTACATATCGACTGTGATTCCCGCGCAAAATGCCCATTTTCGCATTTTGTAGTAATTTTCCAGTTGTATTTATCGTTTTTATCGAAATAGGATAATAAATGCATGCTTATATAAAATATCATTGTGCTTATATTACGAATCTCCACTCTACGAGAATAAGCGCATCGCATTTTGTACTTAGGTAGTTGTATTTATAGTTTTCATCGAAATAGGATAATAAATTCATTATAACATTTTTATTCCTCATGAAGTAACAATTATTCAGGTATAAATTTTACTCAATAATATTATCGTAGATAAGAGAAATTCACAGTTAACTTAACGCGATTTTCGAAGTTTTTTTGGTTTTGAATAACATTTTTTTTCTATATAAAATCAATAACATTTAAAAATTCCGTGGCCGCTACGCAATATACGACAAGATAACATTCTCATTTTTTTATTTCATTTGTTTAGAACAGTAGTTCAATCCAGCAGCTCAAAAAGTGTCCTCGCGCAATTTATGAAAATCTTTCTCTGCAATTTTGGGTTTAAATAAAAAGTTAAGCAAAATTACAAAAAGCGAGGCCGCTACGTACTATGCCAATAGCTATTCTACACTATTCAATAAGTAAATACTGTTAATGTATTTTTGTTTCTGAGATAAAGAACGCCAAAATAGGCCGCAGTAATTTTTTTTTTAAATTTCTCACAAAAATCACATTCAAGATGTAATAGAAGGTAATAAGCTGTTTTTTTACAAACGACAAGAACGTTTGGAATGCCACGGCCTATGACGATTTGAGTATAAAATGTGGCTAGTGTCACAAATGGGCACCAACATTGTACCTAGGAAGCAAGATTAGGAACTTCAGGTTTAGTGGCTTGCCCCAATCTGAAGCTCTAGGCACGCCACTGCCAGGCGTAGGTTCTACGCCTAGCGTACTTACCTCGTTACGCGAAAACAGAACCAGCAATGAAGCTCATTTCTATCTCAATCAATTGTATCGGAAATAGTACCCTCTAAGAGTGTAATTATTATTTGCCTTTTACACTAGTATAGGTGTACAGTAACAGGCCTCGCTCTCTGGGCCAATTAAAAAAAAATATTTACGAAGAAATCTCAGCGATCACAGTGATACGTTTCGGCCTGGTCAAGGTGTACAGTAACAGGCCTCGCTCTCTGAGCCAATTAAAATAAAATATCCGCGAAGAAATCTCAGCGATCACAGTGAATACGTGTCGAGCAGTTCTCAGAAATTTTGTGTCACGTTTAGAACAATGCCAGAAAAACAACGGAACCCATTTAGGCGACATAATTTTTAAAAAGTAAATACCCAAACTCTGTATCTTAATTAAAAATAAACACTTACTTACTCATAAAACCCATTCATTATTTTATTACAGATTTTTTATTTTGAAAAAGACTTTTGGGACACCTTGTACAACTGACGCTGGAGTTGTGCTTCTTAAACACATTTTTGACGGATGGGAGGGTAAGCAAGATGCAATAGGTATTTTCTGTGATCTCTCTAAGGCATTTGATTGCGTTAGTCATGGAACTTTAAATTACAAGTTAGAGCATTATGGTGTCTAAAAAATAGCACTGAGCCTTATACAATCATACTTTTCAAATAGAACTCAAAAAGTTGTTATTAATGGTGCTGTGTCTTCAGGAGCACCCATAACTATAGGCGTGCCCCAAGGGCCAATATTGGGACCATTACTTTTTTTGAAGGCCTTGAAAATGTTGACGATGTAAATAGTGCACTTTCAAATGTACATATTGCATTGGTTCGCTATTAATAATTTATTACTGAATTCAGCAAAAACAAAGTGTGTTAAATTTTCCTCACCACAGGCCACAGGTTTTCTGTACGACAGGTCAGCACACAAATTAAGATGAACGATAGTGTAGTTGAATGAGTAGATTCTACTGTGTTTCACTGGATTCACGCTTACAATGGGACCCACATATTTGATGCCTTGTTAGGAAGACTGAGTTCAGCTGCATACACAGTTAATAAAATAAGACTTCTAACTGATGTTAGACGGCAAGAATAGTTTATTTTAGTTATTTCCATAGTTTGATGTCATAAGGCTTGCTGTTGTGGGGCTCCGCTGCTAATATTGACGATGTATTTATTCTACAGAAAAGGGCAGTCCGCGCCATATACAACCTAAAGTCTAAGAAACTCACTCAAAGTGGTGTTTAAAATAATCGATATATTAACTATTGCATCACAATTTATTTATGAAAACAAACATGAATGAAGTATCAAAACAAATGTTAAAAAATGATCTTCATAACTTAAACACACGTAGGAAACAAGCTTGCCGTCCCTTTTTTTAGACTTCATAAAACAGGGTGGCTCTTTCTTGGGTAAATGTATAACGTTTTTTAGCAAACTTCAACTAAATATTACTGAAATGCCTTTACATACACTTAAAGCACAATTAAAAAAACCCTCATGAGTAAAGGTTATTTATTATAAAGTGGAAGATAATGTAAATGACAAATATGTATGGACATAGTGCATGTACGAGCATAACCTATTTATTAGTAATTTGTATTTTATTTTTAATGTATTTTGTATGACTTGGCGACGTCATTCTAACTTTTGTAACTTAGAGGGAGAAAAAAGTAAGGCCTCCTGAGTTTCTTGCCAGCTTCTTCTCATAGTACGAGCGGCAATAGTCAATAGTCAAAATATATTTATTCAATAAACTCAATTAATAAGTACTTTGAAACGTCCAAATATTTTTTAACCTACCACCCATTCAGGACATCATTTTTTAACTGTGGCAAAGAACGGGCGCAAGAAACCACAGCGCACAGAAGCAACGACATTTACAAAAAATATATATAATATATGTCGTTACCAGGTCACAAAATACAAAATATGAATTTGAATGTAAATAGTTTAATTAAATATGGTGCTCTATATAAATTAATTATAGGCAATTAGAAATAGCTGTTGGAGTAGGTACTTGGAGCATTTCAGACCCAAGCTGTTTTGTCTTCTGTATAATCCGACACTTTATAATAAGCTTTTTTATAAAGCTTTTCTTTGATTTTGATTTTAAATTTATCAAGATCTAATTTCTGAATATCATTTGGTACTTTGTTGTATAATCGTACACACAGACCCTCAAAAGAAATATTTATTTTATGGAGCCTAGTATAAGGCACTGCTAATTTGTTCTTACTTCTAGTATTTAATTTGTGAATATCACTGTTTTTTGAAAACATTTCAATATTTTTATGAACATACACAAGATTTTCATAAATATATTGTGATGCAACTGTCATTATACTTATATCCTTAAATCTCTCTCTGAGAGAGTCACCAGCCTGTAGGTTATATATTGCTCGAATAGCCCTCTTCTGCAGCACAAAGATAGTTTGAATGTCGGCAGCATTTCCCCACAGTAAAATGCCGTACGACATTACACTATGAAAGTAACTGAAATAAACTAATCTAGCTGTATCAACGTCAGTTAACTGACGGATCTTCGTTACTGCATAAGCCGCAGAGCTAAGTCTATTCGACAATTTCGCTATATGTGGGCCCCACTGAAGCTTGGCATCCAACGTGATGCCTAGAAACACAGCGGTGTCCACAGGATTCACATTCTTATCTTTAATTTGTACACTAGTTATTACCTGCTTAATATTAGGCAATACAAATCTTACACATTTGGTTTTTCCCTCATTTAATAGCAAGTTATTAACACTAAACCAGTGAACAATCTTTGAGACCGCATTATTCACATCGTCATAATTTGGGTGTCGTCGTTTCACTTTGAATAAAAGTGAAGTATCATCAGCAAACAATACTATCTCATGACTGTCTTTTACAAAATAAGGTAAGTCATTAATATAAACCAAAAACAAGAATGGACCAAGTATTGAACCCTGCGGAACTCCCATTTTAACCACTGATCCCGGAGATCTTTTATCGTTAATGTCGACCTTTTGAATCCTGTTACTCAAGTATGAGATTAGAAGGCTCAAAGAAGCATCCCTAATTCCATAGTGGTTAAGCTTCCTGACCAAAATTTCATGTAAAACACAATCAAAAGCCTTGGATAAATCACAAAATACCCCTAGGGCATCCTGTGATTCCTCCCAGGTATCAAATATTTGGATTAAAAGCTCAACACCGGCGTCAGTTGTAGAGCGACCCCTAGTAAAACCATATTGTTTACAATGTAAAAGTTTATTTTTATAAAAATGAATTTGCATTTGGTCTAGCATTAACTTTTCAAAAATTTTACTAAATGTGGGTAGCACAGAAATAGGTCTAAAATTAGAGGGGTCAGAAGTGCTACCTGATTTAAATAATGGTATTATTTTACTATATTTCATGAGGTC
Organism: Scoparia ambigualis; assembly: GCA_963921215.1. Taxonomy (NCBI): domain Eukaryota; kingdom Metazoa; phylum Arthropoda; class Insecta; order Lepidoptera; family Crambidae; genus Scoparia; species Scoparia ambigualis. Next base: position 31,953,836 of record OY992504.1, read on the forward strand.
AGGAAAAACACCACAGTCAATGCATTCATTAAATATGAAAGCTAAAACTGGAGCTATTGTCATAATTACAAATTTAGCGACGTCCACGGAATTACCCCACAGATCAGCAGTTTTCTTTTTATTGAGAGTGTTAAATGTTTTTATTATATATGTATATAACACAAATTTTTTGAAAACTGAAATTACTTTCACAATCTTTAACATTCTCCTTCAAAACAGATTCAGCTACAGTGGGGGAGGAAATCAAGGCTTTTGTAGTTGAAACTGGAATGTCAGTAAAAAACCTCTCAAATGCTGCAGCAACATCAGCATCAGAAGTCAAGGTTTTATTATCACAATTTAAATTGTACTCATTATTACGACTTTTGACCTTTCCTGTTTCACTATTTATAATATTCCATGTCATTTTGATTTTGTCATTGATAGTTTGCCTTGGCTAATCGACATACTCTTTTGAATAACTTTGAATAATTTTTAACATATAATTTGAAGTCATCGCTGGTGTTATAGTTGCGTTCACCATAAAGCTCATAAAGGCGTTTCCTACTTCTGTGAATACCAATTGTAGCCCATTCATTAAAAGTTACAGTACCACTAACAGATCTTTTTTGGAATAAAAGTTTTATTAAATTCTGAACAATAAATGTTAAAAATTATTATAAAAGACATTAGGGTTGTCATTGTATTCTAAATAATTTAATTTTGTATCTAGATTGCTTTTAAAGCGTTCCAGCCGACCTGCAGTTTTTGGTACAACAGTGATATTCTTTTTCGTCACTTGTTTACGCTGGTGTGGAAAGCTGACCATTTGGCCACAATGATCAGAGTCCAGGTTATTAATAATTTGCTTAGCCAGTGGTTTTACATTTGTATATATGTTATCAATACAGGTGGCCGAAGTGGCAGTTATTCTTGTCGGCTCCAAAAATAAATGATTTAAGTTGTATGATAGAAATAGGTTTTTAATTTTAGTTGACATTGTGGAATTTTCTAACAAATTAATATTAAAATCCCCGCAAACAATTATTGTTTTACCTACATTACGGACTTTATGTAATGCCTCATCCATTACTTTTTCGAAAAAATCATATGATGCTGAAGGAGGTCTGGTTTGTACACACTTAATACAACAAACTGCTCCAACTCCACACAAGCTATTTCTATTGTTCGCTCAACCGAGAGGCTCACTATGTCTTTGCGTTCCTTTAATTTAAACTTTTTACTAACAATAATTAAGGAGCCACCATGTATTGCATTTCCTCGACTGAACGAACTTCCTACCAAATGATTCTTAAAATTGAACATGAACTGATGGTCTTTAAGCCAGTGTTCTGTTATGCAAAGAATATCAATTTTATTACAGTTCATGAACAATTCAATCTCCAAATCTTTGCCCATCATTCCTTGGATGTTCTGGTGGACAATGTTTAAAGACTGTACATTTTTTAAATTTAATGATTGACATGGGCTTTTGCTAAAGCTATTTTTACATTCATTTAATTTCATTTTATTAACAAACATTTCGCAAGAGTTTTCCTCTTTTGTCATATAATTTAATTTAAATAATTAATTGGAATGTCAGTAGAAACACTACTGACGTCTATGTCAAATATACATTGCTCAATAGAAGCAACTTGTTTAGCCAAGTTTTTGGCTGACGTTTGAATACAATAGGATAGCGATAAAGCTATTTGTCGCTTAAAATAATTTGGCAGATAATAACTATCTCTTGTCAAATAAAAATACTAACATAATTGTTAGTGTCCATTAAATGCATTATGTCATTTTTGCAAAATAAATGTAATGTCAGGTTAAGCTTATGTCTAATAGAATTTTCCTCCTGTGGCAAACTACTACAATAGGGTAATGTAAACAATATAATTTTCTTTACAATTAACTTATTCAAACATTCTACACAAACTTATAAAAATAAGGCTTGTTTTGTTCAGATTACCTCTATTACCAACAAATAATAATAAGGTGCTATTGGGGTTATATTTATGTTCTACAGCTTTTTTCAAAATATGTTGATAAAAAGCACCCGGTATACAATAATTGATAACTGAATGTCCCAAGTCAATTAACAACCCACCCATGTTTTTACCAAATTCATCACTAAATATTACCAAGTCACTATTACAATCTGTCTTACTTGGAATCTGGTTGGTTGGTATAAGTTGTGCTACATTTTTAATTGTGCACTGAGTAAGGGAACCTTTGGAAGAAACATCAATCAATTCGACAGAGGAAGAATCACATGGGATTGATGAACGGCTTGGTAACTTTTTACATTTACATTTACATTTACACGGCCACTGCAAGTTTACCTACGTCATAAGATACCGAAACAAAATAGGATACAGGTGTTGCCCATGACCTTAACAAGTACCACTAAGTGTGTCTGCCAAACTTAAACTGGCCGAAACTGCGAAAAAAATTTCTACTTCCGGTAGCAAAAAGACACCGGATTTCACGTCATCAGATACCGGAACGCAACATAAACCATTAGTTACCCGTTTATTGGTAGACATTAAATAATCTTGTCTGCCAGTTCCTCGTTGGCCGAAAGTACTTGGCAGACACGCGAGAAGGTGACCATCCGTACCCTCTTATCTACGTCATCAGATACCGGAATGAAATTAATGATAAGTGTTAGACATTGTTGTCCTCTATATAAATATATATATCTGCCAACGTTTAGATGGCCGAAACCGCCCGGCAGACAAGAAAAACAGAGATAAAATTAATTATCTTTTATTTGAGAAAGTACAGCTATTATCGCTTTGGTAAACCGGATATCCCTTCGGATGTCATATATTTTAATTAACTATAAGAGGTACGCAGTTATACTTCAAATTCTGGGTACATAATACATATACCTACATACAAATTTGTTTAAAATAGTGAAACATGCGCAATTCCAATTGTCTCGCGAGCAAGCAATCACGACGTGCGGAGCGGGCGCTTGCTGGGACTCGACAAAAAAATTACGACAGAGTAAAGGAGATAGTGCACGCGCTAAGAACTTTGTGAGGAAAAGAAATAACTAAGGTACAAGCGCCGAAAAAGGCCCACCTCCTAGTATAGCCCACTTTAAAAATACATAAGTATCAGTAGCAAGACAATTTAAAATTTCGCGGGAACCTTGCAAATGCAAAATTGCAAATTGCAAAAAGGTATGGTACAGACTGGAGCACGTCAAGCTTGAAACTTAAACCTATGCACCGTTCATGATGTGCTCTTCACTGTAAATACAGGGTTACTTCTAAATAGGTTCTAAATTTTCTGGAAAGGGAGGGACTCTTCATGATGAACTCCTTTTTAGGAAAGCTGAACACCGCAACTGAACCTAGCTAAGTCCCGATGGTGAAACAATAAATGAGATTGACTTCATCATGTCGACGAGGAAGCAAATATTCAATGATGTCTTTGTGTTCAACGCGTTCAAAACTGGCAGTGATCACCGGTTGGTAAGAGGCACATTGAACATCAATATCAAGCTGGAAAGACGTCGATTGATGAAGGATTGCATAGGTCTAAGTTTCAAGCTTGACGTGCTCTAGTCTGTACCATACCTGTATACAGCGTGATGTAAGGTACTTACTTACAGTTGATACTGTTGTTGCAAATTGCAAATGCTTTAATGTTCATTCTCTTTAGTGCTAAGTATAAAATTTTTGTAACAACATAATGATATTGATATACCTATTAACTCGATTTCACAGTACTTAAAACCCTGACTTTTTGCAGCTTCAAAATAAATTCACATTTACCAAACGTCGCACTTGTTAATTTTTTAATATTGTCAGTTCTTTTACATAGAAAACACTTCTTCATTTTGAAACTCTTAACATTTATTAGTCCTAACAAAATACTATTTTATTAATAAAACAACTGACATTACTTAAATGTCACCAATGATGAATAGAACAAAACAAACTGTGCCATACCGACTGAGAATGTAGATGAATGAATAGTGCCTCGCTCACTTCGTTACCCGGCACGGGTCGGTCGGGTTGTTTTCAATATAAAGTACAAGCGTCGAATAAGGCCCACGTAGTTTGAAATCACTATATTAAATAAATAAGGGAGTTAAGGTTAACAACTGGTACAAATATATGAAGTGTTTACTAATAAGCACTTTTTATAAAACACTTAATTTTTTATGTAAGTGTCATTGCAACGGAAATAAAAAATTTTTTTTTTAAACATAGTCAATCGGCCTTCTTACGAACCTAGTAGTTCAAAAAGGCCCGTTATGAATTAATGAATATCTATGTAATACCAACACTAGCAATTTTTTTTGACAAATCATGTTAAAAGAGACGGCCGACCTTCCATAGAACCTTGGGCTTGAGGTGAAGTTGAGGTGTAACACAATGAAAGTAGTGTTATTTGAAAGATAGTATGAAATTAAAGCATTCCTGAAAATTTGGCTGAAATTGGCAGTCTGAGACCTGAGAAATAGAAGATTATGAAAAAGTGAGGTTAAGAATAGCCTACGCCGAAATAGTTATTTTTTACAAATAATAACCTATAAAAGCATTTCTTTTTAAAATAATGGAACATTTTGTATTAATACAGAGTATTTTTGTTACTAGCTATTTTTGTCCACATTGGGTAAAAATATTTAGGTAGGTAGGTACCTAATCTCAACAATGAACAATCTATCTACACCAGTAGGTAGGTAGGTAAATAGGTAAATAGATGATAACCAGGCAGCATGTAATGCATAGATACCTACCTACTCTGTTGTTTTTCATCATTTAATAGCTTACTATTATCACACGAGTAAAGAATCAAATGAAATGCCGAGCGTGAAGTCCAAAATGAGAGGTGCAAAGTCTTTGTGTGTTAGCGGGTTTTCGGTGTTCGTGGTGAAAGCAATGGTCGATCAAGAAAAAGAAGATAACTGTAGTCAATAATTAAAACCAAGGTCGAAGAAAAAATCCAAAAACAGTAAGAGCACACTCAAAACGCAGCGAAGAAAACAAAGCAAACGAGACGAGTGACATTTTTTTTCTCTCCAACAATGTAAATTTTTTTGTCACGGTTTTGGCACCAAAGGATTTTTAGAAGTATATGAATAATCGATTACAGTTATTATTAATAAAAAAAACAAGATTGCTAACATCTATTTCAAAATGATTTATATGTTTTATGTATGTGTTTACAAGTTTTTGATGTTATTTAATATAATTGACCTGCAGTGAAACGATTAATTAACAAATCAAACAACTTAATTTTATTGTGATAATTCGATTCATTTCATTCGATAACAGTAACTTCTTTTTTACGTCGTTTTCTTTTTTCCTAGACTGTAGATAAAGCTGATTTTTTATATTTATTTTACCTATTCAATATGTGTTTAAATAAACAATATTTCATCTTGTTACCTGCTTGTTAAACTTAGGCCCACGACGGGCCGTCTCCTTTGCAGTTTTATTTTTAAATTTAGTTTTTAAGTTAATATATTAGTCAAAAATTTAGCTTTGGGCCTTCTCATGTCTATAGAAACTTGGAATTTCTCTAAAACAAAAAATCAAAGCTTAAACTAATAATGGCATATATTTTGAAATCCATCTTCTTTCTTTGTAACTCAATAATACAAATAATATTCTCGAAAAAGCCACGAATTTTTAAAATTTGAGCCATGTTAGGAATATTGAAAACTATTTTTATAGGTTTTCTTTTCGTTTTGTTTTTCCAGTTTCCAGCGCCATTTTGTTAAACACCACCCTATGGAAGAAAATCTACTAACTACTACTACCTACTAACAATTAATGTACTTACCTAAAATATTACATTTTTTGATATGAATATTGTATACTGTGGTTGTAATTTAACTCAAAGAAAAGACAACTTGAATTGTATTAGGTAGCTTTTAAATAAATTTTGCTAGGAAAGGTTGCCTTATGCAAATTAAAAAACAAAATTAAAAAAAATAATAAACTCACTCAAATGAAGTCCAAATACAGCTCGGGCCTTCTTTGGTGATCACATAGTGGGGGCCATATTATGGTACTTTGCTGTATAACAGTAAAAATCACCTTGAATTAAATGATAGCACTGTTAGTAATAAGATTCATCAAAATTAAACGCAATATTACAGTATTTTGCTAGAAAAAAGAAACAATACTTACGTGAGTGAGGTTATTAACGCGTGCACTGCTTTAACCCTCACTGACAACTGACAACTGTGTTCAAAATGGCCACGCGCTATTATAGTGATGACGTTTGCCTTTTGTTTAGAAACGTATTTGCAAGGTTTCCGCGAAATTTTAAATTGTTCTTACTACTTAACTTATGTATTTTTAAAGAGGGCTATGATAGGAGGTGGGCCTTATTCGGCGCTTGTACCTTAGTTATTTCTTTTCCTCACAAAGTTCTTAGCGCGTGCACTATCTCCTTTACTCTGTCGTAATATTTTTGTCGAGTCCCAGCAAGCGCCCGCGGCGCACGTCGTGATTGCTTGCTCGCGAGACAATTGGAATTGCGCATGTTTCACTATTTTAAACAAATTTGTATGTAGGTATATGTATTATGTACCCAGAATTTGAAGATGACTGCGTACCTCTTATAGTTAATTAAAATATATGACATCCGAAGGGATATCCGGTTTACCAAATCGATAATAGCTGTACTTTCTCAAATAAAAGATAATTAATTTTATCTCTGTTTTTCTTGTCTGCCGGGCGGTTTCGGCCATTTAAACGTTGGCAGACATATATATTTATATAGAGGACAACAATGTCTAACACTTATCATTAATTTCATTCCGGTATCTGACGACGTAGATAAGGGGTACGGATGGTCACTTTCTCGCGTGTCTGCCAAGTACTTTCGGCCAACGAGGAACTGGCAGACAAGATTATTTAATGTCTCCCAATAAACGGGTAACTAATGGCGTATGTTGCGTTCCGGTATCTGATGACGTGAAATCTGGTGTCTTTTTGCCACCGGAAGTAGAACTTTTTTTCGCAGTTTCGGCCAGTTTAAGTTTGGCAGACACACTCTTGATAATTAATTTTATCTCTGTTTTTCTTGTCTGCCGGGCGGTTTCGGCCATTTAAACGTTGGCAGACATATATTTATATAGAGGACAACAATGTCTAACACTTATCATTAATTTCATTCCGGTATCTGATAACGTAGATAAGGGGGTACGGATGGTCACTTTCTCGCGTGTCTGCCAAGTACTTTCGGCCAACGAGGAACTGGCAGACAAGATTATTTAATGTCTACCAATAAACGGGTAACTAATGACGTATGTTGCGTTCCGGTATCTGATGACGTGAAATCTGGTGTCTTTTTGCCACCGGAAGTAGAATTTTTTTTCGCAGTTTCGGCCAGTTTAAGTTTGGCAGACACACTCAGTGGTACTTGTTAAGGTCATGGGCAATACCTGGTTCCTATTTTGTTTCGGTATCTTATGACGTAGGTAAACTTGCAGTGGCCGCTCGTACTATCAGTCGAAGGCTCTCCGAAAATCCGAACTGGCGGTAGATTAGTTAGGTAGGTAGGTAGTTAAGTTAGTTTATAAGATTTAACAACTGTTAAACTTTTTTATAGGTATACATATTTTTTGACGCAAATAAGTACCTGTAAAGGTTTATATTGAATAAAACATTTGACTTTGACTATTTATTTTACTATTTGGTACTATTTGGGTACAGTTTTTTGAAATACTGATAATAATTATAATTGTAGCTTACTCAGATTTCCCAAACAGAGGTGAGTACGCTAGGCGTAACCTACGCCTGGCTTCCTCACCAAACTATGTCTATAACTTTTTAACTATAAAGGTACTACTTATTTCCTTTGGGCACTATTTGGGTACAGTTTTTTGGCATTCTTGAAATAACAGAATTCCATGGAGAGGAAGCCAGGCGTAGGTAGGCACTTTTATACGTTACCGACCAAGTATATACTTACAAGTTAGATTTTTGGATGTTTACGCTCGCCTTGGTCCAACGAGACGCAACAACAGCCCGTGCTTTTGACATGTGACAGAGACAGAGAGACAGAGAGTGTGGTGGTGAGTGGTGGGATAATGATGACATAGAGAGACAGCATATAAAAAGCTCAGTACTTATATCAAGAAAACTGCCGAAATTACTCATTTCCATTTGTCGTATCGGATAGGAACAAATTGAGATCAACAACATAGCAAACATCTTAAGGCTGCCTGACATTAAAGCGAAGAAGTTTCTTCTCCTCTCTACGCTCCTCTACTCTCTAGTAGAGGACCGCAGCTGTGCCAATATTAACCAATAGAATCTAAGTTTCGCTCCGTTCCGGTTTAGTGGTAGGATTTTATTACACATTTACGCATCTCCTCTCTGCTCTAGTGTACAGGTAGCCTTAACCTTTTCAGCGCCACGGTCTTTTTTAGAAGATAAGCGTTTCCGTGCGAACAGCGCGCAGCGCCACGTCTTTACTAGAAGACTAAATCTAATTACAACGTTCATTTTACTAAAGATACTACTTATACTATTTCCTAAAACCCCAAACTTAAAGTTTTATGTCAATAGGTCTTTGTTTACTTTAAAAAACAGGAAAATAATATTAGCCAAAATTTTCCAGTGTCGTCGTTCGTCGTTATAGGAAGACGCCTAGTAAAGTGGTTACCAAGGACGATATATCTATGGTGGTTACATAGTAAGTAGGTGTTTTTAAGGCATTCATCGACACTTTCGTTTAAATATAACAATTTTACTTTGAATCACAATATTTAGTTTTTAGTTTTGTCGAAATCGCATCGCATCACAAGGGCGTCACATAAAAAAGAAATAAGTATAAGTAGGTACCTATGTATTTATAATTATGTATAGTTTTATGTAGGTTAATATGAGATGAATACTGGTGAGTTTAAACTCTAAACAATAATATTCCGGAATTGGATATTTTTTTACAAGTTGCATATCTTTAATTTTTTTTATGTTAACTAGGTACCTAAATCTTTTAGTAAATATTGATTGTAAAAATATGTAGCAGTAGATAATACTTAATAAATAAATAAATACCTACTCCTACAATATGTTACATTAAAATCGCATTGCTGGCATAATGAAGAATGTCTCAAATGCATATTTTCTCAGTATCACATACAGTCAGAGTTTTATCGGTCCAGACTCCAGACGTAAAGGTCGAAAACATTTAAGGTTATCACTAAGGTCTAGGGTTAATTAAGCGGTTCAGAACTTAACAGTTCTCATCAATAGAGGTATTTATTTATACTGACTGAATAATACTTTCGTAGTGAATTAGGGATGATTTATATTAGAGCGGGCCGTGCACGGGGCGTGTCGCGTCCGGGCCCGGACGACGCCGCTGACTTGAGACGCTGCATACATTTTGTATTTATATTAGAGCGGGCCGTGTCCCGTCCGGGCCGGACGGGACACGGATCATGCACGGTATAATATGAACTGCTATGAGATGTTGCATACAAAATGTATGCAACGTCTCAAATCAGTGGCGCCGTCCGGGCCCGGACGGGGCACGCCCCGTGCACGGCCCGCTCTAATATAAATCATCAATCAATATAAAACCTTATAGTATTGGTTATTTATGAATTTAACTTAGATGAATGATTGGTTTCGCTGCGCTCGACTAGATACCGCCCTATCTAAAAACCACAGCTCCGTAAATGGTGTACCTACGCCTGGCGTACTCACCATGGAATTCTGTTATTTCAAGAATGCCAAAAAACTGTGCCCAAATAGTACCAAATAGTGCCCAAAGGAAATAAATAGTACCCTTATGGTTCAAAAGTTATAAACATAGTTTGGTGAGTACGCTAGGCGTAGGTTACGCCTAGCGTAACTAGCGTATATGTACCTATTTTATTTTAGGTCGTCGTCTATTAATGAACTCCATAGTTATTCCAATCTTAATTCCTTTAGTAATAAAAATAATATTTTACCATTCACTGTGCTCGACTGTACCACACGTAATTTTTGTATGTAGAAGTTTGCTATCAAATTTAATGACTTTCTAGTGTAAAAGTCAAATAACAATTACACTCTTAGAAGGTACTATTTATTGAGATAGAAATGAGAGCCATTGCTGGTTCTGTTTTCGCGAAACGAGGTGAGTACGCTAGGCGTAGAACCTACGCCTAGCGTACTCACCAAACTATGTCTATAACTTTTAAACTATAAAGGTACTATTTATTTCCTTTGGGCACTATTTGGTACTATTTGGGTACAGTTTTTTGACATACTAATTAAAGTTGTAGCTTACACAGATTTCCCAAACTGAGGTGAGTACGCTAGGCGTAACCTACGCCTAGCGTAGTCACCAAACTATGTCTATAACTTTTGAACCATAAGGGTACTATTTATTTCCTTTGGGCACTATTTGGTACTATTTGGGCACAGTTTTTTGGCATTCTTGAAATAACAGAATTCCATGGTGAGTACGCCAGGCGTAGGTACACCGTAAATGCGGCAACTCATCTATGACAATTTGCAAGGATGCTGTCTTTCTTAATTTTTTTTAGTATTATTTTTACACAGTTTTATTACGCAAACTGGCATTTTACTTTGAATTATGCCCAAAATTTAATAAAAAATTCGGTACGTACACTTTACACACAGCTATCAGTGTGACTGGCTCTCGGGTACGCCGAAATTTCGGCGTAGTATTTGTTGCCATATGACAAGTACGACGGAAGTATCTAGTCGAGCGCAGCGAGACATTCATTCATTTAAGGAATTTAAATAAGATGCAGGTGACCTTTTTGAGCGGTTTCAGGCGATTGAATATAAGTCGCCATAAAGTACTTGAAATTAACGAAACACAAACCTTACACTTATGTGTTATTAGAGTAAGTTTTAGCCTTGCACTGTCATGTTTAATTTAAAGCAAAAATAGACTGGAAAAGAACTTTTTACGTTTCACTTTTGTGAAAGTATTTTTGTTCAATTAGTATGCTTCGATCAATATGATACTGATGACACATGGTTAAAAAGAATGCCAAACGGTAAAAAAAAGTAGGTCAAAAGCAACGCAGGACAAAAGCAGTGCGGAAATAGCGAAACAAAAGCAGGGCGGAAATAGCGAGACACTACGCACTGCAAGCAGGCGGCAGATTTAAAGGAAACCCCGCATTGCAACTTTACTGCGACCGGTGTGTTGGATAAATCAAATGGTGGCCGCAGTGATAAACAAAACAAAGAAAATAAACACGGCCCGCAAAACAACTGCACCGCATCTGCTCTGCGCTGCACGGTTAGGCTGCATGCCCATTCCATCCGTCCAATAAAGCAGAGCGGGGCTTAAGATGCTATTGGCAAAGTTCCGCTCTTCTCTCTTCTCCGCTCCAATGGACAGGCAGTCTAAAGGCCCGTGCAAGTTGCAATTCGAAACTTCGTTGGCCCGTACTTCGTCGTATAATCCATGCGCACCGCTGTCTTTTTCACTAGCGATTGGCACAGTACATGCATACACAGAAATGTGCGATGAATTATGGGCAGACGAAGTTTCGGATGTGGTTAGAGAGTAGGGCGTCAGTCCTCTTTCCTCTGTTCCAGTGGACAGCCTTAAGCTAAACGCCGCCTTAGAAATTCATACAAAGAATTCAAAATTCAGTATCACACATGATAGCAGCTCCGTACCTATGTACTTTCATCAGGGTCCACTGATTACAGTGGACCCTGATATACATAGCTTATGTGATTTATACACATGATGATAAAACTGTGTTGATTTTTTTTTGTTATTATAACCTTAAATCTGTATGTTAACAATCAACAATATGCGGCGTATCGTACTATGTAGTAAAGTTGTGTGAAGGGTAAATAATGATAATTTTGTAGATAACATCGCGCATAGCCACAATACAATTAGAAAAATAACTGTAAAGTGCAGAATAACGAGAATTTTCCCCCCCTACCACAGTTAATTTTTTTATATTTAGCTAATTAGTGAGAATTTTATTGGTACCTAATTGTGGCTTATTGTGTGTTTCTGTTAAGGATTCTTTTATACTAAAACCTCTCTACTTTTATTAATTTAATAATTAAATTTTATTTAATTAGTTTTATCAGTTTCCTCAATAAATAAGTAAAAAAAAGTAATAACTTATAGCTTTACAGCAGCGCATAAATTCTATTGATCTGCGTTAAGAAGGTCAAAGAGTTTCATTGATAAATCTCGCCCGACAACTCGTGGCTAAGCTTATTCATACCGCGCACGAGTAAGCGGCATGCGGGCGTGAAACTAGTTAGGGGTATGGAAATGAATAGGCTTGGACGATAATGTAGAAAAAAATCATTTAAGATAAAAATATTGTACAACACAACCATTGTATTTTTTTTCCGCAACATTATTGTACCACTTAAAAAGTGTTGATGAGGACCACTTACATTAGGCCAAATCACATAAAAGCGACTACACGTAATCAAGTCTGCTCTTCCTCCTAGACTTCCCATTTTTATCTTATGAAAACTCATTTCATTCATTGGCAACCAAATTTATATTTTTGATTTGATTTTATTTTAATTACTGATTACCACTGTGCCTGGGGATGTGCAACTGATTGTCAGGTTCTGCTATATGCAGATCTCCATATCTTTTCTATCGAGATCTTGTCAAGGATTCACGAGAAAAGATACATCTCCACACTTGCCGTTGGGGTTTTGAAACTGCTGGTTAGGCAATAGGTTTCTATCTTACACGTATTATGGCGCGAGTCATCAACTGCGAAAATCAGCTACAAACATACTGACTGATTATGACAAGAGCTACAATGGCTAGCAAAACACCACTGCAGTCACGTATTCAGCTGCCGCCCAAACGCCAAACCCAGTATTGGTACTGAAGTAATGTCTCCATATCTTTTCTATCGAGATCTTGTCAAGGATTCACGAGAAAAGATACATCTCCACACTTGCCGTTGGGGTTTTGAAACTGCTGGTTAGGCAATAGGTTTCTATCTTACACGTATTATGGCGCGAGTCATCAACTGCGAAAATCAGCTACAAACATACTGACTGATTATGACAAGAGCTACAATGGCTAGCAAAACACCACTGCAGTCACGTATTCAGCTGCCGCCCAAACGCCAAACCCAGTATTGGTACTGAAGTAATGTTACAAGTCATACAATTTCCTTCATGTCTCATACATAATGGTTTGCAGCTTGCATACATACATATTTTGTAATTATTAGTACAATACAAATGAGCTTTCTGAGCAATTCAAAAACAAAAGTGGTATTTCTGGAAAACAACATTTCTTTGATAAACTTAGGTGGTAATGATGATATTAATAACATTTTACAGGAAGTTTCTCCAGAGTTCTTTTCACAAACACACTACTGTTGAGTACCTCCATTGTTAATTAAATATAACACAATCATGATCCAAGTACCAAGACGAAAAACGAAACAATTTTAGGACACACAAATTTATGATTATTAATTTTTGACGTTTTTTTATGCTTTTTATGTTTTTATAAAAAAATATATTTGAATGATTAAAAATGTCAACCTTATTGGTTAGGTACTAATGTTTTCCAAAACTCATTTCAGCCGTTACTTTATTTTACTTCAAAAACTCTCCAATTTCTATTACTTACCACAATATCAATACGATAATTGGAAATCATATTTAATTTTATTCCATTAAGTAATAACTTAAGTTAACAATTCATTATGATTTATCATTTTTCACCTTTCATCCCAAAAAAATGATAAATTACCTATAAATTTTAGTCTTTTGTCGCTAGGGGAGAGACACTTGCCCGCTATTTTTTCTCGTACCAGGGTACGTATGTTTACACAATTCTATGACCACGGCTTATATTTCGGTTCGACGCGATTCTGTTTCGGTGTGCAGTGATACTGGGGGTAGCGATGCGCATTTGTCTAGCACAGACTATAGCTCGTTAGATTAGTTGTTAAGTCTTAACTATAAGTTAGTTAACTGTTTTTTATTATTATTAGTATTGACATCAATAAGTGCCTGTAAAGGTTTACATTGAATAAATAATTTGACTTTGACTTGGACTTTGATCCTAGTTAGGACTAATTTGTTATCTCTTTGCTTTAAAGTTTAATCAGGGTAACTTTAAAAACAAAATATTTTATCTATTGGTACATTAACCACTTTTCAGTCATCTCCATCAGCACTTAAACAGAACTGTCAATTGAATATAAAATCACTTTAAAAGGCATATTCTTGGTATTGACCTTTTCTGATTTAGAATTATTATAAAATAACCCTTTTGAGCATATTAGTTACATTAATATTTATAATTACCTCAACCCATAGTGGTTCCACAGCACGAGGACATCGCTCATATATAGCAAGACCGTGGGAAAAGTCAATCACCTCATCCTCAGTGCCATGAATTACAAGGACTGGAGAGGTCACCTTTGGGATTTTGTCGATACTGAAATAAAAAGAAAAAAGACATCAGACTCAAAACTTATCGCAGTGTTTTTTATTTTTATCCTAATTATTGTGTTGTTATTAGAGTTGAACAACAGCACGAGGTTCAGTGGCTATCTAGGTTTGAACTAAAGTTACCTAAGACAAAACATAACAGTTTCTTATGAACATAGGAAGGTATTACAAACACTGTATATATCAGAATATGTGGTTATGAACTTGGCTATCATTATTTAAGTTTGTATGTTATGTAACTCAAGTTGTAATTTATAATTCCCTATTCCAGATCTTTTGGTTATTTTACACAAACAATTGTGCAGCAAACATAAATAAACATATCTCACATGCATGTAAACTAATTTATTTTAAGCAGAATCTGCTTAAAATAACAAAAAATATGAACTATTGAAACCTACTTCATATATTAGTGATGACTCACCTTGGGAAGGCATCAAAGAACCAAGTCCTTTTAGTGTTTGGGAATGCAACACGCATGCCAGACATCAGAGGCGAATGTAGCACCACAGCACCTACTTCATACCGGGCAGCTAAGTCAACGGTGGGCACGGTTCCAATGCTCTGTCCATACAATATTATGTTCTCTGGGCTTATACCGTAGCGTGTTCGTAACGCTTGCCATGCAGCATCTATGTCAGCATACAAATTCTTCTCGGAGGGTTTTCCCCCACTAACACCATAACCAGAATAGTCATAACTGAATATATTACAATTTATTCTAGTGCCTAATCCTAAGTAAAAACTACTCATTTGGCCGAGATCTACGGCATTTCCGTGTGAAAACAATATCGTGAAACGCGCGTTAGGACTGCAACGAACAAAGAGACATGCTATTCTGTTGCCCCTGGTTGTTCGTGAGTAGAAGCCTTCAATGTTCTCTTTTTCTCGTTCCGAATACTGCCACTCGGCTCTTTCTGTTAAAGTTAGTGAAAATTTCGATCCAGTTTCATCAGGTGTAAATGCATACGTGGGTTCTGGAGGCAGGAACGCTAGCTTAGCCGCAATTTTACCAGGGCATGGCGGACAACAAAACAGGCAACAAAGTTCGCTAAAACTTAACCCGTTCATGATGATAATTTACTAATATTCATGTGAAAACTACTGAACACTACACATTACAAAACTGTAACTCAGAAATTACTGATCATAGCAAAAAATAAAAGAATTTCACAAAGTTGACAGTACGTCAACATATTTCAATCAGCCATGACGAAATTATAGTGACGTTCCATTCCACAACCAATCACGGACTTTGTAGAGATGCATTCCAATCCAAAAGTAAACTTAGTGGTGTAATGTAAACTCTCAGAAACATATTGTTCTGAGTGTACACTACAGATTCGTTGAGTGAAAGGTAACCGGTTGGTAACCAATGTGTTCACACTGTTGTAGTAACTAAAGTTTAAAATGTCCAATAAAATTTACCTAAACGTGATTATTAACCGTGGCAATAAAGCAACGTATGTGTGTGTGTGTGTGTGTGTGCCACGTTAATAATTTAATCTACACAAATAGTAGAGGATCCGAGTATACAACGACCTTAACCGAGCCGGTTATTGGATGAAAAGTATTATAAATCAATGTGTTGTCCAGTATATGATTAATTAAATATTTAAAAATATTTTTTAATGAATATTGCACTAGTTTGGATAATAGATAAATTACTTAAGTACTAATTGAAAGTATGCATATGTTAGGTTGACTGTTTTTTTCCTGTCATAACATTGGATGCAGGTGTAAACAGGTAAGTCAATATTAGTAATTTGCAACCGTCAGGTTAAATAAATAAAATTTATGTTTATATAAAGATAATTTCATTACAAACACACACACCAAACCAGTGCAATGTAAAACAATATATTTTTTTAATATTAAATTAATCAAGATAGGTACAGTGCGACATAAAAGAGTAGAAATTAAATGAGGGCGCTGTTGTCGTTAACATAGCAACCCTGATAGGTCGAGCAAATTGGTCTTGATACTTGTTTTTATTTAATATGTTCATATAATTGGAAAACATCACTTACACATTGCTCTGATATAAAGGAAGTAGCTAAGGCACTTGTGTTATAGAAATCAGAAACAACGACGGTACCACAACACCCAGATCCGAGACAATATAGAAAAGTTGGTTTTCTACATTAACCCAACCGGGAATCGAACCCAGGACCTCAGAGATGGCGACGCCAAGTCCGGAGTGCTCTACTCTCGGCTACGGAGGTCGTCAAAATAATTAATTTGAGTAGTTTGTATGTAGTAATGAAAACAGCCATTGTACATAACTTATTTTTATTTAGATATAAAACTAATAAATTAAAATCCAGATACTCTTCAAGTTTCGCAAATGCTCGCGGCTTCCATCATAGCCAATAAGTTGCTTTCATTGAGCTATTAATTTGCATATTGTTGGTACTTCTTTTTTTACAGTGTAAAAAAAATCATTTTCTGACGGATTGCACACATATTAAAGTCATCGAGTTCCTTTGCAAGTCGACCCTTTCTGTGTTTAGCGGGAGTCGAAAATTTTCCTCCATTTTCGGAGCCTTGTTTAGCTATTCTCTGCACTGTACTTTCAGACACACCTTGAACAATAAAAACATATATGCATAAAAAAAACAAAACCAAAATTGTTCAGTCCTATGGACTGAGTTATTAACATAATTGGTAAAACTTTTGAATCGAGTCGCCTGAATCGGGCTCGGGGTGGTGAAGGTAAGGGGTGGGGGAGGAGTACCATCACTTACCCCCCCCCCCCCTGCCACAAACAAGTAGTTTTTAAATTATGTTAATTTTTGTATTTTGAGGTTATGTATCAAGGTAAAACTTTTGAATCGAGTCTCCTTAATCGGTGGGGGAACGGGAGGGGACGAGAGAGGAGTACCCCCCATTTACCCCTCCTGCCGCAGACAAGTAATTTTGAAGTTGTTACTTTTTTAAAAATATGGAAAGTTACAAAAACTTCATTTCTGGCGCTTTGCCGGCCGCTTCCGCGGCACGCTCGGCTCGCGCGTTTTTGGTCAACATACTTACTAACCTAACCTAACCTAATTAACTCTTTAGACTTTTTTCATGGCTGCGCCTCCCTCGCAGGGGGGCTGTGCTCCCCCCACCCCCCCCCCGTCCCCACACTTGTATTGTATTACCTAAAAACGTGTAATTTTTCGTGCTAAACAGCAGCAGCTAAAACGTTAATAAGCCTTTATTTAAGAACCCCTTAGACCCCCCACAGTGTTAGTTTCTTCAAATTTAGGCGACTCGATTCAAAAGCCAACCGACATAATTTACTATACTTACCACATTCTACCCCTTAACACTTGATAAAATGTCCCAATAAATTAAAAAGTTCAAGATTCTCGAGTCGAACTATAATAACCAACATTTTTGTTTGTAATATCATAACCCCAAAACTTTTAAAAATATTTAAAAATACTAATTGTTTCACGGAATTTAGCCGATTGCGCATAAGCATATTTTAGATAATTATACTTTCAACATGTTTTATACGAGTAACTTACTTACCAGTATAATCTGCTGTACGTTGGTAAATATCCTCCAGATTACGTAACAAAGTTCCGTCTTGAAATTCTGCCAAACTTTGCAAAAAAACCTTATATATTATGTTACGAGAACCGCCATGGATGGTCATAATCATGTTATCAGTGTTTTAAATCCAGGAATGTAGAAATATCACTAAAACAACTATTTATATCGTAACCACGGACAGAGTTGAACAACCACTTGAAATTAATGACAGATAATCAATGTTGCCAAAAAATGAGTGAATTTAGTTCTGGATTATTTAATTTCTACTCTTTTATGTCGCACTGTACTGGACTGAAATTTTTCAGCTAACCCACTCGCAATATAATTTTAACACATTAATTTGATATAAAATACTTTTCATCCATTAACCTTCCCTGTAAAGGTCGTTCTATACTCGGATCTTAGACTAAAATAAATACTTTATAGAGGAAGTCGCCAAAGATATTAGGACGGACGGTATGTAAATACGAAAACGTCAAAGTGCAAATAAGTTTTTTTAATTAATTACCAACTATAATAACAATAAAGTTATGATAATTTAAAAAACCATTCATTATCTAAAACATTTTTTATTAGGCGGTATGGTCAAAATCCCTTTGCCTCATTTGACGAAATGCTGTTGTGTTGACTCCTCAGATCTGTGGAGTGGCTCAATTGAGCCCACAGACATGTAATAGAATGATTGAGCCACAATATTTCTAGCGCCTGTCTGTGGGCTGGCTCAATTGAGCCACGCCACAGACTGCGAAAATGGGTGTCATGCCGGCACTTCACATGGCGTATCGTGTTCGCGTATTTGCATTATTTGTCCGAACACGGCAATGTGTAGATGGCCTATTTGAATATATTTGCTTTATTTGCACGAATAAGGCAAACAACGCAAATAGCGATTATGCGTTTCCGTCCACTTGTCGGTTTTTGATCACACATCAAAGAATCAAATACGGCAAATATTTGCGTCGGCCGTCCACACTTGGTTCTGTTCAGAAGCGCGCGTGCGGCTGTCCTGTTCAGACGTGTTCAGTTTTTTATACGTAAACATAGTAAAATGGATTGGACAAACGTAACCATATTGCGATTTTTGGAATTATACCAAATGCATCCTAGTATTTGGGACCCCAAAAATGCCTCTCATAAAAACAAAAACCGAACACGTTGCATTGATCGATATTTAAAATAACTTAGGAGAACCCTGCACAATAAAAATGCAGGTGTTGGCAAGCTGCATTCAGATAAATATAATAAGCTGCTGCCACTGACACGTCCATCACTGTTGCATTCAATTTGTTTGTGAACAAGCAAATATTGTGAACATTTGCGTTGTTTGCCCGTATAGGCCATGTGTGGATGGCTTGTTTGACGCCAAGTGATGTGCCAGATTATTTGGACAAACACAACGATATCGCCACACGAACACGATACGCCAAGTGAAGTGCCGGCATCTTATTTCGGCTCTGTGTTCCTTTGTTTTTTATTTGTTAGTGACATGCCGCACATATTTGGAATCACCATGAACTAGGCTCCATGATTCAAAAGTTCCTTTGTCGCGTCCCGAGGGATAAAAATAAAATATCGTCGTTAGAAACGTAGGGTTGTTTTAGCGCTTATATTGAAATCGGAATAATCGATTTATTATCGAGTTGATAGTATTATGAGCTGATTTATGTTATAACATGTTTTTGATGCTTATGTTATGCTTTATTTCAATAAAATACGTGTTTTCCTTATATTTTATTTTTATTTTACTATGAAAAAAAAAGATTTAAAAAAAAAATCATATCTTTATTCTTACAATATTTTAGGTATTGGGAATGGTTTTAATAGATTAAGGAACTAATGCAGAGTTACTAGTTATCATATTAAGGCTTAATTATGAAACGAACTAACGTTTAGCAACGTTTTTATCGGTAGGTAGCTAAAAAAAACCCTGTCTGTGGAGATGGCTCAATTGAGCCACACAGACTAGGGGCCGCGGCAAGACCGGGGGCCCAAGTCTGCTAATTTACGAATGGCATAATTGAATCGTAATTGTATCGCAATTGTATCGCATTGTAATTGTTTGACACATTTGGTATTCATAAATGAGTAAGAGAATACCAAATGTGTCAAACAATTACAATACGATCCAATTGCGATTCAATTATGCCATTCGTAAATTAGCAGACTTGGGCCCCGGCTCTCCCACAGACGAGAGGAGGGGCTACCACACTGTTGTAAACCGACGTTTACAACAGCCGTTTACAACAGTGTGTTCAGTTGTTTTCAACGACATTTCGGTCAACCTTTCCACGACCTTTGTTTGCGGGCGCGCGTTGAAAACCGCTGTGTTGCCACTGCCTTAAACACCATTACACACAAACCGCTATCTTCAACCTACAACCTACATACAACGTGGTTACTGGAAAAAGCCAAGTTCCGTATATATTAATGTACGTACAGCGCGGTATTTTTTACATCTTTAAAAGCTCATATTTAGCTAATAATTATATAAATTTAATCGCGTTTTTCTCCAGCAAAAAGATCATTTTTTTTTTAAATTACCTCACCACTTACGTATATCAAGGAAGGGACACAGTAAATATATTAGCTCATATATTTACTGTGGAAAAGATGCCAATAGCGCTATTTAAATTCGAAAATAAAACAAAATATGTCAAATATGCTAAATTTTACGATAATGCTTAGCATCCTGCTGTAGCCTAAATTTTACTCTTAAAAATACTAATAAAGCAGGATCCTGCTATAAATGGCAACACTGTGGACTGTGGCAAACCAAGTGGAAGCTCGTTCACAACAAGTTGTAAACGAGCCTCCCGCCAAGGTGACCTGGTGGGAAAGGCTTGTTTACAACAGTGTGGTAGCCCCTTATAGCCTAATGTTCTGAGGTTGACTCTCAGAACAATAAATAAAGCTTAGATGAATGATTGGCCTCGCTGCGCTCGTCCGCAGCGAGACCAATCATTATTCTAAGAAATAAAGCATAAAAACCGTCTGAGTAGAAAAAAAGCGTACCAGGCGATCTGTCAAAACTGGAGCCATTAGAGCCTTTTAATACTACCACATTAAGTTACTCGCTCTAACCGTCGTCGCCTTTGTCAGCCAACAATGAAACATATAATTTTGTCGTCTATTATTGTACGTGGATCATTAGCGTACGTTGTTTAGATTGGAAAGGTGATAATTGTGTGAATACTGGAATTACGTTGCAAAATACTATTATATGTGAGAGATAAAGCAATGAACTATGGCGTGCGTCGTTTGGAAGTGTTAATCTCGCAAAGGAAATAAAGAATTATTAACAGTGAAATAGTCAGCTTCCACTGGTATGTGATATTTCTGTGTTTAATTACCGTTGTTTTGTTTTTATAGTTCTATCTTTGTTCGGCTAAGTATTACCAGTTACTATTCATTATATTATATTCGAATAAATAGTTAAATTACTAAACTAAGAGTTTAAAATTTCGTCGAAGATGTTATGAAAGTGTTGTGAAAAATGTTAAATATCGATAAATTAAAAAGTAATCGTAATGATTACTTAAATGTTTTAGATGTCCCCTGGATGAAATTCGACGTGCACAGTGGACTGCTGCAGTGTCTCCCGAAGATGGTTGGACACCAAAAAACGCCATCGAGTTTGTTCAAACCATTTTACTGTCGGGTGTTTTACTAGTGACGACAAATGGCGTAAACTGAGAGATGATGAATTGGTGAGTGTCGGTCAAACAAAGTCGTATAATATTTACCTCAGCTACACGCTCTGCGTGAAGGTTCCCAAGTTGCCTCTATAGCCTCTAATCAATAAAATATTTTTTTCGATCATTTGTTTAAAAATTAATCAACTGAGCACCATTTTGTATGAAAAGGTATATTTTTGGAATTTCTTAAAGTCGTCATAACATAATGTGTTCAAAATGATGGAATAATCTACACCCCCTAAACCATCGGCGTATACTGCAAGTAATATTTTTCCCAACTTGTTAGCCATGGCCGTTCTCCACTGTACATACATACCTACCATTACACCGTTTCTAGGCAGGCAGAAAACTAAAGAATTGTATACTCATAAATATTCTTTACTTTCCAAGACACACACACAACTGAGCTATCAAGCACTACGACATCAGCAACTTCGCTGTCCTCACAATTAACAAAATCTGTTGTTGCTGAACGTGACAGCACCATCGCTAAATTACAATAGGAAATTTTGAGGCCAAAAACATTAGCCCAACCACAAATAATAATAATTGGTGGCAACACTTTGCTCTTGTAGTCGCCTTAGAGCTTGTTTTTTGTTATTCAGTTAATATTTTTGACGCAGTCAGATTTTTGTTTTCTTTAAATATTTTATGTTTATTTTACACTTTTATGTACCCTTTACCGCATGGATTTTTAGATTTGACTCAAATTAATTTACATGATTCTACGGCCTAATAGGCACACTAGAAAAAAATATTTTTATCTTTTGATCATTAATAACCAAAATAATAGACCTGAAACCTAAAATCTCACATTTGATACAACATGCAGTCAAGGTAACAAATCTTATATGGTACAACATGCAGTAAGGTAAGTGTTTTTATATAGGTATATAAATATATTTTTTTAAAGGAAAATGATTGATATTTTATAGGAATATTTAATTCAAAACCAGATGAAAATCTTTAAAACAATTCCTTTCTTTGTTTACGCCAAAATAACATTGCCATTTACTGCAGTAAATGTGAGACATGCGTGAGAAATTTTTACATCCCTGCCGTTTGTTGCCCCAATTGAGTATACCTGACAATAAATAAAACAGCAAATAGGTACCTACAAAAACCCCAAAGGTTTATACGAGCGGTAAATAAGAATACCAAATCACCAAAAAAAAAACATATTTTTTATCACATGAGATGTACCCATGTATGCATGTAGTCTCATATCTGACTGAGCGAGGATACAAACTCTAATGCATGAAGTATCATATTTGAAAACGAAAATTGACCTTAACTGCATAGAGTATCATTTCAGATATACTTTTGGTTTGCACTAAAATAATTTAAAGATGTGTGAAAAAATAGCGAAAACAGGCTTTTTTCAATTCACAAACCGTACTCACTGTCAGAAATGGCGGTTTGCTAGTTTCTGTGACAGAAATGACAAACCACATACAAGATTTAAGACTGCCAATATTTTTTTCGTGTTCGGATTCAATCATAGTATAGACATCAGTCATCAACACATTCTATACAAGGCTCAAAAATTTATAATCTGTGAAAACTCTTAATGTATTATTTATGATACCGTATGCGGTAAAGGGTTAAGTACCTACCTACTAATAATTAGTCGGGTAAAAATTACAATCAACTTTCTTTAGTAATTTTAAAGTGTTTTTTTGTTTAAATTCAACACAATTAATATAAATTAATGTAATAATGGTTGTTTTATTTGAATACTATACACCTAAACCATTGGCAGTGCTTTCGCTGAACTACGCTCAGATGCTAGCACTGACACACTAGCTACAAAATACCGATGTTATATGTCGCTCTATCCTAGATTAAATTTAAATTTGCACTACCATTGTACGTTCAACAGTACAACACGGTAAACACTTGCAGTTCGATAATAGCACTTGACCTCAGTCATAAGGTCCAAACTGTATAGTCTCACTGCTTTTGACTTTACATACAGCATCACATCGACTTATCCTGATTTTTTTACCTAATGTCTACTAAAGGTACTACCTTGTAATTCGCCGTCCTGTCCAAAGTATATCTATCTTGTTCTAACATTAACCAATTTCCTATAAGAGTAGGTACAGAGCGTAGCTATATTCAGCTTGTCTATGCCATATAGCGCTACTTCTATGCTTTAGTTATTGTTTTGGGTGTTGACTTGACTTGGAGTTCTTGGCGGAAAAGTGAAGCATCATGTCTGCAGTTTTGTTTTATTTTCTAAAATTTGTGTTTTTTCGAACATTAATGTGAAATAATAGTGGATTATTAACCGTTTAGTGTTTGTGAACGAGTGTTGGCAAATGAAACAAAACAAAGCAACATAACTTCTCAAATTCTCTTAAGAAGTCCGCGTGAGATCTCAGTAAAGTTCTACATCTTTACTGAGTACTCAAGGGGTTTGGGGGAATATCTAGGGGAAAAAAAAACTAATGACTAGGCAGTATGGTCTCTGACCTTAGCTTGTTCCTCCACGGAACAAATATTTAAAAAAAATTACTGGACTTGACATGACAAGTTATGAGTTGTTACGCGATTCTAAAGAAACGAAACGTAACCAGTATTCCGATGTCGTCACCTGTTTCGAAACGAGTGATTTTTCGTAACCAGTGATTTTTACAAGTGATTTGACAATGATTAACCTAATAACAGCCTGACTAGTGACACCACATGCATGAGTATGCTGTAGCTAGTTACCGTTATTTAGTTATTATCGGAACTTAGTGACAATTTAAACAAGTTTTATATATTTTATATTTTTGTGTGTTCGATAAAGCGTTATATCTATCTATCAATATAATTATTGTAGAAGTAAGTAAGCATTGATCTAATAAACTTTCCTTCATGCTTTATCTAGGCTTAGGACTAACTGCATTAACTATGTAGGAAAGATAAATTTTATTTAAAAGTTCATTCTATACAATGATTTGAAATTAATACAATAATATACAGTTACGAGTATTTAAACATTTTCACTTAAAGGTTTTAAAAGTTATATAAAGAATCGTTTCTGTCTTTTTACACCTTTTGATTATTAACAAATTTTCATAGTTATTTGTAGCCTTTTACACATTTTTACATTAATTACGTTTTTTTGTTCTTTGTTACATTACGTTTTTTTGTGTCAGTCACATTTGTCACCGGTCGGCGTTACTCGCGCTTTGTGCATAACGTCGTTGCTCTATGAAACTGGTTACGAAAAATCACCGGTTCATTGTTCAAGCCGAAACTAGTGATTCCGTTACAGGCTGCATAACCTGTTACTGAAACTGGTTACGTTAAATAACGCCCATACCTATGACAAACCATTGAGAAGAAAAAAGGGCGGGAAACGTTAAACTTGGCGGGCGTGGTTTTTTGATTTCCAAATTTTTTATTAATTTAAAACGCTGTATGGTACGCTGTAATAATAGTAATCAGTTGAGTAGTATAGTTTCATTTTTGGTCTAGTTTGTGTATTTATACTTTAGTTTAATTGGTAGGTAAGTTCACACATTTCTTAATTTTACTTACGAATGGAAGAGCCCCCCGACCCGAGGGGCTCCGTCCCTCCGGCTGCTAACTATGTAACTGTCTGTTCAAATAATGAATCGGGAATGGACACCGACGGTTCGACCTCTAGTCGATCTACGCGCAAAAGAACTCGAACACATACTCGAATTTGCAAACATTGCAACAAAAAACGCAAACACGGTTCCGAAGGGCGGTCATCAGACTGCAATTGTTTACAACCACAAGATATTAAAAGTAAAACTGCGGCTCCGCCCGTAACATCTATAACTCCTATCACTATCCAAAATCCAGTAGCCCCACCAAAGCCCATTCCCGAGCCTATAGGTCGTAAACTCTATGAGAAAACGGATACTGCACCATAGTGGTGCATGTCCAAAAAACATCAGCTACTTCAAATAATGGAACCACAATGCACACCTTCGGTAAATTCCTTAAAAAGAACTCTTTTCGCAATATAATCAATGGCAGTGTAAAGAAAATTGGTAGAAACAAAATGACAGTTTCTTTCTCTAACTACACCGATGCTAACCACTTTATTAATCACAGTGACTTATCGTCCAATGACCTGAGAGCATTTATACCCACTTTTAATGTAACACGTATGGGCCTAGTCAGAGGTGTCCCAGCAGAATGGTCCCTGGATGAAGTTAAAGAAAATGTCTCTGCTCCGGTTGGTTGCGGGGAGGTCTTAAAAGTAAAACGTCTAAATTTCAAATCCTATGTAGATGGCACCCCCACATGGAAGCTATCTCAAACAGTAGTTTTAACTTTTGATGGTCAAATACTGCCGAAAAGAATATTTATATGTTTTAATGCCTTCAGCGTAGATTTATATATATATCCTACTATCCAATGTTTTAATTGCTGTCGTTTCGGCCATACTAAGACACAATGTAGGTCCTTGCCTTGCTGCTATAAATGTGCTCAAAACCACACCGGAGATTCCTGCAATACTTCAGAAGAAAGTGCCTCTTGCTTGTTATGTACTGGATACCATTTTGCAAACAAAAAATCTTGCCCTGAGTTTGTTAGGCAAACTCAAATAAAATTGTACATGGCACAAAATTGTGTTTCATATGCAAAAGCTATTAAACTACACCCGAACATTTCTAAATCTTAAGCTGATGTTGTATCTTCCTCAAAAAAAGCATCTTCTAATGTAACTTCCAATTCTTTATCCCTTAATAGCAACCCTACTAATTCATATAAAAAAACTGTTTTCTTAAAGCCACGCACCCCTCCAAGCCCTTTTGTAGGGGTGCGTGGCTTAATGGGTAATGGGTACGATAAGACTGCTCACCAAGCTCTTTTAAAAGAATATATGATTCCTACACCTAACAATGGGTGTGGCCTTACCAACAAAGAAGAAACAAATATACCTTTAGATAAACAGCTCCCCAAAGATTTTGTAGCTGCTTTCATTAATTTACTTTCTCAATTTAATTTATTATCACCGTCCAACGTTGCAAATACTTTTAAGAATAATAATCAATCTCATAATGGACACACAGACAGACAAAATTATACAGTACAATTATACAAAAGTAAAAAAAGCGAAATAATACATTTACTAAATAAATATGATCCATCTGTTTGTGCACTATCAGAAATATGGCTAAAGACACATAATAATTTTAATATAAATGGGTACAACTGCGTCAGAGAAGATAGATCAGATGGTTATGGTGGAGTAGCCATACTCATAAGGAACTCTGTTCTTTACCATAATATCTCTCTGCCTCCTCACAATGAAGATTTTTCAATTGTTGCTGTCAGTGTACATAGCATATGTATTGTATCTATAATACATTCCACGTCCATCATCTTCTATTTTTAATGAAGTCAAACAACTTTTTTCAACACTTCAAACCATTTATAGTATTAAGGGACTTTAATTCACAACATCAATCATGGGGAAGTTCAGTATCTACAACTTTTGGGGATAACCTATTAGATATTGTTGATTCATGTAATTTGTGCATTTTAAACACAGGTACACCTACCCGCCGCACAGACCCTAATCATAACATAAGTGTTGTAGACCTTTTAATATGTACACCTAACTTAGCTTCATCATTGTCTTGGCATACTCTCCCCTCTACATATGGCAGTGGTCACTATCCTGTAGTAATTTCCTTTCCATTTAATAAACCCAAGCACTGTAGTACGCTGTCTACTAGAAAATATAGACTCCCAAATAGAAGCTCCAGTGATTGGGTAAAATTTAAAAATAGTGTTGACTGCAAAGTTTCTTCTCTTCCTAGTATAAGCACTGGTAATGAAAATGAATGCGCTGATAGACTTGCATGTATTTTGAATGAAGCAGCCAAAGAGGTATTTCCATGTAAAGATAATTCTCCTACTAAAATACCATCTCCGCCTTGGTGGGATAAGGACTGTACAGACGCTATAAAGAGGAGAAAGGGGGCAGAAACGAATTATAATAATAATATGACAGACATAAACTATGAGAACCTGTCCAAAGTAATGGCTGAAACAAAAAAGTTATTTAAACAGAAAAAGTTTCAAAGTTGTAGAAACTTTTGCAGTTCTATTTCTCAAGATACTCCAGCAACCATTGATATATATACACTAGATTAGCAATTACCGCGCGAAAGCGTTGCCACCTCACATATCGTCGGTGAGCAAACAACACCGCTCAAGTCATATCTTGCTACTTTACAGGAGAGTCAAAAAACTGTTAAATTTTATGAATTTAAAGGAACTGGACTCAAAATGTATTATTTTGTCATTTATTAAGTCCAATCAATCGTCCGATTTAATGTATCCCCTAAAATTCTCTTTCCTATTGCTTTTATTCGATTTGAGCGGTGTTATAAATGACTTAGGCTGTGTTAACAAATGACTTGTGCGGTGTTTACTAAAAAAAAAAGACTTAGGCTGTTTTGATTTGTTAATAAGTTATGTATGTGCATTAATTATTGCACTTGTTGCAATTTTCGTTGCAATTTTTATTGCAATTTTCATACTAAATATTTGACGACCTCCGTGGTTGAGTGCTTAGCACGCTGTTCACACGGTTCAATTCCCGGTCGGATCAATTTAGAAATAACTGTTTTTCTAAAATGATTATGGTTCTGGGTGTTTCATGTGTTTATTACGTATATTTATGCGTTATCTAGTTAAACTATTAATAAAAGTTTTAAGAAAAGCTTAACTTTCTAGATAATTGGTGTGAGAGTGGGAAAGCTGTTAATAAGTACTCAATGTTTTCAAAATGTTTTTATATTATTTTAAACAGTAGATAAATAAATCCAAACAGTATCCAAAATGTTGTAAATAGGTGCTGTCGTAACTCCAGTGTTACGCTATTGCAAACTCTGTTTTGATGTAACGCAAAAACCTGCAGTGCATGGCGGATTTATGGATAGTGCAGGCTTAAAGACGTCATGCTTCACTTTAAACTTTGTGCTGCATGCATTTTTATGTCGTATGTAGCCTACATTAACTTTGGATCCTTTGTGGTTTTATTGATGCGTTTTTTTTTGCCTCAAGTCGCCGTGATATGGAACATCGCTTAAACTTTAGACTCTCTGCTAATAGACTGCTGTTCTATAATATTGGACGAAAATGGAGTAGAACATTGAATCTCCTGTTGACAAAGCTAGGTTGACCTAAGTTAGATTGATCTGCATCGGGCGCTTCCAGCAAGCTAGAAGAACGGAGTGGTAAAAAATAAGCGCAACAGGGGCTTCCAATGACTCATCTGGTCTTGGGGTATATTGATCTAAAGCAGGTGCTTCTAGCAAGCTTGGAAAATTGGGTGGTGAACATGGAGGTGGAATAGGAGCTTCACGCGAGTCATACGATCTTGAGGATGATTGGTCTACAGCAGGTGCTTTTAGCAAGATAGGCCAATGGAGTGATGAACAAACAAGCAAACCAGGGGCTTTCGACAAGATATGTCGGCTTTCATAAGACAGCTCTTCAAGCACGTCTATTAAAGTAGGCGGAGCAATTTGTTTCACACACCTTAGGGTAGGTAGGGTAGTCTTAGAGTTTTAAATGGGTAATTTGCGTTAAAGTTAGGATTGTTATAAGCGGGTATTGATTGGAAGAACGATCATTCAACATTTTCTTCTTCACACATTGTGAAAAACAACCCTATAATGTATTTAGACACGTGTTAACACCGCTCAAGTCATAAACAGAAGCATTGAAACACCGCTCAAGAAAGAAGCAAATTTTTAAAATGAATTTTAATAGCATTATTCCAATACGAATTGACACAATTTTACTTATAACCAAGTAATTGGTTATAAGTAAAATTGTGTCAACCTATTATTCTGTACTTGTGTAAACGTTCATCACTTCTAAACCGAATTTTTTGATGAAAAAAAACTTTTGTTTGGCAGCAGCTTTTAAAGTTGTTAAAACAATATGGCGGAATGAAGACTTGTGCGGTGTTGCACAGAAAAATGACTAACGCGGTGTTACAATTTGTTGAATAGCGGTCGCTAATTGGTTGAAATGCTTATATCTGATAGGTAGGTAGAGGCGCGCTTAAAAACTACAGCCAATGACATTCAAATGTCGGAACTGCCAAATTTCGACTTGCGCGGTGTTGTTTGCTCATTGACGATATGGCCACAGCCATATGCCCAGTGTTGCCAACTTAGCATATTATATGCTAGATTTAGCATATTTTCATTTGGTTTAGCATGTCTTTTTAGCTTTTGGCATATAGCATATTTGTTTGGCATATTTTTATTAAACACAAAAAAATTGTGATTTACATTCGTAAATTACAATTTTTGACAAAAATCGATATCGAAAACTCCATCGATGTTCCCACTGCACTAGCACTGTGAACATGCAACCCTTTTTTCGGGCGAGTATTCTCTATTTAGCCAAATAAGTCTGGTCAAAACTCCGAAATCGTTTAGCTGTGAAAACCATGAATACCATTTTTTACGTTAGATTTGGCCTAAAGAGAGTAGGAAAGTGCTGGCTATTCTTACACTGTTCCTGACGATGTACTCTGCTTTATAGGTACCAAAGAGAGTTATGACTCTGGCTTTCAGTCTTCCACATCAGCTGCTGTTGATGAAGATGAATAAGATATGGATATTTTATTTCGTTGATTTTATTTGTGTGCTGCCATTAAAAACCTCGTTTTGGTTTCCCACTTTAATGGGAGAAACAAATTAATCAATGGATGAAGTTGTAACCTCCGATTTTAAATAATAATAAGTAATTATATTTTAAGTTTCGTTCAAAAGATTAATGCAATCTTATTAATTTGTAGTATATTTAATCAATTAATAATCTAATAATCATATTATATTTAATATGATCAATTTTGCAGGGTGCCTAAAGATGCAGGACGCCGTGAGAAGAAATATTTAAAACAAGATTATAGCATGAAAACATACAAAATATAGACTAAACACAAAACTGATGCTTCATAGCGGAGTTTGATTACTGTTTGTATAAATAAACTACCATTATGGATTTACGCCCGGGCGTTTTGGGTGCATTGGATAAATGCCCGATAAATGTCTGTATATGCCGAATAAATGTCCATTCACTGGGCAAAACCTATAAGAGAACATTTATAATTTTTTTTTATTAAAATAGTGACATTTTATCATGCAGCATGAGTAAATAGATACCTACATAAAATTAGATTGCGACTATATTATTGACATATATAAATTAGTTAACTTATCAAAATGAAAAAATTAATTATGTTTAGTAATTCAGAACACATTTAACTACTTCTTACTAGCGAAAACGATACAATTTCGGGGGCAGGAGGATTATTTCATTACTTATTCTTACTTTTATATATCTAGTAAGCAAGACATGTTATTTAAATAATACTAGCTGTTCCTCGCAACTTTATCTTCGTAAAGTATAAATAAATAAATATATTTCAACAATCACACCAATGAGCTAGCCCCAAACTAAGCCGAAGCTTGTACTATGGCGGCTAGTTAACGGATATCCATACTTAAATACATATAAACATCATATTAAAACTATGTCAACGGGATAAATCGCGACACACATTGCAAGCAAATGCCTACTTAGTACTGCTTGACATTTCGGCCGCAGCACCGCAAGCAGTAAGTAAGCATTCACTCAAAAAACGCATCGCGCCCTAGGGGGCTATCACGCTAAATAATCTAAACCGAACCACAACTGAAATGTAGTCGTTAGACGTACTTTTACAGTGCTATCGCGTTTGACACATGCGATAGCGCTATACGAAGTCGGCTGAACGGTAAAGGTATAGTTTTGGTAATATCGTTGGTGCTTAGTGTGATTGAGGCCCTGTCCTGCTAACATAGTTTCAATTATAAATAATAATAATAAAAAATAAAATAATAATTCAAAATAGTAGCATATTAATGGTCAAAAATAATATTAAAAAGCAGATGTAATTAAAACACTGTAGGTAAGCAGCCCTATCGCGTGCTTACGTACCGCGCGGCTGTAGGCATTTTTTTTCAAAGATAGGGCCGAGTTATATTACTCTACAGCGAGATTTTTCATTGGTTTTGGAGCCGAAAACGTTATAATACAAAAGAAGTGTTGTACCTATTTAAGAAATAATAATCGCTTTACGAGCAAATATAAAAAAGTTGTAAAAGTGACTTTTTGTCGAAAACACGTAGTAACGTTCTCCTTATCAACTTGTAAACACCGTGACCGTGACCCCTACACTCAGAAAAAAAAGTTGTGAAATCAACAGGAAAACGTTGTTAGCCAGGAGCCAACAGAGTAGGGTTGCTGGCGCAGCTACTCCAATTTTGCGAAAAAATATTGCGAATCAAACAAAGTGGAAATACTAATTTTCACAATATGGACTTATCTAATTTCACAAAGGCATGTTTTCACAATTTTACTCTGTTGGCTCCTGGCTAACAAAGTTAAGCGTGTGAATATCGCAGTGTTATACTTGTGTTATCTAGCAATGTACGGTTTGCTGCAGTAGCAATCTTGCGGTTGTGATTCACACAATGTTAAACTTTGTGGTTCTAGCTATGTTGACTTTGTTTGATATTAACTGCTGCTTCGCAAACTGAACCTTTTGAAAATACAGTTCTTAACTAAAGACTCACAGTTGTGATTCACGCAATATCGCCTTTCAACCTTGTGATTCTAGCTATGTGTACTTTGCGTTATTAGAGACTTTCAAGTTGTGATTCTAACAGAGCTGTGATATTAAAGTTGCGATTCACGCAAAGTCGCCTTTTAACCTTGTGGTTCTAGCTATGTGTACTTTGCGTTATTAGAGACTTTCAAGTTGTGATTCTAACAGAGCTGTGATATTAAAGTTGCGATTCACGCAAAGTCGCCTTTCAACCTTGTGGTTCTAGCTATGTGTACTTTGCGTTATTAGAGACTTTCAAGTTGTGATTCTAACAGAGCTGTGATATTAAAGTTGCGATTCACGCAAAGTCGCCTTTCAACCTTGTGGTTCTAGCTATGTGTACTTTGCGTTATTAGAGACTTTCAAGTTGTGATTCTAACAGAGCTGTGATATTAAAGTAGCGATTCACGCAAAGTCGCCTTTCAACCTTGTGGTTCTAGCTATGTGTACTTTGCGTTATTAGAGACTTTCAAGTTGTGATTCTGACAGAGCTGTGATATTAAAGTAGCGATTCACGCAAAGTCGCCTTTCAACCTTGTGGTTCTAGCTATGTGTACTTTGCGTTATTAGAGACTTTCAAGTTGTGATTCTAACAGAGCTGTGATATTAAAGTTGCGATTCACGCAAAGTCCCCTTTCAACTTTGTGGTTCTAGCTATGTGTACTTTGCGTTATTAGAGACCTTCAAGTTGTGAATCTAACAAAGGTGTGATAGTAAAGTTGCGATTCACAGTCTCCTTACAACCTTGTGGAAGAACCACAACTTAAGGCGACTGCGTGAATTGCAACTTCAATATCACAACTCTGTCAGAACCGCAACTCGAAAGTATCTAATAAAGCAAAATACATACCAATAACCACAAGGTTGAAAGGTGATTGCATGAATCGCAACATTTATATTACATCTCTGTTGCTGCAGTGTCCTCTTCCTAAAAAATTAAACAATAAAGTATTAAAAGTAATCAATGTTTATTTTTCATGTCTTTTTTACAGGTTAAGTATACACAATATTCTTATAATATATAGGAACACTATCTCGGGTAGATCTATGCCCAGCAGTGGGATTGGATAGATCTATTGGTACAAGGCTGCGTTTCCACCAGAGATTTGTAGCGAGGGATGTGTTCCAATTAGTGATGTGCCGCTGAGAACGTTCTCGTTGCCGGCAATATTGCCAGTGAGAATATTCTCAAGAACCTAGAACGCTCCCGGGAATATTCTCAACGTTCTCAACAAAATAAATTTGGTTTATAATTTGATGTTTTTGTTTATTTATAGGCGATATATAGCACAGTGTTTCTATGTTTTATTATCTGGGTGCTAGGACTAGTCGTTATAAACAAGGCATGAAATGTGTGAGTGAGATATTGCTGTCCTGCTCACTCTTTTCGTGGCGAACGCGCGCCGCGGCATTGGGACACGGCCGCGCGTTACTTGAGAATCAGTGTGCTTCTGCGTTTTAAAGGGTTAACACATTATGTTTTTCACTGTTGCTTTCAAATTTTAAAAATGAGTAAAAGTAAAAACTCCGTGACAGTATCACTCATCTTTCCAGTCAAAAGACGCTGGGGGAGTTACAATTACACTGCATTGAAAACTTTAGCAAATCAAAATCATTACTACAAATACCGTCTATTAACGAGAATCACAGGGATATGCTTAAATATAAAAATAAAATTTTGTATGAAGGGGTTTTACATAGGTTGAAATAGAGCGGCATGCAAAAATTTTAAAGCCAACAGTAGATTGGATAACAAAATTAGAAGGAGATGATGGAAACATTCATTTAGTTCACCAAGCATTCCCGGAAATCGAAGAAATGCTTCATTCCGAAAATGCAAACCAAATATTCGGAAGCCATTGAGAAGAAATATTGGCTAAGTTTACACAAAGAAAAGAAAATGCATTAAAATCAGTTCATTTTGCGGCCACTATTCTGGACCCTGGTAACCAAGGTACAACTTTACCTGCCAATGCGAATATCGAAGGATGCCAGGCAATAATGAATATTGCGCAGTGTGAATACGGGACAAACGGACCAAGAATCCTTGCAGATTTATCAAATTATAAAGGATGAACTGGCATTTATGACAAAAGTTTACTTTAGGAATCAGCATACACGATAAAAACTTTGTCTTGGTGGACCTTATTTTTTCCCAACTCAGATTTGGGAAATTTTATCAATACCATCAACTTCGGCAACTGTGGAAAGGAGTTTCTCGACATTTTTTAATACACATACTCAGAAAAGAAACAAACTAAAGACAGATCGAGCTGGAAAACTATGTTACGTGGCTCAAATAAGACACAAACACAGAGTCAATCATCTTCTTCTACAGTTCAATCGTCGGCCACCTCAGCAAACCACGAAAGTGACTCTGTCTGAACATGAAGAATTTATGCTTGAATCCATGGAAACTTTTGATTTTGATGAGTTTCAGGATATTCAAGAAGAACAACCATTACTTCTTGAAGATTCTCTTACGATTGACTAAAATTATTTTCTTGGGCGAAAACGGTTTCGTCATACTAAATATTTTTAAATCAGATCTCTATGTTTATTTTTTTGCAAGAACAGGCAAGTAAAATGCAAAGAATATGGCTACATGACATTACAAACTCGCGATATGAAGAAGGCGAGTATTATACGCTTTTGCCACGACTTAAGAATTGCAGTTCCGTCTACCTACCTTTAGTCAATACTGTAGTTCTGAAGTTGATGTTTTCTTGCCTCATTAAACGGATTTGATTGCGAAAATTTGTTTCATTATTACCAATCTACTTGTATCTACAAAATTTATATTAAATGCTTGACTTTAATTAATTTGAAAGTAAACAAACAATTTACATAACTGTTTATTATTTAATTATGTGTAAAAAAGAAGTGCTGTCATAGCTCATTATTAATAAAACAGTATTTCACCAAGAAAAAAAATAAAATTTATTAAAGTTGCAGTAATGCTGAGAATATTGCCGAGAAAGTTCCTGAGAATATTCTCGAGAACACTTGCTAACACTGGGAATATAGTATTTTACTGCAAATAGAGTGTTTTGTTTTATACACTATGATCTGTCGACTTTATTTAATACTATTTTACCTCAGAAATGTTGGTTGTTTCCATTTGATAAAAATGATTCTCAACCATTCTCACTTAGGCAACGTTGCCGAGAGCGCTGCCGGCAATATTCTCAGGTAGGAGAACGTTCTCGGGAACGGCACATCACTAGTTCCAATAGAATCACAGCAGTTACCTAGCCTCAATGAGCGCAGTGATTATAATGGTTCTTAAAAAAACACATTCTTCGCTACATATCTCTGGTGGAAACGCAGCCTTATACAGTTACATTATTCAATTAGGTACTTGCTACCTTTAAAAACACATGATAATACTATTCCTACCAGGTAATACCTACTGCTTTATTAATATGTTTGATTGTATGAGCCCAGTGAATATAACCTGAAGAGATTGATTTCCATTTATAATATTATGAAATATTCTGAAAATAGTTATTATGTCATCTGCGATTTCCCACTCTTGAAACAAGAGAAAATGTTTGATTAAAAATACAAATCAAAAAAGCATTCACAATTATTCTGTCAGCTATCCGATTCCCACAGCATAATCTCCGTTCCTTCCAAAATCTGTTGCCTGGTTTAGGAGTTGGCGGATATACCTACAGACAGACAGACTTTGTTTACTATGTAAAGATAAACCAATAAATAAATATTTACGAACATTCCACACATCACTATCTAGCCCCAAACTAAGAAAAGCTTGTATTAAGGGAACCAGATAGCTAATATAATACTTATATTTTTTTTAAACATTTATAAGTTCATCACACAAATGTTTGTTATCGGTGGGGATCGAACCCACAACCTACAACGGCAAAAGCACAGCTACTACCAACAAGCTATGAGGGCTGTTAAAAATAAATCAAGTCATTTTTAAACTTACAGCACAGCCCGGGTCTATGACTGTTATTCCAGGGGAATTAAATCCCACTACTGGCATTGGAGACTATCACAGGTGACAAAAATTGCTTTCTGGATGTGGAAGATGACTTAGCTGCAGGCGGAGCAGTGTCCACAGTGGTTAGTGGACTAGGGGAGCAATTAGAACCTGGGTCTACTAGATTTATCTGTAACAAAGAAAGTACTTGATTAGTCATAATGCTACCATAAGTACACTACATCAGGAAATTACCCTCGAAATTTCATACTGCTAGGACTATAGGTTAAGGCTGTTTAAGGGGCGTGGCCCATTGAGTAATTTATGTTTTCGAACAATGTTCTGTTCAAAATCTGGCGCAGCGGACCGGGCTTTACTCGACCATGCAAAACATGCAAAAAAAATGGCGGCGAGACGCACGTCGCGTCGTACTACTTACCTACATTTTCTTTTTATTAGCTAGATAGTCGCCGGCACGTAACATGGCTACATTTTGGCGTAGTGGGGGCAAGTTCGCGCATAGGCTTTACAACCAAAGATACCTAAAAAATTACTTCTGCGCATCTAACGACTTTGGCCAAGTTACGTGCCGGGGACTATACTTGGCTAGAATAAAAACTTACCCGTGAGCGGCTGCAGCAGGCTGATGAGGTTGTTGTCGAGTAAAAACTCTGCCAGCGTGTCTTGCTGATCCATTTAGGCGTTTTTAAACCTAGGTACAAGGTGTAATTACTTTAAAAAAAACTGAAACTGTGTTCTGAGCGATACGAATTAATGGCATCTCTGGCAAATTAATGGCTGTCCCTGGCCGCCTAAGATAGGTAATAAAATATAGTCACTACGTTCGTTCTGTTCGCAATATGCCACAGACAGAGCTATAATACTCTGCCACAAAAAGGACAATATTGCAATTTAATATTGCGGCCGCGCGCGAACCGCGAATCACGATGCGATGTCCCCGAAGACGCTAGCAGCAGTGGCAGCGGAAATTGCGGAAATGCGAATGACAACCAAAAAATCGGGAAAATAACGTTGTAATATTCACAAGCTTAAAATGCGTTTTTATCTATGTTAGGGGTCCCTCGCAATGTTAGAATATCGTTTTTAGCAATAATAGACATTGCTAAATTTTTTACATTGCGACATTCTTTATTTTCGAAAATAAACGTTGTGGTTTTTGCAAGCCTAAATTGCGTTTTTAACTACTTTTTGTATATTTGCCTTCGCAATGGCTATATTGTTATTTTATCAATAAAAACATTGTTAGAATAACTTTACACTGTGTCTTTCTCTATATTCGGGAATTTTATCAAAGACTTAACAGTTGTTAAAACCCCAACGTATACAGTCAATGTTTGGCTTACCTTGTGAATCACACAAACTTGAACTATGCGAGTCCCGCAGAATACCGACTTTGTGGTATTGTCAAATTTTTAAAAGTTGTTAAAACTGCAACTTATTCAGGCTTACCTTGTGAATCACACACACTTGAACTATGCGAATCCCGCAAAATACCGACTTTGCAATATTGTCAAAGTTTTAAAAGTTGTTAAAACTGCAACTTATTCAGGCTTACCTTGTGAATCACACAAACTTAAACTATGCGAAACTCGCAGATTACCACACTTGCGATTTTATTAAAGTCCTAAAAGTTGTTAAAACCACAACTTATACAGTCAATGTTTGTCTTACCTTGTGAATCACACAAACTTGAACTATGCGAATCCCGCAGAATACCGACTTTGTGGTATTGTCAAAGTTTTAAAAGTTGTTAAAACTGCAACTTATTCAGGCTTACCTTGTGAATTACACAAACTTGAACTATGCGAATTCCACAAAATACCAACTTTGCGATATTGTCAAAGTTTTAAAAGTTGTTAAAACTGAAACTTATTGAGGCTTACCTTGTGAATCACGCAAACTTGAACTATGCGGATCCCGCAGAATACCGACTTTGCGATATTGTCAAAGTTTTTAAAGTTGTTAAAACTGCAACTTATTCAGGCTTACCTTGTGAATCACACAAACTTAAACTATGCGAAACTCGCAGATTACCAATTTTGACCCACTTTCCGGTTACCGATCGAGCTGAAATTTTTCATACATGTGTAAATCGCGTGATAATGCAATATTATGATGACATGGTGCTGATCTAATGATGAAGCTGGAAGGTGGCCATTGGAACTTTGCAATGAAACAACACAACGTCATCAAGTTTGGGCTCGTTTGAATCGTCTTGACGAGTAGTTTGTCTTTCAATGGTAACTAGGGTCTGGTGATGCAGCTGGAAGGTGGTCATAGGAACTCTGTAATAAAAAGACGCAACCCTATGAAGTTTTGGCTCGTTTCATTCATCTTGACGAGTACTTTATTTTTAGATGATAACCATGGTCTGATGATGAAGTTGGAAGATGGCCATAGGAACTCGGTTATTAAACAACATAACCCCATCGAGTATGGGCTCGTTTGATTCGTCTTGACGAGTACTTTGCTGGTAGATATAGTAACCACGGTCTGATGATGGAGCTGGAAGGTGGCCTTAGAAAATCGGTAATTAAGCGACACAACCGCGTCGAGTTTGATTCGTCTATTAAGACGTCAAAAATGGTCCACCCATTAGGGTGGATCGTTTTTGATGGGTGGTGAGTGGTGACTGTTTGGTGGACATGAATAAATTTTGAATACATAAATATTTGTATTCAGTGAGATGAACAGATGAAAAACGTGTCCATGGATAACTAAACGGTAAAAAATAAATTCTACCTTTCATTAGAATTCAATCTTTATTACATTTTATTATTTCAGATTAAACCACAGATAATACTTACTATGGTTTGATAATATGTATAAAGTAATAAATGAAAAAAACTCTTTGCGTTTATTTATGACCAAATACATTTATATACATGCGTACTTTTTCTTATGCCAAGGTAGTAGTACTAAAATATAAATAAAAATGTCTCAGAAACGGTGCGTCGGAGCTAAAGAATAAGGTTATTTTTTACGCTGTGTGAATCCTGTGATACCCCAGAGGTAAATATCAAATATATTAATAATATATTTAATGATATAAAAGAAACGGTCAAGTTCATTAATAAAAGTATTTTAGGTAAGTTTATTATTTCTAATAAAATCACCAATCAAACTGCCACCATAATCCCAAGCCTAGCAATTATTTCACATAACGCGTTAAAAGAGTCACTTCTGCACAAAACAGAAATATTGTTACTATATGCATTTTACCGAAACATGGCCGCCGCTTCATGTCTCGGCGATTTGATAAAATAACTAGTCAAATGCATGTTACATCGATAATTTAGTACGTATTTCCAGGTGAAAAGGGATTCCTTTGGTTTTATTTTTATTTCCTAAGTGGTTTAAACAGTACTTTAGCACACATAAAGGCTTATTTTAATAAAATAGAACACAGAATACACACGTATTGTTGCGTCTAGCGCCTGCCACAGACTACTACAGTTGGAGCGAGCTGGCTCTAACGGGTGTTACAAACGATTTAGTTGAGATGTCTTCTCTAGTACGTAGTACATTATAACTCATAACTCAATGCCTAATTTACGTTTAAACTCAGCTCCGCTTCGCGCAAACTGATAAAGGTACTTTGATCCGTCCTTGATGCGCGTGTGACGTCGATGGATCAGCACTTACTGGTTACAACATACTCGTCTTCGATTTGACCAACATTTATTGATCCATCAACGGTCGAAAAAGATTTACTATAATCTATACTAATATTATAAAGCTGAAGAGTTTGTTTGTTTGCTTGAACGCGCTAATCTCAGGAACTAGGTACTGGTCCGACTTGAAAAATTCTTTTAGTTTTAGATAGCTTATTTATCGAAGAAGGCTATAGGTTATGTATCATCACGCTAAGACCAATAAGAGCGGAGCACCAATTAATGTTTCAAAATCGGGATTTTTTTTCTTTTGAGAGCTTCCGATGCGTGCGCTGCGTAAACGGTTAGTTTTTGCAAAAATCATGTATGACAGAATTGTTCCCCCTTAAAAGTTCAAAAAAAAAGTCTGCGATAGCATACGTCTATCTTTTAAGGTTGGCTCACATAACCTTTTTTATGCCAACCAAATTTGTTCTAAAATAAGGCATTATTTGCGAAGGTGTTTTTATAAACATATTAATGCTTTAAAATGTTTACTAGAAAAAAATCAACCAGTCTCAGGAAGCTCGAGTGGGATTCGAACCCACGACCTTTGGATTGCCGGTCCACTGCTCTGCCGCAGTGGACGACCACCGGCAGAATCCCACTCGAGCTTCCTGAGACTGGTTGATGTTTTCTAGTAAACATTTTATCGGTTATCTATATAGCATTGTGAATGCAAAATTTCAATAATAAAGATATTAATCCTTTTCCATATAAATACGTTATTCATCACAAGTATTTAATTTATAACAAATCTTTTCATCATTCTTTTTTTTTATTTTTTATTCACCAACGGGTTAGCGCTTGGCCTTCATCTCACCTGATGGTAAGTGACGATAAGGCCGAAGGTGGAAGCGCGTTGCACCCGGAATCCTCAACCACTGAGGAACTGGATATCTTATCTCAACTATCGGAACACAACAATGCTATAAACATCGTTGTTATGGCGACAGACTTAGATAAGATGGTGGTAGCTAGCCAGGCGGACTTAACAGCCCTACTACAAACCAAACCGAGCACACAAAGATGTACCCCCCGCTGGGAATCGAACCCGGGACCTCTGGGTCTGAGACCGGTGGCTTAGCCACTAGACCACAGAGGCGGTTAAAATTCGATTCGATTTCAATGAATGTCTTAGGAGATATAGCACTTTTAAAATAATATCGCAGCAAAATAATTGATTGATTTGACTGGTTGATTTTTTTCTAGTAAACATTTTAAAGCATTAATATGTTTATAAAAACACCTTCGCAAATAATGCCTTATTTTAGAACAAATTTGGTTGGCATAAAAAAGGTTATGTGAGCCAACCTTAAAAGATAGACGTATGCTATCGCAGACTTTTTTTTTGAACTTTTAAGGGGGAACAATTCTGTCATACATGATTTTTGCAAAAACTAACCGTTTACGCAGCGCACGCATCGGAAGCTCTCAAAAGAAAAAAAACCCCGATTTTGAAACATTCTTAATTGGTGCTCCGCTCTTATTGGTCTTAGCGTGATGATACATAACCTATAGCCTTCTTCGATAAATAAGCTATCTAAAACTAAAAGAATTTTTCAAGTCGGACCAGTACCTAGTTCCTGAGATTAGCGCGTTCAAGCAAACAAACAAACTCTTCAGCTTTATAATATTAGTATAGATTATAGTAAATCTTTTTCGACCGTTGATGGATCAATAAATGTTGGTCAAATCGAAGACGAGTATGTTGTAACCAGTAAGTGCTGATCCATCGACGTCACACGCGCATCAAGGACGAATCAAAGTACCTATATCAGTTTGCGCGAAGCGGAGCTGAGTTTAAACGTAAATTAGGCATTGAGTTATGAGTTATAATGTACTACGTACTAGAGAAGACCTCTCAACTAAATCGTTTGTAACACCCGTTAGAGCCAGCTCGCTCCAACTGTAGTAGTCTGTGGCAGGCGCTAGACGCAACAATACGTGTGTGTTCTGTGTTCTATTTTATTAAAATAAGCCTTTATGTGTGCTAAAGTACTGTTTAAACCACTTAGGAAATACAAATAAAACCAAAGGAATCCCTTTTCACCTGGAAATACGTACTAAATTATCGATGTAACATGCATTTGACTAGTTATTTTATCAAATCGCCGAGACATGAAGCGGCGGCCATGTTTCGGTAAAATGCATATAGTAACAATATTTCTGTTTTGTGCAGAAGTGACTCTTTTAACGCGTTATGTGAAATAATTGCTAGGCTTGGGATTATGGTGGCAGTTTGATTGGTGATTTTATTAGAAATAATAAACTTACCTAAAATACTTTTTATTAATGAACTTGACCGTTTTTTTTATATCATTAAATATATTATTAATATATTTGATATTTACCTCCGGGGTATCACAGGATTCACACAGCGTAAAAAATAACCTTATTCTTTAGCTCCGACGCACCGTTTCTGAGACATTTTTATTTA
Source organism: Scoparia ambigualis (assembly GCA_963921215.1). Taxonomy (NCBI): domain Eukaryota; kingdom Metazoa; phylum Arthropoda; class Insecta; order Lepidoptera; family Crambidae; genus Scoparia; species Scoparia ambigualis. The sequence continues at coordinate 31,996,217 of OY992504.1, forward strand.
TATTTTAGTACTACTACCTTGGCATAAGAAAAAGTACGCATGTATATAAATGTATTTGGTCATAAATAAACGCAAAGAGTTTTTTTCATTTATAACTTTATACATATTATCAAACCATAGTAAGTATTATCTGTGGTTTAATCTGAAATAATAAAATGTAATAAAGATTGAATTCTAATGAAAGGTAGAATTTATTTTTTACCGTTTAGTTATCCATGGACACGTTTTTCATCTGTTCATCTCACTGAATACAAATATTTATGTATTCAAAATTTATTCATGTCCACCAAACAGTCACCACTCACCACCCATCAAAAACGGTCCACCCTAATGGGTGGACCATTTTTGACGTCTTAATAGACGAATCAAACTCGACGCGGTTGTGTCGCTTAATTACCGATTTTCTAAGGCCACCTTCCAGCTCCATCATCAGACCGTGGTTACTATATCTACCAGCAAAGTACTCGTCAAGACGAATCAAACGAGCCCATACTCGATCGGGTTATGTTGTTTAATAACCGAGTTCCTATGGCCATCTTCCAACTTCATCATCAGACCATGGTTATCATCTAAAAATAAAGTACTCGTCAAGATGAATGAAACGAGCCAAAACTTCATAGAATTGCGTCTTTTTATTACAGAGTTCCTATGACCACCTTCCAGCTCCATCACCAGACCCTAGTTACCATTGAAAGACAAACTACTCGTCAAGACGATTCAAACGAGCCCAAACTTGATGACGTTGTGTTGTTTCATTGCAAAGTTCCAATGGCCACCTTCCAGCTCCATCATCAGATCAGCACCATGTCATCATAATATTGCATTATCACGCGATTTACACATGTATGAAAAATTTCAGCTCGATCGGTAACCGGAAAGTGGGTCAAAATTGTGTTCCAAAATTCCCCCCGAACAAGACATAATACATAGGTACATTGCAATTTGCAAGTTAAATAATAGCTTGTAAAAAAACCTTTTTAAAAAACAAGTTTTTATTTAAATGCGCTAAAAAAAAACTCACCGAACTACCCTACCCATTAAGACGAATCAAACTCGACGCGGTTGTGTCGCTTAATTACTGAGTTCCTATGGCCACCTTCCAGCTCCATCATCAAACCCTGGTTACTATCTAGCACCAAAGTACTGGTCAAGACGAATCAATCGAGCCCATACTCGATGGGGTTATGTCATTTAATTACTGAATTCCTATAGCCATCTTCCAGCTCCAACATCAGACCCTGGTTACCATCTATCACCAAAGTACTCTTCAAGACGAATCAAACGCGCCGAGATTCGATGGAGTTGCGTCGTTTCATTACAGAGTTCCTAGGACCACCTTCCAGCTCCATCATCAGATCAGACCCTGGTAACCATCTAAAAACGAAGTACTCGTCAAGACGAATAAAACGAGCCGAAACTTGATGGGGTTGCGTCGTTTCATTACAGAGTTCCTATGACCACCTTCCAGCTCCATCATCAGACCCTGGTTACCATTGAAAGACAAACTACTTGTCAAGACAATTCAAACGAGCCCAAACTCGATGAGGTTGTGTTATTTCATTGCGAAGTTCCTATGGCCACCTTCCAGTTCCATCATCAGATCAGCACCACATCATCATAATATTGCATTGTCACGCGATTTAAACATCTATGCAAAATTTCAGCTTAATTGGTAACCGGGAAGTGAATCAAAATTGTGTTGCAATATTCCACTCGAACAAAAGATATACATACATACATACGTACATTTCAAGTTAAATAAAAGCTTGTAATAACACAAATTCTACAAAGCTAACGCATCGTTCTTACCTTTTACTCTAACGAAGTAGTGTACTAGGTTCTCTGTCACTTGCTTGGTCACACGCAAAACCGACGTTGCCGCTTTGTGTTCAAGTACTTATTCGTCAAATTTAGCTCCAGATCCAATTAGTCTAAGTAAATGTCGCATATAAGTTGAATATACTCTGGATGTAATAAATCATATTCAGTATGATTTTTTCGACTGTTAAAGGATCCACCAATGTTGGTCAAATCGCTGACTTTACTCAGCTCCGCTTCGCGCAAACTGATATACTTTGATCTTTCCTTGATGCGCGTGTGACGTCGGTGGATCTGCCCTTACTGGTTTTCAACATACTCGTCAGCGATTTGACCAACATTTGTGGATCCTTTAACAGTCGAAAAAATCATACTGAATATGATTTATTACATCCAGAGTATATTCAACTTATATGCGACATTTACTTAGACTAATTGGATCTGGAGCCAAATTTGACGAATAAGTACTTGAACACAAAGCGGCAACGTCGCGTTTTGCGTATGACAGAGAACCTAGTACACTACTTCGTTAGAGTAAAAGGTAAGAACGATGCGTTAGCTTTGTAGAATTTGTGTTATTACAAGCTTTTATTTAACTTGAAATGTACGTATGTATGTATGTATATCTTTTGTTCGAGTGGAATATTGCAACACAATTTTGATTCACTTCCCGGTTACCAATTAAGCTGAAATTTTGCATAGATGTTTAAATCGCGTGACAATGCAATATTATGATGATGTGGTGCTGATCTGATGATGGAACTGGAAGGTGGCCACAGGAACTTCGCAATGAAATAACACAACCTCATCGAGTTTGGGCTCGTTTGAATTGTCTTGACGAGTAGTTTGTCTTTCAATGGTAACCAGGGTCTGATGATGCAGCTGGAAGGTGGTCATAGGAACTCTGTAATGAAACGACGCAACCCCATCAAGTTTCGGCTCGTTTTATTCGTCTTGACGAGTACTTCGTTTTTAGATGGTTACCAGGGTCTGATCTGATGATGGAGCTGGAAGGTGGTCCTAGGAACTCTGTAATGAAACAACGCAACTCCATCGAATCTCGGCTCGTTTGATTCGTTTTGAAGAGTACTTTGGTGCTAGATGGTAACCAGGGTCTGACGTTGGAGCTGGAAGATGGCTATAGGAACTCGGTAATTAAATGACATAACCCCATCGAGTATGGGCTCGATTGATTCGTCTTGACCAGTACTTTGGTGCTAGATAGTAACCAGGGTTTGATGATGGAGCTGGAAGGTGGCCATAGGAACTCAGTAATTAAGCGACACAACCGCGTCGAGTTTGATTCGTCTTAATGGGTAGGGTAGTTCGGTGAGTTTTTTTTTAGCGCATTTATATAGAAGCTTGTTTTTTATAAAGGTTTTTTTTACAAGCTTTTATTTAACTTGCAATGTATGTATTATGTCTTGTTCGGGGGGAATTTTGGAACTCAATTTTGACCCACTTCCCGGTTACCGATCGAGCTGAAATTTTTCATACATGTGTAAATCGCGTGATAATGCAATATTATGATGACATGGTGCTGATCTGATGATGGAGCTGGAAGGTGGCCATTGGAACTTTGCAATGAAACAACACAACGTCATCAAGTTTGGGCTCGTTTGAATCGTCTTGACGAGTAGTTTGTCTTTCAATGGTAACTAGGGTCTGGTGATGGAGCTGGAAGGTGGTCATAGGAACTCTGTAATAAAAAGACGCAATTCTTTGAAGTTTTGGCTCGTTTCATTCATCTTGACGAGTACTTTATTTTTAGATGATAACCATGGTCTGATGATGAAGTTGGAAGATGGCCATAACAACTCAGTTATTAAACAACATAACCCCATCGAGTATGGGCTCGTTTGATTCGTCTTGACGAGTACTTTGCTGGTAGATATAGTAACCACGGTCTGATGATGGAGCTGGAAGGTGGCCATAGAAAATCGGTAATTAAGCGACACAACCGCGTCGAGTTTGATTCGTCTATTAAGACGTCAAAAATGGTCCACCCATTAAGTGCTACCTGTAGCACTTAAATTGCACGCAATCTTATTCAATTCAATGTTTAAACACGCATTGTTATGCAATAAAAATATCGTAGAAAACATCAAATAAAAATATTCACTCACGATTTGACGATAATTCGTAAGAAATAATAAGACTTTTTAATAAGCCACTTTTGCAATGCCGCCGGGTCGCTGGATGGGTGACCAAATTAAAAACATCTCGAGCTCCTCCGTGCTTCGGAAGGCACGTTAATCCGTTGGTCCCGGTTGGTGTCGTAATATGACAGTCGTTAAAACCTACCAACCCGCATTGAGCCAGCGTGGTGGGTTAAGGCCCAATATACCTACGTTTAAAAGTAGTTCTCTCCGCCAACGTGTTCAATAGCATCACCATTTGTTAGTCTAATGATAATTTCAAAATCAATCAATCGTTTAATTCAATAATGTTTTCAAAAACCTACAACCCGGACGTTTTAAGACGAGCGTACCTACCGCATCAAGAACCGCCTTATAACTACCTAGTTCAGTCGTGTATCACTTTCCTTTACCCTATTCACTTTATTTAATTAATCCACGCATTTTTACGGAGGAAAAGACGAAATACCTATCCATTACTGTAGGATGTATGTGCAGTCTTTAGCCCGTTAGTCGCTTTTACGACACCCAAGGGAAGAAATAGGTTGGTAGTATTATTTTGATGAGCCCATCGCCGCTCTATGCTGTTGGATGTATGTGCAGTGCAGTCTTTAGTCCGTTAGTCGCCTTTTACGACACCCAAGGGAAGGGAGAGGTTGGTAGTATTATTTTGATGAGCCCATCGCCGCTCTATGCTGTTGGATGTATGTGCAGTATTTATTTAGTCCGTTAGTCGCCTTTTACGACACCAAAGAGAAGATAGGGGTTCGTAGTATTATCTTGATGAGCCCATCGCCGCTCTATGCTGTAGGATGTATGTGCAGTCTTTAGTCCGCTTGGGTCACTTTAGCTCCTTGTATAAAGCCGGCTCCAGACGCTTGCTGTTTGCCGCAACACCGATCACTACAAACAAAGTCGCAAACATCGACCACAAACACCCAACACAAACAGGCATCCTCATGTTTGGCGAACGTGCCAGTATATTCCGGATCGGCAAACATGACGGACGACGAACTTGTAGCAGCTATTAGTTTCGGGTCACCTATTTTAATTTTAAATTCAAAAAAAATTGTATCTATGTTTATTACATATTTTAGCGTTTTATTAACGCCTAAATACCTATATTTAAGTAAAATTTTTAAACACTGAAAAAAGACGACAACCTCATGCGGGAATCGAACCACGCACATTCCGCATTCGGGGCGGCTGCCTTAACCACTTGGCTACCGAGGTCTGGTTTTCACCCGTCGAAATTTGTCAGTGCTTGATGCTTATGTTTTTAGCCAACATTGCTTCATCAAATCTTAGAAGTTTTTACATTACATTTAATTGAACATTCGTTTCAGATGAATTTGCGTTTATAGATAAATTTTTTTATATACTTTAGTGTTTTATTAGCGCTTAAATATACCTATGTAAAATTTTTAAACTCTGAAAAAAGACGACAACTTCAGGCGGGAATCGAACCACGCACCTTCCGCATTCCGGGCGGCTGCCTTAACCACTTGGCTACCGAGGTCTGTTTTTCACCCGTCGAAATTTGTCAGTGCTTAATGCATAAGATTTTTAGTCAAAAAAATTTACTTATATCAAGTATCAATAAAAGAATATTAATATTTCCGTTTTATTTTTTATTTCCTTTGTATTTTTGTTTATAATGACAATAAAACTAAGGCGCATCCAACGGATCGGTCACCTTCTGCCTAATTTTATGATTGGCATCTTTAGTATATCAAATGCATTGCTCATAATGGTATGCTTCCAAAAAGGATAGTTGTATCCTCAGACCAATCAGCCATTTTCCTAGCTCCGCCACCTAGCGCGCGGAAAATTGCTGAGAACCGGAACGTCCGCCGCCCGCAAGCTCGCGCGCAATACTGATGCTCAACAAGCGTGTGGAGACATCGCAAACTGTTTGCCGAACATCCTTTGATTTGTGAAGAAAAACCGACACCGACGCCGAACACTGGCGAACACAAACACAAACAGGCAAACACAGACAAATACTCGTCCACATGTTCTTGTTTGTTGTTTGCTGTTTGCTGTTTGCCGTTGTTTGGCAAGCGTATGGAGCCGGCTAAACAATCTAAGTACTATTGTTTTACTATTGCTTTTTATTGTCCCGTAGACGGTGTGAAAAGTAGAGTATTCTCCTCGGGGATAAAGGTGCCTTCGTCTTGGGCGACCTTGAATCCCACGCTGCACTTTGGATTCTTGTCTTATCTCCCTCGCTTTGATCGGGAGTTAACTCTAAATACCCTCGCTACGCTCGGGTTAACGCTAGAATCCTTCGTTTTACTCGGGATTCAATACGGGACGCCCGGTACATAAGACACTACTTTATCCCCTTGGTGCATAATCTAGGTACTATTACATCAAAGTCGACTCGGCAATCTTAGTTATTTAATTTATTTTGATAAGAGTGAAAACCACCCCGTTTCTGCGGCTTTTTGTGCTTCAAACATTTTAAGTTTAATTTTAATTGTTCAATTTCATTACTTAGGCTATATCTTAAAATTCTAAATTGTATATTAAAATATAGGAAATTTCATCAGCTGCAAGATAGCAGTTCTAGATTTCCATAACTAGCAATAATTTTCGAGCGCGAGCCGAGCCCCTCAAAGGCAAGCAGCGGGCCGATCGCCGTAATGTTATGCAGCGCGTCTTGACTGCGTTTGCGTCATATCATAACGTTTGATTTCGTATTGCCGTAATTAAATAATGACGCACACGTCACACTCACCTCAACGCAGCGCACCGCCGTATTGTCATATTAGAACCTCATTTACGCGTGTTTTGTATCGCACAAAAACGGTATCGCGCTAAATTTAGACGTTTCATAAATGTCAAATGAAATGTCACTTTGCAGTGTTCATCGAGTGTTGGTAACGCATTGCAGAAGTGTATGGATTGTTAACTTTGCAAATCTTGTTAGTAACTTTTATGTCATTTCCTACAGATATATAGTAAAAAAAACAGCATCATACACAATTACCGAGTAATGTACTTACCTAACTTATAATGTCATACCTATCTACTTAATTTTTCAGGCACATTTGAGCATGAACCATTTGCGTTGGCAAAATGTTGGATTTTTGTTTCTCCCACAGTAACCACTCAATAGATCGAGATATGAAGTAGCTTATTTGTTGATCAAGCGCGTGCTCCATCTTCCATAAATAAATTTACATACTATGCTTCATCCAAATCTGTTTAGTCTGCGAGGATGCTTCACTATGATCCAGTATTTGCTGGGCAAATCGTGAATGCATGTGCAGCACAGCACAACATGGCTCTACGTGTTCAAATTCCTGCTCCTCAACTTAATTTACAAGAACGCAAGCGTGAGGCTTTAAATCAAGTCCGCAGGGTGGCTGCTGAGGCAGAGTTAAGAAGAGTGGCTCAAGTACCCCAAAATGTTGATAGGCGTGTAAATATCGAGTTAATGTAGGAGAGGACAGTCCAACAGGCTCTTATTCAAAGGCTTTGGAACGAGAGAAACCTTATGTAATAAAAACAAATATAAAATTTAATAAAAAATTGTATATTATTGTCAGAATATCACAAATCCTTAAATTCTACACATAGGTACTTATATTAGGGGAAGTCCTTAGTTAACTCATCATCAGAACGACGACAGCAGCAACGTTTATTCTGTAAGCAAAATATACATTTTTAAACAGCAGTATTCTATCTTCACTCGTTAGTTGAGTTCGATGGCGCAGCGGCTAGCGCGTTCGGCTTGCGATCTTGCCCGTTAGGCAACTTTGGCAATGCCGGGTCGCTGGATGGATGACCAAATTAAAAAGATCTCGTGTTCGGAAGGCACGTTAAGCCGTTGGTCCCGGGTTGTTGTCGTAAGATGACAGTCGTTAAAACCCACCAACCCGCATTGGGCCAGCGTGGTGGGTTATGGTCCAATATCCCCACGTGCTATTGACCAAGTGGGAGGCATGTGCCCAGCAGTGGGACGTTTATAGGCTGATGATGATGATGATGATGATTCTATCTTCACATCTCAAAAGCTCTTTTTCTTTTCGCATCCCTGACTTAAAATAAGGATATAGCTCACCTTTTCTAACCGCATGGATTGTAGAAGCTCCTTAGTGGCCTCTGCATTTTAGTTAATATAAAGCAAATGAACACACAAATATTATCACTACCAAAATGCTCAGTAAGTAACTAAATACCTCTTCAATGTGATGCTAGCGAACACAGATTGACCATGAAATGAACAAAAATACACAAATAATTTATAAACATGGAAAGCAAAGAGTATCACATTGGTTAATGAGTTGTGTATTAGTAAAGCCAACCCAACACAGAAAAAGCAAACTGCGAGAAACGCTAATGGCGAGGTCCCGGTGGTTCTCGAGAAACTCCACCAATACCTCAATTTGTCTCAGAGACGATTTCTTTTCTGGGTAAAAATTGAACCGTAAATCTACAAAGTAAAAACTTGTCATAATCTCATATTATCTTTGTAACTACTGCCGGCAAACCAATTAAACGCCAACTTACTTTTACAATAGTTACACAATACCTTACCTTATCAAGTAAAATAACTCCGAGCGAAATACAAATAAATTCAATTATTTTAATGGTTTACTATTGTTTAACAAAAAACGTATGACAAAAGATAATTTTACAAACAACGTTTGAAAAACTAATCATTTGACAAACTTTCTTTTTGCAAACATATTACTTTAAAAATAATCATTTGACATTACACAGGTTTTGCAAATGTTTTACTTATGAAATATTTCTAATGTAAATTATTATTTTAATAATATTCACTTGACTAAATAATTCGTTTGCCAAATTGGTGATTTTACAAAAAGTATGGTATATTAGGTATGATATATTATATAAGCTAGGATGTAAGCAATTTCAATTTTTCAATACCTACAGGAGTAGGGCAGCTAGTATTTCTGTAGTCTAATAAAAAAAATAACCTCGAAATTTAAGACAATCGCTACGCTGGGCTCGCGATTGTCTTAAATTTCTAACCTTTCACGTGACCTACAGGAGTAGGGCAGCTAGTATTTCTGTTGTCTGATAAAAAAATAACCTCGAAATTTAAGACAATCGCTACGCTGCGCTTCGCGATTGGTTAAATATCTAACCTATCACGTGACCTACAGGAGTAGGGCAGCTAGTATTTGTTAAATGTTATTTATGCTTTACATTGTTTTGTTTAAAAAATAATCAATTTGTGAAATAATGTTATAGCATAATGAATTTTTTTTTTAGTAAATAGGTATATTGTCCAATGAGTAGTTTATTAAACAATAGTTTGTAAAATGATACATTTATCAAGTATAATTTTGTCAAATGTTATTTTTCATATGAAAATTTGGTATTTGTTTTTTGTCAAATGATTGGACACCTATTTTAATATTTAAACCTAACGTCAACCCAACTGTCAATCAGAACCAACAGTGCTTTTTTCTTCATGGGAGGGTATGCAAAGGGATACATCCATACATCCATTATTTGTGTTCAATTTCTCCGTTTTAATACCATTTTTACTATGCTTAGAACAAAATCAAGTGTTATGTTTATGTATAAACTTAGATCCTAGGTTATTAGGCGTGATGTAGCCCTGTAGCAACAACTTTATTCGTGGACATAATCGATTACATAACGAATAATCGATATAGAATTATTAAAACTTGCGTACGGCAACACACACTGGTTTCACGCGTAGGTGAAGTAGACGTGCAGTGCAGGTGACGATGACGCGTAGTTTTATTTTAGGGCAATACGGACGATTGTTTGCGTTTAAGGTGTACTTCACGTATGCGTGAACTGCACGTACACTCAACCAATGCGTCATAAAATTACGGCGATCGGCCCGCAGGTCGTGTTTTACGTGAAAGAGTAACAAACATCCATCCATATACGTTCCCGTGGGAATATCGGGATAAAAAGTATTATATGTGTTAATCCAGGTTATAAACTACTTATCTGTATACCGAATTTCCAGCAATGCGAATTTCATGTAGTTTTTACGTGAAAGAGTAACAAACATCCATCATTATTAGGATAAGTCCTAATGAGCCTATCATCATCAGCCTATAACATCCTACACACGCTGGCCCAATGCGGGTGGGTTTTAACCGTTTAGTCCACTCTCGTCCCCTCGACCCCCAATAAATAATGTGTCCACTGGACAACCGGGACCAACGGCTTATCGTGCCTTCCGAAGCACGGAGGAGCTCGACATGTTTTTAATTTGGTCACCCATCCAGCGACCCGGCATTGCGAAAGTGGCTTAGCGAGCAAGATCGCAAGCCGAACGCGCTAGCCGCTGCGCCATCGAGCTTCTCGGCCATCGAGCTCCTTATAAACGTTCTATATTAGTATCTAGCACAAACAATACATTTGGTTGTATTGTCTGTGGTATCTAGTTTTCTTAGTACATACTTACCTACTTTTTTAAAAGTTTTTATCTACTACTTAATTCTCAATTCTTGCAGATCTATTGATCAGTTTGATGTCTAGGTAGCACATAGTCTGTTGTCTGAAAATGCGGGTATGACTTCTCTCGATACCTACCGTTTTTAAAATACCTAGATAGGTATCGATCAGATGATCAGCCTGCCACAAAACAGCCTGGTAATGATAAAATAATCACATTATATCTTAAAGTCCATTTTCTTTGTAACTAACTCATTTTACTCTGGTATGATAGCCTTTTATCAGCAGTGTCTTACAGACAATAGGTACCTACTCAACACTTTGTTGCGTTGCCTAAATGTTTTCTTGCTTGCTTCATTGTAGATGCTCGAGTGTGTCATGCTCTCTCAAAGTGTCTCTGCGGTGGTGGCATGTGCGTCGGGTCGTTACGTTCCCTAAAACATGGTTGAGCGAAGCGATGGCTGATTCACATGTCATACTCGTGAACGAGTGCCGCCTGTGGAGGCTGGTCTGCTCTTGCTAACTTATTTTTATTATTAGTATATTATTAGTTGTAGTCTTACTTTTATTTTTCTGTACTGTAAGACATTGATTACATTGATTATTTTATATTGATGAATACCTGAACTTTTTATTTTTAATAATATATTTTTTATTTTTATGTCCTTGTACTTGTTTTATGTTTTTATTATTGTAATGGAAAGTGCCCTTCTATGATAGGGAGGGCATTTTTCAACTCTAATTGACGCTGTAAAAGAAAGGGAGAAAAGAAATGCCCTTGCTGAGTTTCTTGCCGGTTCTTCTCAGTACAAGGCTCCCGCCCCATAGTTAGACTTACGAACCGATGGCATAATGACATTCATAAGTGCTGTAATCAAAACATGGCCTAACCTGAATAAATGATATTGAATCTTGAATCTTGAATCTTGATCGATCTACCTAATATTTACTTGTTAAGGTGACTGCTAAAAACCGCAAAAAACTTCTAGGGCTGGTCAGGTCAAGTGTTTTAAACATGACAAAAATGACTAAAAATAAATTCGTGTTTTTTTATTTTTTATTAAATAATTCATTTGTAAATTTTAATTAGAAGCTCTTTGGGAATCTAATTAATTTTAAACCAATAACATAAGAAAAATAAAATAAAAAATAAAGATTATTTACAACGCGCGGGCAATGAACGGCTGGCCGGCCGACTGTTGACCCGTGCGCGTTGTCAGCTGGGCAATAAGTACCTACGTTAGTCTGCAATGTTTTGAATTAGGCGTAGGTATAAGGTGCAGTTATTAAGTCCAACGACTATCGATAGCATCAAGTTATGTTATGGCCACATTTTAACTGTAATTATGATAAGTGTATGAAAGTAATTTCAAATCAATCCTAGTAAAAATCTATTACACCACACATTATGAGAAGTTACAATTATCTTTCCTTACAAATGAAAGATCAATGGGTAGTTATCTAATGTCGCGTCCGCACGCTAAGCACTTGCCGCTAACTCCAAACCAAATGACCAGATGACCTTTCGTGTCCTCGACAACTAAACAGCCTAAAGCATTGAGATAATAAGTATCAGTCTTACCTATTTATTTACACTAAATTAAGTTAAACTAATGTCTCGCAATAAAGGCAACGTTAATACCTAAAAAGCTGTGTAATTAATAGGTGTCTGTAGGTACTTACATGGTGTTAAATAGCATTCCAGTTTATTCCAGCGAACAGGAAAGGTGATAAGCTTCCCATCACACTTAACAGGCTTTCAAACTAATGTAATATTACATAAAAATTAAACCTCCGCCAAAATTACGTACTTAAATAAAATAAAATTTATTAAAGGACGAACTAAAATATCTTTTGTTATCGGCACATATTTATTATAACACTTATTCAACGTGTTTAAAACAACACCACTGTTTCGGCGAAAGGCGTTCGCCGTAACAGCGACGGGATAAAAGATGTGGGTTGGGTAGGTTATGGATAGTGAAGTACTTACAGGGATACACAGGAACCTGGAGACGAGCTGTCCACGGTCGGCGGGGTAGGTTGAGTTCCTGGCGCACAGTCACTACACTAAACAGTTCACTAGGGGCACTGGTTAAGGGCGTTTAGGTCGAGCTTATTGCACTAGCTCTTAACTGCACACATGTGTTCACTTCGTGGGCTGAGTTCAAGGGCGCGCGACGCGTGGCTTCGCCCTGAGATCTCGAAAGGCACTGACTGTTGCGCGGCGTCGGCCGTTAAGATGGCCGCGCGACGGCTTAGTGCATTCTAATATGCACTCTATTCCGGCGCAGCGACGGCTGTTTTCCGTTGCGCGGTGGCGCAAACATCTTCCCGGGGCCCAGGGGTGGTCTCATCCAGAGGGAGCCTGGCAATCCTGAACACAGGCCTCCGGAGGTGTCCATTGGCGGTATCCAGGTCCACCACCCGCACGACGCCATCCTTCCCAGGCAGGGTGCGAGTAATGCGCCCCAGTCTCCATTGAAGGGCAGGCAGGTTGTCCTCCTTGATGAGGACGAGCTCGCCGACTCGGGGAGGGGAGGATGGGGACAACCATTTGGAGCGGGTTTGAAGGGTATGCAGGTAGGACTGGGTCCACAGCGTCCAGAAGCGCTGGGAAAGGGCCTGTACCATCTGGAATCGCCTACGTGTGGAGATCGGCCTATCTTCCACGGATAGTTCGGGAAGGGCCGTTAGTGGGCGGCCTATAAGGAAATGTCCGGCTGTAAGCGGCTCAAAGTCTGAAGGATCAGACGAAAGTGGGCAGAGAGGTCTTGAGTTGAGGACCGCTTCAATTCGAGCTAAAAGTGTGGAGAATTCCTCGAATGTGAGGTGTTGTTCGCCAATTACGCGATATAAAAGTTGCTTTGTTGATTTTACGTTGATCTCATGTAACGCACCGAACCATGGTCCCTTAGGGACGTTCAACAACCAAGTAATGTGCTGACCAGCGAGCTTGTGCGCAATCGTGTCATTATTCAAGGCAAGAAAGTTTTGTACTTCGATGAGCTGATTTCTAGCGCCTACATAATTTGTACCGCAGTCCGAGCGGATGAGAACCGGGGCACCGCGGCGTGCTATAAAACGCTGTAATGCCGCGAGGAACGCTTCCGTGCTGAGGTCCGAGACCGGTTCCAAATGAACCGCCTTAGTCGAGAGGCACACGAATATACAAAAGTACGCTTTTAAGAGTTTAACATTACGTAGGGTACTAGATTTAACGAGGAATGGTCCGGCGAAATCGGTCGTGACTTGACTTAATACTGGCTGAGGCGTAACTCTATCGGCTGGCAGGTCGGCCATGAAGGGCGCTTGCGGCTGGGCCCGGCATCGAAAGCATCTAATGCATTTAAAAACTCGGTGTCAAATAATACGGCGCGCGGACAATATCCAAAATTGTTGGCGTAGGATAGCGTGTAAAGTGTCAGCGCCAGGGTGGCAGTGTATTTTGTGGTAGTGGTCAATGATAAGGTCTACAAGTGGGCTAGAGCTGGGAAGTATGAGCGGGTGCTGCGCGTCATATCGGATAGACGCATGGGACAGTCGTCCACCAACCCTAAGAAGCTCATCTTTAATGAGAGGTGACAGCCGCTGGAGTCTGACGGAGCAGATTTTGCCAGTTTGAAGGCGGTGGATGTCCTCCGCAAACTCATTGTGCTGGACACTGCGCACCCAGTAAAGTAGGGCCTCTCTTCGTTCACTGACGTACAAGGGGCCTGAGCGTCGCGAATCTGGGTGGTGTCTGCAGTTGTGCAGAAAGCGTTTTAGACAAGCTGTCACTCCGACGAGCTTGTCTAGTGAACTGAACCGAGTGAGCAGGTCAAAGTCAAAACCGGGCACTGTGACCAGTGACGGGACGTGTTTGGGCTTAAGGCCGGGCAGGGCGTGATGGCCCAGAGCTAAGGGCATCGCAGGCCAAGACTCACAAGGCCGTCCAAGCCACGTGGGAGACCACCATAGGTCGTGGGCTGACAGGGATTGCGCAGACATCCCTCTGCTTGCGCAATCTGCCGGGTTGAGCTCGGAAGGTACGTGTCGCCAGGTACATTCTGGTGAGCCTGAGCTGATTTTGACTACCCTGTTGGCTTCAAAGGGTTGAAGACGGTGAGGCGGTGTATTGAGCCAGGCCAGGACTATCGTACTGTCTGACCAACATATATGTTGTTGTATACTAATATGGGCCGATAACTGAACCGACACACGGATCATGAGCTGGGAGAGTAGGGTGGCGGCCGACAACTCTAACTTGGGGATTGTGAGGCGATTCTTGATTAGTGCGACTCGCGACTTGGCGACAATCAAGTGTACTACTAAAGTATCTCCGGAGGCATTGAGCTCATGGAGATAAACAACGGCGGCAAACCCGGCCTCAGAGGCATCTGCAAACCCGTGAAGCGAGTATGCAGCTGAGCCTTTGTTTGCACAAACGTGCCGAGGGAAGCGAATGCTAGACAACAGCGGCAGATCCTCTGAGATGTGGTGCCACTCCGTTTGCACTTCAGAGGGAGTGGGCTCATCCCATTCCAGCTTCAGTAGCCACAATTGCTGAAGCAGCAGCTTTGCGCGGAAGATAACGGGGGAAACCCAGCCGTTTGGGTCATAAAGTGAGGCTACGGTGCTTAAAATAGACCGCTTTGTGACATGTGTGATGGGGGGCAGAGAGATGCGGTAGGTGAACTCGTCGGACTGAAGGCTCCACTGTATACCCAAGACCTTAATGGACGTGGATTCTGGGTTCATGTCGAAGTCCTTGGGCATGTCACATTGGTTGTCGGGAAATCTCTCGAGCAGCTTAGGCGAGTTAGATGTCCACTTACTGAGCTGAAAGCCGCCTAGGTCTAGTAGACTTATCAACTCGTCCTGAAGTGCTTGGGCGGATTCAACCGTGTCATGACCACACAAGATGTCATCAACGAAGATAGACTTGCGAAGAACCTGAGCGGCTCCAGGGTAGCGATGGCCTTCATCATCAGCCAGCTGGAGCAGGGTGCGGATTGCATGATATGGGCTTGATCTTAAGCCGTACGTGACTGTATTGAGGGCGTAGGTGAGCAGAGGGTGATCTGGTGAGGACCGCCATAGTATCAGCTGATACCGTCTCTGGTCTGGGGCAACCAGCACATTTCTGAACATCCTCTGGATGTCAGTGCTGAAAACGACTGGATGCGTTCTGAAGGACATGATGATGTCCACAATGTCCTGTTGAAGGGCGGGGCCTGTGTGTAGGCATTCATTTATGCTGACACCATTGGAGCTTTTGCAGCTACCATCAAAAACAATGCGCAGCTTGTCCGACCCTGACTTAAATACGCCATGGTGAGGGATGTAGAAGTGAGGTTTATGGGCGAATGTATTTGGGTGACAGGGAGCCATGTGCCCTAAGTCGATGTATTCGGCCATAAAGTCGACGTATTTAGAACGCAGAGACGGGTTCGCCATTAGCTTCTTCTCAATATTGAGGAATCTGCGTAACGCGATAGGGTGAGTTTTGCCTAGTTGAGGGGCGTCCTTTAGAAAGGGCAGAGCGACCGTATATCTGCCTGAGGGATCGCGTGTAGTGGTAGAGCGGAAGATTTCCTCGCATTGTTCCTCCATGGGATCATTATGAGTGCGAGATTGAGGGAGGGGCTCCTCAGACTCCCAGAACCTTTCCAGACTCTGACGTATGTCCTGGGCTGATTCAGCTGAGTCTGGTTGTGTGCTGACGACGTGAGCTGAGTTAACCTGCTGCGCCGGCTGCGCATACAAGTCCTCAATGGGTCCTATCAACGCGAAGTCGAAAATCGTGCCGAAGGCTATGGGCTTGCCCGGGCCCAACGAGACCTTAGTCCCGTCCAACACCTGGCCAAGAACGTCCGACCCCAATAAGAGGTCGATCGGGGCTGGTGTGTGGTAAAGCTGGTCAGCCAATGGCACGGGTGGCTGGCCTAGTACGTGGGAAATGTTTGGTACCTTCTCTAAGGGAAGGTAGCCAGTGACGTTTTTTAAAATGTGAGCTGTGGCAGTAATTGTAGGAGTATCATTGTGAGTGGGTCGGCATACTATTGTTATTGCCGCCTTTGACTCATGTTTGTGCTGATTCCCAACTCCTGTGATTTTTAAAGAAGTGGGTTTTGATGGCAGGTTCAAAAGTCGTGCCATGCGTGACGTTATTAACGTCAGCATACTGCCACAGTCCAATAAAGCTCTGGCTGTGTGAAGATGGCCATGTACGTCCGCGACTCTTAGTGAGACGGTTGGCAACAAAATGGGTGTGCCAGTGGGCACAGAAGGTGAGTGAGCTGATTGGGTATCAGCTGAAATTGTATGAGCTGAGTATGTATCAGCTGTGTGGGCATGAGTTGACTGGGCATGGGCTAAATCTACCTCTTCGCTAGGGTGCTCTGTGATAGTAGGGAGTCATAATTGCTGGCGGCGTTCGCGGGGCCTACCTGGCGAACCGGACCTGGGCGGGCTGGCTCTGTGAGCAGAGCTGGGTTGCGCCTGTTTGGCATGTGCGGGTTCGTGCCGCCTGCTGTTTCTGGGACGCTCCCTCGAGTGCTCTGTCAGCATGTACAGACGACGAATGAGCTGAGTGCGTTGGGCCGTCTGGTCGATGGAGGGACGTGTGGTGGTTCGTACTCCCACAGTTCTTGCATGCCCCCCTTGACCTGCACTCGCTCTCGTAGTGACGGCCGAGACAACGCTGGCAGCGCTCGCGTGCCTGTACAAAGTCCCAACGGCCCTGTGTTGGCTGGGCATTGTACCATCTGCACGTCATGAGCGTATGTCCCCCAGTGGCACAATAGGGACAGTAGGAGGTCGAGCGTGAGGAAGAGGACGACGACGATGATGAGGAGCAGCTTTGCTGGAAGGCCGAGTATACGGGGAAGGGCTGACTGCGAGCCGGGGAAGTGGATGGGCGGTGACGCATTTGTTGCGCTGGGCGGAACGGTTGGTGAGTAGGCTGCTCATGGGCGCGGTGAGGCGATGGAGCTGAGGAACGGCCACGGTAATGGTCGGGTTGTTGCTGAGCCATCTGAGCATAAGTGCGATGGGGCAACTGAGGAGGCGCGCGGCTACGAGAAGGGCCGGGCTGGGGCTGAATGGGTTGAGCCATGGCTATGTTGGAAAACTCTGTCTCCACACAGCGCGCGTGCTCCTCGAGGTAGGAGATAAGGTCCCTTAACGTGGGCAGGGTGTTACTAGACCCGTGCCTGCGTTCAAATAGCGTGCGGAGCTCGCCCTTGAGCTTCCGCACCACTATTGACACAAACACGTAATCGTCTCCTATGGGCAAGTCTAAATTGTTGAGGGCACACTGAGCCGATATGAGAGGCGTGAGGAACAGTGTGCGGATGTTCGAGCGCGTATGGATGCTTGGCAGCCCCAGGATGATGTCCACAAAACTATCAATGAGAACCCGGCGGTTCTCGTACCGCTTGGTGAGGATGTCCATGGCCACGGCAAAATTTTCATTGGTGACCTTTAAGTGGGACACCATACTTAATGCCTCACCGCTGAGACTTGAGAATAGGTAGTGGAGCTTGACTGCGTCCGACAGGGTCGCCATGTCGTCAGTCAGACTCCTAAACAGCGCAATGAAGGAAGGCCAGACCTCCACTTTTGAGCTGAACCTGGGCAGCGCTATCTTGGGGAGGACGGCTGTGGGCGTATTGACGCCGAAACTGGGCTGAGCGCTATGGGTTGGGGATGACGTGGAAGAGGGTAAGATTTCCTCCCTAGCCACAAGAATCCCAATGTACGCCCCGGAGGCTTTTGTGTGGTTCTCAGTGTATGCCTTCTCGGTCTTCTCGTCCAGGTCCTCCTCGTCAAGAATGCTATAATACACTGAGTCCAGCTTCTCCTTTATGCCCTGTATCTGTGCGAAACGCACGTTGAATTCCGTTATGGAATGTTTGGTGTCGCCAGCAATGATCAGTGATCCCATTTCTAGGAGCTGGTGTAAAGCTTTGGCGGCCTCCCTAAATATCGCGGCTTGTGACTTGGGCGGCATCGCGATGAATAAAAGGAGACAAAAAAAATAATAAAAAATAAAAAAATTTAACAAATTTAAAGGCAGTAAAAAGAACAACATCCTGTATATATTCTATAGTTCGGCTGAAGGTATTTGTTTACTAAGGTAAGGGCAAATGGGCTAAAATTAACGCAACAATAAAGAAGGCAGTAGCAATAGGAGCTCGATGGCGCAGCGGCTAGCGCGTTCGGCTTGCGAACTTGCTCGCTAAGCAACTTTCGCAATGCCGGGTCGCTGGATGGGTGACCAAATTTAAAAAAAAACATCTCGAGCTCCTCCGTGCTTCGGAAGGCACGTTAAGCCGTTGGTCCCGGTTGTTGTCGTAAGATGGCAGCCGTTAAAACCCACCAACCCGCACTGGGCCAGCGTGGTGGGTTATGGCCCAATATCCCCACGTGCTATTGTTCACGTGGGAGGCCTGTGCCCAGCAGTGGGACGTTTATAGGCTGATGATGATGAAAGAAGGCAAAACTAAGTTGGGGCGCCTTGTATATGGCCCACGGGTGGTGCAAACGCGTGTGTATGTGTAGGTATGTCTGTGTATATGTATGTATGCTTATTGAACGCGCGTACGTAACATTAGCCGACCGCAAGCAAAAAGCAAACAAAACAACAAAAACAAAAAGAATCACGTTATCCGTAGCCCACTGTTAGGCAAGGCGCTCACAATCGGGCAGACCTGTTGCCGACACTGGCGCGAAGAATGAGTCGGTCGCAAACAAAAAAAATAAAAATAAACTAATAATAAAAACTTAATTATAAAGGTTGGGACACTCTGTCTGTGTCCCACTAGTAGGCAAACGTGTGAACGTGTGTAGAAGTACTGTGCTCTTGTGGTGAGCACGCACAAGAATGAGCCGATTGCCAAGGCAAAAATTAAAACCAAAAAAAAATATATAAAATTAATACTAGCGAAAAATAAAGCACGCTACTTGACACGCGTGGTGAGCATGCACGAGATCTGAGCCGATTTAACACGACAAGAACATAAAAAAATCCTTAAAAAATAAAACGGGAATAACAACAATATCGTCGTCTAGACGCGGGTGTGTTATTTATTTGTTTATTACGCGGGCGTAACCAAAGTTATATGTGCAACCGAAAAACGTAAAACGCAAACGTAACGCAATAATTTAACTACTAAACCTAATGTATCATTAGACAACGATCTTATAGTTAGGTACAAGTATTACACAATTAGTACACTAGCTCGCTCAAATCACAAAGACATTGTATGACACCATAAAATCAACATCAACAACATAAACACTAAACTTGTTAGCGTAAATTAACTAGGAGTTAGCACGAATCGGATACTGGTACGAACTTTTATTTGGAACACGATACCCGAAACACGAATTTTTATTCGTGTAGGTAGGTCAACTTTGCAACGACTGTCGTGCAGAAAAGATTTTGTATGGAGATGAAATTATAAATGTTAGGAAGTGAAATAGATATAATTATGAAATATTATTTTTAGCGGACTGTAAATAATTAATCAAAGTTAAGGGCTGATTCGGGGCTGATTATGGTCGAAAGACCATGAAATTTAGAGGTATTCCGTGCTCGATGGACCAGAAATGTTTCGGCGAAAGGCGTTCGCCGTAACAGCGACGGGATAAAAGATGTGGGTTGGGTAGGTTATGGATAGTGAAGTACTTACAGGGATACACAGGAACCTGGAGACGAGCTGTCCACGGTCGGCGGGGTAGGTTGAGTTCCTGGCGCACAGTCACTACACTAAACAGTTCACTAGGGGCACTGGTTAAGGGCGTTTAGGTCGAGCTTATTGCACTAGCTCTTAACTGCACACATGTGTTCACTTCGTGGGCTGAGTTCAAGGGCGCGCGACGCGTGGCTTCGCCCTGAGATCTCGAAAGGCACTGACTGTTGCGCGGCGTCGGCCGTTAACATGGCCGCGCGACGGCTTAGTGCATTCTAATATGCACTCTGTTTGCGCCACAGCGCGAAAAAATAAAGCACGCGTGCCAAATAGCGTGCTTTATTTTTTCGCTCGTGTTAATTTTATATCTATTTTTTTATTTTTTATTTTTGCCTTTGCGATCGGCTCATTCTTGGTGCGTGCTCACCACATGAGCTTAGTGTGTTTCATTTAGTTTCATCAGTTTTTTTATATCGCTTACGGCTATTTGCGTGCGTCGCCTTCGCTTCTACACACGTTAAGTTTAATTAAGTTTTATTATTAGTTTATTTTTATTTTTTTTGTTTGCGACTGACTCATTCTTCGCGCCAGTGTCGGCAACAGGTCTGCCCGATTGTGAGCGCCTTGCCCAACAGTGGGCTACGGATAACGTGATTCTTTTTGTTTTTGTTGTTTTTGTTTGTTTTTTGCTTGCGGTCGGCTAATGTTACGTACGCGCGTTCAATAAGCATACATACATATACACAGACATACCTACACATACACGCGTTTGCCCACCCGTAGGCCATATACAAGGCGCCCCAACTTAGTTTTGCTTTCTTTATTGTTGCGTTAATTTTAGCCCATTTGCCCTTACCTTAGTAAACAAATACCTCCAGCCCAACTATAGAATATATACAGGGTGTTGTTCTTTTTACTGCCTTTAAATTTGTTTAATTTTTTATTTTTTATTATTTTTTTTGTCTCCTTTTATTCGTCGCGATGCCGACCAAGTCACAAGCCGCGATATTTAGGGAGGCCGCCAAAGCTTTACACCAGCTCCTAGAGATGGGATCACTGATCATTGCTGGCGACACCAAACATTCCATAACGGAATTCAACGTGCGTTTCGCACAGATACAGGGCATAAAGGAGAAGCTGGACTCAGTGTATTATAGCATTCTTGACGAGGAGGACCTGGACGAGAAGACCGAGAAGGCATACACTGAGAACCACACAAAAGCCTCCGGGGCGTACCTTGGGATTCTTGTGGCTAGGGAGGAAATCTTACCCTCTTCCACGTCATCCCCAACCCATAGCGCTCAGCCCAGTTTCGGCGTCAATACGCCCACAGCCGTCCTCCCCAAGATAGCGCTGCCCAGGTTCAGCTCAAAAGTGGAGGACTGGCCTTCCTTCATTGCGCTGTTTAGGAGTCTGACTGACGATATGGCGACCCTGTCGGACGCAGTCAAGCTCCACTACCTATTCTCATGTCTCAGCGGTGAGGCATTAAGTATGGTGTCCCACTTAAAGGTCACCAATGAAAATTTTGCCGTGGCCATGGACATCCTCACCAAGCGGTACGAGAACCGCCGGGTTCTCATTGATAGTTTTGTGGACATCATCCTGGGGCTGCCAAGCATCCATACGCGCTCGAACATCCGCACACTGTTCCTCACGCCGCTCATATCGGCTCAGTGTGCCCTCAACAATTTAGACTTGCCCATAGGAGACGATTACGTGTTTGTGTCAATAGTGGTGCGGAAGCTCAAGGGCGAGCTCCGCACGCTATTTGAACGCAGGCACGGGTCTAGTAACACCCTGCCCACGTTAAGGGACCTTATCTCCTACCTCGAGGAGCACGCGCGCTGTGTGGAGACAGAGTTCTCCAACATAGCCATGGCTCAACCCATTCAGCCCCAGCCCGGCCCTTCTCGTAGCCGCGCGCCTCCTCAGTTGCCCCATCGCACTTATGCTCAGATGGCTCAGCAACAACCCGACCATTACCGTGGCCGTTCCTCAGCTCCATCGCCTCACCGCGCCCATGAGCAGCCTACTCACCAACCGTTCCGCCCAGCGCAACAAATGCGTCACCGCCCATCCACCTCCCCGGCTCGCAGTCAGCCCTTCCCCGTCTACTCGGCCTACCAGCAAAGCTGCTCCTCATCATCGTCATCGTCCTCTTCCTCACGCTCGACGCCCTACTGTCCCTATTGTGCCACTAGGGGACATACGCTCATGACGTGCAGATGGTACAATGCCCAGCCAACACAGGGCCGTTGGGACTTTGTACAGGCACGCGAGCGCTGCCAGCGTTGTCTCGGCCGTCACTACGAGAGCGAGTGCAGGTCAAGGGGGGCATGCAAGAACTGTGGGAGTACGAACCACCACACGTCCCTCCATCGACCAGACGGCCCAACGCACTCAGCTCATTCGTCGTCTGTACATGTGCCCCCACCACAGCTGACAGAGCACTCGAGGGAGCGTCCCAGAAACAGCAGGCGGCACGAACCCGCACATGCCAAACAGGCGCAACCCAGCTCTGCTCACAGAGCCAGCCCGCCCAGGTCCGGTTCGCCAGGTAGACCCCGCGAACGCCGCCAGCAATTATGACTCCCTACTATCACAGAGCACCCTAGCGAAGAGGTAGATTTAGCCCATGCCCAGTCAACCCATGCCCACACAGCTGATACATACTCAGCTCATACAATTTCAGCTGATACTCAATCAGCTCACTCACCTTCTGTGCCCACTGGCACACCCATTTTGTTGCCAACCGTCTCACTAAGAGTCGCGGACGTACATGGCCATCTTCACACAGCCAGAGCTTTATTAGACTGTGGCAGTATGCTGACGTTAATAACGTCACGCATGGCACGACTTTTGAACCTGCCATCAAAACCCACTTCTTTAAAAATTACAGGAGTTGGGAATCAGCACAAACATGAGTCAAAGGCGGCAATAACAATAGTATGCCGACCCACTCACAATGATACTCCTACAATTACTGCCACAGCTCACATTTTAAAAAACGTCACTGGCTACCTTCCCTTAGAGAAGGTACCAAACATTTCCCACGTACTAGGCCAGCCACCCGTGCCATTGGCTGACCAGCTTTACCACACACCAGCCCCGATCGACCTCTTATTGGGGTCGGACGCTCTTGGTCAAGTGTTGGACGGGACTAAGGTCTCGTTGGGCCCGGGCAAGCCCATAGCCTTCGGCACGATTTTCGACTTCGCGTTGATAGGACCCATTGAGGACTTGTATGCGCAGCCGGCGCAGCAGGTTAACTTAGCTCACGTCGTCAGCTCACAACCAGACTCAGCTGAATCAGCCCAGGACATACGTCAGAGTCTGGAAAGGTTCTGGGAGTCTGAGGAGCCCCTCCCTCAATCTCACACTCATAATGATCCCCTGGAGGAACAATGCGAGGAAATCTTCCGCTCTACCACTACACGCGATCCCTCAGGCAGATATACGGTCGCTCTGCCCTTTCTAAAGGACGCCCCTCAACTAGGCAAAACTCACCCTATCGCATTACGCAGATTCCTCAATATTGAGAAGAAGCTAATGGCGAACCCGTCTCTGCGTTCTAAATACGTCGACTTTATGGCCGAATACATCGACTTAGGGCACATGGCTCCCTGTCACCCAAATACATTCGCCCATAAACCTCACTTCTACATCCCTCACCATGGCGTATTTAAGTCAGGGTCGGACAATCTGCGCATTGTTTTTGATGGTAGCTGCAAAAGCTCCAATGGTGTCAGCATAAATGAATGCCTACACACAGGCCCCGCCCTTCAACAGGACATTGTGGACATCATCATGTCCTTCAGAACGCATCCAGTCGTTTTCAGCACTGACATCCAGAGGATGTTCAGAAATGTGCTGGTTGCCCCAGACCAGAGACGGTATCAGCTGATACTATGGCGGTCCTCACCAGATCACCCTCTGCTCACCTACGCCCTCAATACAGTCACGTACGGCTTAAGATCAAGCCCATATCATGCAATCCGCACCCTGCTCCAGCTGGCTGATGATGAAGGCCATCGCTACCCTGGAGCCGCTCAGGTTCTTCGCAAGTCTATCTTCGTTGATGACATCTTGTGTGGCCATGACACGGTTGAATCCGCCCAAGCACTTCAGGACGAGTTGATAAGTCTGCTAGACCTAGGCGGCTTTCAGCTCAGTAAGTGGACATCTAACTCGCCTAAGCTGCTCGAGAGATTTCCCGACAACCAATGCGACATGCCCAAGGACTTCGACATGAACCCAGAGTCCACGTCCATTAAGGTCTTGGGTATACAGTGGAGCCCTCAGTCAGACGAGTTCACCTACCGCATCTCTCTGCCCCCCATCACACATGTCACAAAGCGGTCTATTTTAAGCACCGTAGCCTCACTTTATGACCCAAACGGTTGGGTTTCCCCCGTTATCTTCCGCGCAAAGCTGCTGCTTCAGCAATTGTGGCTACTGAAGCTGGAATGGGATGAGCCCACTCCCTCTGAAGTGCAAAAGGAGTGGCACCACATCTCAGAGGATCTGCCGCTGTTGTCTAGCATTCGCTTCCCTCGGCACGTTTGTGCAAGCAAAGGCTCAGCTGCATACTCGCTTCACGGGTTTGCAGATGCCTCTGAAGCCGGGTTTGCCGCCGTTGTTTACCTCCATGAGCTCGATGCCTCCGGAGATACTTTAGTACACTTGATTGTCGCCAAGTCGCGAGTCGCACCAATCAAGAATCGCCTCACAATCCCCAAGTTAGAGTTGTCGGCCGCCACCCTACTCTCCCAGCTCATGATCCGTGTGTCGGTTCAGTTATCGGCCCATATCAGTATACAACAACATATATGTTGGTCAGACAGTACGATAGTCCTGGCCTGGCTCAATACACCGCCTCACCGTCTTCAACCCTTTGAAGCCAACAGGGTAGTCAAAATCAGCTCAGGCTCACCAGAATGTACCTGGCGACACGTACCCTCCGAGCTCAACCCGGCAGATTGCGCAAGCAGAGGGATGTCTGCGCAATCCCTGTCAGCCCACGACCTATGGTGGTCTCCCACGTGGCTTGGACAGCCTTGTGAGTCTTGGCCTGCAATGCCCTTAGCTCTGGGCCATCACGCCCTGCCCGGCCTTAAGCCCAAACACGTCCCGTCACTGGTCACAGTGCCCGGTCTTGACTTTGACCTGCTCACTCGGTTCAGTTCACTAGACAAGCTCGTCGGAGTGACAGCTTGTCTAAAACGCTTTCTGCACAACTGCAGACACCACCCAGATTCGCGACGCTCAGGCCCCTTGTACGTCAGTGAACGAAGAGAGGCCCTACTTTACTGGGTGCGCAGTGTCCAGCACAATGAGTTTGCGGAGGACATCCACCGCCTTCAAACTGGCAAAATCTGCTCCGTCAGACTCCAGCGGCTGTCACCTCTCATTAAAGATGAGCTCCTTAGAGTTGGTGGACGACTGTCCCATGCGTCTATCCGATATGACGCGCAGCACCCGCTCATACTTCCCAGCTCTAGCCCACTTGTAGACCTTATCATTGACCACTACCACAAAATACACTGCCATCCTGGCGCTGACACTTTACACGCTATCCTACGCCAACAATTTTGGATATTGTCCGCGCGCCGTATTATTAGACACCGAGTTTTTAAATGCATTAGATGCTTTCGATGCCGGGCCCAGCCGCAAGCGCCCTTCATGGCCGACCTGCCAGCCGATAGAGTTACGCCTCAGCCAGTATTTAGTCAAGTCACGACCGATTTTGCCGGACCATTCCTCGTTAAATCTAGTACCCTACGTAATGTTAAACTCTTAAAAGCGTACTTTTGTATATTCGTGTGCCTCTCGACTAAGGCGGTTCATTTAGAACCGGTCTCGGACCTCAGCACGGAAGCGTTCCTCGCGGCATTACAGCGTTTTATAGCACGCCGCGGTGCCCCGGTTCTCATCCGCTCGGACTGCGGTACAAATTATGTAGGCGCTAGAAATCAGCTCATCGAAGTACAAAACTTTCTTGCCTTGAACAATGATACGATTGCGCACAAGCTCACTGGTCAGCACATTACTTGGTTGTTAAACGTCCCTAAGGGACCATGGTTCGGTGCGTTACATGAGATCAACGTAAAATCAACAAAGCAACTTTTATATCGCGTAATTGGCGAACAGCACCTCACATTCGAGGAATTCTCTACACTTTTGGCACGAATCGAAGCTGTCCTTAACTCTAGACCTCTCTGCCCACTTACGTCTGATCCCTCAGACTTTGAGCCGCTTACAGCCGGACATTTCCTCATAGGCCGCCCACTAACGGCCCTTCCCGAACTATCCGTGGAAGATAGGCCGATCTCCACACGTAGGCGATTCCAGATGGTACAGGCCCTTTCCCAGCGCTTCTGGACGCTGTGGACCCAGTCCTACCTTCACACCCTCCAAACCCGCTCCAAATGGTTGTCCCCATCCTCCCCTCCCCGAGTTGGCGAGCTCGTCCTCATCAAGGAGGACAACCTGCCTGCCCTCCAATGGAGACTGGGGCGCATTGCTCGCACCCTGCCTGGGAAGGATGGCGTCGTGCGGGTGGTAGACCTGGACACCGCGAACGGACATCTTCGGAGGCCTGTATTCCGGATCGCCAGGCTCCCAGTGGATGAGCCCCCCCTGGCCCCCGGAGGATGTTCCCGCCAAAGCCGGGACGGACTCAGCGGTTGTTGACGACCGCGTCCGCCTGTCTGCCGCGGCGCCACCGCTGCGCGAGCCGCCGCCGCTAGCTTGGTGAGCCGCGCGCGCGACTAGTTTTTTTGCTAGCTAATGCGAGACGCACACAAATTACGCGCGCTGGTATCTACCCTTATTATAGTGACTCCTGAACCTAAAGTGAAGAGCTCGACCTAAACGCCCTTAACCAGTGCCCCTAGTGAACTGTTTAGTGAAGTGACTGTGCGCCAGGAACCAACCTACATCGCCGCCCCTCAAGCCTCGCCGCCCGTGGTCAGCTCGCACGACGGTTCCTGACTCATCATCCCTGTAAGTACATCCTTCCTTCAGCCTTCCTGCCTTCAGCCCATTAACTCCGCCGCATGTTGGTGCCTTAAGCGCCAACACACTCTATTCCGGCGCAGCGACGGCTGTTTTCCGTTGCGCGGTGGCGCAAACAACCACCTATTCTACCTACAAGTCTTAATACGACTTAACACCCATTTGTTACTCAAATCATTAATTTGTTACTGAACTGATTACTTTATTCACGATAGCCTATTCATAATAATACTAATCCTTCACTAATTAACTCATACTAGTTATTAGTTTAATCGCGCATACACAAATGCACCGCACATACCACAACACAACTAGGTACCTACACTACACAACAAAATTTCCCCGAGGAAACTGAACACACCTGCTGCGCATGAGAATCAGTGAGTTCAGTGACTGACTCAGCACAGACAGCGCAGCGCAGTGCCACAGTGCGATTCTCTAAGTTAAAGTCGTAAAGTTGGTGCCGCTGCGATGAGAATGACTCTGTCTCTTTCATATTCATAGAATTGGAAAGAGACAGCAGATCACAGTCATGCGCACAGCGTCTATGTGTCGCTTGCATTCGCATGCAGTCCGGCAGATCTGACGAGAAATCCGTCAATTTGGCAACACTGTGTGTGGCGGCGTTTCTTCAAAGACGCTTGCGACGATCCATATCTACTATTTAGGGCTGCCGCTAACTATGAGCGGTTCTTTTTCGATATGAATTCGAATTCGTAATTCATATCGTGTGTAAATTGTGTAATGGATGTAAAGTGAAAGAGGTTTGATGAGACACTGTTGCTTAAAACACAAGTCAAATGCGTTGAAAAATTATGACATGTCAAAAAATATCTAGATGGCGGGATGGGTAACGCCGCCCGCCTCCCGGATTGCGGAGGATGTGGGTTCGATTCCCATCTGAGGTAGTAAACTTTTTTCGACGTTTTAATATCTCAATGTTAATAAGATAAGAATTCGTGATAAAAGAAAAACGTTGTTTATTAGAAAAAAGAAACGGTGGCGCGAATAATTAATAAATTGATTTGAAGTACCTATGTAGCATCCACATAAAAAGACCTAATTTTGTTGTTGATTTATTTTTCTTAATTCTGAATTCACGTGATGCAGACCAAAAACAGCTAGTCGCACTAGTAGTGATGCGATGCGTACCAGTTTGCATCTCAATCATTACCATCAGTAGCTTGTTTAACCATTATGTTATGATCCTTTTAAACTTTTACGAGCAAACATTTTTGGATATTTTTATGACCAACACAACAAATCC
Source organism: Scoparia ambigualis (assembly GCA_963921215.1). NCBI lineage: Eukaryota > Metazoa > Arthropoda > Insecta > Lepidoptera > Crambidae > Scoparia > Scoparia ambigualis. Next base: position 32,024,563 of record OY992504.1, read on the forward strand.
CATAAAACTGTAGTCAATACAGTAACATGTTAATCTTAGAATTGATATTCCAAGTGTGTTAGTTTGTGTACAATGTAAACCTGCTGGTGCGTTGTGGTTATAGATAATTAAAGTTTTTGTTTTCTTTTTCTATTGAATTGCAATCCAGATTTATTAACATTTACTTGATAGTATAAGTTTTTTGGTTTACCAAATTAACTAATAAAAATTAACAGATAAATTATTGATCTAATCTAATAACTTTTATAATTGTAAATTCGCTTAATATGCAAGTTTGGACGATAGCTTTAATTATTTAAGTTTGTCTATTCATGTTTGTAAAAAAAATGTGAAAGAGTTTGTTATCAACAAAAGGCCAAAGTTTTGACATGTCAGTAACTTCTAGGATCTAAGTAAGTAATGGTTTTATTTTCTTGTGCGTGCCAACCCTAATCACGTGACCTACACACTGCTGCTTTGATTTTTTCGGCAGTCGCGTCGCGTGTGCTTAAAAATGCCTAGGTATACGAACCAGCAATATCTTGAGATGCTATTTTGCTATCGTGAGAGTGACGAGGTAGTAAGTGGTGCTATGCGCTTAAACGAAGAGAGAGTTTTTTAGTTTTAAGGTGTAAATAAGACTTGTAAATACATAGGTGATGAACTTTTAAAGACGCCGAATTAGTGTAATAATAATCATGTGCCGATCACAAAAGTTATTTTAGTTCGTCCTTTAATAAATTTTAATTTATTTACGAAATTTTAGCACAGGTTTTCACTTTTATTTAATTATTATTACATTAGTTTGACAGTCCAAAGCCTGCTATGTGTGATGGGAAGCTTATCTATCACCTTTCCTGTTCGCTGATGTAAGTAATAAACTGGAATGCTATTTAACACCATGTAGGTACCTACAGACACCTATTAATTACGCAGCTTTTTAGGTAGGTATTAACGTTGCCTTTATTGCGAGACATTAGTTTAACTTAATTTAGTGTAAATAAATAGGTAAGACTGATACTTATTATCACAATGCTTTAGGCTGTTTAGTTGTCGAGGACATGAATGGTCATCTGGTCATTTGGTTTGGAGTTAGCGGCAAGTGACCTTTTTGACGAACTGATGGCATCACCTGGCGGATTTTCGGCTGTTTCTGCAGAGCATCAACAGCTCCCAAACACCAGTTTATCATATGTTTCACCAAAGCAACGAGTAGTACTTACCAATGATAGTAAAAAAAAATGTAATTACTTGGGTACTAACAAAATTAAGAAATATGTAAAAATTAATAGGTATATTAGGAAAACAGAAAAGCTTATTAAAAAAATTTATTGTTTTTATAAAAATATTGCGCATGAGTTTGATGGACTCTCTAGACATTTACGATTCTAAACTAAAAGAAAGTGTCTACTTTCTTTTAGTTTAGAATCGTAAATCCGGAAGGTGTATGATCGAGATACCAAACAACTTCAATCTGACATACAGAGATTGCATGAGTCTCTTGATACTTTAAATAAAAAATTCTTGTCGTCGCAAAAAGAAATTGAAGAACACATTAAGTCTGCCACAGAGTTAGTAGATCTGTGCAAGTACAATGCAGAACGATATGACTCTCTTTTGAACAATCAACTAGTTGGTCAAGTAGATTTGTTGCCATCCGTAACACCCATATAGAGTGTCATAAATGGTATCCCAGTGGTACCCTGTGCTACATTTGCTAATAATAATAATATATCGAGTGATAGAAAGTTAATAAAACGCAACCTACCTTTAGACAAAGATTCTTCTGTTGAAGGAATGTCTAGAAAAACTCTTATCTTTTCGGACAAGATAGGTCAGGGCCTGGGTCCGCAGCTTAAATCTAAACTCAGCCACGAGCTTATAAACTTTTGCAATCCAGGCCAAACATTCACTAATTTAGTAAGTACATTAAGCAAGCAGGAGTTGAATCATTCAACAAATGCTCTAATACTGTGTGGTGATAGTCTCACAATAAAAAATCGTGACCTTTTAAAAAGCATAGAGAGTTTAATTGATATACAATCTAAAACTCATTGTAAAATAATAGTTTGTGCCTTTCCCTATGCCTGTAACTTATCGTGGAAACAAAACAAACAGATCTTTGATTTGAACTTACTTTTGTATAACTCCACTTATCGTCACAGTGACAGTATTGTATTTTTTGATACAAATAAATTTATATCTAGTTTTAAGTTGACTACTGATTCTATGTATTTAATATACAAAGACAGGCTAGCATATAATAGCATATTGCATCATTGCTAGCATATAATTTAAAAGACACAGTTATAAGTAGTATAACAATGTCGACACAAAATTATCGCACTGTTAGTATTTCTACTAATGTAAATTTAGTTGATAAGTCTTGCACAACCTCTAGTTTAAACTAAGAGGTAAGACAAAAGCCAGCCCTATCCAAATTAAAATAGTTCATCAAAACATGCAGGGCCTGGCCGGCAAAGAGTTAGAAATTGAACTTTTTTTATTACATGAAGATATAAACATTTTATGTATAACTGAGCACTAGCTTAAAGATTATCAGTTAATTTTTAATATTAAAAACTTTCAGCTTTCCAGTGCTTTTACTAGAACAAATGCAATTCGCGGCGGATCCTTAATATTTGTTAATTACAGTAAACATAAGATTACGGAACGAAAGGATGTAGTTTCCCTTTCTATTGAACGCGTTATTGAGCTGTCATGTGTCGAGTTTGTTTGTGTATATCGACCTCCTTCTGGTAATTTTAGTGTCTTTGAAGCCACTATGGAAGATGTAATTAAGAAGATTTGTAAATCTAAAAAGAAAATAGTAATTTGTGGGGATTTCAATGTAAATTTATTAGACAGTCATTCAACTAGTGTAAGATTAATCTCGTTGTTTAAATCATTTGATTTGGATTACCAATTTAGAGAACCGACTAGAATTACAGCAACCACTGCAACCTGCTTAGACAATTTTTTTTGTAACTTTGCTCCTGAGTCTAAGTTCATACTAACTAATTTACGAGTATCTTCAGATCACTGTGGGCAAAAAATAGCTTTTACTGAATATGCACACCCTAACTCAGAATAAATATCTTGTAGGCCAGTGACAGAGAAACGGGTTAAAATTTTCAAGCATAACATAACTGCTAAACTTGCATGTTTACCATTTATACAGGAAAATCCAGATGCTCTTTACAAGCATTTTTTTGATCTTATAAACGGTGAATTTAATAAAACTTTCTCTATTAAAAAGTTTAAAACTAATATTTCAATGAAATTTAGGGATTGGGCTACAGCTGGTTTACATAAAAGTAGGGCTAAGTTGTATGACTTATATGAGCAGAAAAAATATAATAATAGTCCAAGTTTTCTAGAGTATATCAAAAAGTATTCGAAAACTTTTAGGAAGGCTTGTGCATGTGCCAAGTCATTATTTATTAGTGAAAAAATTAAAAAGTCTGATAACAAAATAAAGGCAACATGGAACTGCATAAACCGCGAAACTGGTAAAATAAAGCCACGTGATACTAAGTTTTCTTTAAGAATAGGCAATAGCTTTTTAAGTGAAGACAATAAAGTTGCTGATGCTTTTGAACAGTTTTTTACAAATATACCAATTGCCACAACTATGTTACTCAACTCTTCACCAAGTAATGCAGAAATTCTGCTAAAAAAGTATGTACCCATGTGTAATGAAGTGTTCAAATTTAAACACGTAAACTGTAAAGACGTACTTAAATCCTTTAAATCTTTAAAAATAAAAAACACTTGTGGTTTGTGGGATATTTCAACAAAAATTATTAATAATATTATCGAGTCCATTGCGCCTTTTCTTGTAGTCATATTCAATAGCTGTGTTGACGAAGGAGTTTTCCCAGATCTCATGAAGCATAGCAAAGTTCTGCCACTTTTCAAATCGGGTTGTAAAGATGACCCGAGCAATTTCAGGCCTATTTCGATTTTACCTACTCTTAGTAAAGTTTTTGAAAAACTTATTTTAGATCAACTCGGCTCCCACTTCGCTATAAACCACCTTTTTCACAGTGAACAGTACGGTTTTACCAAGGGAAGGTCTACTACTGATGCTGGTGTAGCTCTGCTAAAACACATATTTGAGGCTTGGGAGGGATCGCAGAATGCTTTTGGAGTGTTTTGTGATCTCTCCAAGGCTTTTGATTGCGTTGAATACAACACCCTTTTAATAAAGCTAAAACACTATGGAGTGCACTCTGATGCCTTGAAATTGATTCAATCATATCTTAGCGGCAGAATCCAAAAAGTTAGCGTGAACGGATCCATATCATCCGGATCTTCTGTGCTAATGTGCTAATGTGGGACCACAAGGGTCAATACTAGGTCCATTTTTATTCTTAATTTATATTAATGATTTACCATTTTATGCGGAAAACTTTTGCAATATTGTTTTGTTTGCTGACGATACATCTTTGATATTTAAGACTGATCGAAATAAAAATAGTTTTGATGACATCAACAGTGCCCTAACAGATGTGTTAAATTGGTTTACTACTAATAATCTTCAATCAAACGCGAAGAAAACCAAATGTATAAATTTTACTCTACCTAACGTAAAGAATATTATAGGAAATAAAATTAAACTGAATGGTGAACTGTTGGACCTTGTTGATTCAACAGTTTTCTTAGGTATTACCTTAGATTCAAAAATACAGTGGTACCCTTAGAGACTTAGTTCAGCTGCTTACGCTGTTAGGAAAATTAGGCATTTTACAGACGTGGAAACTGCTCGATTAGTCTATTTTAGTTACTTTCACAGTGTTATGTCCTATGGTATACTACTTTGGGGTAAAGCAGCAGATATAGAAACCATTTTCATTTTACAGAAAAGAGCAATAAGGTCCATATATAACCTAGGATCACGTGACTCCCTTAAGGAGCTGTTTAAAGAAATAAATATTCTTACAGTTGCATCACAATTTATTTATAACTGTATTGTTTACGTGCGTCAAAACATTACTCATTTCAAAAAAAATTGCGATATACACAAACTAAATACTAGAAATAAGTATAAACTTGTAATTCCTAAATTTCGACTTCAGAATGTTTATGGATCATTTATGGGACAAAGTGTCATAATTTACAATAAAATCCCGAACGATGTTATAATTTTGCCCTTTGACAAATTTAAGACACATGTTAAGGACAGACTTTTAGAAAAGGGCTATTACACTGTAAGCGATTACATCAATGACAAAAATGCATGGAATTAACATTCCTCTAGTTTCGCATACATTGTTCTAATGCGTTCATAGTGCCCGAGTAAAACTTGTAGATTCACTTTTGTTTTTATCTTTTATTTTATATAATTGTTTTATGACTATTGACTGTATAATTTGGTAACGACATATTGTTTTGTAAATGTCATTACCTCTATATTATTATAAAGCTGTGGAGTTTGTTGTGCCCGTTCTTCTCCACAGCTAAAAGACTTCCTGAATGGGTGGGGTGGGTGGGTGGGTTCCTGTGCCTATCCATCCATCCATTTAAAAAAAAAAAAAATTGACGATTCAAAACGCTTAATTTAAGCTTACTGAATAAAGTTATTTTGATTTAAATTTTGATTTTAGTGCTTAGCGTACGGACGCGACATTAGAAAACTACCCATTGATCTTTCATTTGTAAGGAAAGATAATTGTAACTTCTCATAATGTGTGGTGTGATCGATTCTTCAAACTTTCGAGAGAACTTCTATCTGTTCTACTGGAAAATACACTGAATTTGAATTACAACATTAGGTAGGTATTATTATTCTTCCAAAGCGGCGAGGCAGCCACGGTCGCGCACACCTACAAGACAGCTTAAAATTTTAGATAATTTTACAATTACGTTCTGTCTTTGAAGGCCCAAAACTCGGAAACGGCTGTTCAGTTTTCGCCCAAACTTTGGGTTTGGGGTCAGAGTGTCCATTAAGTTTTTTCCGGAAGATTTTCCCGGAAACGTATTTTTCCGGACTTCTTCCGGAAAGAACTATAGAGGCGGTAGCCAGGACGCCAACCCCGGAATTTCACTGAAACAGCGCAATAAAACCAGAGATACAACCAGATTAGTGTGTGTAAAATTTTCTAAATTAAAAATCTGTACTTTCTTTTATAATTAAAAATCTAAATTTTACATCACTAAAAAGTACATAACATCACCTTTACGGCCATACAAACCAAATTCTTTGAATCACAATACTTTTCGAGCGCCACCCTTTCGAACCCACCAACAAACCGCACAACTAACCTGTAATTTTCGGAAAAATTTTCATAATTTTAAAAATATGTGCCGCACAGTAACGAACGGACGGTGTGTTGTTTTTTAAACAGTACTTACCCACACTACACTATACTTACTACTACTATACACTACTTACCTACTTACTTAATATAGCAAGGAGCAATTCTAGATGCTGTTTTTGGTTGCATGAATTAAGTACTTACTAGTAGGTACAATGGTGGTCTCCGTCGCTTAACTAGTCTAAAGGTCAAAATCCCTTGCACACCGCGCTGTCTATTTGGTACGGGCACGTACCCGGGCGATCGGTGCGCTTCTTACGAAAATCGCTGCAAACTGGTAAAGCGACGGTCACCCCGACCTTACGTTATTTGTGTCTTTTCTAATGGATAGGTATTTCGCGCAAACTGATATAGGTATTTTGATCCATACTTGATGCGCGTGTGACGTCGGTGGATCAGCACTTACTGGTTACAAAACACTGGTCTTCGAATTGACCAACATTTGTTGATTCATCAACGGTCGAAAAAGATTTACTATAATCTATACTAATATTATAAAGCTGAAGAGTTTGTTTGTTTGCTTGAACGCGCTAATCTCAGGAACTACTGGTCCGACTTAAAAAGTTATTTTAGTGTTAGATAGCTTATTTATCGAAGAAGGCTATAATATGCTTTATATCATCACGCTAAGACTAATAAGAGCGGAGCACCAATTAAGAATGTTTCAAAATCAGGGTTTTTTTAATGAGAGCTTCCGATGCGTGCGCTGCGTAAACGGTTAAAGTTTTTGCAAAAATCATGTATGACAGAATTGTTTCCTCTTAAAAGTTCTAAAAAAAAGTCTGTGACAGCATACGTCTTATCTTTTATGGTCACTATAACCTTTTTTATGCCAACCAAATTTGTTCTAAAATAAGGCATTATTTGCGGAGGTGTTTTTGTAAACATGATATTAATCCTTAGGTATCCATATAAATACGTTATTCATCACAAGTATTTAATTTAAAACAAAATTGCCCTTTTCATCATTCGATTTCAATGAATATCTTAGAAGATATAGCAGTTTTAAAATAACATCGCAGCAAAATAATGATCAAGTAGGTACTGCGCGCTCATCTATTGATGAGCAAGGCCGGTTTCACTCTTACTGATAAAAGCGTGATGTAGGTACCTAAAGTAGCTCCATAGCGTACGTATTATTTAAAAATATTTTCACCTTCTACGTAAACAAACTCGCGGGTTCATGTTAGCGTTAGCCCAAAGCACAGTATTAGAAGCACAAGGCTGTGCCCAAAGTAACTATTCCACCTAGACGAAGTCGTGGGCAGAAACTAGTATTATTATTATATATGTGTGTAAATAAACAAGTAAATTAAATAATTTGATGTGATTGATTTAACTATAAAAAATTCAATCTAAGAAAATACGAGTACCTACTTACCTACTTAAATCTCGCGACAACCTTTATCATATAAATTGTGTAATGGTTGATAGTAAAAGTTTTAAAGTAAAACTTTATTTTTTTCTATTATGCAATTTCAAACAAAAGCTTGTTTTTTAAAAAGGTTTTTTGTTAATTTGTCATGTACCAATCAGAAGATGATGGTGAGTATTTTGCTATCCATATCCATATTTTGATTATCTATTTAGAAACTCGATATTATTATTTAGAAACTCGAGATTATTATTATATGTATTAATGAGTTAATCTGGATGTGATCCCGGCTCAAATGAAGGGGGTGGCCGGAATAGAGACCGCTTCAGTGAAATCGCACTCTTTTATTCATGATCGAGTATGGTAATAACTACTTAGTTATTCACATCACATACCTAAGGACTTACTTAGCTACCTAGTACTTACCTACTTACCAGTTTTTAACCTCGGACGAAAAAAGAGTTGTGATTGTGTTTAGGTATTTGTAAGTAGGTAAAATAGGACCACCAAAGATGCCATCTTTTCACCAGTGCTGCCTGCCAGAAGCCGAATCAGAATAATAAAAATATATAGGTACCTAGCCAATAACATTTGACTGACCTTTTGGCTCTGTGGTTAGTAGCTCTGAGTGCGGATTCTGAGGTCGTGGGTTCGATTTCCAAGATTTGTGTAACGAACACGGATGTTTGCTTTGTGTCTGGGTGTTACTTATCTATGTATTTCTCAGGCCTCCATACCTAGTAGGTTTTGCCTAGTTTGAGATCAGAGACTACTTATGTGTGAAATGTCCAGGATATTTATTTATTTTATTTTAGTAGGTAGGTACATAAAAGGACCAAACATACCTACGTATTTACAAAATTTCAGAAGTTTTGTTTAGTGACGTCGCATCATGATGGCGTCTCTGACCGTCCTATTGTCAGGCCTCCGTCACTCACTCGAGCCGCGCGTTTTATCTGCCGCCGCCCGCCCGGCTAGCGCACGTTCAAACGTGCATAGGTACTTATCAGAGGGGTGCCGCTTGCCTACTTGAGTGCACGGCGGCAGGCAGTTGCGTTACGCTAAATAAAAATGTCGAAATACTTTATTGTTATTGTATAATGCACATAATATGTACCAATACTAATTCAGAAACTTGAGTGCACGGCGGCAGGCAGTTGCGTTACGCTAAATAAAAATGTCGAAATACTTTATTGTTATTGTATAATGCACATAATATGTACTAATTCAGATCTAATACTTACTGTATTAGATTTATCAGTCAAGGTGTAGGTAGAGGTATAGCGCAGATGTAGGTATACTGTAAAAGTTAGAGAACTTAACAATTATTTCGTTTTTGCGTGTTTTATTTGCCATTCAATCACGTCTAGGAAAACGATAATTTGTATGACATTAAAGCAGCGCGCCTCCTGCCGATGACAAAAGAAGGCGTGATAAAAGTTTTCTATACCTACCTACTATGTAAACTCGTTTTCGTTAACGCGATCGAATGGCAAATAAAACTCGCACCCGAGCTACTACCAATAGTATTGTGACGTCACAATACTATTGGTAGTAGCTCGGGTTCGCTTATTAGAACCTACCTACAAACTAATTAGTTTGTGCGCGTGCATCATCCTTAGCAGACTGCTTGGCGAGAGCCCGCGCTCCGCATCCGCCTGCGTAGATAGGTAGGTTACGGATCAGTACCTAGGTACTCACGTACCTAGTAAGGTTGATTTTAGTACTCTTAGCTTACGAGTACCTACCAATGTTACTTACGATATTATTGTTTTCATTATAATAACCTATTGGATAATAATTACTTATTAAATACGTATTTTAAGGAAATGTTAAATAAAATACATTTTCCTACACTTTACAATTAATCGAAGCTAACTATAATATGAGTTGTAAAATAAAAGGCCTACTATTTATTTGTAGGTACTTATAGGTATAGATGTAAGGGTGTCAATGCTCTTATAACTACGCAATAAAGTAGAAATTCATAATGATAGTTACGTAAATTTTGCGCAATTATGGTACGCAAATTTTGTTGCGAACAAATTACAATTAATCAATTAATCATAATCATAAATCTTTATTGATTCATTTGGTTTTACACGATCTTAAAGCTAGGTAGGTACCTACGTCCACAAATGGGCCCTGCAAAGACATTTCAATATTGGGTAATACAAGCTAACTAATTATAAAATGTTTAAACATGAATACACATGTAGGTGTTTATATAAATATTAAATCTATACTTTTTGAATATATTTATTATTTTTTTTCAATTTGAAAAAAGACAAAGTTGATATTTAGCATTTTATAACGCTGAAATATACTTAGGTAAATTTTAAACACTGAAAAAAGACGTCACCTCATGCGGGATTTGAACCCAGCTCCTTCCGTGTTAAGTGTTTAAAATTTACCTAAAAGACAAAGTGTTGAAAAAGTTCCCACGAGCGGGATTCGAACCCGAACCCCATGACCTACGGGATCAGGTGCATCCATCACTAACTATCTATCGGAGCGGGTTCGAATCCCGCTCGTGGAAATTTTTCTACACTTTATCTTTTTTCAACATACACCTACAAACATTTTTGAAACATACCTACACGAACTCTCTACTTACCTATTTAAAATAATGAAAAAATATAATAAGTTTAAAAAACGTCTGAAAAAAGACAAAAATCTAAACGGGCCAAAATTTTTTTAAAGTATATTTAAGCTTTAATAAAACGCTAAAATACATAAAACACTAATTTATAACGCAGCTTCATCTTAACCGAATATTTAATAATTTTAAAAATATTTCTAAGATTTGATAAAGCAATGTTAACTAAAAACATAAGCATCAAGCACTGACTTTCGATGAGTGCAAACCAGACCTCGAAAGCCAAGTGGTTAAGGCAGCCGCCCGGAATGCGGAAGGTGCGTGGTTCAAGTCCCGCCTGAGGTTGTCGTCTTTTTTCAGTGTTTAAAAATTTTACTTGAGTATATTTAAGCGTTAATACAGCGCTAAAATATATAAAACATAAATTAAAGTACCCGTCAAGACGAATCAAACGAGCACAAACTCGATGGGGTTATGTCGTTTAATTACTGAGTTCCAATGGCCATCTTCCAGCTCTATTATCAGACCCTGGTTACCATCTAACACCAAAGTACTCGTCAAGACGAATCATACGAGCTCAAACTCGATGGGTTGTGTCGTTCAATTACCGAGGTCCTATACCCAATTTCCAGCTCCATCGTCAGAACCTGGTTACCATCTAGAACCAAAGTACTCGTCGAAACGAATCAAACGAGTCCAAACTCGATGGGGTTATGTCGTTTAATTACTGAGTTCCTATGGCCATCTTCCAGTTCCATCATCAGAACCTGGTTACCATCTAGCACCAAAGTAATCATCAAAGCGAATCATACGAGCCCAAACTCGATGGGGTTGTGTCGTTTAATTACCGAGGTCCTATGGCCATCTTCCAGTTCCATCATCAGAACCTGGTTACCATATAGCACTAAAGTACTCGTCAAGACGGATCAAACGAGTCCAAACTCGATATCGGTAACCGGGAAGTGGATCAAATTTTACTTGCAAGATTCCCTTCATAAATAAGTCGTGGCGTTGTCGAGTTGTTGAGTTATCCATTTAATCTGTACCTTGCACGGCCAAAGATACGAAACGGCAACGTCGCGGCTCTTTTCAGCCAATCCGATCGTTTGCTGTGCTCTGATTGGCTCATTTAAATCGGATCTACATTTTCCGTAACTATCGCAAGGTGGATTTGTATATTGGATCAACTTCGGCGAACGCTAGTAAACAGTCTCGTGAGTGTAGACGTTGATCCGGTCGGTGCCACATTAGTTACCAGAGATGCATATTGGATCAAGAAAAGGCGGCGGATCAACATACATTTTTGGATCAACAAAGTGCTCGCGTGAAGTCGCGTCTGATCAACATTTACCGTAAAGGGATCTCTATATATATATATACATATACATATTACATACACACGATTTAGATTGTTCTCTTGGTACACATGTTAAGTTATTGCAATACGCCGATGATTTGTTATTGTATTCCGTTAATCGGTGTTTAGAATTTGCAACTTCTAATATTTCATCTGCCTTGGTTTCTTTGAAATCTTGGATGGATGACTATAGTCGCCCCGTCTGAATGACCGTGGCGATTACTCGACGTATGGGTAGGTTGGGAAAATTGGAGCACGCGACTTACTTGGTGGATGATGGGTTGTGCAGGGCATGAGACGGGAAACGAGCAGAACACAATCGCAGCAGGCGATTTGATGCACTTCACACCTTTCACAGTACTTAGTTCGTTAGGTTGAAAATGGTCGATTTCACGGGTAGGATGTTGTGTGCGCGCGCGCTAGCCAGTGAAGAAGCCGGCCGATCTCGTCACGGCGCGGCCGACAGCGACTCGCGCAGCGGTGACACCGCGGCGGGCCGGCGGACGGGGTCATCACCAACCGTTGAATCAACCGCCATACAGATGGCGGAATCATTTAAATAGGCGTTTCGGCCTTGGCGGGAACATCCTCCGGGGCTCAGGGTGGGCTCATCTAATATGAGCCTGGTGATCCGGAATACAGGCCTCCGAAGATGTCCATTCGCGGTGTCCAGTTCCACCACCCGGACGATGCCATTCTTCCCAGGTAGGGTGCGGGTGATGCGCCCCAGTCTCCATTGAAGGGCAGGGAGTTTGTCCTCCTTGATGAGGATTAGCTCGCCAACTCGGGGAGAGGAGGATGGGGACAACCATTTGGAGCGGGTTTGGAGTGTGTGGAGATAGGACTGAGTCGACAACGTTCAGAAGCGCTGGGAAAAGGCCTGTACCATTTGAAATCGTCTACGGGCAGATATAGGCCTATCCTCCAAGGATAGTTCGGGAAGGGCCGTTAGTGGGCGGCCTATAATAAAATGTCCGGCTGTGAGCAGCTCGAAGTCTGACGGATCAGACGAAAGTGGGCAGAGAGGTCTGGAGTTAAGTACAGCCTCGATTCGTGCTAAAAGTGTAGAGAATTCCTCGAATGTGAGGTGCTGTTCGCCAATTACGCGATATAAAAGTTGCTTTGTTGATTTTACGTTGATCTCATGTAACGCACCGAACCATGGTACCTTAGGGACGTTCAATAACCAAGTAATGTGCTGACCAGCGAGCTTGTGCCCAATCGTGTCATTATTCGAGGCAAGAAAGTTTTGTACTCTAATGAGCTGATTTCTAGCGCCTACATAATTTGTACCGCAGTCTGAGCGGATGAGGACTAGGGCACCACGGCGTGCGATAAAACGTTATAATGCCGCGAGGAACGCTTCCGTGCTGAGGTCGGAGACTGGTTCCAAATGAACCGCCTTAGTAGAGAGGCACAGGAATATACAAAAGTACGCTTTTAAGAGTTTAACGTTACGTAGGGTACTAAATTTAACGAGGAATGGCAAAATCGGTTGTGACTTGACTAAATACGGGCTGAGGCGTTACTCTATCGGCTGGCAGGTCGGACATGAAGGGCGCTTATGGCTGGGCCCGGCATCAAAAGCATCTAATGCATTTAAAAGACTCGGTGCCTAATAATACGGCGCGCGGACATTATCCAAAATTGTTGGCGTAGGATTGCGTGTAAGGTGTCAGCGCCAGGGTGACAGTGTATTTTGTGGTAGTGGTCAATGATGAGCTCTACAAGTGGGCTAGAGCTGGGAAGTATGAGCGGATGCTGCGCGTCATATCGGATAGACGCATGGGACAGTCGTCCACCAACTCTAAGGAGCAGATCTTTAATGAGAGGTGACAGCCGCTGGAGTCTGACGGAGCAGGTTTTGCCAGTTTGAAGGCGGTGAATATCCTCTGCAAACACATTGTGCTGAACACTGCGTACCCAGTAAAGTAGGGCCTCCCTTCGTTCACTGACAGACAAGGGGCCTGAGCGTCGCAAGTCTGGTTTGCGTTTGCAGTTGTGCAGAAAACGTCATGGACAAGCTGTCACTCCGACGAGCTTGTCTAGTGAGCTGAACCGAGTGAGCAGATCAAAGTCCAGACCGGGTACTGTGACCAGTGACGGGATGTGTTTGGGCTTAAGGCCTGGTAGGGCGCGATGGCCCAGAGCTGAGGGCATCGCAGGCCAAGACTCACAAGGCTGTCTAAGCCACGTGGGAGACCACCATAGGTCGTGAGCTGACATTGAATCTAGCTATAAGGTAAACAATTATGGTGTTCCACAAGGGAGTGTGTTGGGCCCTCTTCTTTTCCTTTTCTACATCAATGATATGCCAGGTGTCACATCTCATAAGACTGTATTGTTTGCGGATGACATTTCCATAATTGTAACTTCAAATAAAAAACACGAAACTGATTTAGAAAAAGAAATAAATGACACAATATCTCGAGTTGCTAATTGGCTAAATCAAAATAATTTAATGCTCAATGCCTCCAAGACTAACTATTTATTGTTTAGGAAGAATTATAATAAAGATAAACGACAGCTTGAGATAAAATATCAGAATGAATAAATAGAAAAAACGGAACAAGCATCCTTTCTTGGTATAACGATCGATGAACACTTAAACTGGAAAGCTCAAATTAAAAAGGTAGTAAGTAAGATGAACAGTTTTGTTTATGTTCTCAGAAGCTTACGGCAAACAGTTTCGAAAAAAACTGCCCTTACAGCATACCATGCTTATGTGGCATCAGTGTTGCGATATGGACTGCTTCTATGGGGTAACTCAACTGAAACCATAAGAGCATTCATCGCTCAAAAAAGATGTGTCCGTAGCATTGTCGGTATAAGTCCTTTTGTGTCATGTAAACCGTATTTTAAGGACCTAAAAATTTTGACACTACCCTGTCTTTACATTTATGAATCATGTGTTTTTGTGAAACTACACATGTATCTTTTTAAAAATACTAAAGACATTTATTTATATATTTATTTATTTATTTATTGAGCATAACACTTACAACTATCATTACAGGGAGTACCTAATGCGATAGCAGAGTTAGATTATCAAATAGAAATTAATAATATAACACTTACAAAAATTTTGAAAACATTCAATAAAAATCACATTCATAACATAATATAACAAAAAATAATAATAATAAAAAGATAAATTGATTAGAAATTGAAATATAAAATTTTTCCACTAAAATAATATATAAAATAAATTAAATTTACAAATAACACAAGACAAACAGTGTTGCCTTAGTAAATTCGGTCAAAGTGCAACAGAATACGTCAACTGCGTTAGATATCTCGTTAAAAGTGCGCAACGTTCGGGTGAAAGGCGCCTCCTTCAAAATATTAGTTCGCGCACGCGGAATTGCGAATAAAGGCGGCCGTCGCCGCCGCCACACGTACCGGTCCGGCACGCACAGCCCTATCGCCTGCAACACAGCTTGGTTGAACACTCGCCCTCTCAATAATTTGAACACATAAGTAGCTAGGCTGAGTCCACTTCTAACCTATTGTATCCCACCATACCGAGTACAAATAGTGATGGATACATCAATGGATAAAAGGGGTAGACGCCATACAACTTAAGATACAGAAACCTAGTAAATTTGTTCTGTATTCGCTCTACCAACAACTTATACTTAGCTTCGTGAGGTGACCAAATACATGCATTGCATGCCAAGTGGCTTTTCACTAATGCCTCATATAAAGCTCTTACGGCGCTTAAATTGGTGAATCCTTGAGATTGGCGAAGCACAAATCCCAAACTCCGGTACGCTTTTTTGCAAACTTTGACTATGTGTCCTCGAAAATTGAGATCGGAAGCGAAATGAACTCCAAGGCCTTTTATGTCCTTTACTCGTTGCATTGGAGTGCCACTCAGACAATATTGAAATTCTGAAGGCTCTCTTGACAACGTGAACGACATTACCGAACATTTGGAATCATTAAATTGAAGCCGGTTAGTTTGACTCCATTTGACCACTCTGTCAATATCCGCTTGCAGCCTTTCGCAGTCCGCCTGGCTTCCAATTTCCAGTACCAATTTCAGGTCATCCGCAAAAAGGAGGCAAGTTGATTCCAAAACGACGTCAGGTAAATCATTTATCATTAAATTAAATTCTAATGGTCCTAAATTGCTTCCTTGACTGACCCCTGACCTAGTGAAGTATGGCTCAGATTGTTGCCCGCCCCAGTCTACATATTGGCGTCTGTTTCTTAAGTAACTGGCGAAGAAAGAGAGCGTTTTCGGCGTAAAACCCGATAGAGCCAGTTTCCTAAGGAATACGTCATTATCGACAGTATCGAAAGCCCTCCGAAAATCAAAATATGCGACATCGACCTGAGCCCCAGAATCTAATGCGGGTACTAATTGCATCATCAACTGTAGCAGATTGCTCGTGGTGCTACGCGCAGGACAAAACCCATGTTGTGCGTCCGATAATTGGGCACTAACCTGCGAGTAAACAGAGTGATAAATTGCAGATTCGAACACCTTAGCTGGTGTACATAAAATAGCAACCGGCCTATAGTCAACTGCATTCTCTCCTTCTCGACCCTTTGGCACCGGCACCACTCTGGTCAGCTTCCATTCATCAGGAAACATTTCTTTATTGAGACATGTGTTATAGATATGCAGGAGTGGTGCTGCTAATACCTTGTGACAATCTCTGAATATAAAAGGCGGAATACCGTCGGGCCCCGAGGATTGCTTGGGCTTGAGCTTTGCCAAAGCAAGTTTAACGTCGGCCAGTGACAGTGCATGCACCTGCACTCGCGCCGCGCTAGCCGGAGCCGCAGCGCTCGCCGCAGTCACATCCAACGCTGCTGCCTCCGGGTTGTACACAGAACAAAAATAATCAGCAAATTCCCTTGCACATTCGATCTCAGATAGCACGCGACCGTCTTTCATTAATTTTTTTCTGTTCACACTCCCTCTCTTTGTTTTAATAAAATGCCAAAATGATTTCGGGTCCTTTGCTAGGTTATTCTGCACTTGATCCCTATGTAGATTGTGAGCTATTTCTAGCTCTCTCCTAACTCTCGCTCTACACTGTGAAAACTTTTTATAGTCCGATTTCGAATTACTCTTTTTATACCTCTTGTGCATCTTGTACTTCAACTTAATATCAGCTATGATGTCTGCTGTGTACCTCTCCGGATAGTTATATCTCGTCTCCGAGGTCACTGGCTTTTTACTTGGAACGCAATATTGTATAGCATTGATAATTTTAGAATAAAAATAACTCACTGCTTCGTTAGGATTAGAAATTAAATGTAACTCACTCCAATCTATGTCATTAAAATAACTATACAGAAGGTGGAAGTTGGCTTTCCTAAAATTCCATTGCTTCTTTTGCGGAGGAAGCAATTGGTCTCCTCTACCTATTTGTATGCCGGGTTCAATCGCCGACACTCTGACCGCGAGTGGCGGATGGTACTTATCTACCGGTTGCAATCCCTCGGCTTCCCTAACCGACAATGCGCCGCATACTCCATCCCCACATAAAACTAAATCCAACTGTCTCTCATTACAATTCGGTACTCCGTTGCACTGACTAAACTCACAAAATGACAACAAGTATTCATAGTAGTTTGTAACTTCTCCGCCCCATCCTAAACCTTCTGCCTAGTCTACCTTATAATACATACACACATCATCGCCGCTTTTACCTTAACTTAACTTATTATCTATTTCTTAAAACTATTTAACCTAATTTATGTACAATCTAATGGTTGTGTTTGTAGTTTTGTGTAGTGCGTATTGTTTGTATGATGATGAAACCTTAGCATAGCTTAATTCTATTTGCAGTGAATTTCAGTCAAGCAATGTAATATTATAATAAATACTATTTTGGCCAGATCGTCTAGTGAACCCTCCGTTGTTAACCGCATTTAAGTAACTCAAGTTCTTTCGTGAAAGTTTAGTAATTGGCTTATCCCTGTGTTAAATTATTTCCTCCTGACCTAATTACCTACCAGTCTATAAATCATATCATAGATGTGTAGCCTAGCAATGACTCCGTCTGAACTGTGACCTAAATCCTTCACTGCAGCTGCGGGGACGATTTGTAACCACTCAGAGATAATCAGATGATAGCTTAGCTTGCAGGTATTATTATTTATTAAAAGTAGCATGATGCATAAGAAGTCTTGTGCAATTTACATGACATATTAGAGGATTCTGGTAATTTAATAGCCCCTCCCCGCTATTAGCATGCCGACCAGCTCATTGTATTATATCAGCTCTGACCAGATTGACTTTAACATTAATTAGCCTGTGGCTTTAATTCTTTAATCTGAGAATTTACATCTCTCCTCAAAATTTAATTTCATCTTACATTATGAACTATGTGTTAGCATTTCAATTCTTATTATTCCACATAAATCAATAGAGTTTATCTCAAGGCTTGCTATCATCCAAATATCCTTTTCACATTAAGAACTTAATTATTCAATGCAATAACTTATGTCTTATGATATCACTTATTGAACAGAGGTAGGAAGCCAGCATCCAACAGGACCCACTTATTTCTCTGATTGTTGTGTCTATTTTATAGATGTAACCTTATTACTTGACTGCCTCTTTGTCTTATTAGAAAATAAATATTTAGTTCTATAAAGGGTGGATAATTTATTCAAACCCCACTTCAGGCGGTGGCTATTATAGAATGCTGTTAATACAGATAAAATTACTTTTATTTACTCTTAGTATTTATTATACAGGTCTCATAAAGTTCCAATATAACTACATTGGATTGGCTACATTGGCAGATTATCACATCTTAAGTTTATTAAAGGATGTTTGATTTATTCAATATCCTACTCATTTAGGAAGTGAACTTAAATAGAATACTATCATTTGAAGTAAAATTACTTTGGTTCACTCTTAGTGTTTATTATACAGATCTTATAAACTACATTGTATGGGCTGCATTGGCAGATTATCGCATCTTAAGTTTTTTAAAAGATGTTTAATTTATTCAATATCCTTAACTTTTAGGAAGTGAACTTAAGTTAATTATTTTTCTATTAACTTCCACCCCTGTCTCTCAGACTGAGTGGTTAATTTGATAGACTACTAAATCATAGTTAGTATATTTTTTTAGTAGGTAGTAAATCAGGTAATTATCCCTGTTAATCATTGAATAAATTATATTTAGAAGTTATCTTTTACTCACTTTAATAGGTATAAAGCTGACTGTACTAGATATTAGTCTGATTGATTTAGATTGTTCCCATCAAATATTTCAACGTTTCATATTACTAGAAGTAAGTACTTACATATCTTAAGAGGTCTTTGACCATTAAGGTGAATTTAAATGGTATTAGTAGACCATTATCAGGCTAATTAGCAGGTTGTTATCAATCAATTATTTCTATGTTTCATAATAGTAGGAGCTCATAGCTTTCAAAGTCTTAAGGCGGATTCGCAGCTTCAACGACCCAACCAAGTTCTAAACTGGTTTTAGTTGTTTAGTAAGTATCAGCTTATATTTTACTAATAGGTATCGAATGTATATTTTTTAATACCTTGAAGAGTGTAGCAATATAAGATCGTATCGCATCCCAGGGAAAGCTAAAAATGCCTGTTTGGTCATTTCAGTATTAGAAATCAAACATCACAATACAGCTATGCTTATTTGCTATAACTTTTAGTATTTTTCTTGTAATAGGAAACCAGTCTAGACTTTTTAGGTATTCCAAAGTAATGATGGTACAATATTATCATACTTCTGTTAATTATTTAAAATGGATAATTATACTTCTGTTAATTATTTAAAATGAATAATTAATTGGTAACAACTTTAGGAACCAATCAGAATTTTATCGGCCTACGGTAACAGATTATATGCCTAGATAGGACCCACATCACTTCATCGTAAATTTTATTTAGCACCGTAACCTAATTATCCCTACCTTATTAGTCTGAATTAATCCAGCCTGGCCTTGCGGCTCAAGTACCCAGCCTATGTACGCACAGCGTGCAAACACCTTGCCCTCCCTTAACTTACAATATATAGAACCGCCTACCTATAGATTCCTACAGCTTTCCTCACTTGAAAATGCCTATATTTTGTCGAACTAACAGTCCCTACTTGTGTACTTTGCAATCTAGGCCCAAGCCACATTTAACTTAACTTCGTGGTGAGTTGTGAGAGTCGCATTGCCCCCGAAAGCAACTGACTCCTAAATGTTCTATCAGTCGAGCCAGTATACTCAGTGTGTTATTTTCCTATCACTACACTGTGTGTACGGAGGTAGACTCGAAATTGGACTGGGTCATACGGGTCTACCTCCAGCTAAATGGTGTCTGACCTATCTTCAACTTTCACTAGGGAGACAACTGTCTCTCCCCCATTACTCCGTCGAAGGTAGTGTATTGTTTAGCGTAATGATATAAAACGCCGACCTTATTAAATACAATCAAAGGTCATCCAGACCGAAGTCTGTTGAAAGGTATATAGGTTTTTGTTGCCACCGTTATGCGTTTCCGCCGATATACCCCGAAATACTTCATTTTGTTAACGGATTCGAGTTGCGATCGCAATAGTTTTACTTTATTAATCACTTTCAATTTCACAAATCTTAATTAATATCGCAGCTCGAATATCACTTAGCGCACTATCAAAGCTCGGACACTATTTTTCCCGTATGAGTAGTTACCGCACTCTTAAATTGGACCGCGCCTCCGACGTCCCAAAATTGAATGCCCGCTAATTTTCCGCCCTTTTCCCAAGCATCTTAACTTTCGCGCCATCCGCCCCCAGCATTCGCCCGCGCGAGTCCGCTTTTCCTCCCTTCAACCAATCCCTAGCTGTTTCCCGACGCGCCTCGCCTTCGCGTCGCTCATTATTTGTTATACGCGAACTTCGCGTTGCGCCACGTGGAGATAACATCCGACCTCTCTTTCTATCTTTTTCTCAACCTCTCGCTCGCTCATTGCCGCCTTCGCCGCGCAATTCTAAAGTTTTTCCATTATCAAACCAAATCTCGTCAGACAGCCAATATTACATGTTTGAATATCTAAATGTAGCCTTCCATTAACAATTCCCTCTCAATAATCATCCACTTAAGCCAATAATCCTATATTTTGGGAAATTATAAAAAGTTCCGTATTCCGACCATAGATGGCGTCCGCCCGTATGTGAACCGCTTTGCCGACTCGCAAAGCCCCGCGAAATTCAAACTAAAGATAAAGTCCTAGTTAAACTAGCAACCTTACGCGAAGCCCAAGTAAATAACTCCCGCTAGACGGCGCCTATGTCGCAAGGAACGCGCAGAGCAGTACCCGCGAAATTCAAAATAAAGAAGTCAAACTAGCAACCTTATGCGAAGCTCAAGTAAATAACTCACGCTAGACGGCGCCTATGTCGCAAGGAGCACACAGAGCAGTCCCCGCGAAATTCAAACTAAAGATAAAGCGCTAGACCACTGACCATTATTCTGAACTAGTTTATTATTCCCCTTTTCATGCTTATTATATTAATGGTGCTACGCATTAATATTTATTTTAGTGCTACTCCTACACATTCCTTACTAACGGACGGATACCATTCATTCTGTACCGTTACAAGTTACAGATCTCTATATTAGCGGAATGTAAATTAAAATCTCCTAATACTATAACATTATTTCTATACTTTATACATAATTTTTCGATAAGACTAAACATAGTCATATATTCATTGATGTTAGCCTGCGGCGGTATGTATACAACACAACAAGCAAACAAAAACCTATCTCTTAAAAGTACTGATGCCAAAACCATTTCAAAGGAATGAGCGTCTAAGTCTGGTGTTGGTACCTGCCGCAATTCGTACTGAGGAGTGGTGATTAGACACACACCTCCTTGTTTGCGACCATCTGCCCGGTCACAGCGTAGTAAACGATATCCCGGCGGGACGAGCTCCGCGTCATTAATCGATGCATTACACCCAGTTTCCGTGATAGCAAACAGATCAGATCCCGATGCCTGAATAAATGATAGAAAACTCGTTGTTTTTGTTCTCAATCCTCTAACATTTTGGTAATATATTTCTATTATCCTATATGCCTTTCTTTGGTTTAGTGTTGTGTCAATGGGGGCCGCATCGACATCGTTATAACAACAAATGTCGTGATTAGGTTTGTTTAGTTTTGTCTGCTTCTCGACTCTTCCGAAAGTTCTGTCGCCATGGCTTGATGCATATGACAGCCGCCCAGTTTTTGGGGTCTAGAACCGCTTCCACTAATCTTGACGGAGCTCCAATTTTAAAGGACGCATAATTGCCGCGTGCTTTAAGTACTTCGACCGTACATACCGCCTCCCCGCAAACACCCTTAAGATGGCCAATTACCTGGTCAGCCCCTGTACCCTGTTTGACGTAGAACAGATGAAGGTATTTCCATCTTTCGGACGCTTCGAGCGCTGTAGCTCCTGGACCCGCCGTCCCACGTAAAACCAAAGTAGTTGAAGCTCGCTGACGATTTCTTTTCACTTCAGTCCATTCACCTGTTTCTTCAGAGTTCCGGATATTTTCGTTCAACGAGACTCTTTGCTGTGGATCAGGTAGGTTGGACAATGAATTGGCCTTCTTGTGGACAGCTCCGGCTTTAACGGATGGTAACTGGCTTGCAACGCTAATCGTACGGTACTCAGGACGGGTAGCTACCCCACCACTTGTAAATTGGCACTCAGGTAAAGTTTGAACGTTAGCTTTAGTTTGCTCACCGGTCTTCGCCTTAATAGTAAGTGTCATTTTATCAACTTTTTTCTCAAGTACTTCTATTTCCTAGATAAATTAATGACTTGGTTGCCTATCTCTGACTTAAATATCTTAAAATGCTCATTTAGTAATTTATCAATTTTTGCCGTCATTCGACTTTCTAATTCTGATTGCATATTTTTAAATTCCTGTACAATGGATGTGCGTAAGGTGTCAAGTATGCCATCCATTGCATCGCCGCCGCTGCAGGTTAGTTGCCTGTGCAGAGCGCGTTCCCACGTTCACATATATCCACGTTCGAGCAGAAATGTTAATAGATTGGTGATGAGTCATATTCCTAAAACCACACTATACAATAAAAGCTGTCTAGCAATGTCAATCAAACTCTATAATAAGTTACCAAATGATGTTAGACAATCACTATTTATTCCCATATTTAAGTCTAGGTTAAAGAAATTATTAATTGAACACTGTTTCTATAATGTTTCAGAGTTTTTAAATATGTAGGCAGCTAAATGATACAATGTGCGATTGTCTAATAAAGTTTAATAAAAAAAGTATAGTAGGTTGTAGTAATAATATATGACAATTGTAATTTCTGTTTAATTATTGTTTAGTTGTTTGTTAGAATTTGATGTATAATTTTTAATAAATAATGTTTTGGAATTTGATAATAATTATGACATAATAAATAATATTTTAGAAATTGATATATGATATAATAAATAATTTTGTAATTATCATTATTAATATTTAAAACTAAATTAATATTTATACTTATAGACTCAATTAATATTTGCATGCCAGTTTTGGTAAAACATGTATGTACATACTATTATCATGACCAGCTATATTACCATGTTTTAGGCGAATAAATGATTTTTGATTTTGATTTTTGATTTTGACAGAGATTGCACAGACATCCCTCTGCTTGCGCAATCTGCTGAGTTGAGCTCGGAAGGTACGTGTCGCCAGGTACATTCTGGTGAGCTTGAACTGATTTTTGCTACCCTGTTGGTTTCAAACCCTTAAGTGGGACACCATACTTAATGCCTCACCGCTGAGACTCGAGAAGAGGTAGTGGAGTTTGACTGCGTCCGACAAGGTCGCCATGTCGTCAGTCAAACTCCTAAACAGCGCAATAAAGGAAGGCCAGTCCTCCACTTTTGAGCTGAACCTGGGCAGCGCTAACTTGCGGAGAACGGCTGTGGGCGTATTGACGCCGAGACTGGGCTGAGCGCTATGGGTTGGAGAAGACGTGGAAGAGGTTGAAATTTCCTCCCTTGCCATAAGTATCCCCAGGTACGCCCCGGAGGCTTTTGTGTGGTTCTCAGTGTATGTCTTCTCAATCCCCTCGTCTAAGTTCTCCTCGTCAAGAATGTTATAATATACTGAGTCCAGCTTGTCTTTTACGCCTTGTATTTGTGCGAAACGCACGTTAAATTCCGTTATGGAATGTTTGGTGCCGCCAGCAATAATCTGTGACCCCACCTCTAGAAGCTAATGTATATAATGTATATGCAGCCTCCCTAAATATCGCGGCTTGTGACTTGGTCGGCATCGCAATGATTAAAAGGAGACAAAGAAAATAAAAAAAATAAACAAATTCAAAGGCAGTAAAAAGAACAACACCCTGTATATATTCTACAGTTGGGCTGAACGTTTTTGCGAACAAAGGGTGACGCTAGATGTGCTGAAGGGTAAGTGTAAAGTGGACCTTAAATAGCGTAACACCCAGTATATAGCCCACAGTTAAGCAGACCTGTGGTGGAAGCGCGAAAAATGAGCCGGTCGCAAAAAAAAAATCAACAAATTAAAATATAGGACACACTGTAACTGTGTCCCACAAGTAAGCAAACGTTGGGAGTGTGTACGAAAAGTGAGCCGATAGCAAAATCAAAAAATTAAAAATAAAATAAAAAAAATTAAAGCACGCTGTATATGTCCCACAGGTGGGCAAACGTGTGCAGAAGCGAGGGCGCAAGCAGTACCAGCCAGTAAGCGATAAAAAAAAACTGCACACACTGATCACGTATGCGCCAATCACACTTTTGTAGGTCGGGCGCACGTAGCATTAGCCGGTAAGCGTAAAAAAAGAAAAGGAGAGAAAGAAAAAAAAAATGATCACATGTTACTGGGCACGCGTGGTGAGCATGCACAAAAAATGGGCCGTTCACAAAAAAGTTTTAACTCCAAAAAAAAATTTTGTTTATAAATAAAACACGCTGTAAATAACTGCAGCCGAAACGACAAAGGAAAAAAAAACAATCTTACAAACAATCTCTTGTTGTAATACCAGTCACAATATAATTTTAATTGCTATCATGCTTTAGGAGTCTTTGCCGCAGACGAGGGTATATACGCGTATAAACTTGGATACTTTTACCTGGTGAGTGGCATTACTTTGGTGTATGCAACCGAGCACGTAAGCAAGCTGCCCCGCAATGTAATAACGATCACACGATATTAGCGGTCACAGAAGTACTACGTACGTATTATTCTAAGCACAGTGTGAACACGCTCGTGGGTCAGTCATACATACAACAATACTGTACACACGAATAATATTGTTCGGAGCATCAATGGCTATAATAAAATCAACACTTTGCAAATCACTAAACTTGTTAGCGTAAATTAACTTGAAGTTAACACGAATCGGATACTGTTAAAACACGAATTTTTATTTTGGTAGGTAGATAAATAATAAATTTGCCCGGACTTTGCAACGACTATTATCGTGCAGTAAAGATTATGTAAGGCAATGAAACTATGAATAATTATCATGAATTACTAATGTTTTGATAGTCTTGGGCTGAGAAATCATTTGCAGCAAATGTGCATAATAGGCTGAAGTAATTTTCTTTAGCGGACTGTGTTTTATGAGCTGATGGAATGGGTTTACCAAATTATGGTGAAATTTTAAATACGGGCTGTCGCTGGGTTATATTCCGAGCTCGACAAGGACCAAATGTAGTCGCCACGTCTGAATGACCGTGGCGATTACTCGACGTATGGGTAGGTTGGGAAATTGGAGCACGCGACTTACTTGGTGGATAATGGGTTGTGCAGGGCAGGAGACGGGAAACGAGCAGAACACGATCGCAGCAGGCGATTTGATGCACTTCACACCTTTCACAGCACTTAGTTCGTTAGGTTGAAAATGGTCGATTTCACGGGTAGGATGTTGCGTGCGCGCGCGCTAGCCGGTGAAGAAGCCGGCCGATCTCGTCACGGCGCGGCCGACAGCGACTCGCGCAGCGGTGGCGCCGCGGCGGGCCGGCGCGGCGGACGGGGTCGTCACCAACCGTTGAATTAATCGCCATACAGATAGCGGAATCATTTAAATAGGCGTCCCGGCCTTGGCGGGAACAATGACAATGGTCTAGAATTATCTGCTTCTAAAAGTACAGTTGTCATATTTACAGGTAAAAGAAACCTTATTTACCCGGTCTTATATTATAATAACACAATTGTCCCAGTAGCATCCCAATTTAAATTCTTGGGCGTAGTGCTAGATGCAAGGCTTACAGGCAATGCACATTGCGATTACATTATGAATAAATGCGAACGCTTACTTAATCTCGTACGATGCCTTTCAGGCGTATGGTGGGGTGCACATCCTCAATCTCTTAAATTAGTTTACAACGCTCTCATTCAAAGTATTCTCGACTATGGTACATTCCTTCTGGAGCCAGGCAACGTAGCCGCATTTAAACAATTGGACAGAGTACAATCAAAGGCACTTAGAATAATAACAGGTGCTATGAAATCAAGCCCAATAAACGCTTTACAAATAGAGTCATGCGAACCTCCTTTACACTTATGGCGACAGTTCCTTTCGGACAGATTTCTGTTTCGTTTACTTCAATTTAATCATCACCCACTATTTCAATTACTACATTCGTTATCTAATGAAAAAAATTCTTCAAATTATTGACAACATAAGTCATATCCTTGTATAATTATTAGTTAAAGGAAATATATTAACCTACATTCTCCTATTCATCGTGCTAATCGTCTCCCTTTGTTCAGTATCGATTACGACTCACAGTTTCGATAAAAATTATGTCAATCCTAATGTAAGTTTTAAAGTAATTATTGACACCAAATACTAGTAATTAATGACTATAACCCTTACTATAACCATATATTTAGTGACGCTTCGAAATCCGCCCCTGAATGCCCCTGATGTGTGCGTAGATGTCGGAGTCTACCATTCCCTTGGAGCAGACCATTCCCAATTCAAAATCGTACAAAAGGTCAAACTTCCTCCGGAGACATCTGTTTTTACTGGGGAGTGTATGGGTCTGTCAAAAGCTGTTAAATATATTCTGCTTAAGAAACTAAAAAAACCATTATATTTAGTGATGCTATGACTATGAGTGCTCTTCAAGCATTGAGTAAATTTCCATATCGTAGGAAATCTTATTTCCCTATATTGTTTGATATTAAAAATAGTCTGGTTAAATGCGATGCTTTAAGATACTCAGTAGAGTTTGCATGGATACCGAGTCATTGTGGAATCACAGGGAATAACATATTTGACCGGCTTGCCAAGGATGCGGTGCATTGTGGGGACATGTACCCTTATAAGACCTATAGCCTTGACTTGCTTTCTTTACCTGCGGTGTTCTTAATGGATGAGTGGCAGAGGCATTGGACGAACAGTCGACATTTAAAGGGAAAATAATACTCGCATAATCAACCAAATATCTTAGCTAAAACATGGTTTTGCAAAGCGAAACTAAGACGTAGCAAGTATCTTGATACGTATGAGACTAGGGCATGTTTGTTCTCCAGTACATCTTTCCAAGCTTAAAATAATAACTGACTCCACGTGCGAATGTGGGATGGACATTAGTGATGTTAACTGTTAACCACATATTTTTTTCTTGTGTGCTTCATGACCGCTCTACTTTCTTCAATGACCTCCTTTCCCTCGGTGTTCCATTTCCATTATCTATACTTTCCTTATTATATATCAATGATTTATTTATTAATAAATGTATAGCATCTTTTATCAACATTAATAACATAAAGATTTAATATTCCTGTCCAACCCTTTATTTATTAGGTACCATATCCATACGTAAGTATTTTTCTATAATCTATTTAAATATAATATACTCTCCTGATCCTATTATTCCATCCTAAAAGTCGTACAACATCCGAATCCTTATTTGTTCTACTATCTTTCCCTAACTTTGACATTGGCTAAATGTGCAAACCGCACCTAGCCATTAAAATAGAAGAAAAAAAGCTCAGTGTGACAAACATGTCAAACATACTTTTTCAGAGAAACCATAGCTTAGCTACTTTTTCTGAGAGAGAAACATACACTCGCTTGTTCCTGTTGCTTGTTCTGTGAACAACATCTCTTAAGCAGTGTTGCCAGGTCCGCTACTTTATAGCTAGATCTAGCTATTTTTGGAAGCCAGGCAGCTACAATTTAATGAAACTTGTAGCTAAATCTTTTAGCTACTTTGCCTAGCTACTTTTACGAGAGGTATTGCTTGGTCTCTGACTAACCCTTCGGGGATAATAGTCGTTAACAATTTTCACTAAACAATTAATAAATTGTAATTGATATTTATTTACTAATTAGATTTATACATTCTTGTAAAATTAATAAGTAAACTGACCTATTAAACAGACTCTAATTATATTTTAATAACAAAAAGAATACCTACTTCTTGATACCTACAGTCATGATTTTTTTGAATTTGCCGCATTTTTCCTGGTTCAGCTTTTGTTAGCCAGACTCTAGCTACTTTTTGCAATACGTCTAGCTCTCAGAACAATAACTAAAGCATAGAAAGAATAAGCGCTATATTGCAGGAACAAGCTCAATATTATAGCTACGCTTTGTTCTCTTATAGAAAATTTGTTAATGTTAGAACAAGATAGATATACTTTGGACAGGACGGCGAATTACAATACAAGGTTGAACTAGTTTCCTGATCTACTAGGGATGGAGGAGATATAATATCTATCGATATCGATTATATCAAATGAGTCGGATTGGGCGTGAACTTTGTTTTTTTCTCGTTTTTGTTATTTATTCCCTTATTAGAATAATGTTTATTTATGTTTAACTGATTCGATAGGCCAGGAGTTTTGAATCTCAAATGAAATTATAATTCACGAATGTAAATCAAAGAAGCATTCAAAACATAGGGGAGGGCAACCAGGGCAGTTTTTGCATTCCATTGTGGTGTTTACTCTTTTAATACTTTTATAGCAATTTCTATAGTTTTTTCTCGCTGTAACGTTTACAGTTTTACCAGTGGCAAATGTTTGTGGTGCGACCTTTCGAATTTTAGTCAGCCTATGTTGCTGAACATTCGCGTCTTCTATACTTCTTCTAATGCAGCACTTCTAAATCTTTTTTTACACGATTTGGCATGGTACCTAGCGGTTCTCTTTGAGGGTCCTGGTTTGTCTCATAATTAAAAATAAAATAATGTACGCAAATTACACAAAAACAACTTAAAAATAGCAAAAATAATAAAAAAACGCTGCCGCTCAAACGCCTGGCTTGCCGGCGACTCAGTAGCAAAAACAATTTGGCGCATCCGCAGGCCACGCCCACCACTTGAAAAGTAAGTCTCTTCCCTAGTGGCCAAAATAAGTTTCACGAGCCGTTGCGCTGAGGCCGCTATTCCATAGCTCATACAAATCTTTTAGGAAGAATCACGCGATAGCGCGTGAACGGCCACCGGCTGGCGGGCCATATCACGCGATATCGCGTGAGTGGCATCGAACGTGTTAAACTCTTAGTGTAGTAATTTAACTATTTATTCCAATATAATATAATGAATGGTAACTGGTAATACTTAGTCGAACAAAGATAGAACTATAAAAAAAACAACGGTAAATAAACACAGAAATATCACATACCAGTGAAAGCTGACTATTTCACTGTTAATAATTCTTTATTTCCTATGCGAGATTAAAACTTTCAAACGACGCACGCCTTAGTTCATTGCTTTATCACTCACATATAACAGAATTTTGCAACGAAATTCCAGTGTTCACACAATTTTCTCTTTTCCAATCTAAACAGAAACGCACGCCAATGATCCACGTAATATACGACAAAATTATATGTCATTGTTGGTTGGCTGACAAAGGCGATGGTCAGAGCGAGTAACTTAATTTGGTAGTATTAAAAGGCTCCACTGGCTCCAGTTTTGACAGATCGCCTGTTACGCTTTTTTTCTACTCAGACGGTTTCTGTCCGAGGTTTCTATTCTTTAATTATTGTTCTGAGGTCTAGCTCATTGAGCTTATCTATCTCAATGAAGTTACCTCTATAGATAACTATAAATTTTATTTATACTAATTTTATCAATAAATCTAATTATATTTTATTTTTAATTATTTTTTTTATAAAATTAAAAATTAATATTATTTATAATAAATTAAATTGATAAAGACCATTAGGTCTAGCCACTAGCTGGAGGTAACAGTTGGCAACACTGCTACTAAGTCTGTGGTGAATAGGGACACGGTATCGAATAGAAAGTATCGATACTGTACTCATGTGTAGTATCGAACAAAAAGTATCGTAATCTTAAAAGTATCAAAACAAAAGTATCGATACTTCAATGTATCGAGTACTTTTTTAGGGCCTATGCCTGATGCGCACACAACTACATGTCATGACGCACGCATGGAGTATGTCCCAAAGTCCACTTTTACTAGGCGGCATCTCGCTCACTAAACAATATTAAATTATGGCGGCACTTCACATGGCGTATCGTGTTCGTGTGGCGATATCGTTGTGTTTGCCCAAATAATCTGGCACATCACTTGCCGTCAAACAAGCCATCCACACATGACTATACGGGCAAACAACGCAAATATTCACAATATTTGCTTGTTCACAAACAAATTAAATGCAACAGTGATGGACGTGTCAGTGGCAGCAGCTTATTACATTTACCTGTATGCGGCTTGCCAACACCTGTTTTTTTATTGTGCAGGGTTCTCCTAAGTTATTTTGAATATCGATCCATGCAACGTTGTCGGTTTTTGTTTTTATGAGAGGCATTTTTGGGGTCCCAAATACTAGGATTCATTTGGTATAATTCCAAAAATCGCAATACGGTTTCGTTTGTCCAATCCATTTTACTATATTTACGTATAAAAAACTGAACACGTCTGAACAGGACAGCCGCACGCGCGCTTCTGAACAGAACCAAGTGTGGACAGCCGACGCAAATATTTGCCGTATTTGATTCCTTTGATGTGTGATAAAAAACCGACAAGTGGACGGAAACGCATATTCGCTATTTGCGTTGTTTGCCTTATTCGTGCAAATAAAGCAAATATATTCAAATAGGCCGTCTACACATTGCCGTGTTCGGACAAATAATGCAAATACGCGAACACGATACGCCAATGTCATTGGCGTATCGTGTTCGTGTGGCGATATCGTTGTGTTTGCCCAAATAATCTGGCACATCACTTGCCTGTTCAGGGGGGTTACTCTCGAACGCAAACTCAATCTTAATACAATTCCAATGTGATTAATATGTATCGATATTGGGATAAGTAAAGATAATTCCGCAACGCCATCTCGATAATAATTTGTTCAATAAATTTCCACGCAATTTAATACCAATGTGGCGCTATTGTCGCTTACAAAAGTGCCATTTGACATTTTTTAGATTTGTGATTGGAAATTGATTAATGCAATTCTGTTTCAAGAGTAGCCTACCAGAAGCGCGCGTGCGGCTGTCCTGTTCAGACGTGTTCAGTTTTTTTATACGTAAATATAGTAAAATGGATTGGACAAACGAAACCGTATTGCGATTTTTGGAATTATACCAAATGAATCCTAGTATTTGGGACCCCAAAAATGCCTCTCATAAAAACAAAAACCGACAACGTTGCATGGATCGATATTCAAAATAACTTAGTAGAACCCTGCACAATAAAAAAACAGGTGTTGGCAAGCCGCATACAGGTAAATGTAATAAGCTGCTGCCACTGACACGTCCATCACTGTTGCATTTAATTTGTTTGTGAACAAGCAAATATTGTGAATATTTGCGTTGTTTGCCCGTATAGTACATGTGTGGATGGCTTGTTTGACGGCAAGTGATGTGCCAGATTATTTGGGCAAACACAACGATATCGCCACACGAACACGATACGCCATGTGAAGTGCCGCCATTAAAGGAAACAACACAAAAACGAAAGCGAAGCTTTGAGAATTTTTAGATTGAGAATCGTCTAATTTCTTTTTTTTTATTTGTTCCGTGAAGGAACGTGCTAAGGTCAGAGACCATACTGCCTAGTCATAAGTTTTTTTTAATTTTTTTTCCCTAGGTGTCATCACGATGATGATTGGTAAAAGATATTCCCCCAAACCCTCGAGTCCTCAGTAAAGATGTGAGACTGACTTTACTGAGATCTCACGCGGACTTCTTGAGAGAATTTTTACATCTTTGCCCTGCTGGTGAACTGCTTAGTCTTTGTTAGTGCGAGCTCCAACTGAATTATTTTTTCTAAAGTGTCTTTTGTACAGTCCCCTTTCTAAATTTACAAAATTATTAATCATCAAGGTAACATACATCAAGTGAGTAATTTTCAGTGCAATCTACAAGCGTTTTTAAAAATATTACACATGCAAAGTGATTACGGCTTCATTTGAAATCTACCTCCTCGAATTTTGTGAGAGTGATCATACAAGTGAATTTCGTCTGTCGTGTCCGCGGCCTGTCTATAGTGTTAAGTGCGATACTCGGCTGCGTCTCACCTCTACGCGTCATCGGGCCACTTCACTCCGTCATTCGGCAAAGAGCAAAGCTCCTCAGACGCGCCTGTGCTACAATCGACCTCTGAGAGGCGGGGTTAGAATAAAACAACTTTTTGGGATAAACAGGATTTATATATTTCTATTTTCATTATGTATCAATGGGTCCAGTGATGTGATGAGAGATTTATTAACATTTTTGTTTTGCTTCCAATATTTTAACCTGATATATTTATTATTTAAAAAATATTTTTTTATGTCTATTTGTGCCTTTTATTAAAATTAAATATCAGATTTATATTATTTTATATGATTTAACTAAAACTTGATGAATTCCACAACAAGAAATCTGTTAGGTTACTACCAGAACGTTAGGGGCTTGCGAACAAAATCTCACGATTTTCTATCTCAGATGGCTGCATCTGAGATCTGACTACGATTTCATATGTATAACGGAAAGTTGGTTGACTCCCGACTTTTACGACAGAGAGTATTTCGACGGCAGTTACGCTGTATTTAGATGCGACCGCTCCCAGGCGGAGAACGGCGCGACACGCGGTGGCGGTGTCGCGGTCGCGGTGCGCACTAACCTGCGGCCCCAGCGCCGGGACTGGCCGATCCCACCGCGCGCCTCCTCCGACTGCGTTTGGCTATTAGACCGATAGCGCTAGGCTATTTTGGGGTCATAAGTTTAAAAAATTCTAAAGTTACTTTTTTTCTTGCTTGTCGATGCAGACGTACCTAAGAAGCTTATTATTGCGTTTTGTGTCACATCTGTCAATTTCATTTTCAGCAATTCGATGTTTTGTGGTTGATTCTTTTTATTCAAAGCAGAAGTGGCAAAATTAATTTAAAGTTTAAAATAATTATAGTATCATATCTATGATAGCCTGCGGAGTGTGCAAACACAGTTTGTGTCATCTTCGTCCAGTGCAAACTGACTTAGGGTCAGTATGTAAAAACAGTGTAAATAAAAAATTACAATTGATAAAATAACTATTTCCTATCTCAGATCACTTTCATATGCCCATTAAATAATTTTGTGCCAAATTAGGCCACGTAATTTTAAGATTTTTTATTATTTTGTTTTTTCATGCTACAAACACATAAAAAAAATATTACAATGATTAGAGTTCACATATTCAATATCATAAATGCATGAAAAATCGACTTTGTTTTGTGTCATTTTCATCCACGATATTTAAATGAATAAAACACAAAAGCGGGCGGACGCGGGCAGGCGACAGCGGGCGTGGGGGCATACGCACGCACACACGTTCGTTCGGTACGATTTCTTTCATATAATTACATACCTATCATATTAAGTATTGATTGACTCTTATCTCCGCTACGTAATTAACAAATGTGTACCTACCTATAGAGATTACAATAATGACGTGCTAATTTTGAACGAAGCGCGTCTGCAATCCCATTACCTACGAATGGCAATGGTCAATGTGGTCAATACTTTGATCTAATGCTACGGCCACACTAGACGGCGAAAATACAGGTTCCGTTTTCGCGATAAAAACTTCGTGTTCCGTTGTCGCGATAAAGCTTAGCCACATCAAAAAAAACTTCGCGACGTCGCGATAATCTTGAACTTTGTCGCGTTAATGCAATTTAACTACCTAGTGGTGGGTAATATATTCAAAACCATAAATCGATATTTGATATCGGATTATTAAACTATGGTACATACTTATATTTTAATATCAGTATCGACCATATCTACGGAATTAAATGCAACAGTGATGGACGTGTCAGTGGCAGCAGCTTATTACATTTACCTGTATGCGGCTTGCCAACACCTGTTTTTTTTATTGTGCAGGGTTCTACTAAGTTATTTTGAATATCGATCCATGCAACGTTGTCGGTTTTTGTTTTTATGAGAGGCATTTTTGGGGTCCCAAATACTAGGATTCATTTGGTATAATTCCAAAAATCGCAATACGGTTTCGTTTGTCCAATCCATTTTACTATATTTACGTATAAAAAAACTGAACACGTCTGAACAGGACAGCCGCACGCGCGCTTCTGAACAGGCAAGTGATGTGCCAGATTATTTGGGCAAACACAACGATATCGCCACACGAACACGATACGCCAATGACATTGGCGTATCGTGTTCGCGTATTTGCATTATTTGTCCGAACACGGCAATGTGTAGACGGCCTATTTGAATATATTTGCTTTATTTGCACGAATAAGGCAAACAACGCAAATAGCGAATATGCGTTTCCGTCCACTTGTCGGTTTTTTATCACACATCAAAGGAATCAAATACGGCAAATATTTGCGTCGGCTGTCCACACTTGGTTCTGTTCAGAAGCGCGCGTGCGGCTGTCCTGTTCAGACGTGTTCAGTTTTTTATACGTAAATATAGTAAAATGGATTGGACAAACGAAACCGTATTGCGATTTTTGGAATTATACCAAATGAATCCTAGTATTTGGGACCCCAAAAATGCCTCTCATAAAAACAAAAACCGACAACGTTGCATGGATCGATATTCAAAATAACTTAGGAGAACCCTGCACAATAAAAAAACAGGTGTTGGCAAGCCGCATACAGGTAAATGTAATAAGCTGCTGCCACTGACACGTCCATCACTGTTGCATTTAATTTGTTTGTGAACAAGCAAATATTGTGAATATTTGCGTTGTTTGCCCGTATAGTCATGTGTGGATGGCTTGTTTGACGGCAAGTGATGTGCCAGATTATTTGGGCAAACACAACGATATCGCCACACGAACACGATACGCCATGTGAAGTGCCGCCATAATTTAATATTGTTTAGTGAGCGAGATGCCGCCTAGTAAAAGTGGACTTTGGGACATACTCCATGCGTGCGTCATGACATGTAGTTGTGTGCGCATCAGGCATAGGCCCTAAAAAAGTACTCGATACATTGAAGTATCGATACTTTTGTTTTGATACTTTTAAGATTACGATACTTTTTGTTCGATACTACACATGAGTACAGTATCGATACTTTCTATTCGATACCGTGTCCCTATTCACCACAGACTTAGTAGCAGTGTTGCCAACTGTTACCTCCAGCTAGTGGCTAGACCTAATGGTCTTTATCAATTTAATTTATTATAAATAATATTAATTTTTAATTTTATAAAAAAAATAATTAAAAATAAAATATAATTAGATTTATTGATAAAATTAGTATAAATAAAATTTATAGTTATCTATAGAGGTAACTTCATTGAGATAGATAAGCTCAATGAGCTAGACCTCAGAACAATAATTAAAGAATAGAAACCTCGGACAGAAACCGTCTGAGTAGTAAAAAAGCGTAACAGGCGATCTGTCAAAACTGGAGCCAGTGGAGCCTTTTAATACTACCAAATTAAGTTACTCGCTCTGACCATCGCCTTTGTCAGCCAACCAACAATGACATATAATTTTGTCTTTGTTGGTTGGCTGACATATATTTTAATATCAGTATCGACCATATCTACGGACTATTAAAAATTCATGCAATATCGTGTTTTTTCCACTATCTATTTAGTTTCAGAACGCATCGAATCGATATCGGATTTCGATGCAATATAGGTACTTATAAGTTTCTTTTCAACAGATTTAGACGACTCATTCAGTTTACTCACGTTCTAAGTGAGTGAGTGCCTATTAATTAAGAGATAATGATTAAGTTAAGTACTTAAGTTGAATTTTTCTAAAATAAATTTAAGTAGGTAAGTAAACAAATAAACAAATAAACTTCCCTACACTCACACCAATTATCTAGCCCAAAAGAAGCTCCGTTATGAAACTCGTTAAATG
The DNA here is from genome assembly GCA_963921215.1 of Scoparia ambigualis. Taxonomy (NCBI): domain Eukaryota; kingdom Metazoa; phylum Arthropoda; class Insecta; order Lepidoptera; family Crambidae; genus Scoparia; species Scoparia ambigualis. Next base: position 32,060,463 of record OY992504.1, read on the forward strand.
GTTACTAGACAACGGATAAACATACTTAAGATACTTAAATACATAATTATACATAGAAAACACCCAGACCCGAAACAATTTAGAAAAATAATAATTTCTAAATTGACCCGACCGGGGATCGAGCCCGGGACCTCAGAGATGGCGACACCATAAAAACCGGTGTACAAGCCAATCGACCAAGAAGGTGGTCATAGTAAGTAGGTACAGTCGACCAAATTGAATCATGACCCACCTTAAGGTCATTTTCCTACAGTCATTCTAATACGAGTAGGTTGAAATTAGCTTGAACATACATTACATGTAACGCATGTAACGAATCTGTTATCATTTTATAAGACACTGACAGCTGACAAGTCAAATATGAAAACCATCATGCGACGTTGCCGATAAGTGCAATTGACCATATTGTGCTGTGTTGTGCGGCAATAAGCGCTCTTGCCGTTCCGCTGTCGGTGACGGTGAGCGACTGAACCTAAGAACAATATTTAGTTATTGTTCTGAGCACTGAACAAACGGCGATCAGTTGACTTGAATTCATCGATATATCTGTCAAATCTCATTCAATACATTTATTTGTTAAAGAGTAAAGACATTTACACAAACATACTCACTTTCGTAATAATAGTGTAATCGTAATAGTAGTTAGTGGCCTAGTGGGTATGAATACGTTTAAAATGTTTTTTACCGAATATTACCGTATTTTAGCGGGGTAATTTTACCGCTTTACAACCCCAGTCTGTAACGGGCCTAGTTACTTTATAAAATCACATTTGGAACATGTCGTGGTCACTATATAATAAAATAGTAAAGTTGAAGAATTATAAACTTTATTTTATTAATATCATCAATAGGTTTTATTAAGTTTAAAAAAATGGCATTCACTTGGTAAACTGAAAAACTAGAAAATAACTTTATAAATAAATTGTGGGTTTGAGCTTCATGTTGGGTAAATCAATTGGAGACAATTCTGGCAGTATGCACTGGACAGTAACTGTCAATAACTGTTATCATGAACGTAGGAGAATACTGGCACTGCACGCGGGTAAACTGTTTGCTAAGTCGGTAAAATTGATTCTTCCAATAAATCGACATAGTTCTTAGCATTTTGACGAGGATAAATTTGAACAAGTTCGCCTACACTTCCAGCATCCATCCAGGCCTACATGTTAGCTGAAATTCGGCCAGATAATTGGTTGGGCACTATGTGATCCTCTGTGTATCAAGTGTTATCGTAACGCCACAAAGTTAAGCGACCATATTGAGAAGAGCAAAACGATTTTTCGTCTGTAAAGATGGTGTTTGTCCAGTCGAAGTCTAAGTAATTACGTGCAAAATTTTATCTCTCAATTTTGTGTGCATCCGTTAAGTGAGCTTTCTTAGCATAATGCATAATGCCTGTAATGCAGCCCAGTGCGGTGCAAATTATTTCTTATTGTTTGTAGACATACGTCGTAACGTGCCGCAAAATACCGGGTATCAGTAAAAGGATGTTCTTCGTAATGGTGTTGCATTTCCGTTCTCTGTTGGTTCGTGATCCGACGAACGCTATGATTATATCGTCGTCTGTCTTCAAGAGTACCATCTTCAGCGTGCCTTCTGATCCAGGTTCTGACTGTGTGCCGACTTATATTGAACTCTCGTGATATATCCCGAATGCTGGAGCCTTGTTCACTGAGCACTACTATTCGAGCTTTTTGTTCTGCCAAATTGTCATTATACGATTTGTTTTAATTCAATCAAATTCAATTCAATTAATGTTTCAATTTTTTCAGACAGACTACAACTTGACATCAGACGCAACGTCACTTTATTTTTAAAACTAAAATACCTTTTCTCCGTAGTGAAAAGAGTTTGGATTATGTATGAATGACATCTTAATAGAAATTCAAAATAAGACTGCTTTGTCTAAAGCATATCTAGTGCAGTAATAACAAAGGTTAAAATTGCATACATCTCTGACCCGTAATGACGCATTTTTATTCATATTTAAAACGTACTAAGTGCAACATGAATAAAAGCGAAGAAACCTAACTACATTTATGATTTTAAAGGAATGATCGGCGAAGTGGGTCATGATTCAGTTGGTTCGACTGTACCTATAGTAAATTTATTTCATTAAACATTTACAAGCACAGTTATTTCTTAAAAACTACCGATCAATGATAATTTCAATAAATATAAGCGATACGGTACAATATTCTACCCCTCAAACCCCAATAAGCGGTCGCATGAGACCGCACATACAAAAACACACTTGACTTAGTACCGTGTTTTCATAGACTTACAGACTACTTTAGTATGAACAAGTTTGGTTATTTCGGTTCTGTGGTTCATCTTATGTATTGTTATCGCAAAATATCGCATAGTCTATGCTCGATTCTGTCAAATTTGACGTTGACAGTTGCGCCAAAAAAAGTGTCAAAAAAATCCAAGACTGAGTGGATCGGATCACGTACAATATACTTAGTGATGTCAACGCCCCCCGCATTCCTGACGCGATATAGTGTTTTCCAAAATATATAGATTCAGAACGCATCGATATCGGATTTGACGAAATTGATGCAATAATTATACGTTTCAGTAACTATATACGATTTGTATCGCCCACTTCTAATTTCAACGGAAAAAATGGAAGAGGCGGTTGCGCTTTATTACATGTCGGCAATTAATTATTTACTGCAACTTTATTATTTGAAAAAAATAAATACAAGGGTGAAAATAAAAGACGATGGTGGATGTTATCTATCTATACACAAAAATCGGACAAAGTTAGTACTTTTATATTGTTTAACTTTGCTTAAGTTTGCTAGTTTCTAATACTAGTTTAATTGTAATATTTAATTATTTGCGTTAAAAATGCTCAAATAAACTTACTTGAATAATATTTTTAATATATTATTATCTTACAAATAAAAACTTTTTAAAATGTGTTTTTAAATTGGGAATAGGAAGGTTATAATTTCTTCCTAATTAACTTGGAATAGAGTTGGAATAACTATTCCCTAGTTATTTTATGTATTCTGTGGATTGGTCTATGGTTTTATTTGTTTTGCCGTCACTTTGATACTTTAGGTGTTCGTGATAATTAACTTTTGTTCATTTTAAAATTATTATTACCACTTAATTCTTCGGAGAATTAATTTGCTTTATTTTTTATTTTTATTAAAATTGATAAAATATTAAAAAGTTAACATTTAAAAGGCAGTTTGATAGACGGGTGGTCTAGCGGTCAGCGACAAATACTTGCGTGGTGAGCACGAGCATGTGTGACCGAGGCATGGATGTTTATTAGTATTTATGTATGTTTGTTTATCCGTTATTCAGTCACCATAGGACTAGGTCGGGCTATGCTTAGTTTGGGGCTGAATGATTGGTGTGATAGTTGTGATTTTTTTGTGATTTGGGTCTTGGGGGTTCCATAAAACCGGTATTAATTCGTAATATTTTATACTTTACTAATACTTTATCGAATCTAAGTCTATCCATAAATCATCGAAACCGAATAATTTCGATAGTCGTATTTGCAACACGTTCACACCTCTAGCTGTCGCGCAGTCAACTAAAGTGTGCGAAGGAAGTATAACCGCACAAAATTGACAGCGGCGCGTTAATGCTACGGCCACACTATCGCGCTAGCGCGAAGATTCGCTTTGTCGCAACACGTCTGGCCAAACACTTCGTCTTAGCGCGATGCATCATTGCGTTAACGCGTTGCTGTCGGTAAATAGCCGCTCATCAAAGAATTTTTTTGCGATAAAGTTCGTGCAGCTACACTTTATTCGCACACTTTAGTTGACCTAAGAGGAGTTGACTGCAAGACAACTAGAGGTATGAACTCTGTGAACGTGTTGCAAATACGACTATCGAAATTATTCTGTTTCGACCATTATGGATTGAAGTAACGATAAAGTATTAGAAGTAATAAAATATTACAAATAAGAACCGGTTTTATTTTAACCTCAAGACACAAATCACAAAAAAAAATTACATCTGTCACACCAATCATTCAGCCCCAAACTAAGCATAACCCGAACTGTAGTGACTGAATAACGGATACACAAACATACATAAATACTAATAATCATCCATGGCTCGCTCACAAAATGCTCGTGCTCACCACACAAACATCAACACAACAAACCCCGTCCTATCACTCTGCCTCCTCAGTGAAGATTGCCATAAGCTTGGCAATGTCCTTGAGGGCGAAGTGCCTAAAATCTTCTGGTTTCGGGTAGGCCGATCCCAGAAGATTCATTCTTTTCCTGGCAAAAGAGTCGCAGTCACACAGTAGGTGCTGCATGGACTCCGTTTCCCCTCCACGTGCCCTGCACAGGTTGTCTGTTGCTAGTTGCATTATGTGGAGCATTTGTTTTATGGCACTGTGCCCAGTCAGGGCACCGGTGATTAATCGGGCCTGCCTTCTGCTATCTCCCCTCCGCATATGATCTTACTTCGTCCTAGGGCGCCTTCGCCTATGAAGAATTTTGAGTGTCTTATGCCGGGTAGCTCTTTCCATTCGGTTCTATGCCTGTTTTGGATGTGGTCCTTGAAGGCTTTATTGATGGTACTCGATGCTAGTGCCACAAACGGCTCAGGACCAATATATGGGGTCCCTGAGCCCTCCCTAGCAAGTGCATCGGCCATTTCATTGCTTTGGATTCCCATATGGTACGTTAAAATCAACGTACCCAGATCAACCTCACCTTGTTGTGCCTACCTAGCTTGTTTAAGGCTTTCGTGGTTTCAAGCACAAGGCTGGAGTAGATTCGAGGCGATATAGGTGACTTGAGCGCGGCTTGGCTGTCGCTCAGGATGAAAATGTTACGCTTCTTGGGAGCGAGTTCTAGATTCTTTTTAACGCACAGGAGAATTGCGAAAGTTTCTGCCTGAAAAACAAGCGAATTTTCCCATACTCTGACTGTCCTTAAAGTTATTGCTAAAGATACCTGCTCCAGTGCCTGACTCCATTTTGGATCCGTCGGTGTACCAGATCAGGCTGTCTTTTTTATGGACGCGGTGGTCGGTATCCCGAGTTGGGACATGTATACTGAATTTAGCTTTTTATGACTCTGTCTCTTTCATATCGCAGTCATGCGCGCAGCGTCTATGTCTCGCTTAGAGAATCGCATAGCTGAAACTATATATTTTGGAAAACACTAAGCATCGCGTCAGAAATGCGGTGTGCGTTGAGATCACTAATCTATATTGTACGTGATCCGATTCAAGAATATTGTACCGTATCGCTGATGTTTATTGAATTATCATTGATCGGTAGTTTTTAACAAACTAATGTGCTTGTAAAAGTTTAATGAATAAAATTATTAGAGGTACATAAATTTATTTTAGAAAAATTTAACTTACTTAACTAAATCCTTATCACTTAATTAATAGGCACTCACTCACTTAGAACAAGGTAAACTGACTGAGTCATCTAAATTTATTGAAAAGAAACTTATAAGTACCTATATTGCATCAAAATACGATATCGATTCGATGCGTTCTGAAACTATATAGTGGAAAAAACACGATATTGCATGAATTTTTAATAGTCCGTAGAAATGATCGATACCGATATCACCGATATTAAAATATATGTTTGCTATAGTTTAGAAATCCGATATCAAATATCGATATATTGTTTCGAATATATTACCCACCACTAGTTGAAATGCATTATCGCGACAAAGTTCACAATTATCGCGACGTCGTCGTCGCGAAGTTTTTTATGATGTGGCCAAGCTTTATCGCTACAACGGAACATGAAGTTTTTACCGCGAGAACGGAACAAGAATTTTACCGCGATAGTGTGGCCGAAGCATAACGCGATGATGCATCGCGTTATTATGACGAAGTGTTTGGCCAGACGTGTCCCGACAACGCGAATCTTAGCACTAGCGCGATAGTGTGGCCGTTGCATAAGGGCCAATATTATTTTAGATTGAGGGATGAATTATATTAGACCGGGCCGTGCACGGGGCGTGCCGGCGCCGCCGCCCGCGCCCGAGCTCTTCCCCGCGCTCGCCCTACACGTGCTTAGTGTGCGTTACAAGTCTGTTTTTATACAAATAATAAGAATTCGTGGATAAAAACGACACAAATTATGAATAGTGTTTTGTTACACCATAATAATCAAAAACACTTAAACTCTAATAACTTGCATTTTCTTTTGTGGCTTTTACAGGATTTTGTAATAAAAAAATTAAATATCTATAAATGCCGTGGATGAATTCGACACATATTATTTTGAACAACAGATATCAGTACTCTAAAACGCGTAACACCTATTCAACCTATTGTAATATTCTTTCAGAGCTTGTTGGGCGACGTTATAAGTACTGGTTAAATATCAGGATTCTCGTGGACAGAAATGACACAAATTGCCTATGTACATCAGTTACTACTTCGTTATTATCATGACACAATAATTTTCATCTCTAATTTTCTTTTCGTCCAATACTGTTTGAAGCGACAAATACCTAAATTTCTACCTATGCAAGTACCTAGGATGACACAAACTAATATATTAGGTTGAGCAAAAGGTCCGGAAACTATATGTGAAACACAAACAACTTTAATATTTTTGAAACCTCAAAACCTAGCGCTATCGGTCTATATATATACCTCTCAATACAAATAACAATAAGTATCTAAACGTCGCGTGTGTTTACATACCGCACGGTCCCAGTTATCGTAACACTTTAGAGTCCTTTTTCGGCATAGCGAGTGACATTTTAAATGACCGCCCGGATGACGCTTTCTTGCTAATAGGTGACTTTAATATTACCAACGCCGTATGGCTAGATAGTTGCACTCTTGGTAAGTTATTATTACAGAGAAGCTGTGACAGTTCGGTCAACACTCTGAATGACTTCCTTGCATTTACTAGTCTTCAGCAATTTAATAGCATTCGCAATGCAAGTAATCAAATCCTGGACTTAGTAATGAGTAACATAAGTTGCAATGTTTTTGGTTGTTCTCACCCCTTAACTCAGGAAGACTTACATCACAAATCGATAGAAATCCGTATAAATATTAATAACTTTACCGAATTAAAGCCAGCGTTAATTTATAGTTATAATTTCTGTGCAGCTGGTTACAATTTAATTAATAACGAAATCAATAGTTTAAATTGGCCTCAATATTTTAAAAAATTGACTTTAGAGGAATGTGTCTCAAAATTTTATATATTTCTAAACAACCTCATAGCTAAATATGTCCCAGGTAAATTTAGATCTCAAAATTGTATTCCTGTATGGCACACTAAACCTTTGCGAAAACTCTTAAACGAAAAAAGAAAATTTTACAAATTATGGAAATTATATGAAAATCCACTAGATTATCAAAGTTTTAAGGTGCTAAGAAAACGAGCAAAATGCATGGAAAGAGAATGCTATAACAGTTACATAAATTATGCCGAAAATAAAATAAAAACTTTACCTAAGTATTTCTGGACGTACGTTAAAGCTATAAAAGCAAACAATAGGTTACCGGAAACTATGAGTTTCAAAGGAAAAAGCAGTAATGACGGTAAACAGATTTGTAATTATTTCAGCGAACATTTCCACTCAATTTATGTAAGTAGCACAGGTAATGCAGCCTATGACATAACGGATACTCCTGAAAATACTTTATTAGATATAGGCTCTATTGAGATAACATATAATAATTTAAATAAGTATTTAAAAAATATAAATACGAATAAAGGAGCTGGTCCAGATGGCATACACCCTCTATTCATACGAAATTGCGCCGACTCGTTAACGACTCCGTTGTTACATTTATATAAGCAGTCATTTAGTACAGGCGTTGTACCACACGAATGGAAACGTGCTTTGATAACACCGATACCAAAAGGTGCTGTTAGTCAAAATATAGTTGACTACCGACCCATTTCAAAGCTATGTCAATTCGGTAAAATTCAGGAAAAAATTGTCACTGAGCAATTACTTGGCGTTGTTAAGCGTGTTGTTACACCTACTCAACATGGCTTCTGTAAAAGGCGTGGTGTGGAGAGTAATTTGTTAAGTATGACAGAAATATTATTGGAGGCAATGGATAAAAACGGTCAAGTGGACGCCATATAACACCGACTTTGCCAAGTGTTTTGACAAAATCTGCCATAATACTCTCTTTACTAAACTTTGGCAGCTCGGTATTCACGGCGATCTATTCCGTTGGATCAAATCATACGTAGAGAATCGTAGTCAGGCTGTAGTACTATCTGGTTATCGTTCCACATACAAATACATGACCTCAGGGGTCCCGCAAGGGTCCCACTTAGGGCCATTACTTTTTGTTTTATATGTGAATGATCTTACCAGGGCCATAAGTCACTCTAACGTACTCCTGTACGCAGACGACACAAAAAATTTCAGAGTAACACGAGACACTTCAGATACTTTATTACTACAGAGAGACTTAAATGACTTTGAAGACTTCTGTAATAGGAACAATTTGTTTTTAAACCCAGACAAATGCCATACAACTACATACACAAGAAAAAGAAATCCAATTAAATTCCCGTATAAGGGCGTGATATCTAGGCGTAATAATGGACTCTAGTCTTACATTTGTCCCACACATTGATGAAATTGTTAACAAATCTTTTAAGTTCTTAGGTTTCCTATTGCGCATAGGTAAACCCTTTAAAAATCCCGCAACATATAAATTGCTCTTTAATAGTTACATACGTAGTCGGCTAGAATTCGCAAGCCCTGTTTGGAATCCTTACCATCAAGTAGGTACATCAGGATAAAATCGAGAAGGTACCTACAACGAAAGTTTATTAAGGCACTAGATTATAGAACTTGCAATCCACATATAGACTACGAGTCATCTCTTGCTTTCCATAACACTGTATCTCTGAAGCGTCGACGGGATCTTATAGATATAACATATTTATTTAAAATATTACATGATATAGTCGACGCTCCTTTTCTTTTAGAGAATATATATTTCCGCGTGCCTAGAAGGCAAGAGAGAACTACTCGCAAGAAAGAATTATTTTCTGTAAAAGCGAGTAAAACCTGCTATGGAAGCAACAGCTTCTTATAGCGATCCTGTGCATTGTATAATGACATATATAATAATGTCGATGTTTTCGAGCCCTCATTAGTTAGATTTAAGAGCCCTATTACAAATTTCAACTCTGCGAGAATAGGTATTTTAAGCGTCCCACCCGACAACTCATTGAAGGTCACGAGTCCACCCACAATACTATGTTAAAACTACGACCAAGCGATTTTGATACTTTTCCCAAGTTTATATTTTTTAGTATTTCTATGGAGTAATTTGTTATCGCTATACCCGCACATTTTTAGTGTGCCATGGGTCTAGTATGTGAATATTTGTTAGAAACATTTTTTTTATTTACCTAGTCGTTTATAGCAAAGGACGTTTTTCGTTTTAGATAAAAATTATAGCTTAGATTAGAATAAAATTAATTACAATTTACATAGGAGTATAAAACACCATAAAACAGAACTACCTATTTGCCAAATTTAATTTTTTTTATAGTGGCACGCCATAATGGCTTTACTCTGCCTGATGAAAAGCAGCCAGTGAAGCCCAAGAAGTGAAAGCGTTCATCACAGCGCTACCACGCTATGCCGAACGCTCTCACTATGGCGGCCTGCATAAATGCTTTTACACGCCCCGCTTAAATAACCCGGGAGAGAAAGAGGAAGGAAACACGTGTACGGGAAGCACATTCCACATACGGGCAGTTCAGCAAAAGAACGATTGCCCAAACTTTTTGGTACGTGTCTTGATGGTCAGCACGGTATGAGGGTGGCTTCTAAGATTTTCCGTGGTAAAGGCGGTAGAAAGCACTAAGGGAAGCAATGTCCCTACGTAGCTGTAACGGCTCCAGACTGGTCGTAATGTCATCGTTACCGATAATACGGACAGCACGTATTTGCAACCTGTCAAGAGCTTCAACCAAATCGATCGAATGGTTTAGGTGTGAAAAAGCAATAGAAAGGTAGAGTTTTTATTTCAGTTGCATTATTACGAGTTAAACGAGGTGAGAATCAAACGAGGCCAAACATTAGTTAGGATTAGAATACTATATGCCTTAATGGCAAGAAATACCTTGCTATATTTGCACATTTCTTAATGTAGCTGTATATCTTAACTTCTTTACACATTAATACCTTTTTCGACCAATGCTGAACATAACAAAATAAATATTAAGAATAATTCAACATCATAGTAAGCGTTCTAGATTCCATATAAAACAAACACTAAATAAAATTAAAAGAAAGAAATACTTTTTAAAAATAGGCTTTTATTTATGTTCTTGTTAATAAAAATAATAAAAAATTTAAAAATAACAATATAAACCTGATTAGAAAAAAATATTATACATATTATATAGGTACATAGGTACCTACATTGCAACCTTTAACGATAATTTATCATATTCGTCTACGTCACAATAATCCCATATTGTAAGTAGGTACATACCTATTAGACATTTTTATTAAACCATAAAACTTTACAGCTTGTATTAAATCTTTGCGTTTTTATCACATACCAAATTTTTTATTAAAAAAGAGCGCATTACATTGTGATGGAACATTAAAGAACATTATTTTAGCATAACTACACCTTCATTATTTTTCTTTTGCAATCACAATGTAACACGCTTTTAGAGTCTGGCCAACGAAAGGTTGACATACGAAATGACACCTCAGATAGACACATAGAGACAAAGCGTTGGCAATCAAATAACTTACTACGAGGTTCAGCTTTCGTTAGCCAGATTCTATTTATAAAAAATGTAAGGTGTAAAGTTTTATGGTTTAATAAAATGTCTAATAGGCATGTACCTACTTACGATATGGGATTATTGTGACGTAGACGAATGTGGTTAATTTTAGTTAAAGGTTGCATTGTCATCAATAAGCGAACGTTTAAGGGCGGTATCTAATTAGTTAATTCTGAATACAATGGCAAAAAATGAGCTCCAGTTATAGTGATTTTTCAAAGTTATGTTTTCTGACAAACTAAATCAATTAAAATAATGCACATCATGAAACATGCTGTATTTTTACTAACACGCACGCAAGCGTCAATAAAAAGATAGCTCAGTGTGCTCCGAGTTTAGTGTGCATATTCGGCTATTTTTGTGTGAGTGTAGTACAGCTGTACGGTTTGGAAAGGGTGTATTTTTTGGTGAATTATGATAATGTTTTGTTGATTATCTCGGTAACAAACCTGTAGTTTTGGACCAAATTTGGTGAGCATGCTCAGTGTGATGTATAGATGCTCCCCTTAAACGTTCGCTTATTGATATTGTTAGACCCTATATAATGATATTTTTCTTTTCTGGTTTAAATTATTATTTTTAAAATTTTAATTCTGTATATTTATTTAAGGACAACCAACAAAACAAACACCATGTACATTTATAAAACAACAAATATTGGGTTACATTCTAAGGCGTTGTCTTAATTAGAGGTTGCAACGACATGCGTAAACTAAATTAGAGTTATTAGGAAGCGTACTATGCACACACTATCATTCACACAAACAAACTACTTAAGAACTACAAGATTTATAAAAGAAACCACAAGCCGATTTTGTATCAATCACCTTGTGTTTGTGGCCCCTCCAGGCAATCTTTTAATTCGGTTATTAATATGGATCTAAACTTACGTACAGGATAAGACATGTCAATGTTAACTGCAGGCGAGCGTAATAAGTGACTATATTGTGCTTGCATTCTGTTAATAGAAGATTATTATTAACAAGAACAATAATAAAAGCTTGTTTTAAAAAAATATTTTTTTCTTTTAATTTTATGTTTAACTTTTTAGTATTATTTTAATAACATTACATATCAATTAAAACGGTTCATCCATTAAGACAAAAATAACATGACGCGGTTATGTCGCTTAATTATTGAGTTCCTATGACCACCTTCCAGCTCCATCATCAGACCCTGCTTGCCATCTAGCACTAAAGTACTCGTCAAGACGAATCAAACGAGTCCATACTCGATGGGGTTATGTCGTTTAATTACTGAGTTTCTATGGCCATCTTCCAGCTCATCATCAGACCCTGGTAACCATCTAAAAACAAAGTACTCGTCAAGACCAATGAAATGAGCCGAAACTCGATGGAGTTGCGTCGTTTCATAACAGAGTTCCCATGACTACCTTCCAGCTCCATCATCATACCCTGGTAACCATCTAAAAACAAAGTACTCGTTAAGACCAATGAAATGAGCCGAAACTCGATAGAGTTGCGTCGTTTCATAACAGAGTTCCCATGACCACCTTCCAGCTCCATCATCAGACCCTGGTTACCGTTGAAAGACAAACTACTCGTCAAGACAATTCAAACGAACCCAAACTCGATGAGGTTGTGTCGTTTCATTGTGAAGTTTATATGGCCACCTTCCAGCTCCTTCATCAGATTAGCACCATGTCATCATAATATTGCATTGTCACGCGATTTACACATGTATGCAAAATTTCAGCTCAATCGGTAACCGGAAAGTGGATCAAATTTAATTTGCAAGATTTGATGACAAACGGACAGGTGAAGCTAAATAAAAACTTGTAAAATTATACTTATGTGATCAAACTTGGTAGTCGCACTATACATGCACTGCCCCTCGATCGATCGATATTGGCGCGAAGAAATTCGACACAGGTCCAACGCTGAGGAGCGCTCGCGCAGTACTAAAGTGCGGACTTTTTTTTTTGAGTGTGAGTGCTGTCGGTCGCAGATGACCTTTACAGCGTTACCGGGCTTGTTTGGGGGCGGCGAGAAACTTGAAGCGTTCCTCAAGCCGTGAGTAGTCAAAATTCCCCAGAGGGATTCCGGTGGGGGATGGCATCTCGCAAGCGAGTCTCCGATACCCCCCCAGAGCCTCTGGTGGTTCGAACCGGTAGGGAGCGGCTAAACCCGAGGGCGCCTCTAGGAGGCACGGTACCTCGGCTCGGGTTTACCGTGTCGTGGGGGGTAAAGTGCGGACGGCCGGCGCATCGCATTTTGTAGTAATTTTGCAGTTGCATTTATCGTTTTTATCGAAATAGAATAATAAATTCATGATTAAAAATTATAAAACCTTCATTCCTCATGAAGTAACAATTATTCAGGTATAAATTTTGCATCAATAATATTATCGTAGATAGGAGAAATTCACAGTTAACTTGAAGCGTTTTTCGAAGTTTTTGACGTGACAACGTCTTATAAATTGGTTTGCCGGGTGACACTTCAAGAAACTGCGTTACGCTCCGCTCACGTTATGCGCTCACAATGAGAGCGAGTGAGAGGCACGCGTCCCTTCCACTCGGGCATGGTTAGCCCGCCTAAGAGCGAGAGAGACAGACATAAAAAGTGAAAGGGACGCGTCCCTTCCATATTATTTCATCCTTCTTCCTACTATACGAATGAAAAACAAAACTAAAAAAATAAAACTTTCGCCCGTATACCGACTTTACAGGCAACCAATTTTTTTGGTTTAGAATAAGATTATTTTTCTATATATAATCAACGATATCTAAAAATTCTGAGGCCCCTAAGCATTTTACGACTATATAAGAGATAACATTCTATTTTTTTTATTACATTTGCTTAGAACAGTAGTTCAATCGATGAGCTCAAAAAAATGCCTCCGCGCATTTTATGAAAATCTTGCTCTGCAATTTTGGGTTTAATTAATAAGTTATACAAAAAGCGAGGCCGCTACGCACTATTCCAATAGGTATTCTACACTATTCATCAAGTCAAAATTGTTGATATATTTTTGATTCCGAGATCCAGAGCGCCAAAGTTGACCATTTTACGCAAAAATCACAGTCGAGATGTAATATGCCTCTTAAGCATCGCATCACTGAACTCATCCATGACCATGACCTTGACACATAAACATAGTGCATATTACTGATTGTTATAGATTTATCATTAGTTTTTTTTTTCGCACTTTTAGAATTTTTGTTTTGTTTTTAACTCACTGTTTGTATATGTATTAGGTTGGGACCTGTGGCCTGTTTTTTGTTCATCTTGATGAAATTATGTTTTTCTCATAAACTTGTTTTATCAAATTGTATGATTTTTCTTGATACTGCTGTCGTGTCCACGTTGTAATATCAAACCTGAAATAAAAAAAATATTTAAATAAATACCAGAATAAAATACATTGCAATGTAAACGATAGATGGGTTACATGATTCTGTTTATAACTTACCCAAAGTTTCTGGCCTATGGGCATGTAGTGGTTTATTTTTGTTTTCTATTGGCGGCATCCTTTATCCGCGTTAGAATAAGTAAGTAAGTCCTGGTGCATGTACAGACATGCATCAGGACGATTTGTGTAGCCAACATTTTTTGATTGTTTAACTGGAAAACAACTTAATTTTAAGGAAACATTTAATTTTTTTTAACAACATTAACATTAACATTTAACATTTAAACTTTGCTGCAAAATATGGGTACCTACATATCTAAGTCTTACCTTACATACCTCGCAGAATGTAGATGTCTTTTGCGCGTTGTACTTATTATTTTCTTTTATTTATAGTCTCTCACTGAGACCTTTTTATGTTGTTCTGTATTAATCATGTAGTGTAATTTGTAATGTAAAGAACTGTTTTTTACCAATGTTTTGTACTGTCGCAGCGACCACGTCTGTCCCTGAGCGCAGTGCGCCGTTACTGGCCTGGGCTTGCTGCGCGCGTAGGTAGTCCATTAGTAATTTAGTATTGTTGATTTTGATTTTTTCAGTTAAGATTATATAAGTATTGCCTGTTATTCTTTTGATTGTAAGTAAGTTTGCCTCATATAATATAAATGTATAATTTAGGGAACTTTAGGTTTATAGTTAATAATTTGTTCGTAGATTTATTTAAAAATATGTACCTGTTCGTTCCTAAATAAATTTAAAAAAAAAAGAATTTGTAAAGTGATGTTGCACCGTTTTGTTCTTAGATTAGAGGATTCCTTTTTCTGAGGTTTTGTTTCATTTGCCAACACTCATGCACGTTCACAAACACCTAACGGTTAATAATCCACTATTATTTTACTTTAATGTTCGAAAAAACACAAATTTTAGAAAATAAAACATAACTGCAGACATGACGCTTCACTTTCCCGCCAAGAAGTTCCGTCTTATTTCTATTTGGTTTTATTTTGAGGTTTTGAAAATTACTGAATGACAGAATGACTGAATGAATGATTAGAATGTTTTTTGTCGGTTGATTTATCCCTTTTGGGAAAGGCAAAGAGATCTAGCCTTTTCATCAGCGTAGGTAGGTCAACCAAACCTATGTTTTATGTCTTCAGTATAACAAACATTTATTCAATGTGATACTTGCCAAAAAGTAGGTACTCATTGAGTAAAAGTATCGAATACAAAGTATCGAGTACAAAAGTATCGGTATCGAAAGTAACGATACTTTTTTCGTGTCCCTATTGGTGATTGGTGATGGTGAGCACTGAACAATAACATTGACAGCTGACTTGGGTACTATTTTTTAGCTTGGTTTGTTTTATTTTTAATTATTCAAGAAATTGATGTTTAAATAGATAGAAAAGGATACAATAAAACAAAGTTATGACTAGTTATGACAATATAATAACTTTTGTGCTTACAAAATATCAAACTTAGAATATCTAAGATCTGCGAGTGTGACTTCAACATTGAATTGCTGGACTTCAATGGTAACTTTTTGCACTCAACAAAATTGAAAGTAAGTAAAAGATAAAGTATATCCACATAAAACATACTTAAAATATAACAATGGTCTTATTTTAATTTGTACTTACAAATTTAAAATGTTTTGGTTATATTCTTTTATCATTACTTGTATCTCAGCTTGATAAGGTAAGGACTTATACTATACATTCATTTTACCTTATCTTGTAACATAGAAGGACATTCACGCTAGAAGTGAATTGTCATCTCCACCTTTTTGAAATGTGTGGGCAGTACACATAACTAGTATAATTTGGAGACTTTAGGACTTTCAAAATGAATTATTTTACTATGAATTAACTAAAAATGCAAGTATGCTTTAATTAATATTTATTTGGTGGCATTCTTTGTTTTATACTAAAGTAATATTAAAAATGAATGCTGAAGTTAAGTAAATACATATTATTTCATAGGGATTTTAGATACCTACCACATTTAAAATATACCTGTGTTTTCTAGGTTTATAAATTATAAAATTCAACATGTGTGACTTACTGCAGTCAGTGAAAGAGCAGGTGCTGGACATAGAAAACAGCAATACCATTAACATAGAAATAGATGACAATCCAGAAGAACCAACTTTTGATACTTTACCAGTTGAGGTAAAATCTAAATCTTTTTTCATTTATAATATTCACATAGTAGGATTATGAAGTAAGAATAAATTATAGTGTCTATACAAATATTTGTTGCTAGTTTAAAGGGTAATATTTGTATTATATTTCAGATTATATTAAAAATATGCTCATACCTAGATCCTTACTTTTTGAGAAATACTCTTAGTAAAGTTTGCAGAAGGTTTGAGGACATACTTGCAGATGACCATCTATGGAAACATTGGGTTCATAGTAAAATAAATGGGTGCTTTCCCGCATTACTTGACTTAAAAATATTAGATGAACTTCAGATGAACTGGGAAGATATTTGCATTGATATGGATGTGGAGAAGAGAAAGTGGTCAAATGTCAAGGATACTATGAGACACATAGTGGTGAAAGATGTTCACTTTGCCTCTGTAGATACTGTTCTTTTAGTAAATGTAAGTATAAAAGTATTCAGTACAAAATGTATTTGTTTTTATATAATTAATTTTAAATATAGACTTATTTGTTATAAACTGCTGGTAAATATTGCAGAATGGAGAGTTATGTATTTCTGGAGGTAGAGACCGAGGTATGGCATTATGGAATGTTTTGGATATAGCTCCCCATGATCAGAGTGACAATACTACTACCCTCACGGATGCTAAGCCAAGGCATATTAAACATGATGCTCACTCAGGCTGGGTCTGGGATCTAGCTCCTGATAACATTGAGTCAGCAACAAAAGTGTACTCTGCTTCATGGGATAACACTGTCAAAGTATGGGACTTGGCCTCTGGCTTTGAATGTATCGAAACTTTTAAGTGAGTACTATTACTGCATTCTAAAGCATAGCATAGTTTTGTTGATCTATTTATCTGTAAACAACTATTTTCAATGTTACATCTGGCCTCTCTTGTGGACCTGCAGCTGTGTAGAGACATTGCTTCTCTCAGTGTCTTCTACCGGAATTACTATGGAGAGTGTTCTGAAGAGCGCGTTCGGCTTGCGATCTTGCTCGCTAAGCAACTTTCGCAATGCCGGGTCGTTGGATGGGTGACCAAATTTATAAACATCTCGAGCTCCTCCGTGCTTCGGAAGGCACGTTAAGCCGTTGGTCCCGGTTGTTGTCGTAAGATGGCAGCCGTTAAAACCCACCAACCCGCACTGGGCCAGCGTGGTGGGTTATGGCCCAATATCCCCACGTGCTATTGTTCACGTGGGAGGCCTGTGCCCAGCAGTGGGACGTTTATAGGCTGATGATGATGTAGATGTTCTGAAGAACTTTTTTTATCTTAATCTGCCCTTTCCTCTCCCGGACTACACGTGCTGGTCTTAGGAACCAGCATTATACTGTGCAGACTATTAGCACTCGTACCAAAAAAATTGGCAAGTCGATCCTCTGTAAGACCATTCAGCTTTGGCATTCTTTGCCGGTGCATGTGTTTTCCCAGCTCCTATAATTCTGTTAAGCGGGAAGTGAAACGGCATTTATGCAGGCCGTCATGAATGGGTGCGCTTCTTGCCGTGCTTGTTCCACGGTGAGGAGCGCTCTTATTATTTTGGACTGCATCAGCTGCTTACCATCAGGCAGGATTTAGTCACTATAACGAGTCAAATAAAAAAAAAATTATGAAAAATTAGCTTCATGAAAATCAATATTTGAATGGCATAATGGTTAACTTGAAATTTCTTTTCAATATTGACTATAAATCTTCTAACAAGCAAAAAAATTAATAAGAGCCTTGAAACAAATTGCTTTAAAAGATGCAAACAAAGACAACTGCTTAAAACTTTTGTATTTTTTCTTCTCAGATGTGGTATGTCTGCACTGTCAGTGGTGAGCACTGATAACTATGTAATGGCTGGACTTTATTCAAAGAAGATACTGTCTTTTGACCTGCGTGCCGGTGCACATCCAGTGAATGCTTACAAACCACACAGGGGTCCAGTATTACAACTACATACTTACAAGAATATGGTAGCATCAGTAAGCGAAGACAAAACTTTGGCTATATGGGATAAAGTTGCTGGAAAATTGGTTGTTAATGATGTTAAAATACCTACAGAGAAAGCATATCCAGTTTGCATTAGTTGGACTCCAACAGCTTTGTATATCGGAGATTCTAAGGGAACTTTACATCTGATGCATCCAGAAAATCATGTCCATGTCAAATCACATGAAATTTGGCCTGAGCCCCCAGTTATTAAACCATCCAGCAAGATAACAAGTTGCTATCAAAGTCAAGGGAATCTGATTGTTTGTTCGGATAGAGGTGAAATAAAATTTTTCTACAACTGCTATCCACCACAAGAATATACTAATATTAAAACAAGTACATTTGATGTGACTCAGGTAATCATTAAGTATTGTTATTGTATTTTCACATTCTTTCAAGAAAGGCACTCTAAGAGACCTATTACATCTCAAATGTAATTTTTGCGTAAAATGCCCATTTTTGTATTTTGTAATATTTTGCAGTTGTATTTATCGTTTTTATCGAAATAGGATAATAAATTCATGCTTAATTACAAATCTCCACTCTGTGAGAATAAGTTGAGTTCGGACAGCTGGCGCAATGCATTTTGTAGTAATTTTGAAGTTGTATATATCGGTTTTATCGAAATAGGATAGTAAATTTATTATAAAATCTATATTCCTCATGAAGTAACAATTATTCTGGTATAAATTAAGCTCAATAATATTGTCGTAGATAGGAGAAATTCACAGTTAACTTAAAGCGATTTTCGAAGTTTTTTGATTTTTTTTCTATATAATTTCAAAGATATCTAAAAATTCCGAGGCCGCTACGCACTATACGACTATATAAGATATAATATTCAAATTTTTTTATTTCATTTGTTTAGAACAGTAGTTCAATCGATGAGCTTAAAAAAGTGCCTTCACGCATTTTATGAAAAATTTTCTCTGCCATTTTGGGTTTAATTAAAAAGTAAAGCAAAATTTACAAAAAGCGAGGCCGTTACGAACTATTCCAATAGTTATACTACACTATTGAATAAGTCAAAGTTGTTAATGTATTTTTGTTTCTGAGATCAAGATCGCCAAAATTGGCCATTTTACGCCAAAATCACAGTGTTTGTCATAGGATGGCGGTTGTTAAGAGGGTTAGACGTTGAAAACGGAATAATTGGCGTTTTCTATTAGCTGCTATTCAAAATATTTGAGATATTACGCACTAAAATTTTCAATATGTATTACAGAACGTATGTGTGAGGGGATGACTGTTTCCAAAACACGATTGGAAACATTTTGTTCAATAGAAAAAAATCCTGAAATTACCTCTAAAATTTCATATAAATGCACATTACCACCGTGTTTTACATTAATAATTCCTATAAAATCATAAACAGATAGATATTTACCTTTTCGATTTCTTTACTGAATAGGATTTCCAAAAATCTAAACATTTTTTTTATTAACTTTTTGATAAAAATGTGAATGGCGCTTACGAATTAGACATGGGCGCCGAGTAAAAAAAATCCAGCGGCGGCGCGCCTTAAAAATATGCTCGGCGGCGGCGTGAAGCCGGCGGCGTGGGATTTTTGAAGTCGTTTTTGGATAAGTAGTTAAAGGTAGAAATAAGAGTGATAAATAAAACCAACACTGTACAAAGATTTCAACAACAAAACATTATATCGTCGCCCTAGAGCGAAAAGTCACTAAGTAATTATTTTATTTTTTTATTTTTATTTTATTAGGGATAACAACAGCCAACAATAAATTTTGTGTAACATTGTGAATGTGCAACTACATAGGCCAATTAGAGCTATCCACATTTTACAATTTAGAAAAAATATCCACTAGGTACTTAACATAAAAAGAACTTTTTCGGAACACAATAATGTTTTAAAGTTACAATTAGTTTCAAACGCTATGTTTACGAGGGGATAATATATGTTTAGATATGATATGAATTAAATACACCATATTATACATAAATACACACAAATACACACGTATACATATTAATTACATACATAAATACAAATATACAATATTATGCATACACACAGAGAACACACCTAAGTACATAAACTCAAAACAGTGCACCAGATAAACTGATGTTAACGTCTAGTTCAACACAATATTAAAGTAGTTCATTCCTAAAGGTGACTTTAGAGTTTATAAAGATGTCGATTTCCTGAAATTTGTTGTTGTAAGTGCTCGTCATTCTAGTGAAGTTAAAATTGATAATGGAGTTCCTCCTTCTCGTGTTCCTCAATGCTGAGGGTCGTGACGTCCCTTCTGCATCACTTTCTCTCTTATGCTTTTCCTCCATCTGTTTCTGTATCTGGCGGTCTAGAGGGCGCTGTGAACTGAAGAGTTAAGAGTGGTGCGGATCTGGTCAGACCAACGTATTGGGCTGCATCCTCGAGGTCGTTTCCCGTCTACTTTGCCGGTCGCTATTGAGTTTGTCACCGTCTTTCCTTGCAATGTGACCGAAGTATTCGAGAATTTTACGTAGACATCCAAGGATGACAGCCGCGAGGAGATTTTGAGTTCTCGCAATATAGAGACGTTAGTCCGAAATGCTGTCCAAGGAATACGGAGCATCTTTCTCCAGCACCACATCTCAAAAGCGTCAATGCGTAATGCGTTGCGGTCTGCAGCTTTTAGTGTCTCTTTCTTTAAGTCCAGCGCCGTATAAAAGATCGAGAAGACACGAGCCCGTATCAGTCTGGTTTTGGTTTTTAAGGAAATATTGCGATCTCCAGATTTTTGCAAGCTGAGACATGGCGCTCTTAGCCATGCCAATTCTCCTGCGCACTTCTTTCTCGCACGAACCATCGTTACTGATGTTGGAACCCAGGTATATAAAGTTGTCCACTATTTCTAGGTCCAATGCGCCAGTGAGTTCCAACTTCTCAGATTTATAATAGGCGAAATCCGAACTGGCAGTCACTGAAGAGATCATTGGTCACAAGGTATGCCAGCAGTCGAAAGTTCAGTATACGTTCCGTATTCTTGTAGAGTATGGACTTGATTGAAATCATCTTACAGTAAGATGGATCGGCACGGCTACCTTTTTTGGGCACAGGCTGCACATTAGCCAGCTTCCACGACTGCGGAACTAGACCAGTCTCAATCTCAAGTGAGAGGCGATGCAGCTGGTGTGTTAGAACAGCAGACAAGTTAGGTGCACACTTACGTGGGACTATGGCCGGGATTCTATCAGGACCACTAGCCTTAATCACGTTAGAGTACGGAGAGCTTTATGAGTATCTCTTTGCTGCTGATGTGAGGTTCTCCCATGGAGAGGTCGGCTATAGGCAACTTAGGTGGAACCTTGCTAGCGACTTCCAGACGTGAGTTCTTTGCAAAAAGAGTAGAATTACCTTCTCAGCTGCAGTGTGGGCAAGTGAGCCGTCAGGCTTTGTCAGCGGTGGAAATAAAGGTATTTCCAAATGTTTCGCACCCATTTGTATTACCTATAGCTGACCCCTCTATGGGGGAGCTTCATGTCCGCGGCGGAGAGGTACTCAAAGCTCTCCGTGGAAATAAAGGTATTTCCAAGTGGGTGCGAAGCATGTTTAACACCGTTGGAGCCGATGTGATTGAATCGTGCCCTACGTAATGTTCTTTAACTGGGGCTTTCTCAGGGTCTGGGTACCCGACGATTTGCGCGCTCGAGCATTAGCTCAGGCTAAGAAAGCTGACGGGGTTCCGGTTACAGTTACAGCAGTGTGCCATACGCATCATCATTTCTAAGATACTATGCCAACGCGTTGGTGTGGACGTCTTAACGCTAGGTACGTTCGCGAAGTCCCCAAACAAAGGCCGTTCTTCTGATTCTTCTCCCTCTTGATCGGAAATAGGGTCGCTGACGCCCCGCGCGGCGCCTGCACGGCCCACGTGAGTAAAGAATAAACTGAGATTATGGTTACAAGAGCCTACACATTGGAACAGTCTAGTCGGCGCGAAATTTTGAACAGTCGGCGGCGGCGGCGGCGCGCCATACCTAAACGGCGGCGGCGAGCCACGGCGGCGCCCATGTCTATTACGAATTACCGCGGACCCCGCACCGCGCAACACCCGCGATGACCCGGAATTTTCGCTGACCGCCTAACCCCCCTTAACCCACCAACCATACCATTGTGTTGGGCCGGATCTCCTCATGAGCTAATGCTATACCTGTACACAGCAGTGTTTAATAGTAGATTGTTATACAAGGGGCTAAAATTACCCATTATATACGAGGTAGTTTTACTCCCGAGCTTTAGCGAGGGAGTAAATAGAAACCGAGTTTTAATGGGCTTTTAGCGCCGAGTGTTACACTCTGCTTTTCACTACGAATGCGAGAAAATAAAACAATCCAATACAATATGAATTGGTTTATTTTATTTAAAATTAACCCATTAGTTGCTTTAACGACACCCAAGGGAAGAGAATGGTTGGTAGTATTATTTTGATGAGCCCATCGCCGCTCTATGCTGTTGGATAGTAGATATATGCAGTCTTTCCATCTGTTCCCTTGAGTGTAGTCAAAGGCGACTAACGGACTAAAGACTGCACATACATCCAACAGCAAAGAGCGGCGATGGGCTCATCAAATTAATATTACCAACCCTTCTCTTTTCTTCGATTTGGTAAAAGGGGACTAACGGACTAAAGACTGCACATACATCCAACAGCATAGAGCGGCGATGGGCTCATCAAAATAATATTACCAACCCTTCACTTTTCTTCGATTTGGTAAAAGGGGACTAACGGACTAAAGACTGCACATACATCCAACAGCATAGAGCGACGATGGGCTCATCAAATTAATACTACCAACCTCTCTCTTCTCTTCGGTGTCGTAAAAGGCGACTAATGGACTAAAGACTGCTCATACATCCAACAGCATAGAGCGGCGATGGGCTCATCAAAATAATATTACCAACCCTTCACTTTTCTTCGATTTGGTAAAAGGGGACTAACGGACTAAAGACTGCACATAAATCTAACAGCATAGAGCGGCGATGGGCTCATCAAAATAATACTACCAACACCTCTCTTCCCTTGGGTATCGTAAAAGCGACTAACGGGCTAAAGGCTCACCACCTAAGCACATGTGCAGACTGTGCAGTTTTTTCTTGCTGAAGCGTGGTCTGTGTTATCTCAAAAAAATTGTTGATATAAGTAAACAGTAATAAGTCGAGGCTTTATTCATGATTATTCTACATAAGACTAAATACTTTTTCGTTTTTGTAGGCTCATTGTCATGTGACAGACAAAAATTTAAAAAAAAATTACTTTTTCCCCTAGGGCGAGAAAAGCTATTTTAGCCCCGCTCTAAAACGCTACAATGACGGTCTTTTTGAGCAAGAGGAGTGAAATAGTTATTTGTTATACAAGAGTGCAAACTTGCTTTTTAACCGCGTGCTCAATTTTGATGACCGAGCAAACGAAGGATTCTAAAATTGAATCACGAGCGCAGCGAGTGATTCAAAAATTAGAATCCTGAGCGTTACCGAGGGAATCAAAAGAGCACGAGGTGAAAAATCTTTGCACTCGAGTGCAACACGTAACTTTTCATCCCACCTCAACGAGGAAATTACCAACCAAATTAAAAAAGTAGGTACACCTAAAAGGTTCCGAGTCTGAGTTTTTAACAATTTAAAAAGGTCGTATGATAAATCGGCACCATGGAGGAAGAAGAAAATAGGTTTAATGATGTTTTGAATACACATACTAAGTGCACACGATGTTCTAAATTCAATTTACTTTATTCTCTAGCGGATAAAAACGGCTTTTGCACTCAGATATCGAAGAGTAAAAATACTCTTTCCGAGATGGGGGGATGAAAAATTCTTTAATTTGTAATTTTCAGATGCGTTACCTGAATGGTGTGATGGTGATAGGAACGTGTGATTCTGCTCTTGAGTTTTGGATCCCCAGAGAAAAATATTCGGAATTATATTAAATCATGTAAGTAGGTAGGTATTAGATCTAATGATTTTATGTACAAAAGTTTATTACAAAAAATTATTTTCTTGCTTGTTAGCTATTTTAATAGTATAAAATGTTGGTTACAAGTTAGTTTAATATTGTTATTCAGTTTTTATTTTTATTTTAAAGTAGTGAATAGTTAAAGTACTAACTTACATATACGAGTAAACAAGATGCTTGTTTGCCATAGGTTTTAAAATTAAAAATTCTTCTTTAAAAAATAAGCTTTGGCGTATTTCAGGTGGGTTTACACTCGCGCCTCAATGGATCCGCAATCTGGCTTTAATGTTGGAGTGTTTCTTCTCCCAGTCTGGTTGCTATACAGAGGGTAATATTAAGAGCCCAAACTCAAGTTTATATTCGGCCCAGTCATCAGATCTTTGTCACCAATTACGCTCATCATCATCAAGACCAATGAAAGCTAGTAATAATGTAGAAAGCATAGCACAAAAACTTCACGTTCTGTGTTAACGAACTAAACAGACTGACAGTTAACTCATAATAAATTACTAAACTATTCTATATACTTATTATTATTCCAAAATTCCTTTTGTGAGGTCTAGATTGAGTTTGGTCGTAGTTAAAAAAGATGGGTGTAGTTTTGTAGATGTGCACATAATTTCTAAATCTGACAACAGTACTAACTCTTTGACGAGTTGGCGCTTTTGCGCAAATTACCTACACCTAACCAAAAATCTTTTGAGTGATTCGCGAAAACTTTATGGCTTGTTATTCAAAGTTTTCTTTTGAGTGAGATATGAGATAACGTCTTAATGTTTATTGTATAAAAATAAACAATAAACATAAAACTTACAACAAATAGAAAGGAAAAGTTTGGCTATCTTACCACTTTGAAATCCTAAAGGGTTTTTCAACTTTTAATAAATCATGAACAATTATCTAACATCCTTTCAAAGTTCTTTCTAATTTCATGTATTCTTTTGTTTTAAAGAAATACGAGAAATATTATAAAAAAGCCCTTACCATTTTCCATAAAGACAAAGAAGTACTTACTCAAAAATCTTTTTTTTTTAACTTAGCTGATTGCAAATAGCGCTGGCTGCTAAGTGTAGTAATGTAGAAGTACTACCTATCTTCATCACAAATATTTGTTTATTCATTAATTTCTTAATTATCTTATTGAAATTATAATGTTTGCCTTATAGAGACGGTAAAATATTTAAACTGTGATAAAATGTTTATAACATAATCTAATCATAATTAAATGGGACTGGTAGTAACTGTTTGACTAAAATGTGTAATGTATTTATCTGCGTGTTTTTGTTTGTTAAAATCCAAATGAATTTCCACAATTAGTTTCGAATGAATACTTAATTTTTTCCTAATTCACTTTATTTTAAAGTTTAATGTTTATTCTAGTTGTGCGTATTTTATTACCTACGTGGTTGGAATGTGACAAAACAACGTCGCATATTAGCTTATGAAGAATATAATTGATGACTTACAAAATACCTATTTATATCTCAGAATCATCATCATCATCAGCCTATAAATGCACAGGCCTCCCACGTGAACAATAGCACGTGGGGATATTGGGCCATAACCCACCACGCTGGCCCAATGCGGGTTGGTGGGTTTTAACGACGGCCATCTTACGACAACAACCGGGACCAACGGCTTAACGTGCCTTCCGAAGCATGGAGGAGCTCTAGATGTTTTTAATGGTCACCCATCCAGCGACCCGGCATTGTAGAAGTTGCTTAGCGGGCAAGATCGCAAGCCGAACGCGCTAGCCGCTGCGCCATCGAGCTCCTCTATCTCAGAATAATACTTACGAATGGCATGTTTCCTACACTTACATTGTATTTTTTTGCGTTTATGGTCGTTAGATGTCCATTCATCTATACTTGAATGACTTTAGCAGTTTCTAAAATATTTTTGCAAGTACCTTCTTAATATAGTTTAAAATAGTTTGCATGTGAGAGAAAATGGCATCTGTTTATTTATTTATAGCATAGAAATATTGCTTTATATACATGTACTGCAACAGCAACCAGTTTATTAAGATCTAATAAAGTTTTATGAAGTACTAAATTATTTGTATGTAATAATAATTAGTTAATGTAAAAATGTCTTAATAATGTAAGTACAATAGGTGCTATCTGTATAATGATAACTACATTTTTATCAAGCAATGGGGTATGTAGAGTAGAACACCCTACCTCTTTCCATGGACGATGTAAGGAAACTGAGGACGAAAAAGGGTTTATTATGCATGACAATGTTTTTAAGCGGTGACTGGATCATCGTGTGATAATAATATCGTGGGCGTCCGCTGCATTGTGCGGGTCCCGCGTACAGATAGTCCGCATATGGCTTTGTTTCTAGAAAAACGTAGAACATCGTTACCTTGGTATCATCGCATTCCTTCACACGCGTAGCCAACTCAAGACTTACCGAGAGCTTAGCGCTACGAACGGCCTTAGAGTGGATTGTTTTTTCTAATCTTCATCCGTCTCAGTCTCAGGCATAAAACCGCGCATAAACGCGACACGATATAAAATATAATTCTATGTATTTATTTATACCTACCAGTACAGAAAACCAATATTTTGTAGCTTAACAGAAGTGCCCTGCGTAGTACCTATCACAGAATAACTAATACCTACTACCGTACAGAAGGTTCACTGTCTAACGGCGAAATTTAAACTTATCGTGTGACCCGAGCGTGCATATTCCGTTAAGCAACGCTAACTGCAAAGTGGTAAGGCGACGGTGACCCCGACCGTACCTAAACTGCGGAGTGACGCCCCCTGCTAGTACTACGACTTGTGGTTACCTATTGAAACGCATAAAGTTTTTCGCCATAAACTGACAATGCATCATGTTAATGACCATAATCGTCACTTGCCATATGTCTATATAGCATAACTTCATAACGCATAACATAAATGGCCAAAATTTAAAAGGCATAACCATAGAAAAGCATAATTTCGATAAGCAAGTAACAAAAGGCATATTTTTTATTCGCCATAATGTTCAGAAGACATAATATTCAAAAAGCATACATGCAATAACAATAACTGTCAAAATCCCTTAACTCTTGACAAGTTAACACTTATTTTATTTAAGTACAATAATTTCTAAAAGAATACATTGGTACATTTGATTTAATATACATTTGATAATAATAATTATAATAATCTAATAATATAAAACTTATATAATGAGCTAACAAGCGTGCAGCATGCAGGCAAACATGCAGCATGCAGGCAACCATGCAGCAGGCATGTTTTCTGTCACGGCTCCGGCGGTTCCACGCGAGCTTATCGTCGCAGATGGTTTTCGCTCACCACCGCGGCTTCGGTTTGCCTCAGCCTCAGCCACGGCGGCGAGCGTTAAACCCACCTGCTCCTCAGCTCGCGGGCCGCCTCGCCCCTCCGCGCCTACGCGGGCTTGAATTACACTCTAGCGTAGGGTAGACAAGACTACGTGGAGTCGGTTTTGCCGCGATTCATTTCTTTCACCGACTTTTTAAGCACAAACTTACTGCCTAACGCAATGATGTTACAATAAAAGGAGGTTTAATATAATATCATTGGCCTAACGTATGTAAATGTTATGGTCGTTATGGACATTTACAATTATCTTTATAAAACTACGGCTTTTATGAATTATGCTGTAAGAGTATGTCTAACAAAATTATTAATGATACAATTATGCGTTTTAAAGTAGGTATGCTTAATAAAATTATGACAAACATAAATACAGATTGTAATGATAATCGTTTTTATTAATATGTCTTTCAACGATTCTGCGTTATTATGTTTATGCGTAATAAAAAATTTGCTACAAGCTAAGCTATTATGCTTTTTGAATTGTATGCCATATGATGTATGGCAATAAACATTCTGCGTTTCAATGTGTCACCCTACCCACCCTAATGTGTAACTAGTGAATTTCACTACAATTTATATTTAATCGTAGCAGAGCCACCGTGGCGAACTTGTGAAACTGATTTCATCATTGACTTAGAAAAATACAATTTGTGCAAATTGTGCATAATATTTTTTTTGTAATATGAAGTAGGTATTAATGGAAGCCCCTATCCTCCTAATAATGTAACTGATCTCTTACCTCTCTCTTAATACCTTTTTATAATAATGTAAATTTTGTTTTGAAATAAACTTAATAAAAACTTGAAAAAATTGTTTCTCTTTCTAACTAAGTACTTACTTACTTACCTACATACATGTCGTTAGACAGGTTTTCGGGACTACCTTACCTTGCAATTATAAATAAGTTTATAATTTATTAAATAAAAATCAGTTGCCGAAATGTTTGTACGCGGCGTCACTTTAGAACGGCTCGACCGATTTGGCTGATTCTTTTTTTGCTGTGTTCGTATATAGGCGATTTTCCGAGATAAAAAAAGAAATTTGTTTCTAATGACTTCATAGATGGCGCTTAGTAAAAGGCGAGTCCATGGAGAGCACGTGTATGGCTGCGTAATGGTATCAGAAAATATCAATGTTGTGCAATTGTCAAACTGAACGAAATTAATAGTCTAAAGATCAGAGTAAAGAATGACCTTCACGGGGCTGGTTAATGTATTGGAACTGTACTGGAAATGTATTTTAAATCAAATTTAATATGTTAAAAAATATATCGCGAGTGGGTTGGCTGAGAAATTTTAGTCCAATACCTCCTATAAGTAATGATTAATTTAATAGCAAAAAAATATTTTGGTGTGTGTGTGTTTGTAATGAGATTATCTTTATATAAACATAAATTTTATTTATTTAACCAGACGGTTCAAATTACTAATATTGACTTACCTACCTGTTAACACCTGCCTACCCAATGTTATGACGGCAAAAAATAGTCAACCTAACGTTTGCATATTCTATAGGCTTCATACTTTCGATTGGTACCTATGTAATTTATCTATTCTTCTATTATCCAAACCAGTGCAATGTTAGGCGCGAAAAGGATAAAAACACCCGCGTCTGTAGAAATTCCCGCGAAATGCGCAACTAAGTTGAAAGCCCGAGTCGGGCTTTGTGCCAGTTTCGAGCTTTTTGAAAAAGCTCGGATATGGCGGCTTGCCAGTTAGAGGGCTCTATCGGGGGAGGCGCGCCAGCTGAGAGGTTATAATAAATAAATTTCACAACTGTCACACCAACCATTCAGCCCCAAACAAGCATAGTCCGAACTATGGTGATTAGCTGCCACACCGACCGAGCACGGCTCGCGAGGCAGCCTCGCGAGTCAATGCCTCAGCCGGTGTGGACGTGGCTCGGGCTGCCTCGGGCGCACGTTGCCTCGGCCGAGCGTGCCTCGGGGTCGAGCCGTCGGCTGTCGGTAAACAGGACGCGCTCAAAGGTGCCTCAGGGTGCGCTGTGCGTTCGGTGTGGATGGTGGTTCTCGGGAACTTCTGATGGCTCGGCCTGCCTCGCGAGGCTCGCCTCTTTGTTTCGGGGGTGCATCTCGAGTCTGCCTCGCTAGGCCATGCTCGCGAGCCACTACATCTTTTTTTTTTGAAGTGTGCGTGCTGTCGGTCGCAGATGACCTTTACAGCGTTACCGGGCTTGTTTGGGGGCGGCGAGAAACTTAAAGCGTTCCTCAAGCCGTGATTGGTCGAAATTCCCCAGAGGGATTCCGGTGGGGGATGGCATCTCGCCGCAAGCGAGTCTCCGATCCCCCCCCCCCCCCCCAGACCCTCTGGGGGTTCGAACCGGTAGGGAGCGGCTGAACCCGAGGGCGCCTCTAAGGCACGGTACCTCGGCTCGGGTTTACCGTGTCGTGGGGGGTACGCGAGTAACAGGTACATTATTACGAATGTACCTGTTGCCGGGCGGGGCCACTAGGTACATCGAGGCTGCCGCGCGAGCCCATGCGCTCGGTGTGGACCCAGCTACTGATTAAACATACATAAATACTGATAAACTTCCATGACTCAATCATTTGCCTCTACCGGGATTCGAATCCAGGTCCCTGCGCAACCCACGGTCCCGGGTTCGATATATTAGTAGTCAGGGTCGCTGACCACTCGACCACCCAGCCGTCAATTTCGTTGATTTATTGATTCTCCTAAAATTCTGTAAAATTATTTTAATCTTGGCTCCTACACTTTTTATTATTTTTAGGCTGTGGATAGAGCTCAGAACATTGTTATTGTTCTGAGGGATAGAGTGCCACAAGGTAGTGATTAGATTCTCTTTGGCCACAAGCGGCTTAGAGAGAGCTGGGCCACAGACATATAATTATATATTATGTCTGTGGAGCTGGGCAATAACGCTTTTAAATAAAAGCGAAACAAACGGTATTTTTCGAGGCAAAAACAGTTTTAAGAAAAAGTTTTTTAAACTAATAAAAGCGTGTTTAAAAAAACGCTTTCTTGGATAGTTAGGCTACAACATAAGCCAACGAAATTTCAACTTTATTGCCTTCTAATGTTTCTTAAAACTAAAAATGTCATCAACCTTATTTATATGGCGTTAGAGCGTTTATTTCATTGACGGATGGAATGAACCCGTTTGATAAAGCGTTACGTGCGTAAGCAAGATAGGATTGTGAGCGAGATACGAGTGAGAGTGAGAAAGGTATTGTTCGTTCGTTTGTTCCGCCGGGTGTCGTTCTCTCGGCGAATACAGTTCTTTTTAAAACTGTTTTTTATATGAGCAAGAAAGCGTTTTGTCGTTTCATGGCAAAAAAGTGTTTCAGAATAAAACGCCCAGTACTAAGCGGCATTCTAGTACGATCAGTTACGATGTCGTAATTACGGCATCCTAGTACAAAAGTGTATAGAGTGCCACAATCAGCATTGTATCTCAATCGGTTCGAGACCAGTAGCATATTTTTTATTTGCCATAATGTTCAGAAGACATAATCTTCAAAAGATATTTTTGTATGGAGTTAAATTTCTGTTGTGTAATAAAAAAAAATCAAATCTCGAAATTCATTACCTACTTTCTAAATTAAATTTCTAACCTATCACGTGACCTACAGGAGTAGGGCAGCTAGTATTTCTGTTGTTGTCTAAACTTTACGGCAGATTAAGCGGCGTCACTATTATACCACAAAACTTACGGTTCCCGAACCGATTAAGATAGAGTTCCACTTGTGGCACTGTTTAATACACTTCCTTTGTTCCGGTTTTTAGTTTTGCCTTTTGACTTAGTTGTATGGGTTAAATTCCTTTACCTTTCTTATCTAAAAAAGGTTTTTGGCTGCGGATAGAGTGCCGCAAGCGGCATTCTAGTACGATCGGTTACGATGCCGTAATGGGCGATTTTCCGAGATCAAAAAAAAAGAAATTGGTTCGTAAATGACTTCATAGATGGCGCTTAGCATAGACTAGTATGGCGCTTAAATAAGGCGAGTCCATGAAGAGCACGTGTATGGCTCCATAATATTTATTCCATTCGAAAATAGAAAAAGGTCCTGGATTTCTCAGGACATCTAGGACCTTTCATTCAGATGAAAATAGGTAAGTACTACTTTTTATTATTTAGGTAGACAAGCAAAATTGTAGAATTTATTACTAGCCCTTAGGTAGGTACGGCTCGGCTTTCATAAAACGCCATCTATCGAGTGTTTTTGAACTAATTTTTACTTTTTAATTTGGGCTGTCAGAAAACCGCCCATTACGCCATCCTAGTACAAAGTGTAGCCAGTGAATAGAGTGCCACAAGCAGCAACTTAGTACGATCGGTTACGATGCCGTAATTTGACGGCATCCTAGTACGAAGCGTATAGAGTGCCACAAGCGGCATTATATCTCAATCGGTTCGGGAACCGTAACATATTTTTTATTTATCATAATGTTCAGACGACTTATTATTCAAAAGATATTTTTGTATGGAGTTTTGTTTAATTTAATTAATTAATTTAATTTCTGTTGTCAAATAAAAAAAATAACCTCGAAATTCAAGACAATCGCTACGCTGCGCTTCGCGATTGTCTTAAATTTTTAACCTATCACGTGACCTACAGGAGTAGGGTAGCTAGTATTTCTGTTGTCTAACAAAAACTTTACGGCAGCTTAGGCGGCGTCACTATTATACCGAAAAACTTACGGTTCCCTAACCGATGGAGATACAGTGCCGCTTGTGGCACTCTATACACTTCCTTATTTTATTAAGAAAGAAGACTTCTTGGTGGACTTCTTGGCGGGAAAGTAAAGCTTCATGTCTGTAGTTTTGTTTTATTTTCTATAATTTGTGTTTTGTCGAATATTAATGTGAAATGTTGGTTGATTATTTACTGTTAAGTGTTCGTGAACGTGCATGAGTGTTAGCAAATAAAACAAAACAGTGCAACATGACTTTTCAAATTCTCTCGAAGAAGTCCGTGTGAGACCTCAATAAAGTTCCACAGCTTTATTGAGTCTCTAGGGCTTTTGAGGAAAATCATTTACCATTAAACGTTTATTATCTTTATCACTCATTAGCATCCACTTAATGTAAAGAAAATAATAATTACTATTAAAAACTTGACACTGGCTAAATGTGCTGATCGCACGAAGAATTACTTAGGTGAAAAAAACAAGGCTTGGCGGGAAAGTGAAGCGTCATGTCTGCAGTTTTGTTTTATTTTCTAAAATTTGTGGTTTTTCGAACATTAATGGATTATTAACCGTTAAGTGTTTGAGAACGTGCATGAGTGTTGGCAAATGAAACAAAACAGTGCTACATCACTTTTCAAATTCTCTCAAGAAGTCCGTGTGAGACCTCATTAAAGTCCTATATCTTTACTGAGGACTCAAGAGGTTTGGGGGGACATCATTTATCATCTTAATCACCACTCATTATCATCAAGGGAAAAAAAGAAAAAAAATAACTAGGCAGTATGGTCTCTGACCTTAGCCTGTTCCTTCACGGAACAAATTAAATAAATAAAAAAAATATTTTAATATAAGTTCGAAACTTCAAATTTCTTTCATTTAAAATAAATAACCTAAAAATTCAATGTATTTTGTTTTGTATAAAATTAGTGAATACTATCCACTTAATATTTTTTATTTATACAATATAGTTGAATAAATAAAATCAGTTATTTATCTATCAATCCGTTACTGCCAACTGCCATGAATAATTTAGAAGCACTGCCAGGACCATCAATGGAAAGTCACGGACCTGTTTTTCAGGTCCGTGTGGAAAATAAAGAAAAAAAGGATATAGATGTGGAATTAACAAATAAGTTTTTAACTGGGCAGATGTCATTTGCTGAGTATTCCAGTGAATGGTATGGTGTCGCCGAGGAAGAAGATTTCGATGATAATAGTAGTACGATAAGTGATGAGGAAACTACAGCTTCACCAACCACCCAATCGCCTGAAAAGGTAAAAAGGCGGCGAAGAGTCACGCGCCTCACACCCGCTCTCATGGGGTTGATGGGAGAGGCTAATCTGCGATTCGTGAGAGGTGATAGGGAAATGGCTGAAAGAATGTGTCATGAAATAATTAAACAAGTTCCTGCTGCTGCAGAACCTTACCAAACATTAGCACAAATATACGAGGATGATCCCGAAAAATCCTTGCCATTTTCTTTACTGGCGGCACACTTACGTCCAAATGACGCTAATGAATGGCTGCGACTTGCTGCCATCTCGAAACAGAGAAATGATATCAAACAAGAAATGATATGTTACACTCAAGCTATCAATGCTGATCCACACAATATAGACACACACATGAAGAGGCTAGATGTCTTAACTACATTAGAGGAAACAAAATACCCATTAAATAATCTTAACATAAGCCGTGTGAAATGCTACCACAGAATTGTCACTACATTACCTGTAAGTGAAGGAGAAACTATTATGAAATATGCTAGACTCGCAGCAACTTTGTATCACAATTGTAATGAAGTGGAGAAAACAATTGATGTGATGAGAACTGCTTTCGAGAAATGTTCAAATCTTTTTACCACTGGAGACTTTAATATTCTTTTAGAATTATTAATTACAAAAAAGCATTATCAAACATGTATCAAGATTTTTGTTGGTCATTTAGGAATTGAAATTGAAGCCGAAATTCAAACTGTGAAGACAGATGACAAAATAGAAGAACAAACTAATTATTTAAACTGCACTATTCCAGACAATATGCCAATAGATTTGAGGAGCAAGCTGTTGGTGTGCTTTATACATTTAGGTGCAATTAATTTAGTTCAAACATTGTTAAATGATTTTTTGTGTAATGATGTGGAAAAGGCTGGAGATTTATATATGGACATAGAAGAAGCGTTGTCTGCAGTTGGTTATCATGAATTAGCAATGAAGCTTTTGGAACCTCTGGTGGAGAATACTAGTTTTGATCTTGGAGCAGTGTGGCTCAAGCATGCTGAATGTTTGTATAATTTAGGAAGAGAGGATGACTCTGTTGAATCCTATTACAAAGTTCTTAAGCATGCACCTCAACATCCTGCTGCAAGAAAAAAACTATTTTATATACTTGAGAGAAAAGGCAGTATCGATGAAGCACTGAGTATTTTACAACAAGATTATAAATATGTTGTAAGTGCTGCTCTACTGTATGAACAATGTAAGGTATTAAAGAAATACAACAGACCACTCAAATATTTGGAAGTAGGAGAAGCATTACTATCAAAAACATTTCCAAAGTATAGACATCAAGCAGAATTAAAAATTGCATGGCGTACAAAAGGAGGGATTGATCTTATTCACAATTTTAGAACTATGCGTGGGGAAAATCCTTATCATGAAGATGATATTCATTTTGATGAAGACGAAGATTTTAAACTATCTCCGAAAGAGGAATGGTATTTTTTCAAAGACTTATTAGACATTGCACATAAATACAGGAAATATTCTACTATGCAGAGACTCTCTTATGGTGCTATAATGTCTAAATCTTTAGCCCCACACCGCAAGAATTTAGAATTTCTATGCTTTCAGACTTGTCTTCTAAACAATGATCATCAGCAGGCAATGAGGTTTATTAGAGAATATACTAATAAAAATCCAGGTCCTCGTGCATGGACATTGCTCAACTATGTTCTTAATAAAATTGAACAATATCCTCAAATTAAATTTTTATATAGATTATTTAATAAAGAAAGCAACACTGTTAAAAAGCTATTTCTTGGTAACAATTTTATAACAACCGGTAGATACCTTGTAGCACTAAAATATTTCTTAGAATATCATGAGCAATGTAGAGAGCCTATTTCAGCATTGTTAATTGCAATAACTAGTTTAGTGATGGCAGCTCAAAGGACAATGGATAAGCACCATAATCTAATACTTCAGGGAATATGTTATTTATCAACATACAAAAAATTAAGAAAATGTGATCATGAAGCTAACTATAATTTAGGGAGAGCGTATCACATGTTGAACATAAATAATTTAGCTATTGAACATTATGAAATGGTTTTGAACAGCGACTGTATCACCAAATGCGAACAACATGGTGTTATGGACTTGAAAAAAGAGGCGGCATACAATTTAGTTTTGTTGTACAAGGGACACTCTCCACAAATAGCAAGAAGATACCTGACTAATTATTTAGTGATAGAATAAAGAGTATCCCTAGTATTTTGTTGTATTTATTATTATTTTATTTGTAAGACATGACTTTGATTGAATACTCGAGTAAGTATTAATAATAGCAGTCTTTACCCGTGGTCCCGGTGGGTCGACCCATTACCGGGTCCACGGGTAATTTTAATTACCCGTGGTCCCATGGCACTAGGGATTACATTTGGATGAATATTTCGATATTAAATTAATTAAAACCATGAACTTCAACTTATGATTAGAAGTTATAAAAAAGGAAAAAGTAGTCCGGCAACTTCGTGCGTGACCGTCCTGCGGGGTACAGACGTTGGCGAGGACGAGGTAGCTTGTCATTCTAAAACACGACTACAACACAGTTGCACGCGATGCCCTTCCCCGCTATATACCTGCTGACACCTTGTTGGGTACCTCGTCCCCGCCACCGTCTGTCACCCCGCGGGACGGTCGCGCGCACGAAGTTGCCGGACTATAGTTAGCAATGTCAACAAATCAATAAAGTGTGCTTATTGTTGTACTTAGCAGTCCCAAAATGTTAATTTTTTCGACGAGATTCGAACCTATAACCACTGAAATTCCGGGCTGCCGCCGCCGGCAGGCCAGTGTGCACCTGGCCACCGCGGTGTCCTATCATTAGGCTATCGTGTTTAAATCAGAGTCGTGTGATTTTAGTCCAATTTGTAAGCTAAATCAATATTATTCTGTGCTTGTACACTTGATACAGTAAGTACCTACAGATAAAAACAATAAAAGTTCGATAATAACTAAAACACATGACCCACTTTTCTCTGGTTTATTGCTGGACTAGCTGGCTAGCCTGCCTATTGTCCGGCTTCTAGCTCTAGCCTTAGAGCATTAAACCATGCTCTAAGGCTCTAGCCTTTATTAATCTATATTGGCGACTATTTCTAGGATCCAATATAAAGTAGCTGCTATGAGGACGGACGGTGCAAATTTTATATTATCTGCAAAAAGATTATCCATTTATCCATGATTTTTGAACTGCGGTCGTAGAGCGTGGTACACGCCTGCAGACTGCCACACTCCGATCACTCGTGCTCATGCATAAACATATATAAAAACGAACTAAGGGATGTAGGTAGGAACATCCTCGTCCCTATAATAATGAGAAACATTAATCGGTCTTGGAATCGGTTTATTAACAACAAATAAGTAAGTATAGCACAATTAAACGCACTCAGGCGCAAAATGAATCATAAGCAAGCGTGACGTTGATTGAAACTTAACACAGCCAGCGTTTGTGCGCGCGCCGCCTCGGCCAAAGCTCGCTTTATATTCAACAAGTACAATAATTATCTTTTCAAAACAAACGAACATTGATGCTGGACAAGCTTATGAGTTTAATTTACAGGACGGTAGATGAAACAAACCAACAATTTAATAAGGAACTTTTTACTATTGAACCCTTCGATCATTGAACCAATATCAATTCGTGAGAAAAAAGCTGTGCTACTAATTATGTATATTTTATCCCCATTACAATAGTGGGACAGGACTGTCCCACTGGTAGCAGGGTAATATATCTGGTAGGCTCTAGACTTTCTCATACATCTACATATGAGGGAGATAGGGCCTTCTAAAGTTCTAACCCACTACGCTGACCCAATACGGATTGGTGGGTTTTAACGACTGCTTCCCTACATAAGACGACTTTAACCGTGTCGCGTAGCGGTGAAAGAATACTACCACCCCCTCTTCCCTTGGGTGTCGTAAAAGGCGACTAACGGACTGAAGACTGCACATTATATCTAACAGCATAGAGCGGCAATGGGCTCACCACCTGTCACGCTGAGTACAACAAATTTTGTGCAGTCGCTATTTAGTGAAAAGTAGACTATGGTAAAGGACTGCTTTTCCTGTCCTCATAGTTGACTGACTAACCCTTCGGGGATAATAGCACGATAACAAGCGGGACCAACAACGGCTTAAGGTGCCTACCGAAGCACGAAAGAGTTCGAGATGTAGGTAGGTAGGTACCTACTTATTCTATTTAATTTCTTTACCCATCAGGGACTAGGTAGGTACCCATCTAACTGGCAAGATCGCAAACCGAACGCTGTAGCTGTTGAGACTTAGAGCTTTTAAAAATATACTTTTTTTTACCTTGAATAAAGTAATAGTTACTTATCTCTCAGTTTACTTCAGAATAAACAATGAGTTTTGTTTTAATTTCCAACGACGTTACACAATACTTACTGTTTCTTTGCAACACTTGCCAATTCCCACAGGCAATAATTGTCCTACTTATGTAGTTTAAACAATAAAATGTTAACTGCCTCTTTGGTCTAGTGGCTATAAGCCACCGGTCTTAGACCCAAAGGTCCTGGGTTCGATTCCCAGCGGAGGGTATCTTTGTGTTAGTTGGTGGTAGGTAGGGCTTGTTACGTTCTCCTGGCTAGCTACCACCAATCTATCTAAAGTCTTGTGTTCCGAAAGTTTAGATAAGATAGCCAGTTCCTCAGTGGTTGAGGATTCCTCGTGAAGCGCTTCCATCTACGGCCTTATCATCACTTACCGTCAGCCGTGCGATTCTCTAAGCTAAAGCCTTGATAGCTGCGGCTGGTACGCAGGGCTGAGAAATGACTGTCTCTTTCATATTTATAGAATTAGAAAGAGACAGCAGATCACAGCCATGCGCGCAGCGTCTATGTGTCGCTTAGAGAATCGCATAGCAGGTAAGTGAGATGAAGGCCAAGTGTTTAACCGAAGTGGATAAAAAAGATTGTCTAACTTCAACACCTATCGCAATATACCTACTTAGGTATCTTTTAAGAGTTTTTATATATGAGTTGATTGGTATCAAAACTGGTCAGATCCAAAATTTAAAAATATTTAACCAAGTATTGAGCTGTGTTCATCATTAAGCCAAGTATTGAGCTGTGTTCATCATTAAGAAAATAACAAAACAGTTCAGAAGTTATTTTTGAAACCTAATTAGGTACCTATATAGGGTCAATGTTCCATTCATGGACCAGTTAAGAGATTTGAACTTTTTATTTTTATGATGATCACTAGTTAGTTATTATGAAGAATATCTCGAGAGGAAAC
Source organism: Scoparia ambigualis (assembly GCA_963921215.1). Lineage (NCBI taxonomy): Eukaryota > Metazoa > Arthropoda > Insecta > Lepidoptera > Crambidae > Scoparia > Scoparia ambigualis. The sequence continues at coordinate 32,099,285 of OY992504.1, forward strand.
TCCAGTGAGGATGAATAAATATCTTTTTAAAATTATCTTTGTTGTCTATTTTTTCTCCTTAGAATAATAACATATAGAAGGTAAGTCCGCGCGCCCATTTTGAAGCACTTTTTTTGGAGCCAGATATGGTTCCAAACGCTGAGTTTTCAATGTGCACTACGGAGTTACAAGCGTACGTGTATCTACGTGTCGCCGAGCGCAAGCAAGTAATCGTCACGAAAGTGTGAATCGGTTTAGTGCTTCCCTTTTGACAGAACGCTTGTATGAAGACTATCTTTCTATGCGTTATTATTCTAAGATAGTTATCTAAGGTTTTCAACCCCAAGTCCTCAATAAGTCAAATCCGCACAGTGAACATTCAAAGAGAATCAAATCTTGCTATCAAACTCGGCCTAATACACACTTCACTATCAAACTAAGTCAAATCCAATCTTGTAAACTCAATTTTGAAGCTTTTGTGTATTGTATACTTTTAAGATTTTTAAAAAACATATTTAAATACACCGCCAAATTTTTAACTTTTTCCGGTGTTGCCATATTTAGGAAAATCTAAAATTGGTTTGCTGAAAATTTTCCAAAAATGGATTTGACCAGTTTTGATACCAATTTACTCAAATGATCGTAGTTTCAAGTGCAAGTGACCTTTGCTAGTTTGCTTGCTTATTTACTTCTACTTCACATCGTAAAGGTACAGATAGACATGCTCATTACTAGCACAAAAGTATGCCACTATTGAGCAATTGCTACTTAGTACTATGTGTGTCAAAGAAGCGTTGCTAGTAATTAGCACGCTTAATACGAGCAGTCGTTCGATTTTCGCACATGGCTATCTGCTGCGCGGGTGGAAGGGGGCGTGCTTTGAGCGCGTCTGAACAGGGGCCCAAGTCTGCTAATTTACGAATGGTTAAATGAGTAAGAGAATACCAAATGTGTCAAACAATTACAATGCGATCCAATTGCGATTCAATTATGCCATTCGTAAATTAGCAGACTTGGGCCCCTGTTCAGACGCGCTCAAAGCACGCCCCCATTCTTAAATGAGTAAGAGAATACCAAATGTGTCAAACAATTACAATGCGATCCAATTGCGATTCAATTATGCCATTCGTAAATTAGCAGACTTGGGCCCCAGGTTTGCTTGCTATTGCTATTATGAGCATGCTAATGCTAGTATCGATCTCGCAGCAGGTGTGTGTGCACGCAGAACTTCGCGCCAAAAATGTCTCGCTGGGGAGAAATTGAGCTATAAGTAGTAGACCTTGCAATTCTGTGAAATGCTTCCAATGTAGTTGTACTTACTTTATAATAAATTTTACATAATACAACAAATGTATGTAATGTACTGAACTGTTAGTGTGTATGTATGAATTAAAAAAAGTAAGTACTTAATGAGGGGGAGAGGGGGGTATATTTGATACAAAAAAGCCTATGTTTCAATACAGCCTATACGTTATAAAAAAGGGATAAATCAATGAATCCGCGAAAATCCCCCACAGATATATACAATACAGGTACCTACGCCCTATTACCCGATCTAGTGCACAAGCGCTCCGTTCTGAATTCCCCGCCACAGTTGGCACGCATCCTTTTAGAGATGTCCGCGATTTCAAGATGTGTTATAAAAATATTGTGATTTCGGCAATTTTTTACTAAAAAATTACGCTGTTTTACTTTATGTTTCCTAAAGCAATTGTTTCTTGATATTATGACTAGCTACTCATGATCGTTATCTGTACTTTGGCCATAGATGCATTTATTATTAATTTTTAAAGGCAAACGGAGGGGCCTCCCGGAACCCTCACTGGTCGGACGAAACACAACAGCACCAAGTGCCATTATTTCACGCCGAATATTAGTGAGAGGGTGGTATTACGCCGGGCGAGCCGGCCCAATGTGAACCCAGCGTGGCTCTACCACTCAGTTGGTGTCACTCATTTAGCACCACCCAGGGATCACGTGTAGGGTCTCAAGGGTAAACCTACGGACGCGAGCAACTTTGACCTTTTTTTCCTTGGAAAAGAAAAAGTAGACGGTGCTGGTGTCAAAAAAAAGCAGGAAATAATTCTAAAAGAAAGGAAAATGAATGCTAGGATTGCTGTGCTTGTCTCGAAGACAAAGTAGCAGATATGCGACCTTGCAAAGACTGTTTAAAATAATATCACAAGTATTGCATCGGAATAACCAAAGACGATTCAGAAGCATTTTCATGCCCTGATTGTGATTAGAATTGAGATCTAATTTTTAATATCTACTTTAAGAGAATTGAAAACTATTATCTTAGTTCCTTTACCGTATTTTTGTTATATGGCCTTATTCGGACGCAGTGTTATAATAAACCCTATTAACATTTTCTTCTTTTTATTTTTTTGATAATTTTTTTAGCAAATTAGGAGAGTAATGTTTGGTTTGTTTTAATTAGGAGACGTTTAGGTTTGCCTAAAGATTAAAAAGTTATGTTTTTACATTTGTTTAATTAGCTTTACTTAACGTAAAGAGACAGAGCTGTTTAATGTTATGAGGCCATATCGACCCTTTCAGGATGAAACGTAGTAAAAGCCAAAAGGACATTTTTCAATACGCCTAAAAAACAAAAACGGTAAAATTTGTTTCCTGTATATTTTTTGATTCGCTAAATTTATAATAAACCACTATAACTCATTAAGCTAAGGTTTGCGGGTTGTTTACTAAACAGAAACTCAGAATAACCTACATTCATTAGTTCCAGAGATGGCATGGCTTTTACTACAAAAAAACAAGTTGTAAATGGCTTCTACGACATTTTTCTTCTACTGGGCAACTATAACCTTTTTTTATTAAGTTGTATAAAGCACTTCATAATTTTTTTTATCGAAAGGATTTTTGAATTAAAAGACAATTTAATTGAAATAAGAAGAAAGTGTAATTTAGTGTAGTAAAAGTAGTGTGTTATTGAGAGTTCATCCTCACCTATGCTCGCGTGGTCAAACTACGTTCGCCCGCACTCGCAGGTGCGGAAGAACCCTCAATAACTCATCACAGATTTTCGCGCCCCTGAATGTTTGTCGGACAAATATTGTACATTTCACCGTTCGCTCACTCTGTTCGAAAAAGTGAATTAGAACGCCCAATAATCGATGTGGATTATTGGTATTTCCGTTATTTAAGCGTAGCAACCATTTTATGTAGTCATTTCTGTAAAATCCTTTTAACACTGCAGTCAAATTTAATTTTTAATCATAATATATAATGAAATTCTTAAAACAAAAAGAATCGTTAAAATTGGAATGTATTTGTCCAACTTCATTGTCAGGGGCAAGTCGACATGGAAAGTTATTGCCAAATACAATCCGTTGTATTGTTTGCGGTCCATCTAATTGCGGGAAAACCAACCTAGTAATAAGTTTATTATTACATAAAGATGGTCCACGATTTCAAAACCTGTACGTGTATTCAAAATCTTTGTATCAACCTAAATACAGTTATCTCGAAAAAGTTTTAGAATTGGTTCCAGGTACATCATTTCACAAATATAATCATAATAGCGAAATATTGAGCCCTCACGAAGCGTCACCTGATTCCATTATTATTTTCGATGATGTTGCTTGTGAAAATCAAAACAACATCCGTAACTATTTTGCTATGGGGCGTCATAGGAATATTGATTGTTTTTATATCAATCAAACTTACACCAAAATACCTAAACAACTCGTAAGAGACAATTCTAACATGATTATATTATTTAAACAAGACGACATAAATTTAAAACATGTTTATGATGAGCATGTAGGGTCTGATATGTCATGGCTTCAATTCCGTGAAATGTGTTCAACTGTTTGGAAAATACCATACAATTATATTGTCATAAATAAGGATTGTGAGCGAAATAAAGGATGCTATAGAATGACGTTTGATACATTTATAGTCGTAGATTAATAACTACATATACGGATGTTATTATATTTATAAATCATTTCCACATGAGATTCGGAGATAAAAGGAAACCCAATAAAATGGAAAGAGATCTAAAGAGACAAATCGTTAAATCAGCATCAGCTGTTAAAAGAAAGTTTGACATGATAAAGGATGCAAAAACTGCAAGAAATAATACTTTAGAAACAATATTTAAACCCATAGTTGACCCTCTTAATATGATAGCAAATAAAAATGATGAAAAGCAACATGACAAAGAGACTGTTTATAACCCTCTATTTAAAAAAATAGAGAATAATGAAAGCGAAGAGTCGTATTCGTCTATTGAAGAATTTAACGAACAAAGTAGCGAAGATGAGGAAGAAAATCATGAAAAATTCCGAACAACCGACAAAACCCTTACTGTATCACCTACTCAAGACCATGATGTGAGTGAAGGTTCGTTCAAATCGCTACAATCATCGCCAAACGTTAAAAATCAATCTTTATCATGGTCTACATCATCTGTAGTATTTAGTGCTATACCTTTTGGAATAAGAAATGAACAAGGAAAACTTATGCTTGGAAAAAGTCGCGTTTATGATGACGGCACCACTCTAATATTTGGAAATCATAATTTGAGAAAAACTCTCGGTTTAAAAGAACTATTGTTTAAAAAGAAACCAAACCTAGATGATATTACAGATAACGACCTTGAAAACTATAAACTACTACTTATCGATACTAATGCACACAGACGTAATTATGATCCCTCTAAACCAATAAATAGCAACAAGGGATTTAAATACATGAATATTATAAAACCATTATTCAAAATCTCTAGAAAACCGACCACTGGTACAGAGAGTATTCCTCGAGGAAAAGGTATTAAACTCGTAAAAAGAGTAAAAAGAAATACAGATTTAGTTTACTGGGACGATCCTAACGAGTTAGTAAAACGACTGAAATTACTGTTCGCATCACGAGATGCTGGTAACACTGGGTTAGATAATGAAATTATTGCAATCATCGAGGAACTTCACGAAGCCGGTATCATAAACAAAGAATAAAAACAAATAGCATAGGGAAATTTGTGCAGTATACTTACAGTAAACAAAGCATCGGGACCGCAATGAATATAGATAAATTTGGTCATCACGTTCATAAACGTTTACGATTATCTGAACATATTGATATCTATAGCGATACGTTACTGAAGTCTGAAACGGGAGAATACGATTTAAAATCATCCAAACTAAAAGGCTTGTCGTCTCCAGACAAGGACGATGAAGCTGTAAATAAAGCATATTTGGATAAAACAGTTCAAGAGCTGAGAAACGAAATAAGCCAAGTTAATAGTCGTGTATTAATTTATTTAAAGAACTTGGAATCAGCGAGTACAGACCGTTTGTCTTCTATGTTTTACTCAAAAATAGAAATAGACCGTATGATTCAAGCCAAACAAAAATGAGTAAGAAAGAAATTGTAGACGAACTTCACAGAGCGGCGAGAAGAAATTTTACACGTCGAAGTACAATCATAAAAGGAATAGATGATTTATGGCAAGCAGACCTTATAGATTTTCAAAAGTACTCACAGTTTAATAAAGGATATAAATATGTTTTAGTCGTAATTGATACTTTATCGAAATATGTGTGGGTTAATCCTTTGAAGTCAAAGAATAAAAGTTGTGTTACAAATGCAATGCAAAATATATTAACCACTTCATCTCGAAAGCCCAAAAATTTACAAACAGATTTAGGCAAAGAATTTTACAATGAAAATTTTAAACAATTGACGATAAAATATAACATAAATCATTACTCCACTTACTCTGTAAAAAAAGCAGCAATTGTTGAAAGAGTAATAAGAACTCTAAAAAGTCATCTTTACAAATTATTTAGCATCTGCGGTAAATATCAATGGATACAAAAAAATTTGAAAGACGTTGTACTATGCTACAATAACACTATTCACCGTGTAACAAAACTTAAGCCTATTGATGTTAGCAAAGAAAACCAGATGATTGTTAGGTCTAACATTATTAAATCACAAATTACCAGAAAACATCAAAAATTTAAGTTCCATGTTGGTGATCAAGTCCGGATAAGTAAATACAAAGGAGATTTCTACAAAGGTTATACTCCAAACTGGTCAACAGAAATATTTTATGTTATTACAGTCAATCATACAAACCCAGTTACTTATCACTTGGAAGACAAAAATAAACAGAGAATTTTAGGATCTTTTTACGAGCATGAATTACAGAGAACCAAATTTCCAGATATTTATCTTATTGAAAAGGTTTTAAAAAGAAAAGGAAACAAACTCTTTGTCAAATGGTTAGGTCTCAGTGATGGTGAAAACAGTTGGATTGATAAAAAGTTATTGTTGCTTTAATATAAACTAAGCATTATTATTTATATGCTCACTTTATAATCATCGATGAAGGAAGGAAGTGGTATTATTAACAACTTAATAAATAACATTCCGTTTGAGTTACATTTACCTGGATATCAATTTTGTGGTCCAGGCACAAAACTTAAGAAAAGATTACTCAAGGGCGAACGAGGTATAAATAAATTGGATGAAGCTTGCATGTACCACGATATCGCTTACAATAATAAAGATTGGAACGTTAGACATAACGCCGATTTAGAACTTTTAAATATGGCAAAGAAAAGATTAAAATCGAAAGATGCTGGGAAAGGAGAAAAGATTGCATCATGGATAGTAAAAAATGCAATGAAAGCAAAACTTAAAGCCGGAGCAGGAGTACGGTCATTCATGAAAGGTGTTAAATAAATTCAAAAGCAAATGAAAAAATTAAAGTGTAATGACAACCGAAAGGCTATAAAATATGCACATGCAGCTGCAAAAAAAGTGTTTTCTAATGTAAAAGGAATACGCTTCCCACGCTGCATTCCTGTTCCGAAAACTGGTGGGTTGTTACCCCTCATACCAATCTTTGCTGGTTTATCAGCTCTTGGTTCACTTGCTGGAGGTGCTGCAGGTATAACAAAGGCTGTTAACGATTACAAGGTTGCTCAAAAAAATCTTCAAGAATCTGAACGACATAACAAGATGATGGAAGCCGTCGCACTTGGGAAAGGATTGTATTTGAAGTCTCACAAAAAAGGAGCGGGCTTGTACTTACAACCTCCAAAAAACTAATTAAACGGTTACCCAAACGAGCACTCACTAATTTAGATATATTAAAGCACTCGGTTCATATTCCATATTTTCGTGGTGTTTTTATGCGAGATACGTTACCATCAAAACCAAGAAAAATTGAGTGTGCTATTCTAAATTTAGATAGTTCCAGAAATCCGGGAACTCACTGGGTAGCCTATGTCAAGCAAAATGAATACTGTGAATACTTTAACAGTTTTGGTAACTTAAAACCTCCGTTAGAATTAATAAAATATTTGAAAAATATGCACATAAATTATAATTACAAACAGTATCAAACTTTTGGCACTACGAACTGCGGTCATCTTTGTTTATTATTTTTAAGAAAGTATTGGAAAAAATATTTATATAAAGGTTAAAATTAAAATAACTTGACAGTATAATAATGTCTTTCACTGTATCCATAACTGGGCAGGGCGCCTCCCTCGTAACAAACTACTCACCTACTTTAGAATTACGTGGAGAATACGAGTGTGGACTTCTGTACTTTTCTACATTTAATTCTATTCCTAATATAGATGAAAGAAATAATAAGTTTTATTATGGTAATAATGAGGTCATTGAAATTCCAGAAGGATCATATGAACTTCAAGATATTTGTGATTTTTTAAAAAGCAACGTCAAGAATACTGCATTAAAATTGAGTTGTAATAATAATACACTCAAAACCAAAATATTCTGTTCAGAAGATGTTCACTTTGAGAAAAGTAATTCCATAGGTAAAATTTTAGGTTTTGCTAGGGAAACAATAAAGGCTAATATAAGTTGTGAATCTCGGTATCCAGTTAGCATTTTATCTACAACCATCGTACGCATCGAATGTGACGTAGTTGGAGGATCATTCGTGAATGGAAAAGCAAGCCATATAATTTATGAATTTGTACCTAACGTGCCACCAGGCTATCGAGTTATTGAGACACCTAAAAACTTAATATATTTTCCAGTCAACCAAAATTCAATTAGTGCGATTAATATTAGATTACTAGACGGTCATAATAAGCAAATTAATTTACGAGGTGAAGAAATACAACTGTACTTGCACTTTAGAAAAAAATGATAAATTTCAATAAAAACACTGCTACAGTTTGTACTCAAGTCAGTTATAAAAGATCATCTACTAAAAGAACACCGCTTTTATTAAAAAAGAAACTTACTAAAAATAATAAAGATTTCCTAAAGCTAGTAGGCTTGCTAAAATGAATTATTTAAATATATCTCAACCAACGTCATATGATAACAGCATTGAAAGTTTTGAATATCATTCATACAAACCGTATGTAACAAGTTTCAACAATAATGATGAAATACGAATACCCATTCATCAACAAGATTTGTATGTGTTGCCTTCACTCAGCGCTTTGTATATTGAAGGCAAAGCGGATGTGTATAACAGTACTACTAAAGAAAAAGTGTCAAGTGTGCATTTTGTTAATAATCCAGCGTTATTTCTATTTCAAGACATTCGCTATGAATTAAATGGAATCGAAATAGATAAAATTAAAAATGCAGGCATAACAACAACAATGAAATCCTATTTATCGTTAAATGAAAATGAATCCAAAAGTGCTAGAGTTTGGGGTTGGTCTACTTCAGGAACCACCAATGTTAGTGAAGGCGCATTTTCTGCTTCAATACCATTAAACAAACTATTAGGTTTTGCAGAAGATTATGAAAAAATTATTATAAACTGTAAACACGAGTTAGTACTTTTGAGAAGCAACACAAATGTCAATGCCTTGAAATTAAATAAGGAACAAGTTGTAGAAAATATAATAATAAGTAAAATTGTTTGGCGCGTTCCGCATGTTAAGGTGTCAGATCGTGAGAAAATTCATTTGTTAAAACATTTAGAAAAAGATCGAGCTATCACACTAGCATTTCGTAATTGGGACTTATATGAATACCCATTACCCTTATGAAGGACTAAATGTCAGTTTCTCAGATGATAAGTTTTCTTTATTATATGAGCAGTACGCCAGATTTCAGCAGTCTTATCACGGACGCCGATCAGAACCCTTGCTGTCTTTAAAAGAATTCAAGGCTATTGCTCCTTTATTCGTAATTGACTGTTCTCGCCAACACGAATCATTAAAAGGATCGATTGATGTGAGAGTTGAAATCGAAGCAGACCAAGAGATACCTGATCAGACCGCTGCATACTGTCTCATACTGAACGATTGTATATTTGAATACAAACCTTTGAGCAATATTGTAAAGAAAATATCATGAATACCAGTACAATACTCGTGGATTTGCAAGGATTCAAAAACCATAAAAACGAATTCTTAGTAAAAGAATTAGCAATAGCTACTCTAGAGTTTACCTATATATTTTTAATTAAGCCTCCATATCCATTTACTTCACTAACTGAAGAAGAAAAAAAATGTGTACGTTGGATAGAACGAAACAGAGGTTATCAGTGGAGTGAAGGATTTATTGACTATAGAGAATTTCATAGAATTATCAAACCTATTTTAGAAAACCGCAAAATAATTGTGAAAGGAGAAGAAAAGATTAAATGGATGAAAGACATAAGTGGTCATAATAATATTGTCGATATTAGTTATACGGGTATAGCTAATTTGAATACGTTAAATGATCTGTATAGTAATAATATGCTTCATTGTTTAACTCATAAAAATAAGTGTGCTTTGAGAAATGTATTATGTATAAAAAAATGGTTTTTACTTAATGGTTATTCATTTAATGATTTTTGAATTTTGAACCCCTCTCCTGGTAAATTATGTTTTAAAGTATAAAATTAATTATATTAAATATGTGTCTACTTATGAATTTTAATAAACTGATTTTTATATAAAATGTTGTTTAAGTTACATATCCTACATAACTAAAACCTTAATAGGACAAAAAATAAAAGACACTTCTGTTTTAGATTAAACTATATTTACACATAACTTACAACTATAAAAAATAACTTACAATAACTTATTATAAATACACTCCTAAAAGTGATCGTCACAATTTTTTTTTGATATTTTCTTTACAAGACTATCCGTGAGATCCATGATCTCATCCATCGGGTTTTGTACTAAATATTGCGCACTGAGCAGCATGTTATCTTCACAGTCTTCGACGTCCGAGCTAGTAGCAGATCCCACATCATTCGCTATGTCCAACACCTTAATTTTGATCAGTCTTATTCCTTTTGGTTCCTTCGTAATCACATATGACTTAGACGACTTCAATGTTTTTTTTTTAAATGGTTTTTTATGCCTAGGTTTCTTGTCTGGTCTGGATGCAACAATTTGTTTAGAGCACAAATCGGGGAACTCTTGTGTAAATCCTTCCAAGGGATCTTGAGCGTATTGGGAAAACAGAATGTCGGGAGAGTCATCCATCATCTATAACAAAATAAAGGTTAATTAGTAATATGTCTTACATAAACTGTAACATTTATTGAAATGTTGTATACTCACTTGAATAAAACCCAAAGTCAGTAGTACCGCGTTCGTCAGAGACAAGGTGTGAATGAGGGAAAATAATGGACTTAGCTATTGAATCAAATTCTGCTTAGTTTGCATTGCGTGTTTGCAACATAGGTGAGGTGACCTAGATGCAACACGTGTAATAAATAGCAGAAGTGGTATAATAATTGACTTAGACTATCAAATTCAATTCTGCTTAGTTTGCTTTGCGTGTTTGCTGCGTAGGTGAGGCAGCCTAGATGTAACACGTGTAATAAATAGCATTAGTGCTAAATTATAGACTCTATGTACATACATTCGATGAAAAAAAAAACAGTTCTTAATAATGAAATATTTATTTATTTAAGTAATAATGAGCCCACAAAGTGTTACATAGCTTACACAACTAAAACAATATATTGATATAAATTAACTATTACCATATTACTTTATTGTAACCCTATGTCCAGGTTCATGATATATTAACTTATTGTATAAGTATGATAAAAGTAAACAGTGTTACTTAGCTTACAGAGTTAAAACAATAAATTGGTTTGTATTATACTATTATTTTATTATGACCCCATGCCAACGTTGAAACTTTGTCTGATAAAACTACACGTTTATCATCGGAATTTGACAAGGCTATTTTATTAACACTCTGTGTAAAAATCTCGTGCTTAATACACTTAAACAATATATTCTTCTTTCGTATTACTGTGTCATGAAGCAAAGCCGATCTATAGTCAGACGATGACAAATCTCTTACAACATTTTTTTTAACACCTTTTGCTTTCTTAATTAATGATGAATCTGTTTTTATGCAGTATAATTTAGAACGTAAACCTACGAATTCTGTCATAATTTCGCCTCCTAGTTCATCTTTAAACAGACCGGGTACTTTTTTGTTTTTTATAGGCAAACCAAAAACATTATCACCGTTATAGTTACTAGTATCAAAGTAATTTATAAAGTTGTCTTTTAAATCGCGATAAAAGTCTTCCGTTTCAATTTTGTATACGAAACTATCAGTATCGGTGTAACATAATTGTACCTTATCTCCGTAGTAGGGCTTTATTATTGTGTAATGAAATTGATACATATGACATTTCGAGAGCTCCAACACGGCAAAACCGATGTAAATAGGTTTGTCTAAAAATATTCTATCAGGCTTCATCTGGATGGCTACAAAATTTTCTGAGAAAATGGTGGCACTGTGAAAGTTAGGCCTTGCAATTAATTTATCTGCGGTTATGAACTTTTTTGTTTTGTTGGTTTCATCATTCCACTTACTGATCAATCTCACATCTACTCGTTTTTCGCTGTCTTCTAATGTTTTACCAAACACGGAATTATTTAACAGTTTAAAAAGGTCTTGTTGGAAGGGAGTCACTGCCTTTTTCCGTAGTTCAGTATTTAAATTAATATATTTTCCTAAAAATGAACTTTGTCTGAATGACAGAACGCGATGAATTTTATCTAAGATAAGTCCGTTTTTAATACAGGTTTTTAGATGAACATAATGGATTACATACTCGTATTTTGAATACAAGTTAGGAATCAGTTTAGGAGTTTTACCACCAGGGGGTATAAATTTTTCAGCGCAAAAAGGATAATCATTGTGAATACAATGTAGTTCATCTGGATAGATCAAATCAACTTCGAGGATAAAACCATAGTCAGCATCATCAGCTATGTTCATAACAACAAGTTGATCTATCTCATTCTGATCTAAAAGTCTAAAATCCGACACAGGTAGAGGTTGACACATACTGTAACCATATAAATTGTTGCAATCGATGTAAACAAGAAACGAATCAGACTCAGTATGATCGTGACACGACATGTATTTATTGTTAGCCTTAGCGTATCTCGTTGAACACAAACAAATCCCCCCACGTATCCCTTTTTGTATGAAACGTATAATTTCTAAGTCGTTTAACAATTCCAATTGAACACCTGTTTTAAGCAACATCGCATCGAAGGATAAACTTGGAGCAGTTAAATAAAAGGCAGGATCTAACTGATAGTTAGACTTGCAGACTTGTCGAAAATTTTCAAATACGTCAGCTAACAGTAATACATCTGTTTTAAGATATAAGTCTGTGTAACCTCCTAGGTCTTTTATTTTAAATGTAGACCAGACTTCCTGAGCGTGAGCGTAATCTGTATCACTTATATCTTCATCAGTCAAAGAATTATAAAAACTTTTTTTTGAGGGAAGTTGTCTTTCAGAAAACGAATTCCAATGCTTCATATGATCGTACGGATAGACTCCTTTACGAGTCAATAATTCAAAATGCTTTTCTTTAGGATAGTTTTTTTTCAAGTTAACAAAGTCTGTTTTATGTAAACCTTTGGTTAACTTTTCTAAGCTAGTCCCTAGGAACTAAAATGAATCAACAAACCGTATCTGAGCAAATTTTTCATCGTTCAACGGTAAAAACTTGGTAAAAGAAATATAATTTTCTTTATTTCTCGGGATGACTTTAACAGCCCCCGAACTCTCAGCTAACTCTTTTATAAACAAATGGCAGTCATAGCCTGCTAAGTTATGGAAAAATACAGGTACTAACTTAGGAACGCTGTATCGTAAGTTACAGTATTGATGTGCAGCACCTCGATAACGACCGGTTAGATGACAGTGATCCCTTACCTTGTCGAGAATCAGAAGCTGGTTACAAATATGACAGACCTCAGCACATGCAAAATCCCTCGCTTCCCGATCATTAAAGTCCATCTTAACTTCGTTATTTAAGATTTCATATATCTTTTTAATATCAGTATAAAGCATTTCAAGGAATTTTTCTACACAGTCGAGACCTCGATACTGTACGAATCGATTTAAGCCTCTATCAAAGGAACAAACTATATAGTAAGCAAAAGCTGCTGGAATGTGCTGCTGACGAGGTAAAGTGTAACTAGAAGATGGATTAGGCTCACAACCTAGAATGGGTTGTAGAAGAGCCTCAAAGTCAGCGTATACAACAAAGGGAACGTCTTGCTTTCGTTCAAAATGTTTAAATTCCAGGTACGTTCCCTTATCAGGTAATACTGTACAAACACCGCCGCATGTGTGTTTTATAAGATTATTTTCAGTGGTAAAAAATAGTAAACAATCATCGGAAAAATATAATTGACCATTATGTTTAGTGATTTGGTTACGCACTAGACGGGACAGGTTTTTTATCAAAACGAAATGACTCTGAGCATTACTATCAAGTAAAAGTAGATTTATTTTAGTTCTGTCACTCGCTTTGAATTCCGATCTGTAAATAGGACCAACTATGGTACGGTTGTTTTTTAACGAATAAACATTTATACTTAAATAAGGATTATTACTTTCAAATCTGGCTATATCGTCAAAAGTGACTGGAAAAGACATACCGGTAATATTAAGTACATTCTTAAAATGTGGATAAGACGTAACCCTATCACTGTTCTTTGTGACAGGATAAAGTGCTGCAACTACGCTCCACAGAAAACAATGCTTATCCTTATTTCGAACGTTAATACACGCTTTTTTCGATTTTATTACTAAGGGCAAATCAGCGTACGTTGATCCAGAACCTCTTAAAGGATCGAATTTATTAATGTTAACCTCTAAAGAAACGTTACTTAGAAAAGACCAACCACTTTCGCGATCTTCAAATTCCTCAACCCGTTGTTTAATATAACTTACAAGTGTTGAAAACACCTTATCGTAATTAAAGTTACGATGAACGATAAAATTCTTTGTAGTGAATGACTTTATTTCATGACTATCATTTTTAAATAATAGAAAATTAGCATAATATTCAAAATTCACTTTTACACTTATATGCTTCTTCAAAGCGATCAGCAAAAGATTATTTATTTTAGAACGTAAATTATGTAAAAATGAATCAGGCATAGAGTGTTCGAATTCCTCTGTAACAACAATTCTATAAGAAGCGATTCGACCTCGAAAAGCTGTTGCGTACTCAATAACGCCATCAACGTTAGCCTTCTGCGTTGAAACACTTTTCTTATGCGTAGTGCTTTTCAGATGTCCTACCCATTGTCGGTTTCCTACTTGCACAGAACAATCAGAACAAAAAGGCATTTTACTAGCACTTACTTACTTTGCTGTAACTGTAATAAACAGTAGGTACTTGTAAAATACTTAAACTAAAATATTATAACGGATATAAGAACCTGGTACTCTAGTAACTTAATTTATTTATTTAGGAAGCGTACGCTTATAGCTTGACTCGCTCTAGAGTTCGTCAAGCGCGTAGATTATAATAAGGAGAGCGTAAAGCAAATGCACTCAACCAACCAAATATTACCTTGTGTGAGTACCAAGTTTTATAACCAACACTTAGTTACCTAAACCTTATAGTTATCTGATACCTTTTTTACCTGGACAATTGGGATCACAAATTCTTAGTTATTTCAATATTATAGATGTTTATTATTTTAAAAGATTATATTAAATTAAATTTATTTAAAAATAACAAACTTAATAAATATTTATTTCTTATTGCTATAAAATGTCGGTTAGCTGTCGGCAAACAACGAGGACTTGACTTTCTGCATGAACCTCTGCAAATACGTCCACTCAGTCTGGTCACGATCCAGCTGCACCTTGAGTGTGACAAGTGCTTTGGTATAGCGTAGCTCCGGAGGCGCCGTCAACGCTTCCTCGGTTGTGTAGACACGTGTCTCGATGTAGTACTGTCCGTCGTGCAGCGCACGGTGCACCAAGGATCCGTTGGCTACGCGGCTGCTGATGCTACTTTCGAGCTGTTTGCCTCGAACGGGAGCTCGCTGAGCGTTATCAACAGCGATAGTCTCTTCGTCTTCAGACAGCAAACCGAGTACATCCAGCAATTCCTTTTTACAGCTCTTCGGTTTCTTAGCTGAACTGATAGTTCTGCAATAGATAAATTTTGTGTAAGTAAAATGTAAGTTTATGATAAACAATATTATCGAGCTTTAAATGAAGAGTTCGAGTAGGTAAAACGGATAAACATTTAAAACAAAACATGACAGAATGATTAGGTATACCACGGAACGCATATCCAGCCATAAAAATAAATGTAGGTTTTTACCTGTTAGTTTCCCGGGACGTAGAGACAGGTTTTCGCTTGAGCTTGGGTTTCACCTCGGGTTTCACCTCGGGTTCGAATATATCATACTCAGAGTCAGACCTGTAAAAAAAAAAAAAACTAAAAATAAATATCAAACATTACGTACTTATGCAATTTATAATCATGTCTGTAAAGGCAACGTTATAAGGCTAGGTTCAAAATCTAATTAGCGAGTTAAAAATTAACTTTATATCGTTATAAGACCTATAAACCTTACAGTCACATACTTAGTATCATACACACACTAGTGCAAACATAGCACATAGACAGTTTCTGATGGCTAAAGGTGTCTTTAGCCACAGTGAGAGTAGACAAAGGTGGTGAGGAGTTTCTACGTGCCTTCCAAAGCACGGAGAAGCTAGGGATTATAAATTTTTGGTCACCCATCCGATGACCGGCCTTTGCGAAAGTTGCTTAACTACAGCCACTCGCAGACCGGGCGCGTTAACCACTGCGCCATCGAGCTCCTCGACTCGAATTAACAATACCTGTGATGAAATAAGTCATCATAAAAAGTACTTACATCTTGAACACTTACAATATTTCACTGCAGCTGCTGATAGAGAGACTCTTCGACCAGATATGACGACACTGGACTAGTTGCTCAGGCTTGAGTACTTCGAAATACAGAATGAAGCTCTAACCGAACACTTGCCGAATTTAAAGGAAAAATATTGAATATTCGGCAATTTTAGTTAGGGCTGTCACGAACGTTACGCTTACGAAATATGATTAAAGAATGTTTACACATATGCATTCGAATTTCTATTACTTAAAACTCATCATTTCCATTTCAGTACGTCGCAAAACTATTAGATTATAAAACCGAGCGCTTTTTAGCGAAAGACCGAGTTTGTTCATATTATCTATACTAATATTATAAAGCTGAAGAGTTTGTTTGTTTGTTTGTTTGAACGCGCTAATCTCCGAAACTACTGGTTCGAATTGAATAATTCTTTTTGTGTTGGATAGTCCAGTTATCGAGGAAGGCTATAAGCTATATAACATTACGCTACGACCAATAGGAGCAAAGATATAATGGTAAATGTGTAAAAAACGGGAGAAATTATTTCATCTTTGAAGCCTTCCGTTGCGTGCGCCGTGAAAACGGTTCAAGATACACAAAAAATATGTATTAAAGAATAATAGCCCTTTTAATGATCTAAAAAACAGTCCGCGATAGTATATGTCTATCTTTTAAGATTTACTCACAAAAACCGTTTTTATGGTACCTAATTTAAAAAAAAAACATAGGTTTTATCCTGAAAATTCTGCAGGAACTCGACCATTCCGAAAATCCCGCAAGAACGGGAACTATGTGGGAAGAACCAAAAATCTGCCGGAAGTCACTATTCCATGCGGACGAAGTCGCGGG
Organism: Scoparia ambigualis; assembly: GCA_963921215.1. Lineage (NCBI taxonomy): Eukaryota > Metazoa > Arthropoda > Insecta > Lepidoptera > Crambidae > Scoparia > Scoparia ambigualis. The sequence continues at coordinate 32,116,279 of OY992504.1, forward strand.
CAAAAGCTAGTGGTAAATAAAAGTACAAAATTACAAGGTTCGTTCTAGCGAAGGATGTGTCAGCCCTATCTGGTGCACTACGATTGGCGTATTTGTCTTTTGTTGATATTGAATAGTCGACAAATTTATTTAGGGCTGTCACGAACGTTGCACATACGAAATGTGATTAATGAATATACACAAATTTGTATATGCTAAATAGCATTCGAACAAAATAATGCTCAAAAAAGGATACTTTTTGTAATCCCCTACATACATGAATTAATATTAATTTATAGCATGCGAAAATAAACCAATACCCTAATATACCTACTTAAATAATGTTAATAATGAAAGTCAAAACAATAGCTTATTTGTGTACACACGCCTGCACATCAACCTACCACAAACTGTCAAATTTCCCCAATAGACTTTGAACTTTATGCCTTTATATTATGGTTTAAAATGTATTGAAGAATGATAGTTTTGGATAGGTTGATGTGCAGGCGTCTGTACAAATAAACTATAACTCTAAAATAATTTGGAGACATAGTAAACATTAACATTATTATCTATTACTTAAAATGAAGCATTTCCATTTCAGTACGTCGTCGGTCGCAAAGCTATTATATATAGGTATTATTAAAAACAACCGCTTTTTAGCGAAAAAAGACCGTGTTGTTCATATTAGTGTTAAGAATTTGTGCAAAGGTTTTTGTCTTTGTGTGTAAGCAATATATTAATTATTTATTTATTATTATATCTATTAAAATAATTTAATCGTTTAACTTTGAAAATAAAATGTAACACTCACAAACCTTTATCAAGAAACGTACAAAATTACAAAGTTCGTTCTAGCGATGCGATGGGTGTGCCACCCCTATCTAGTGCGCTACTATTGGTGTATTTGCATTTTGTTGATAGCTTGACTGCGGCTAACATATCGAGAATCACCGACCTCAATTCGACGATGGAAATATTTCTAGTCATTACTAAAATATTGTTATTTTTTAATAAAAAGTAAGAATAAAAATAAACCTATGATAATTTTATGTTTCTGTGTGTATTCGTTGGAGTAAATAATACCGTTTATTCTGAATTTCATACATAAATAGATTGATGCCTCTTGGTATAGCGGTAAGTGATCCTCACTGCAAATCCAACGGTCTTGGGTTCGAATCCCTGAAGTGAATGTGTCTGTGTGATGCGCACTATCATTTTTCGTAGATGTTTATATTATGTATTTTTAGTATGTTTATACGTAACTAGTACTTATAGGTACTAAGCTTCACTAATCCATTTAGTTTGGGTCTAGATAAGTATAAATTTTAGTCTACAGAATTATAGGTATCTATCGTATCGTATCGTATAGCTTAAGATAGTATATTTTTGACGACCATCTGATAACTAACATAAGTGAAAGTTGGTTATGTTAGTTGCGAGGTTCTAGACAATGGACCTACTTTCGAATATACATTGCAGCCTCCCTAGAAACATGCTAATGTAGCTAAGATCGTTCTCTAAATTAACTTTATCGCGAATCGAACTCTGAACCCACTGCATTCAAGGTGATTTTATTCCTTCTTGTTCAGTTTAAAATATTTATAGCAGGTGGTTTTCAGCGGCTGCACATGTTTACTGACTAAATTATCCTCATCATCATCAGTCTGTTAATATTCCTCATTGCTAGAGCACAGACCTTCCCTATGGATAGAATCCCATAGGGAGAACGACCATAACCCGCCACAGGACCCCGGTGTGGCGGTCAACAGCCGTTGACGATTCTATATGCAGATTACAGTTTAACGCGAGATACAAGGAGGAGGAGAAGTTTGAGATACAAAATTTTTTAGTAACTTATCGGATAGCCGCCCCATCCGATAGTTGCTTAACTTCCACAATCGCAGACCGTTAACCAATGCTCCATCGAGATTAATTATAGCATAATGTTATCTAATTTACGATTTATTATGATAAACGTATGAACTCAAATTCGATTCTGTAAGTCTATACTTAATGTTTAATTAGAATTCTCACTTAGGTTTATGATCCTTCATCAGTCTTAAAAATGTTCCTTAGCGTTTGAAACATCCATCCCAGACCATACAATACGGATATCATATTTATGAAAAAAAAAAAAAAAAAAAAAAAACAGAACTTCTTTGGTATATCCTCCTTCATACCTATCAAACGTAATTTAAAGTCTAAAATCTATACGCAGACAAAGTCGCAGACAAGAAGCTAGCTAATCTATGCTTTATTCATTTCATTCACAATAAATTCAGTTTTGAAACAAATTGGTGGTTTTTAGGTATAAGTAAATAGGTCGTCGCATCCGCTGGCTGTTGACCGACGCCCGTGGCGCTAGATTTGATGACAGCGCAGCGCAGCGTGCGTTTACCTAATGTGTAAATATTACGAATTTACAATAATAAACTTTATAACAAGTTTGTAAATTTTTGATATTTTAGCGTTTAACGCTAGAATGTTCTTAGATAAAAAATTGCAATAAAAAAAGACGAAGCTAAAATTTTAAAAAAATTAAAACAACTTCATCTGTACCAAACACGGTAAAAACTCTGCCTCAGTAGCAAAGTGGTTAATGCAGTCATCTGGATTGTGGAAGGAATTCACCATCTTATCTAAATATATCACCATAACATCAATGTTTGTAGCATTGTTGTGTTCCGGCAGCTAGAGATAAGATAGCCAGTGCCTCACTGGTTGAGAATCCCTGGTGAAGTGCGCTTCCATCAAATGGCCTTATCATCACTTAACATCAGGTGAGATCAAGGCACTGTGCTTACCCGTAAATATATAAAAAATATATATATATCTTACAGAATGAATATGGTAGACTAGAGCGTTGGTTTCATGATTAGTAAATCTGTGTGTTGCGTATGGTTGTAGGTTCTATTCTAGCTTAGAACAAACATTCAGGGGCGCGAAAATCTGTGATCGAACTGAGTTATTGAGGGTTCTTCCGCACCTGCGAGTGCGGGCGAACGTAGTTTGACCACGCGAGCATAGGTGAGGATGCATGAACTCTCAATAACACACTACTAGTAAATTATGCAGGATACATTTATGACCAAAAACATATTATTTTAATGTTTTTCATTATTTAAAAGTAATACTGTACTTTTTCTGACAAACTCTAATAAAATTATCAAAATAAAATCTACACAACCTCTAAATATTCAAAAATAGATAAGCATTTAACAATAATCTCTCAAAACAATCAGTTATTCGTAATGTATGGCTAGGTATTTAGTATTTTTGAGGAAAACTGCCTAAGTACATTTTCCTAAACTTACATAAAGTATCAAACTATCTAAGGTTCTTAAACTAAAGTAAAAATTGCAGGATCTTTTCATCTTCGGAAATCATTGTACATGGCACATTTTTTTGTACTAAGAAACGTAGTTTTATACGTATAAGAAGAAACAACATACGTAACATGTTATACAATCACTGTGTTTAATTTATTGTAATTTTACTGTATTGTAATTTTCAAGTACTGTATTATATTATGTTGTATTAACCATGAAATGAAAAAATATGTCTCTTACTAAGTACATAAATTTGAAAATTTATTTCAAAAAATTGCTCATTACAATATTTTACAAAAATAAAACTGGGTTTAGAGAGTGAATTGGAGCGTGTTGTAATAGAATTTTTTTTATGAATTTGAACATTTCAAATATACAGATCGATAGAGCGCGCGATTCTGATAAAGAAACCGTTAACAACAGATTTTGGCTAAAATGGCTTTTACGACGTTTCATCTTGGAAGGGTCGATATTGTGATTTATGGAACCTCAATGCTATGGGATTTCTTACTTTGAATCTTAATCTGTGTAGGTACGCGATTTATTATGGCCAAAGTATCATTGGGCCAAAGCCTATGTTTTGGAAACTTATAATTATTTCGCCAAAAATTAAAAAGAAACTGTGGTGTTTTTTCTTATTTCTCTTAAATAAAGAATAAAAGATGTTTAATAACCATTTTTTTATTTGTTAAGTACCCATAATGTTTATTGAAATTAAGACATTTAAAGTTAGGTAGGCCTTATTTGTATCAAGTACTATATAACGAATCTCCAGTTGCTAGATATCTCAATCTCAATGTATCTCATTCAAGGGCATGCTTAAAACGAGTACATATGCTTTTCGCAAGCAAATGTATATACTTAGTTAAAGAGCACGCTTGTAATAAGCATGCTAATAAGCATACTTATTTAGTAGCATGTCTATCTGTACCTTAATACCTTTATGAAAGGTATTACATTCATGTGGTATTACGATGACGATGTAAGATGTTGGAGCAAACACACCTGGGGCCCAAGTCTGCTAATTTACGAATGGCATAAGTAATTGAATCGCAATTGGATCGCATTGCAATTGTTTGACACATTTGGTATTCTCTTACTCATTTATGAATACCAAATGTGTCAAACAATTACAATGCGATCTAATTGCGATTCAATTATGCCATTCGTAAATTAGCAGACTTGGGCCCCTGTTCAGACGCGCTCAAAGCACGCCCCCGCCACATGAGTAACTACCCCCGCTTCCACCCGCGCAGCAGGTAGCATGCGCGAAAATCGACCGTCGTCGGTCGTTCGATTTTTGAGCATGCTTGTAACACCGCTTTGACACACATACTACTAATTATGCTCCTTGTTGTCTCGTCCGAAGATGATGGAAATACTACTTGTTAGTATCGAGTCTTAGCACTCGCCGACGCCACATAAGTTTAAAGTATCTGAAAATAAAATATTTCCGAACGCAGCCGCACGTCACTAGACTAGCCCGCGTTTTGAACTGTCATTCGTTTTTTATGTCACTGTACCGGCGCCACTTTTTTCTCTTACTTTTTTGTGAAATAATCTTTTTAATAGTTTTAGTCAGTTTAATTATGATAAATAAACTGTTATTATGAGTAAAAGAAAGAGACGTGAAAAATAAAAATGAAATTCTGGGTTTTGAAATGTGCACTCAGGCCCATCTTTGGGATGAGGCGGTGTTGAAACATTCAAAACTTAAAAGGGGCACAATAACTCGTACTTACTGCAAAGCCGAGTTTTTACCACCCTGGGTATTCGCAAGGAATATCAGGGTCTTACATTTACTGCAGTTTGCTTTGCCATTTGGGCCTAGATCTGCATGACTATGTCTGACATTCCTAATGTGGAAATGATGGCCCTGGATCCGGCTACTACTTCAAGTTCTGTGGAGGAGGAGGCACTGCCCGTACCAATACAGTGTAGTAGAGGCCTTACCTGTGGAAAAAACCCAGTGTACAGACCCGGAGACCGAGACACCTGCCATAGACGTAGAATTGTTATTTGCTTTGGGGGAAATTGAGGAGGTGCTTAAGGGACCAATTGCTCATGATGAAATTGCACAGAGGTAGACTCCTATTCTCACAAAAGGATTGCAAAAGGAAATTAAACCAGAACTTATGAAAAAATACATCCCATATGAAAATATCCCAATGTTGCTCCCAAAGCTCAACCCTGAAATACCTGGCTGTCTCTGACCTGGTTAAGAAAAGAGATTTGATAATTGCTGACAGGCAAAAACAGATGGTTGCTGCACTAACAGCCCTGGGCCAATCACTCCATTTATTTCTCCTAAAAGGTGACAGAATTGAAATTATTAATTAAATAATTAAACACATCAATGATGCTGCCAAAATACTGTGTGACGCTGTGCACATAGATACAAATCGTAGAAGGTCGCTAATACCAACCGTCATTAACCCCTTGAGCACCATAAAACCAGACACAATTGAAAATCAATTGTTTCGCGACTGCCGGCGGTCTCATGATATTTGATCTATTAATAAAGATATGAAAGATTCCCTCACAGGGGGAGCAGATGAATTTTATTAAGTAACCTTTCTGAAAAGATCTAGGTTGCAAAGGCTGTTCAAAAATCTGTTAAAGACCTGAAGAACACAAGCTTCATTCAAAAACCCCCAAATAAAACCAAATCTTTAAACTGGAGGGGCCCTCCTCGTCCAAGTGCCCGGACAGGGACAGGAGCGAGATCCAACCAACCTGCAAAGCTACGAAGCTGCAAAGTTAGAAGTTCAGGTATGCAGACTTCCTTTTTTTATAAATAATTGGAAGAAAATAACCAGTGATCCTACTATTCTGAAATGGGTATCTGGGTATAAAATCCCTTTTAGTGAGATACCATTTCAATCTTACTTGCCTATGAATAACTCATTTACAAGTAGAATTCTGTCAAGTTCAAATTGAAATTAATAAACTTATTCAGTCACATGTTATAGACAAAATATGTCATGAAACAGATGGACAATTTTGTTCACCTATTTTCTTGGTATAGAAACCAAATGGAGAGTATAGATTTATTTTAAACATAAAGAAATTTAATAGTTTTATTACTACAACTCAAAGTCTTATGAAAGACTGTATTATGGCAACAATTGACAAAATGGATTCTTATTACATGTGTAACATTAATGCAGATTACAGAAAATATCAATGATATTATATTATTGTAACATCATTGGAAAATATCTAAGGTTTATATTTGATGGAAAAATATATCAATTTAACATTCTTCCATTTGGCCTTTGCACGGCTCCATAGATGTTCACATAATTAAACCCATAACAAAACTTAGAGGTTTACAGCCTGTAAGTACAGCATATCGATACTTGTAGCTAGCAGTATAGTGGTAGTGATCATATTGAGTGTCTTAATAGTGTTAACCAGACCATAGGTCTGCTTACTCAGTTAGGCTTCATCATCAATAAAAATAATTATGTCAACTTATTCCATCAAAGGAATGTAAGTTTCTTAGCCTATTGTTTAATACAAACACCATGACTATTTCAATCGATTCTGATAAAAATAAAAGATGCCTTAACACGTTGCCTGCCACGAAACCAGACACAATAGAAATTTAATTGTTTGTCAGTCACAGGTGACCACCACGGCGCTCAAATTTTTAAGTACCTCTTCCATCAGGTTTTTTGTCAAAAGTTCTGGGAACTCTAGTGTCTGTTTGTCCAGCTAATCAATATGGGTTACTGTATACTAAAGCACTAAAAAGACATAAATATTTAGCTCTTTTAAAAAATAATAATAATTATGAAGCATTTACTTCCTTGCCCAAACATTGCTATCCAGATCTTGAATGGTGGATAAAACATGTACTTGCCTAAATCAATTTCTTAGATAAGAAAATATAAATATATTCTAGAAATAAATACAGATGTCTCACTATCGGGGTGGGGTGCTTCTTGTGACAAACATACAGCCAGTGGTGTATGGAGAGGAAAAGAATCAACAATTCACTTTAATACTTTAGAAATAAAAGCTACTATGTGTGGTCTCAAAAGCCTTGCTAATAATTCTTCAAATTGTGAAATATTATTACGAAGTGACAATACCACAGCTATACCATATATAAACCGCTTTGGTGGCATACAGTACTCTCACTTACATGTGATTGCAAAAGCTATTTGGCAGTGGTGTGAAGAGAGGAATATTTTTGTATTTGCATCATACATCATACATTAACACAAAGGACAACAAAGTAACAGATTTTGAATCTAGAAAACAGTTAGGTCATACAGAATGGGAATTAAATATTAATAATTTTAATAAAATAGTACAAGCATTTGGTAACCCTGTCATAGATTTATTTGCATTTAGAACAAACACAAAATGCAGGAAATTTGTTTCATGGCATCCAGATCCTTCAGCTTATAAAGTGGATGCCTTTACAATGTCTTGCAAAGGGGTTTATTTTATGCTTTTCCACCATTTTCTATGATTTTAAAATGTATAGAAATAATCGTGTCCAATGAAGCAACAGGGATCCTTGTAGTTCTCTTCTGGGACACCCAACCTTGGTTTCCCTTATTCAAAAAACCAAGTAATAACTTACTGGTTTTATGTAATTCCAACTCACCACACCCTCTACACCGCAACCCATCACTACTGGCAGGGAGATTGTCCGGTAGGCATTCTTAAAGCCTGGCATCGACGTACAGGCAGCTGAAATAATATATCTTCCATATCAAGTAACACCTATAAGCAATACTTACTTTGTATTTGGTTTTCTTACTGCCACACCAAACAACTAAATGCTACTAAAGCACCGATGACAGACATAATTACTTATCTCACAAATAAGTTCCACAGTGGTGCATCTTATGGCACCTTGAATTGCATAAGGTCCTCGCTGCCACTAGTGTGATAGGGCCGCAGGTGGGAGCAGACGAAAAGATTAAAATTTTATTTAAAGGGTTCTTTCGCCTACGATCAAGTAAACTCAAATATAAGTATACCTGGAATGTTTCTATAGTGCTTAATTTTTTAGAGTCAAATTACAATGACTCAAACAACTTACATTAATGCTCATTAAACACAGTTACTTTATTAACTTTACCTACAGGGCAAAGTTTCTATTGTTACTGACCAGATTAAAATAATTGATAATAAAATAGTTACTATAAAAAAAAAAAAAAATTAAGACCTCAGCACCTAATCGTCATCAGCCAATTGTTTAAATAATTATAAAAGAACTACCTCTGAAATTAGGAAAATGTCCTAATTTATTTATATCTATCAAGAAACCACATTTGGCGGTATCGGTCAGTACACTCAACCGTTGGATTGACGGTCCTGGCTGCAAGAGGGATCGATACTTCCATTTTTTCTACTCATAGTACCAGGCACGCTACGACATCAGCTGCCATTATGAAAGGCGTTAGCATTGATGAGATACATAGAACGGCTGGTTAGACTGACTCATCGACAACTTTGCAAAGTTTTACGACCGTCCGATTTTAAATAATAATTTCGCTGAAGCGATTATATTGTAATAATAATATTAAAAGTATATTGCTATAATCATACCAAAGATTTATTTAAGGCTGAGGACACATTTAAGTTTGTTTTTTTGTTTAATAAGATTCTCTTGGAAATTACCAATTATCTTTAAGGAGTGTAAGACTGATTATGCTGTTGAAACATAATATCTGGGATATATTTGTTAACAATAATAAACTTTATGATTCTACAACAGAACTTTGAACATCTAACAAGTAGTATTTCCATCATAGAGGACGAGACAACAAGGAGCATAATTAAACAATCAAACAAACTTACCTTACCGAAGATGATGGAAATACTACTTGTTAGTATCGAGTCTTAGCACTCGCCGACGCCACATAAGTTTAAAGTATCTGAAAATAAAATATTTCCGAACGCAGCCGCACGTCACTAGACTAGCCCGCGTTTTGAACTGTCATTTAGTTTTAAGTTGTGTATTTATTTATGAAACTGATTCTACAACCCCAGGGAATAGGTATCAAACCTGTGAGGGTGGGTGGGACTCATCATCTTCGGACGAGACAACAAGGAGCATAATTTCAATCGAACTGCACTTGGTAAGTTTGTTTGATTGTTCAAGTAGCAATTGCTCAATAGTGGCATGCTTTCGTGCTAGTAATGAGCATGTCTATCTGTACCTTTATACGCTTTTTATGCTTCTTTTTTATTGGTCACGTATTGACGACCTCCTTGATAGAGTGGTTAGTACGCCGGGTCTGGCGTCTCGTGCCATCTCTGAGGTCCCGGGTTCAATTCCCGGTCGGGTCAAATTGTTTACGGGTCTGGGAGTATTTACTATGTTTATGGGCTGCGTTCCGTGGCTTGACTCGAGTGCACTCGAGCGCACTCCGGCGCGCGCTCTACCCGTTCCGTGGCTTGGTGAAATTTTACTCTGACGGCTGTCAGAGCGTAGTTTCATCCGTTCTGTGGCTCAGAGCGCAGCAACCAAACAACCATCAAATCAGATGGTTGTTTTTCACTCTGACAGCTATTTGACGTTTATATCATTGTTAAAGTGTCAAATTTTGTAATTTATGTCGAAAAATTCGGCCTGTTTGTTTCGTATTGTTTTACTTTTTAATAATTAGGTTTAAATATTGTATAAAAGTGGAAAAAATGTAGACAAAAGAAGAGTTTTCTCTCGTTTTGGACAGGAATACTTCAGAAGAGGTTATAAAAACAACTCGATCGTTCCGTGGCTCAGTTGCAACTCAAACGAGTTAAACTTTAACCAAACAACTACACCCAGAACGACGGAACGCACTCATGTATGTTTATCCGTTATCGAGTTTCTTCAAACGTATACTTCTTATCTTGGGCTAGATAATTGGTGTGAGCGTAATCAAATTTCATTTAATTTAAATATTAATATTCTTAGTTAACTATAAATGTTAGTTAGTTTTAAAAATATAGGTAAATTGCTCTCCATATATTTTGTTACATATAGTTACCTACTTAGGGCATGAAACGGATTTTAACCGATTCCAAAATATCCGATTATTTTTTGTCTTGTGAGAACCGATTCTTAAATTAGTAAGAATCGATTCTCGTTAAAAAATGCCAATCCTATTGCTTATAGACGGCTTAAGTTGTGATGGCGCGCACAAGAATCACAATAACATCCTATCTATGTAACTTACATAGGTAGGTACAGTGGCGGACTCCGTCGCTCTACCAGTCTTAAGGTCAAAATCCCTTGCACACCGCGTCGTCTATTTGGTACGGGCACGTACCCGGGCGGTCAGTGCGCTTCATACGAAAATCGCTGCAAAGTAGTAAAGCGACGGTCCCGGTCCCCGACCGTACCTACACAAGTCACAATCCAACCGCTGCGCTCATACCAACTATAAAACATGAAGCATTGCGTCAGATAGGTAGCTGTATATTATTATGAATAACAATTTGAAATATGATTAGTTAGCAACAAAAAAAAAAAAAGTGGACAGAGGAGAGTGAAATTGGAGAAATAATTGGCAATCGTCGTCCGAGATTGGGTATCGCTTACACAGGGAGACAGACGGCCATATAATTTTACACGGGGTGGACAAGCCAAAAGCGGTGTATATTGCAGCTGAATAGTTGATATAGTCGGTACTTTAAGTAATTAAGTCCTAAAGTAATGCAACCTACGACTTAAGTGTACATACCTGCTTTGCCTTTGGTAGGTAGTCAGTTTTCCATTTTTGGGGAAAGGCCTCCGTCATTGAAATCAAATCTTCGCTACAATTGATGGGTTATCTATTGGTAGTATGGCTTAATCACATGCACGTAAGTAGGTATCCCATATACGGGTTAGTGAACTTGGTGATCAATATTAAGAAATTAATTAATTTATTAATTCATTCATCATAAAATATACTTAACGCTCGGCCCAATAACCGGTTATTGGGCCTACGTGAAAGTGGCATGCAAAATTCTCATACGAAACAGAAAAACGACGTTTCGTAGTCCCCTGTTTTCTCCTTCAGAACTGGACCAATTTTTATGTTTTTTTCAGCATCGGTTAAAGAAAGAGATTTTCTACGTACGTGAATGTTTAATTTTTTTTGAATTATGTCATTTATTTAACAAGCAGAAGCCTTTTAAAATTTAGCAAAATCTCCGTTTTAAGGCGTCTTCAGAAACATTATGTAACCGGTTTATATAAAAAAATCAAACATACAGACATAGCTAGAAAATCACTTTCTATAACCGATGCTGAAAAAGTAATAAAAATTGGTCCAGTTTTGAAGGAGGAAACAGGAGACTACGAAACGTCGTTTATTCTGTGTTTCGGAAGTATGAGAATTTTGCATGATACTTCCACGTAGTGTTCCCTCATAAGAGGCCTATTATTACATCTTGACTGTGATTTTTGCGTAAAATGGCCAATTTGGGCGTTATGGATCTCAGAAACAAAAATACATTAACAATTTTGACTTATTGAATAATGTAGAATAGTAGAAAATTTTGAAAATCAAGAATTCTTTTTAAATTTTATAACTTATAACGGCCGGATTGCCTCGCACCTATTCAAAGACAATTATTTTCGTATATTTTTCATTAACTAAAACCAATGCAAGTAACTAATACGATATTTGAATTACGATTAGACGGATGTTTAAAATTTTATTTAATGCAGTAAAGTATCACTAATAGCTAGTAAGTATTTAATAGCCGGAATGGCTAGATAAAAGAATGTGGAATAACATAATAATATTTTTTTTTTCCAAATTTTGAGTAGTAACTACTTACTTGTGATTTGCAAGTACCTAATCCATAATTTAAAATAGGTACCCTATTTTCGGAAATTTCGGGAATCCCAGCCTTAACTTTTTAATTAAACTCAAAATTGCAGAGAAAGATTTTCATAAAATGCGCGAAGGCACTTTTTTAAGCTCCTAGATTGAACTAAGTACCTACCTACCTACTGTTCTAAACAAATAAAATAAAAAAAATTGAATGTTATCTTCTTTAAAGTCGTAGGTATACTGCGTAGCGGCTTTGGAATTTTTAGATAAGCGTATCATTGATTTTATAATAGAAAAAAATCTAAGTATTCTAAACCAAAAAACTTTGAAAATCGCGTTTCTTTGTTTGTTGTTTGTTAACTGTGAATTTCTCCTATTTACGATAATATTATTGAGCAAAATTTATACCAGCATAATCGTTACTTCATGATGAATAAAGATTTTATAATGAATTTAAAAACAATAAATACCTACAACTGCAAAATTACTTCAAAATGCGATGCGCCGGCCGTCCGAACTCGGCTTATCCTCGCAGAGTGGATATTTGTAATATTAAGCATGAATTTATTATCCTATTTTGATAAAAACGATAAATACAACTGCAAAATTACAACAAAATGCGAAAATGGACATTTTACGCAAAAATCACAGTCGAGATGTAATAGGCCTCTTAAGTTAAGCCCCTCGGCCAGTCGGCCACCATTGCATTGAGTTATAATGTACTACCAAGGACGATATGTACTACGTAACATTGATATAGTTTATTTCAATGCTACGTAATGTCGGCCACTGAGATGTCGGTGAGATTTATTATTGCTATTATAGATACGATACGTACTTACGATATTAATTTTCAGGCGACCGAGTGGTGAGTGAGCTAGGGGAGGGCATATTCTATGATGAGGGGACCTACTTTTTAAGCAAAGTATAGGTATGCCTTCATGGTGGAAGGATTCTTCACAGAATCTGAACGGATGGCGACCGCTCCAATAGTTATTTCCGCCGCCAAGGAGCTTTAGGTGTTTTACATGGCTGGGTTTCGGTTTTTAAAGATGACCTAGACCTAGCAAAATTACGTAATAACATGGCAGAGAGCATGGCTTAAGAAATGCATATTCAGAGTCAAAAACAAGTGACATAGCATTGCTATTTATATCGTCCTTGCTATTAGCAACCTGTGGGGGCCTACACCTAACACTGCATAGGCTGTGGTGGTGTTCTGTACCTACCTACGACGATTTATGAAAATAGATCCAGATCATGACGACCATCCAAGAAACTATATTCATGTCCTCATGTTTTCGAACTCATTGACAACATAAACACTCTTCGTTTATTGAGACAAAGTTAGAAAGTAGTAGCTAGGTAGCGTTTTAATAATGTCGAATTATTAATGTTCATACTTTAGTAACTCCGAATTTTGACGTTCTCCTTTGAAACGTGATTGTAAACTAATATACTAATAAACTACTTTCTTAGCAGTTAACAACAAGAGTATAGATCATGCAATCGATGTATCATTTTACAAAGGAAAATAAAACTTCGTAACAAGAGTTTTCCTGTATTGTCGGCGGGCGGGCGTTTCAGCACGTAGACGCCCACGTAACCAACTCACCCAATAGGAAACGAGATAGGGAGGGGCTTTCGCGAGCGCCGAACGTTTAAATTTGAAATCCTCTTTACGGCCGTCAATCTGTGAAAAGATATCAACGTGAACATGACTTGTCTGGGATTGTGGACATCAAATTGTCGGTATATCGTTTAGTCACGGGTGACTGAGATGTGACATTGTGTAGTCAGTAGATTTGTTGTTTATCGCGATGCAAGGTGAAGATACTGGCGGTAGCTCAGGCGGTGGTAGGAAGGCCCTGAGGACACCAAAGTGCGCAAGGTGCCGGAACCATGGGGTGATCTCTTGCCTGAAGGGGCATAAAAGGCTGTGCCGGTGGCGGGACTGCCGGTGCCCAGGATGCCTGCTCGTGCTGGAGCGGCAGAGAGTGATGGCTGCACAGGTACGCTACTTACTTAACAAATCACGAAATCTCGGTAATAACATGAAATTTAATAAGACAGGATTTTTTATTAACTGTGCGGTGGCGGCAGGGTCAAGTCCGGTGGGAGTCTTTGTGGACGCATTGTTCGGTCGACGTGGGTCGATTCGCCGGCCAGGGAGACCCGTAGAAACGGTGGTGCCGCTGGCCGCCCGCGGCATAGTACAGGAGCCCAACTAGGGCTAACCACCCAAGGAGGCTGCTCCACCAGGTCGCGCATAATCCCGAAGTGGCTCGTCGTGCCGGTTGGTGACCGGATTGGTGGGACCCGGCGACTACTTTCGGGGGGGTACGGGGGCCCTTCCGTCCGGCGGCGGGTCGATTAACGTCTTACCGAACAACTACATGCACCAGTTCATGTTAGTCTCCCACACTTTGTCTTTTCCCCCTTGCCGCCACAGCATCTCCTTTTACTCACGCCCCCATCCAACCACCATGTCAGTGTCTAAAAACAATGCAAGTCATACAGCGGCATCCCACTTCCCCACCACCAAGTCGCTTTTTGAGGTGGAGTTCACTAACATCCGTGGACTCCATTCAAACCTTAACGCCGTCCACCAACACCTTGAGACGGCCTGCATTGCTCTTTCTGACGGAGACACAGATCCGCCGTCCTGCCGACATTGCATATCTGCACTACCCCGGCTACGTGCTTGAGGAATGCTTCCTCGCGAAAGCCGGAGTATGCCTTTTCGTCAGGACGGACGTTTGCTGTCGACGTTTGCGCTGCTTGGAGGACCCCTCCTTCTCCATCCTATGGGTACACGTGGATCTTGGTTCCGAGAGCCATGTCTACGCTTGCCTGTACCGTTCCCACTCCGGAGACCACGAGACAACTCGGTTATTCGACTACCTGAGCCAAGCAGTTGACGACGTACAGGAGCGGTTTCCGTCTGCCGATATGGTACTTTTGGGAGATTTTGATGCCCACCATGAGACCTGGTTGGGCTCTACTCTACCTACACTCAGCAGAGTTTGCAGCTTGCAAAGAGGCTGGCAGCAGTTGGATGAGATAATCAGTCTGCGTATAGGTGCCTACGGTCACGTTCAGTGACAGTATACTTACCTAGATGTGTGATAAGTTGATGATAAGCCTATTAGTTCACACCTGAGCTAGTAATTTAGTCGAGTAGCATAGTAGGTACATTGCTTCACTAGTTTGCTTATTTAAAACGAATTTTAAAATGAGCAAACTAACACGAAGCAATGTAAAAGAGAAAAGCACCGAACAAGTACTTACTTAATATCGAGAAGGCGTGCGTACTTCTACTTGATTAAAATAACTAGTGGTGCGCACTAGGATTTAGTAACAGTTGTAAAGCTGGATCCAGAACCAGAAGGATCAAAACAAACATTTTGGAGTTTTTCATTGCAATGATGCGTTTCTAATTTAAGTATAACATAACTGTATATAAGTAAGTAATAGTTATAATTGTGATAAGCCATTACCCATCAATTGTAGCGTTGACTTGATTCCAATCATGGAAGACTTTGCCCTGCAATGGGACAGTAGTGTATACAGGCTGTAATTTTTAAAAACGTGATAAAAAGAAGTTAGGATCTTAGGATGGCCACGAGACCAGACCAGACCAATACTTTTTTAAAATTTTCTTGCTCTTCGTTCGCCGGCACGAGAGCACGACACTTAAATAGGTTGATAGCTGTTACCCACAGTAGGTACTTAATCAAAAAGGATAATACATACACTGCACCGGGTAGTCTGGGAAACCGAAAAGCTTTAAGATTATGTAACGTGTTTTATAACACATTTGCTCGTAAAGTGGCTCTAATTACACCGATTTCAGCATCGTAATGTAGCTTATTACACACTAGTGCGGTAATGTAAAATTAGTAATAACACACTAGTGCGGTAATGTAAAATTAATAATAACACACTAGTGCGGTAATGTCAAATTAGTAATAATTTGTATCTATGGACAACACAGACCACGCCCACACAGTCCACGCTTCAGCAAGAAACCACTGCACAGTCTGCACAAGTGCTTAGATGGCGAGCCTTTAGCCCGTTAGTCGCTTTTACGACACCCAAGAGAAGAGCCCCGCTGGTACCTATTATTGTTTTGAAGAGCCTATCACCGCTCTATGCTGTTAGATGTATGTGCAGTCTTTAGTCCGTTAGTCGCCTTTTACGACAACGAAGGGGAGAAAGGGGTTGGTAGTATTATTTTGATGAGTCCATCGCCGTTCTATGCTGTTGAATGAATGTGCAGTCTTTAGTCCGTTAGTCGCCTTTTACGACACCGAACGGAAAAGAGGGGTTTGTAGTATTATTTTGATGAGCCCATTGCCGCTCTATGCTGTTGGATGTATGTGCAGTCTTTAGTCCGTTAGTCGCCTTTTACGACACCCAAGGGAAGAAAGGGGTTGGTAGTATTATTTTGATGAGCCCATCGCCGCTCTATGCTGTTGGATGTATGTGCAGTCTTTAGTCCGTTAGTCGCCTTTTACGACACCCAAGGGAAGAAAGGGGTTGGTAGTATTATTTTGATGAGCCCATCGCCGCTCTATGCTATAGGATGTATGTGCAGTCTTTAGTCCGTTAGTCGCCATTTACGACACCCAAGGGATTGGATGGGAAGACTTCCTACCTTTTACATACCTTTATATTTTGTCGATTCAAACAGCGGCTTCTTGTTCATACTTATTACTTTGAAATTTTAAAAATAAATATGTCTAGTTTTAGTAATGAAGAACTAAATTTACAGGCACACCACCGGAAATATTAAGTGAAGCACAAAATGCTATTGACAGGCCTATACCATCTAAGTCCAAAGAAAAATACATGTTGGCTTACCAAAGATTTATACACTAGAAAAACAATTAAAACACGCAGTCATTTTCAGAAAATGTGTTTTCCTCGCAAATATGTTATAAAACGTCTATGACATACCTACGTGCGCTTTGATAATTACAGCCTCTGCTTTCTTGATGTACTATTACGTGTTTGTTATGTATGTGCAATAACAATATAAGTCTAATGCCTATAATTTCCGACATTTTGTCACACAGGTGGCGCTGCGTCGACAACAAGGCGCACGCGGCGTGGAGCCGGGCGACGCTGAGGCGGCGGCGCTCGCGGCGCGCAAGCGGGCCTACCGCGCGCGCCTGCGCTGCATGCAGATGGCCAGGACTTACACCGTGCACCCGCCGGGCTATGGTAGTTACCTAGTCAATCTTTTATAAACTTGTTGTGCATGCAGATGGCCGGTTTAGTTTCGTTTCGGCACCCATGAATTTATGAACTCGATAGATTTCAATCATGGAGATACAGTCACCGGTAAAAAAGAACGAGTGCTGTTTGTATACATATTTTGAATAAAAATGCTAAGTTTACTGGTAAAATACATGTATACATATTTTGAATAAAAATGCTAAGTTAACTGAAATATTAAAATGATTGTCAGTGGGAAGCGAACGGGAACTTACTTTAGAAGCGGCATCCCAAGGGTGCCGAAATGGGAAGGTGCCGAAACGAAACTAACAAGATGGTCAGGCCCTTTTTTAATTTACTTGGTGAGGGAGCTGAGGAGGTTGGAGGATTATCTCCTCGGACACGCACTGAAGAGTTAACAACCCTCTCAGAGGTATGAGGAACGAAGCCGCTGCGACGGCCCGTGCTATATCCCTCTCAGCAAGTGGGTGTGACAACTACCGCCGATATTGCCCTGCTGGTTCCATCGCAGGTAGGTATTGCTGTTACCAGATACTTACTTCACTATACAGCCATGCACTTAAAGACAGGAGAGCAGACCCCAAATCCGCCTCTAGGGCCACAAGGAACGCAGATTACCCTTTCGATTCGCTAAGCAAGCCCTTCACCTCCACCTTGGTTTAGATACTGCTGCCATGTGGTTCCCGCTGGTTCCCTCGGCTCAGTTAGTCCAAGGGGGTTAGAACCCGTCGCAGCAGCGCCAAACTGACATACTACTTTGAACTCACGAGAGTCACCGTCCGCAGAGCCGTGGGGCCAACACTGATTCTGTCCCCACAGTTCCAAAGAGCACCGAGGGCGTGCGCTCTTGGGTTGTTATAATAGAGGTTTTACGTTTTCCACGGCTCAGCTAAGAGCACCCGGCCCCTGATTTATGGCGCCTCGTGAACGTACGAGTGTTGGCAAATTTAAAAAGTACCTACACAAAGCGTTTCAACCGTGTGAGATCTCAGTAAAGTCCCACTTTCTTCACATCATTACTGAAACACAAGGATGGGGGAAAAAAACATTTACTTACCGTTAAACATTCAGAAGTATTATCAATTTATCACTTATCGTCTACTTTAAAATATTCAATTGTATATTCCGTACTTGACACTGGCTATCGTGGCTACGTGCAAACCGCACCAATTTAAGAAAAAAAGACGGCGCTTTCCGGTTATTTAAAACAAAAGCGAAAGTTATCCGGTTATTTAAAAAAAACATAATTTTCTCTTATTTTTAATGTAGTCTATTTGCAAGCATTTTTGTATAGATAACTATGCAAAAACGCTTATTAACTTAGGTCTACTTACATAAAGTTTTTCAACAACAGCTGCACTATAGAATGACCAAATAAACAAACCCTCTTTAGCAGTGGCAACCGAAAACGGGTGACTCCTTATAAAGTCAAAACAAACAGAGATCTCCGAGAACCATTATCAACGAACAAATGATACCATCTGCAGTTTTTATATTAGGAACTATAACAATATTTTAAATGATTGATGATGCAAGTGACTAGTAGAATGATAGCGACGGACCCGAAGTAGCCGGTTCCGGATCCCACTTACTTAAGATAAAAATAATTATGCTTAATTATTATGTTGTCCTTGTTATAGGTAGTTGTGTACATTTGTTTATTATTTTATTTATTTATTTAAACCTTCATTGCCTTTGTTGTGTATTATTTTATTATGTTACTTATATATCTTTTATTATAATTTAACGATCATAGGTATGGCAATTTCTGGTCCCATAAACTTTATGACTACTTAGAGCAAAGGAGCTTCAAATGAAATCTCCGTAAAAGCTGCATTACATAAAACGTTGAGTCTGTTGAAATATTTATAGTGCGCCTGGATGTTTTCACTTTGTAGCATATGATAGCGGGGTGACATATCCCGTGCTGGCTGCACTCCCGTCGGTGTTATTGTTGTAAGACAGTCGACACTGTAGTGTTTCGTTACTCACCCGTCAGTGATCCCGTGAAACTTTCAATGCGAATTAGCTGAGTCAATATTTGTCTTGGAGCTAGAATGAGTTAAAATTATAATACCAGCGGTGTAGGTAGGTAGGAAAGTACTTTTGTTTTGAAAAAAAATTAGCTTACACAAGGCTTTTTTTGACATAAAAAGGTAATTTGAAATAGAAGGTTTTTTGGTTAATTAAAACTAGACAACTAAATCGTATCATATCCTTTATGCACTTTATAGCCATGCCGCCGTGTAGTGGTCTTGTCCAGTGGACAGTGAACTGCCCCCTTACTATATTGAAACCGATCCTTAACGATCGAGATTGGTAGGTATTGTGAAGTTTGGTATTCCTAAGTTACGACACCAGCGCTAATTTGGATTCATACTGCGCGGATATTGAGTGAAATAAATACCTACAACACTCAATGCCATTTAAAGTAACTCTAAAGTACGAAATCTCACAATACCTACTAATCTCTATCGATCAGGGGAGTTACTCTTGAACGCAAACTCAATCTCAATACAATTCCAATGCGATTAATATGTATCGATATTGGGAGAAGTAAAGATAATTCCGGAACGCCACCTCGATAATAATTTGTTCAATCAATTTCCACGCAATTTAAATGTGGCGCTTTGCTATTGTCGCTTACAAAAGTGTCATTTGACATTTTTTAGATTTGTGATTGGAAATTAACTAATGCAATTTGTGTTTCAAGAGTAAGCCTACAGGATCGGTTTCAAGAGTAAGGGGGCAGATACGGGCTGATATTGACATCATTTTGATAAAATACATTGCCAACATTGCGGGCATAAGCACATGAAATTGCCGCAGCGCAGGTAGACATTTTATTGTCTTTTATAAGGTACTTAGGTATAGATTTTAGTATGCTGACCATAAATTATTTCGAGCAGCTGCCATTGCAGTATGTGGGGGCAGTTGGGCGCATTATGTATGCCTAGTACTTGTGCTACTAGGTATGTATGAATAAATTTAATATATGATAATAAACCTACTTATGCCTGGTTCGCACTACGTTACATTAGTATATTAGTTGAGTTAAGATTAAATTGATTCGCTACTATGCTATAAAAAACTAATTTTATAAACAAACTAGCGAAGCAATGAACGCGTGTTGCGAACAAGGCTTTAGTGTTAAAATGTTGACCTACCTTATCTTCTTATTAGACCACCAAACGTACCATGTTATTGCTTACAGATCTAACAAAATACAACTGAAAAGCTCTTTCGTACCATTACAAATAGAGCACCGCAGACGTAATAAAACATTAGTCGTTCTTGAAAATGTCCCCACTTCATTACAGAACAAAAGCTGTCATCCAACACTCGGCAACATTTCACTGTCTATCAAAAAAAACTAAAACAATTTCTTTTAACTATTTTTATGGGACTCTAAAAAAGTGTAAAGATTGTTTTACAGACGAACGCGGAGGCGGCTCTTTGTGACGGTGTCGGGTTACGGCAAAGCTGTTGACTGTAAACATGTCTTTCCGCTTGTTGAATGATAGCCCTGCGGGTGCCAAAAATATTACAGACTTAATTACTACAATATGGCATTTACATATGTGCCGCACGAGAGACAATGTAATTGGTTTCAGTGAATTTGATCATAACAGTAACCGATTTGGCACGCTACTAGGGATTACAATTTATAGAATTTTTAAATTATTTGATTCTGACGTGCTTAATTCGTGTGGCTCATCTTGGCATGGCCACTATACCAACTCCAAGTCTGACTTTTTAGATAAGTAGTATGTCGAAGTATGTCGCCAAATATCAGAGTATGTCTTAGGGCTTGTTCCCGGGAATTCCCGGTACCGATTTTTCCCGGTAAAATTGTCTTTTTACGCAGTACCGGTACCGATAAATTATTTTTCGGGAAATTCGGTACTTTTGTTATAACTTAAAATTACGCCAATATTAAGCTGCGCGTTTGCGGTAGTCGTTACCGGTAACCTCGGCCTATGTTTGTAGTTGCAAACCAGGCAAAGGAGAATGAGCAAAAGCCAAAAATGTATGGACCGTAGTACCCGCTTCAATAGCCATAACCAATAGGTATACAGGGCAGCCCACGGACGGACATGCCACATGGAGGGAAAGTACCTTGAATATTGTAGATGGAACATTTTACTGAAAGAAGACATTATTTCAATTTAAAAAACAATTTAAACTGCATTCATAGATATTTAAATAATTACATGGTTGAACCGGGAATCGAACCCGTTACATGAGAAAAATAATCACCTGTAGTTTTATCACACCGATCGAAAGGCTTCATCATAAGGATTATTTTTTGCTAAATAACATAGTGTCACAAATAAAAGGAAGACCATGAATTATAACATTTTTAATACAAAATAAATCAATTTGTACATGTAAAGGTCTTGTTAAATATATATTGGATTATAAATTCCTATAGGAAAACGTATGCCATGGCGCCAGTTCTAATTCACGTTTTGAAAGTGTTGCGTAGCGGTGAAAGAATACTAGCACCTCCTCTATTCCCCTGGGTGTCGTAAAAGGCGACTAACGGACTAAAGACTGCACAAACATCTATACGATGGGCTCACCACCTGTCACGCTGAGTATATGTGCAGTCGATATTTGGTGAAAAGTGGACTCCATAGTCCACTTTTGCTGGCTTTTGCTGTCCTCATTGCCTTGTCTCCGACTAATCCGATTGAACAATATTATTATTTGCACTGTTTTTAATAATAAGGTTACAATAATATATTTTTATGGCACATGACGCGACTGGATCCTTCCACGCAAAAGCCTGGCATCTTCAAGTGCTTGGTCTCTATACGAGTATGTTTCGATTATATAGAGATCATTTTTGATAAATGCTCGACGCAGTAGGATCTTGCCAGCTTGAGCTAGTATGTACTGAGCGCAAATAGGACTATGTCCTCCACCGTCATTGTAGGAAAGTAGCGAAAAACGAACAAGCGACTTTTTGGCGTAGCGCTGGAGCACGCGAAAGAATAACTTGACGGAGATGCCCCTTCGCGCACTCCTCCCCTCCGTTCCTTGGGCTTAGATGAGTTAAAGGGAGTTGAGCTTGGCGTTGGCTATCGTAAAACTGTTTTTAAAATATAAGCATGAACAGAAATGCAGACAATATTACATCTGTAAGTACTCATTTTCACACATTTATAAGTAGTAATATTGATGTATGTTTATTAAAAAAGTGTAAAAAAATTTTTGTCACCTGAGTTCTCAACCGTGACGTCACCGGTACCCTACACCGTACGGTTTCATCAAGGTGATGTGGATGGAATGACAGACGATTGCGTCTAGTGCGGTGAAGGAAATCAGCGGCAGGTATCAGGCCGCACAATTCCTCAGAACACTCCCCATGATATATGCGGTACAATATACAAAGAGACGCAACGTCCACTCCCCATGATAATATGCGGTACAATATACAAAGAGACGCAACGTCACAATTGCGATTCAATTATGCCATTCGTAAATTAGCAGACTTGGGCCCCTGAAGTCACGTCATCGACAATTGGCTACTTGACAGTTTTCGAAAAAGTATTTTAAAAGTTACAAACGCTTATTTTATAGCCCGTACAATATTTTGCTGATGATCTAAAGCTGGTATTGGAAATAAAGCATGCTTCCGACTCAATGATATTTTGTTCCGACTGCGTAAAAATGCAGGCGGATATTGACAGGGTGGCGGATTGGAGTCGTAGGAACCGGCTGAGCTTCAATATTTCAAAATGCTCAGTAATGTCATTCACTTTGTCACGGGACCCAGTTCATTTCCAATATTGCTTAGATGGTGCTCCTTTGCAGCGGGTGAAGGAGGTGAGAGACCTTGGAATCCATTGTACTACCAATCTGTCTTTTAGAGAGCATGTAATTAAGGTTTGCAAGAAAGCATACCGTAACTTGGGATTTATGTTGCGTCAGTGTGAGGGATTTACAAATTTAAATGCAATTAGAGCTTTGTATGAAGCGTTGGTAAAAAGCCACTTGGAATGCAATGCATTTATTTGGAGTCCTCATGAGGCGAAATATAAATTAATGTTGGAGCGAATACAAAACAAATTCACAAGATTTCTTTATTTCAAATTATATGGAGTATAATATTTTTTGTTCTCGGCATGGTGGGCTACAATAAATTGGAAGTCCGAAGAGAGTTATATATATGTAATAAAACTGTTATGTGGGTATTTGTTTAACCAAGGAGTGTTGCAATGTATAAAGCTGTGTGTGCCGGACCGGTACGTGTGGCGCAGGCGTCGGCCACCACTGTTCGAGGTGCCAAGGGCGCGGACTAATATTTTAAAGTAGCGCCATTTACCCGAGCCTTGCGCACTATTAATAGGGTATCTAATGATGTTGACATATTTAACTGCTCTCTGAATGAATTTACAAAAGTCACATTGTTTGTTCATTGTTACAGAAGTAGCTAAAAAGTAAGTAAATACCTACACAGTGTAGTTACTTACTTTACTGAATATGTCCCGAATATTTTATAGTAATAGTAAGTTTGTAAATAGATAAATAAAAAATATTCGTTTGTAAATAGGTTAGGTTAGAAAGTTTTATAAGTGCTTGTACTATCGCATTGGATTTTTTTTTTCTGTAATGGTAGTAATAAGTTTTGTTGTTTCAAATAAATAAATAAATTTTCTTTCTCGAAAAAAAACTCTAATTAACAGAAATAAAACATATTTTTCTTTATTGATTTCAAATTTCGTGCGAAAACGGTTGGTCACGTGACATTTTGCTCTGTGACGTCAAATTTCAATAAATATAGAAACTTATCTTGAAACCTGACAGATAGTTTTTGATAATTTTGTGAAATGTGACGTCACTTGAAGCTCAATCATGCCGCCCGTGTTTTGTAATTGGGTTCGGGTCTTAGAGCATTCAACCACTAAGGTTCGGGTCTTGTAATCCACAGATAAAAAATCGCAAATTTATTTTGTAAAAATTAAATATTTACAAATTATCTTAATAAAAAAAACTATTGGATAATTATCGTTAACTACCATTTCCGACATATTTCATATTTTATTGTTCCAACTGTCCAATAGCCAATTCGAGCAGCTCTGCGTTGAATGCGGTCAAATGGAAGGAGTTGGTACTGGGGTGCTCCAGCCCAAAGATGGGTGCAGTCTTTGATTATATAATGTCGGTGCAGTATTCTATATTCGGCCTGACCTGTGCTTTGTGCAGTTGTAAGTGGTGGGCCGGCGTGAATTACTGACCTGCTCTATTAATAAAAAAAAAATGTATTTATTTGCACATAAGCACACCCAGCTTTTTCGAAGCGAAGTAAATGCGCAAACTTGTGTTTTGGAGGGGTTAAAGTGGCCTAGGTTATGTCGGCCCCAATTCGAAACATGACTTAACATGTTCCCGGTGTCTGTCACAAGTTTATTCCGGCTCTCTATGACGCTTTCCAGATAAATATTAGCTCGTCCGGTGTAGAGCGTATCTCCAGTACCTGTCGTCCGCATAGCAATGAATGCCGATGTTATGAAATATGTCATTGATATATATGCAGAAGAAACAGAGTAGGGAATAACAGACCCCTGCGGGACTCCAGCATTCACGGGCTTGATGTCAGAGCACGAACCGTCGACTACGACTCTGATGCTACGCCCAGAAAGAAAGCTGGCAACCAAAGATCACAATTTCTGAGGAAGCCCGTATGATGGATGTTTAGAGAGAAGAGCCCTGTGCCATACCCTGTCAAAGGCTTTCGATACGTCCAAGCTAACTGCCAGTGCCTCCCCTTTACGGCGAGTAAGGTACACTAAAAGATCACCAGCCGAACGACCGCGACGAAAACCATACTGGCGATCACTTAGTATTTGGTTCTCTTCTAGGTACCTACTTAAGAGCTGGCGGTTTGTAATGGACTCCATTACTTAGGAGAGCAAAGAGGTGATGGCTATTGGCCTGTAGTTGAAATAAACTGAGCGATAGCCTTTTTTGGGAATCGGTGGACAAGGGCTCTCTTCCAAGAGCTCGGGACAACGCCAGTAGTGTAAGAGAGCCGGAAAAGGCGCGTTGGAACCGGCGCCAACTCAGGAGCACACGTTCGAAGCACAATGAGAGGAACTGCATCAGGCCCACTTGACTTATGGATATCAAGGGAAAAAAGAGCCTTACGAACTGACCTTTGTAGGAATCGGACGTTTGGCATTGATCAAGCGCAATGGAGTATGGTTGGTGGAGAGTTTTCCCCATCGTTCAAGGTCAAGTTTGATGCCAAATAAGTCCCCAAGAGATCGGCTTTTTCCTTTGCAGTATGGGCCAGGCAGTCATCGGTCTTGAGCAATGGTGGTAAAGACGGCTGACAAAAATTCCCTAAGTTAGCTTTTGGCGAGATAACAGAACGCACGTGTACCCGAAGGAAGACGCACTAGCCTCTCGCCAATTCAACTTATAAATGATGACTTCGACTTGGCAATGTTCTTCTTAAAGGACCTGGCGGCAAAGTTGTACTTCTTTCTGAGCGCACTGGTGTTTGGATATTTGATTACACCGCATTAGCCCAGGCTTGGTTATATTGTCGCTTTTGGTGAGACGCCATTTTGCAGCAACGACCAAACCATGGTTGGGACCTGCCGCCGATAGAACTCTGTGGTTCCCACAGATTGTGATGACCAGTGTACTTATGTCAATGCTGCCACTAATGTGCTTTAAATAGGATTCTGGTTAGGAGTTTTACCTCATATTAAACATGATATTACCTATACATAGTATAATTTGCGGCTGCATAACTTGGTGTTTGTACATAGTGAGTTTTGTTGGCAGGCAACGTCAGAGTGGTGGGTGACGCGGCGTGGAGCGAGCGCGTGCGCCGCCGCCGGGCGTTCGCCGACGTGGAGCTCGAGCGGGGGGCGCCCCCCGCCCCGCCGCCCGCGGGCCCCGCCACCCTCCTCTGCAGGCACCTGCTCGCCGCTCTACTCACCAACTACACGCCACCGCCCCAAACTCAGAGACAAAAGCTGTCCTTTTCGATTGAATCCATAATAGGAGTACAGTAGATGTTCTTCAGAATAATGACCGTTACTGGCATTTTTTTTTTATAAATTAAGGCAAAACAAACAAGTTTGCGGCTAGCAAGCGTAAGGGTTTTAGCTATGATTTTGTCGTAAAAATTAAACAAGAAAACCACAAGAAATCATTTTGAACAATGAGTGCTTTATTTATTATGTTTGGTAAAAAAGAATGTCTGTTGTGAGTTTTTTTTTATATAACAATCAAGACTTGTGTTCTGAACAAATTAGGAATTACAACTTATGTTATAATTATGCACACACCACTGGTACGGCTTATAAATTATTAAGTCTGCAACACGTAGTCATTTGAATGGCATATCAAAAATGTAGGTTTGTAAGCACTGAGTTACAAAAGCATTTTTAGTATAAACAGACAACATTTGAACTGATATCAAAAATGTTTAATCTAAACTGAACAATAGAAAATAAATTCTACAAAAATAATGAATTTAACTATAATTTGAGCGCCTACTTCTTTTTGATAATACAAATAAGAAACATCATTCCTTTGTCCATACTACTAGCAAATGTCTGATATACCATGAGTATATTCAAAAGACTTTTTACAATTTGTAAGAGTCCTATTACAAATATTACACTTTTACAAAGGATTAGCATTAAAATAATAAAAGTTCTATAATTAGACAACAATTTAATTCATCATGATCAGTGACAGTATTTTAATATCTATTTTTACCAATACATTTATAAAAAGGTAGTGAAGTGATTTGTATACAACTACAACTGGGTTTATTCTATATTTTTTTTAGTAATAGAAGGGTTCACCGGTTCATTATTAAGTTTGCATTAAATACACAATATAAATAAATATTTATAATTAAACAGAATATTAAGTATAAAATTAATAGGACTTAATCGCTTCGTCGAAAAACAGTCATTGCACAAGTCGAGATTGACAATATCTGTTTGAAGATGATTGATGTTGAGCACATTAATGTTTTGAACAATTTATAAGGAACTGACCCGTACGGAGGTCTGGCCTATAGTTTTAAAATGTTTATTAAAATTGTAACATTGTCACCATTGTCACCAACAGCTCAAAAATAAAAACAAAAAGTGTTGAACTATAAGCTTTTTGTATTTCACAGTATTTACAATACCACCTGTATTTTTTATACCTAATAATTATAGTCTCAATTAGCTACATAGCGAGAATACTTGTAGAAATCTAAGCTAATTCAGACACATCGTCGTCACCTTTATCCATTTCGTATGTTATTTAAAATGAATTAATTCTTTTGATTGACCCTCTAGATTGGAGTCATCATGTCAGTTGTATGATTAGAAAACCATTCAGTTTACCTATTTTAAAAAATACAATGAAGTCTTCTTCAAATATGTTTAATGTTCTTTCTTTGCCGTGGGGTGCCCTGTAAAGTCATTTGAGTACTCGCATGTACACTTAAAACCATTGAGTTATAATGTACTACGTATTAGAGGAGCTATCCCAAGCAAAAGTCCTGTTCTATTTTTTAAAAGTTAAAACAAAAGTGCGCTGCAGCGCTAAAATAATAATTTATCGTCTCTCTGAACAATCCAAACAAACAGCGCTAGACCGCTTCTTTTCTCGCGACTAAAAGGTCTAAAGCGCCGAATCATGGCCGCCGCTCATGTCTCGGCGATTTGATAAAATAAATAGTCAAATGCATGTTATATCGATAATTTAGTGCGTATTTACAGGTGAAAAGTGATTCGTTTAATTTTATTTGTATTTCCGGAATTTTTACAGTACCAAAGCACACATGAAGGCATATTTTAATAAAATATAACACAGAATACATACGTATTGTTGCGTCTAGCGCCTGCCACAGACTAATATAGTTGGAGCGAGCTGGCTCTAACTCGTGTAGCAAACAATCTAGTTGTGACGTCTTCTCTAGTACGTAGTACATTATAACTCAATGCTCAAAACACCTTTATTGTTAAAACATCTAAATCTGGATAGCAATGTTTTTTTTATCAACAAAAAATAATGTTCTAGAAGCATTTTTAACATTTAACTCTCGTTACGAACTATGTTTTTAATAATTTTGACACTCCTTACTTTTACAGAATATCAATATCGAAACAATGATAGTCTGTTGGTATTTGTGGACTAATCATAATTCCACTCAATGAGATCTGGAGTCAGTGACTAATGTAATGCAATGCACTAATGATAATGACTTACATATCAGTCTTGATTAAGTGTGTCAATAAAATTATTCTTCTACGGATTTTACCTAACGTAAATTGGCAAAAAGATTTGACTTTATACATTCCAATAGATTTTGTACAAGTGTACCATCAATATAAGTAATTTGTACAAAAATTATTGGTCTAATCATATGACTAGACTGTCATTTTAAACGATTTGTAGTTTTTAGGTAATATAATTATTTTAAGATTTCATGTTTTTCAGAAATCATATTCTTTGTGAAAATACAGTTTTCACAGTTAAATATATACTTATACTTAGAGAAAAATAGTTTTACATAGCTGTCTATGCTTAGTTTAATATTTGTTATGGCAGACCTCGCGCAGCTAGGTGCAATTCATGTAATCTAAAACTTGCTTTTAAGTGCTTTGTTATATCTACTAATAAGTTGTATAATAATAATAATTTAAATAAACTTTTATATTATATCAAGACTTCTTTATTGGGAGCATTTGCAAAACATGTACTTCCAGTGTACTTTCTAACGACGGGTAGGTTATTGATAAATAATAATAAAAAATATTAAAAGAAATGATTGTATTTCGACGACAAGATTACTTTATAAATATATAAATATATTATGTAAGTATATAATAAAATAATATAAATATGTACTATATAATATTGTATAATGAATGTACAACAGAAAAAATATGCATCGCAATCTACAATATATCGATAATGAATCACAAATGTTCGTCCGTCCATTACAACTACAATTCACAATACGCCGCCGCCTCGAGGAAGGGAGTGCCGCACGATCGCCGCTTCGTTCACTCACGCACGCATACCACCCACTTAATAATCTATTATCACCGCTTTGTTTAGGAAAAAGAACAACTACAATAAAAACCTTAAAAAATATTAAGACGTCACCCGTAAGGTTTGTTTCACTTAAAATTAAACAATATTTTCACAAAATGGTGATAGAACAATGAATTTATTACTGAATACTGCAAAATTTATTTAATACACTATCTGCTATAATGAGTTTATTTTGCGTTTTGATTTGAGAAGTTACGCATTCATCCACATACAGATGTCTAGGCTTCGTTGGCACGTGACAAGGAATGGGACTAGATAGGACTCGGGATAGGAACCAACTGGGATTACAGGGACCGAGATAGTACCTACTAAAGTACATTACATAACATGTATTGATATCAATTATGTGTAACAAATAATGAAAATGTAATACATAATATATGACAAAACAAAGTAAAGTAACTGTGTCAAGCCCCAAATAAAATTTTGATTCAACGGAATGTTTCAATATTTTTTTATACTCCCGAAAAATGATACATTACCACTGAACTTCTAACGCTATATAATTGCAATTTATAAATAGACTAATGTTCACTTGAACTACCAAATTTCAGATCCCCACATCTGAAAAACTAAATGACAACAAATATTTAAAGTCAGACTTTTTAGCATTTATAAACAAAAATAATAACAATTTTACTTGCATAATATAATATACATCACAATATGTATTTAAATATACATAATATTACTTTCATTTAATATACACGTAAATAGTACTTTATATCAATCATAATATAAGTTCCCTGCTCTGATCGGCCCTAGCCGCGCAACTGGCGAGACGAGTCGCAGCGGCCAGGGCTGCCCAAGGAGGCAACGCGATACAAATCCATTAAAACAATATACAACGTAAAAATACTATTTGGTACATTATATAGCAGAAATCTAGCCGTCATAAAATCTATCAAAGCAGTATATAACATCTACACGGACACAGACATATAATTAATTATACACATATATTAGTCAAAATAAACCAGTCACAAATCACAGTTGACATAAATTCTCGATTTCACTAAGTCTTGTAATTTACATAAAATAATAGTTACCACATCGTTTAGTACTAAAAACATTTGAAAAAGCCTAATGGAGACGCTAACATAAATGCTTTTAGAGAAAGGTGTTGAAACAAATTTAGTAAAGAAAATCCAAAAAAATATCAAAGTGAAAAAGAACTGCGCCGATGTTAGTAAATAAATATAAAATTAATGATTGGTATCTTGAGCAGTGAATGGCATCAGTCAATCCACACGACAATGCAACGACTCGAGACTACGCTCGTGAAATCTGAATCAATGCCCAGACGAGAAAATATTCTGATTTGCCGATCATGTTTACTATTTTAATTTTATTATTGTAAACATATCATGCATTAGTAACTTACGATGTTAGTAATTGAATCGAGATGAGACCAAATCAATTCGATGTATGTACACAAAAATAAAGTCTATTTTTAGTTAATTAATTGTCCGAAAGGAATTTTACAACCAAATCAACGCCAAAATTGATAAAAACCGACTCGGTCAATAATTACAATTGCTGTGCTGTCTCACCTTCGAATCATTATCTACGACCTATCACTAGGGTTCATGCAAATACAATACTCTGACCATAACAGCTCAACAAGTCACATTATTATAACGACTTTCGTGAGTGTATACTACAACTACAGGCCAACGAGTGAAGTGAACACTCGATCCGTGAACAGAAATGAAACGGCACGTAAGCATGCAACATGCGCCATTACATTATTACAAGATACGAATACAGCAAGCCTAGCACCCCGTGTTACATATACTCAACCCGCCTACCGCTGTGCGTCTAGTAGCCAAAGTCGAGGCCTCGCCCACCACGCGGTCTCCCCGACCGCGCTCGGCCCAAACCCCCCATCGATAAGACATGTGACACTCGATGATGCTATTAAGTGTAGTCGCCGCTTTAAACTTCAACTAAATGGAAAGCATTCAGGTACAAACGATACAAACGAGTGCGACAATTGACATGTAATTTAAGATCGTTAGGTACATAAAAAACCGTCCACGCAAGTGTATAGCTAGATGTTGGCACAATGAATGTCCGTAGCGGCGACCGGCGAGTGTCGCCCGCGGTGGTGACGTGTCCCTACGCTGCGCCCCAATGTCGACCCGACCCCAGCTGACATTGAATCCCCTGAAATATACAAACCGGTATCACTACTACTGGCATACGCTAGGAAACTTAAAAGGCAGGTCGCATTGCAAGAATATGTCGCTGTCCTTCCAGAGGGTCACAAGTGTAGCTTTTATTTATTAATATACAGTGTAAGATTAACCGCCGTACTCAGAGACGTCAATTAAGTTTTAATGACAATTAACTGCCGTACTCAGAGACGTCAATTAAGTTTAATGACAATTAAATGTCTTTCCTTCTCTATTTATCACTATACATACGAAAGTGACAGCAAGAGACTTAATTGTCATTAAAACTTAATTGACGTCTCTGAGTACGGCGGTTAGTCTCTTGCTGTCACTTTCGTATGTATAGTGATAAATAGAGAAGGAAAGACATTTAATTGTCATTAAACTTAATTGACGTCTCTGAGTACGGCGGTAAGGCCGCTAATTGTATGTTATTTTGTGTTTGTATTTTTGTTGTTAATATGGTGTAAAATAAAAAATATTTAACTTTTATTATCTTCTAAAATTTGATATGCAAAAACAGATTTGATGTCAGATAGCTTCATAGGAAGTGCGATTCCTACATAACACCTAGGTAAGTGTTTTACTTCATAGTGGAATCGCTCTTCCGATAAGTGTTTGTATGGGTGTGAATTTCTGTTGGCGCTAATAAGGCAATATAAGACCCATAAAATTGAAGAAATTTTCATAGAATGTAACTATGTATGTGGGGTGGAGGGTTTAAAAGTCGGAAATGTTTGGTATCATTATGGGTGAGAAACAAAAACAACTTGAAGTAACATCTGGTTTTGTTTGAATTAAATTTAATTACCGAAAGTAAATATAATAAATATTAAATTTATAAAGTGTTTATAATTCGAACTGGTTCTGCGACTAAAAAATTAAAGTGATAACATTAAATTAAGTCTTTCTGAAGGAATGACGTACTTCGTCACGCCACCACTAGATGTCGCTACTATGGGCTGTCAGAAATTGTTTTTGGCAATATGTCAAAGTTTACTTAAAAACAAAAGAAAATTAAGTTAATTCCCCTTATTTTGAAAATCTTGCCAAGAAGTATTTAAATTTAATTTCATTCAAAAACTACAATGAATAGATAACGAAACGTTGAAAAATGTCTACCTCAGGCGGGAATCGAACCCGCGTCTTATGCAATCCGGGCAGCTGCGTTGACCACTCTGCCACCGAGGTATTGGTTAGACCGACGAAATTGTTAACGCTTTATGACTTTATGTTTTTATTTTTTCTAGCAACAGTGTCTTATCAAACCTCTCAGAATCTACATTCCTATTTTTTTCAACGTTTCGTTATCTTATTAAACGTTTTTTAACGCAAATAATCAAATATTACGAATCTATAGAGCAGTCTTATCTTAACTGAATGTTTAAAATATTGTAAAATATTTTCATTCCGATCTCTAGGAATGTAAATTCTATTTTCAACGTAACAAAACAATAGCTGTAACTGCAGTAAAGCAGTTTTTTTAAATTCTTTATAGGCAAGTATTTGACCGCGATCTCACCTGATGGTAAGTGACGATGCGGCCTAGGATGTAGCATACTTGCCTAGATAATGCCCGTTCACCCATGCCTTGAAAATGTCCAGGATGTACGTGTCAGGAAACAGATCCGCAGGAAGGGAATTCCACTCCTTAGCTGTCCGCATTAAAAATGATGACGCGAAGCGCTTTGTGCGTATAGGTAGTGTGTTGACAGTGTAAGGGTGAGATCTCAGTCCGCGTCTCGTTCCCCGGAGATAGAAAGGAGAAGGTGGAATCAGCTCGTGTAGTTTGGGCGTAGTGTTGTGAGTGAACTGACCATGTCGCAGCGGCGGCGCCTATATCCCGCACATGGCGGACAGGCGCGCGCTGAGCTGCACGGGGAACTGGTCGGTGAAGTGGCGCCAGTTGTCCTCGCCCACCTGCGCGCATCGTCATAAATAAATTTTGATTACGCTCACACCAATTATCTAGACCAAGATGAGTATTCTTGTGAAACTCGTTTATATGGTAAGATAACGGATAAATATACATAAACATAGAAAAAACACCCAGACCCGAAATCAATTTAGAAAAACAGTTTATCTCTAAATTGACCCGACCGGGGATCGAACCCGGGACCTCAGAGATGGCGACACCATGAAAACCGGTGTACAAACCACTCGACCAAGGAGGTCGTCAAAATAGTACAATAAAATCGTCATCATAGTACAATAAAATTGGCTATTTGACAGTTGTAACAATAAAATATGAGATACTAGCGGCCGCTCGCGGTTTCACCCGCGTGGTTCCCGTTCCCGTGGGAATGTCGGGATAAAAAGTATCCTATGTGTTAATCTAGCTTATAAACTATCTGTATGCCGAATTTCATCCAAATCCATCTTGTAGTTTTTACGTGAAAGAGTAACAAACATCCATCCATACTTACAAACTTTCGCGTTTATAATATTAGTAGGATGTCGGATATGGTAGTTTATAATTTAACTATAATTATCCAATAGTTTTTTTTTATTACGATAATTTGTAAATATTTTACTTTTACAAAATAAATTTACAATTTTTTATCTGTGGATTACAAGACCCGAAACACGGGTGGCCATGATTGAGCTTCATCGTCGTCACGTTGTCAACTTGTCAACTTGTCATTTTAGGAAGTTGAAGCTCAGCTTGAGGGAAAATCCCTTGCACACTGCGTCGTCTATTTGGCACGGGCACGCACCCGGGCGGGCGGCGCGCTTCATCTGAAAATTTCTGCAAAGTAGTAAAGCGACGGTGACACGACCGTACAGTAGCGTGCGCGTAGACCGTGTGCAAGCGAAAGCGAATATCGCCTAAAAGTGGTCGACCGGGAACTTTCTCGACTGTATGTAAATGACTACTTGACAGTTCTCGGATAAGTAAATTACAAACGCTTATTTCATATCTTACAATTTTTTTTTCGAAAATGCTTTATTAGAAAATAAAAACATATTTTTCTACATTAATTTCAAAGGAGAATGACTTTTTTACTATGGGAGTTAGGTTAGTTTTGCGCAACATGGCGCTTTAATGAAATAAGTAGTAATCAATAGCAAAAATGCTCTGAATTATACAGAAAAAATTGCATTACAATATCATGCGGGAGTTTGAAGCTATCTTCATTATTAGCTTAAGACTTTTTAGGTATTTTGAGGTTATGACGAAAACGGTTGGTCACGTGACATTTTGCCCTGTGACGTCACACCACTCAAACGTCCACGGTGACTTTAGTCACCCGGCAAAAATAAGTGCGAAACGTCCACGGTGACTTTAGACAAAAATTTTATCTTGAAACCTGACAGATAGTTTTTGACAATTTTGTGAAATATGACGTGACGACGATGAAGCTCAATCATGGCCACCCGTGTTTCGGGTCTTGTAATCCACAGATAAAAAATTGTAAATTTATTTTGTAAAAGTAAAATATTTACATATTATCGTAATAAAAAAAAACTATTGGATAATTATCGTTAAATTATAAACTACCATATCCGACATCCTACTAATATTATAAATGCGAAAGTTTGTAAGTATGGATGGATGTTTGTTACTCTTTCACGTAAAAACTACAAGATGGATTTGGATGCTGGATGGATGTTTGTTACTCTTTCACGTATAAACTACTAATTGGATTTGGATGAAATTCGGCATACAGATAGTTTATAACCTGGATTAACACATATGATACTTTTTATCCCGATATTCCCACGGGAACAGGAACCACGCTGGTAAAACCGCGAGCGGCCGCTAGTAGTTATATATTTTTAAGTTCAGCACACATTTTTTTAAATTTAATTACTTAATATAAAATAATATTTTATTTCACCACTCCCGTTTTAGACCAGTTGCTTATTAGACCTGTTGCGTATTAGACCAGTCGCGTATTAGACAAGTTGCGATTTAGACCAGTATACCAGTTGTTACTTAGACCAGTTGCGTTTTAGACCAACTGATACTAACCCAATAATTTAAGTTAAGTTAGAAACAGTTATTAAGAATATTTTCAAAATGCGCTGTTTATAAAATAACTTTTTAATATAACACCCCTCGGGTGTCGTAAAACGCGACGAACGGACTAAAAACTACACATACATCCAACAGCATAAAGCAGGGATGGTCTTACCTATTACGCTGAGCACATGTGCACTTGTAGTCTGGCGAAATGTGGACTATAGTATAGTGCACTGCTTCTGGGATTCTCATTGCCTCTCTGGGGCAAAGGGATATCCCTGTATATCCCTTTGTGGCTATAGTCGTGAATCTGTGTACAGTCGACAACGCTCCCGGTCGACCACTATTTGGCGCCATTCGCTAGCGCTCCGTACCGCGCCGACGTACTATCGCGGACTCCGTCGCTTTACCAGTCTAAAGGTCAAAATCCCCCCAGGCTAAGAACGTCAACTTCCTAAATGACAAGTTCCGAAAACGACAACTTCCTAAAACGTCTATTCCAATACAATTTCCGAAAATGACAAATTCCGAAAATGTCAAATTCCGAAAATGACAAATTCCGAAAATGACAACTTACTAATAAGGGGTAACTTACTTACTTATTATGGGGTGTGAGTTTAGACCCTCAGTTGTGAAATGTCAAATTTATACGTATTAGATCGTAGCGTACGGTCATAAGTGTTCCGTCGTAGCAAGTAATATTTGACTGGATGTTTGTGTTGTAACTTTACTTACTTTGTTTTTCATAGTGTTTGTAATAATGACAGTGTTGTCGTTTTTGGATGTTGTCATTCTAAAATGTTGTCATTTTAGGAAGTTGTTGTTTTTTTAATAAGTCATAAATTAATTAATTTTTAAAAAATACACTATTATTAAAACATCGATCAAAGTTACAACGAACTACAAGAACTTTAATATGATGTTAATTGCTGCTACGGAACCCTTCATGGGCGAGTCCGACTCGCACTTGGCCGGTTTTTTCTGTTGTTGACATTAAAAATATTTTTAGTCAATTTTATATATTTTAACAACTTATCAAGAAAAGATATAAATTTCGGCTTTGGGGGCACTCGAGTATCAAGTCTGCGGTGCCACGCTTCCATGCTGTTTGTGGTGCGGTGGATTTCAGTCGCACAGCTTATTGGCAAATCCAGCCATTACTTATTTACGTAGGCATGAAACTGTCGCATTTCGTTCAGTTGCTAGTTAGACCAGTTG
This sequence comes from Scoparia ambigualis, assembly GCA_963921215.1. Lineage (NCBI taxonomy): Eukaryota > Metazoa > Arthropoda > Insecta > Lepidoptera > Crambidae > Scoparia > Scoparia ambigualis. The sequence goes on from OY992504.1 coordinate 32,153,072, forward strand.
CGTTTAAGACCACTTGCGTTCAAGACCACTTGCGTTCAAGACCACTTGCGTTCAAGACCACTTGCGTTCAAGACCACTTGCGTTCAAGACCACTTGCGTTCAAGACCAGTTGCGTTTTAGACCAGTTGCTACTTAGACCAGTTGCGTTTCAGACCAGTTGCGTTTCAGACCAGTTGCGTTTCAGACCAGTTGCTACTTAGACCAGTTGCGTTTTAGACCAGTTGCGTTTTAGACCATTTGCTACTTAGACCAGTTGCTACTTAGACCAGTTGCGTTTTAGACCAACTGATACTAACCCAAATTATTCATCTTTAACTGTTTTAACTTAAACAGGCATCCAGCCATTACTCATTTACGTAGGCATGAAACTGTCGCATTTCGTTCAGTTGCGTTTAAGACCACTTGCGTTCAAGACCAGTTGCGTTTTAGACCAGTTGCTACTTAGACCAGTTGCGTTTCAGACCAGTTGCTACTTAGACCAGTTGCGTTTTAGACCAGTTGCGTTTTAGACCATTTGCTACTTAGACCAGTTGCTACTTAGACCAGTTGCGTTTTAGACCAACTGATACTAACCCAAATTATTCATCTTTAACTGTTTTAACTTAAACAGGCAGGGGGATGTATGCATATTCTTACCATATTTTATAGACTATGCGAATGAAATAACACTGAAAATAAATGAAAAATTAACACATTTACAGGATGTTACCAAAATACCCGTAAAGCCGAAAGGGGGTTAAATGGTGCCTTATAACAGGTCCATTTACCATATTTGATAAGCGTACTATCACTGTATGATTTACCGCCAAAATAACCATTATTTTTTCATTGATGTGCAAATCCTATTTCAGTAAAATTAAAGAGTAAACTACGCAGAATGTTATGTACATCATCATCATCAGCCTATACTCGTCCACTGCTGGACATAGGCCTCTCCAAAAACACGCCACTCAGCACGATCAGCGGCCACATGTACATGTTTATGTACATTTTTAACTAATTCGTGAAACGATAAAGAGACATACGATCGACGATACGAATTCGATTAGATAGATATTACAAGTAGTTTTGGAAGATTTTAAAAGACCTAACCTAACGAAGAAACCTAAGCTAACAACACTTACTTTTTCGTAGTGAACGTCAAATTTACAGGAACGGCTCAAAGTAAGCTCGCTCAATGCACAACCTCGCTCGTCGGGATATGGCTTGTGAGGCATTTCGCACCATCGTCGGTGTTATTGACACGAACACCGATCTTACACGCTGCTCCATCTCGAAACCGTTGGGCAATCAAAGAAATAGACTCTGTCCTTAACATAACCCCATAAGAAGAAGTCTTAAGAGTGTGGGGTCCGGAGTACGAGCGGGCTATAGCACCGGTCCCCCACGGCCGATCCATCTTCGCGGAAAGCAAACGTTGAGATACTCTCGCACGTTGCGAGCTCCATCGAGCTGAAACACCATGTTCCTTTGGTTGTCAAAGTAATCCCTATCGACCACAGGAAAGTCGTCAATCGCCTCTTTGAATTCCGTTTGTACAAAAGTTAGGTAGTTGCCACCGTTCTGACGTGATGACAAAGTGACAGGGCCAATGACATACCCGTCATAAATGCCAGCCCACACATTCAGCCGCCACTGGTGTTGGAATCTGCCCTGCCGTGAAGCGTGTGGATTTTCGCGAGCCCAAACGTGATCGTTATGCACATTTGAAAGTCCTGACCTCGTGAATGTTGCCTCATCCGTCCAAATAACATAGTTTACGAAATTAGGGTTCTCCTCTAACTGCCTGGGGGGTACCCCAGGCAGTTAGAGTGGTAACTCGCCGAAGTTCCTCCTGGGCGCAAGATCGGAGGGTATCAGCTCCTATGTACGGCGATAATGATAAGGGTGACGGTTGTCGTCACGAAGAATTCGCCAAACTGCAACATGGTCCATACCGAATCTTGCTCTGGCTCGTCTTGTACTCGTGGTTGTATCTTCTTCAAAATGCTCTAACACTAATTCAGCCTGCCTGGCATCGACTGTGCTTGGACGTCCACTTCCAGTAGACCGATGAAAGGAGCCTGTGAAATGTAGGCGTCTAGACATGTTGAGAAAACACTGGTACAAAGGTAGCCGTCGCTGTTCAGTGGTCTTCCATCGATAAATCGGTGCCGATACAGTTCGCGAGCACGATTTAAATTGCTATCTTCATGGCCTACGCATAACATCATATCGTAATATTCTGAGTTAAGAAACATCGTCATTTTGGAAAAAATATGGAAAAAACACGAAACAATTTGTAGAATATCGATAAGAAGATTTGAAATTGACAACATTACATTTTTTCTGTCTTGACGTTTTTTGAAGCCAGTACTTAAGCATAATGTCATCATAGTATTGTGGATGAAAAACAAAAAACCATTAAAGTTGACAATTATTAAAATTGGTAGGTAGGCCTTTCTGTTAAATAATCTATGCTAACTCCGGTTCCCTGACATGACTAGGGTTAACAATATTTTTGGCTTTGATGATTTATTATATTTTTACGGGGTATTTTGTAACACCTTGTATATGACGACAGAGATCTTAAGGCTCACCTGGTTCTTGAAGCCGTGTAATATCTTGGTGAACATCTCCTTCAGATCGTCCTTAGGGTGTGACCAGGAGGCCACCGCGTCGCAGAAGTACATGAAGTCGGGCACCACGCCGCCCGGGTTGACCTGGATCATCTGGCAGATGCCGCGGAACGCAGAGTCCTTCTCGTCGTTGTCCCGAATGTTCCGCAGCGACGTACACCTGCCCACAGACCACCGATAACTCATGCGCCGAACCATCTCCGACCAATATGCTAAAGCAAGCGATCGAATGGCTCCATATCGTGATATCTCGACAGTTTGCCAATTACATATTAGGTATTCGAAACAAACAACAATCTAACGTTGGAAAAATACTTTGTGTAGAAAATAAGCAAAAATATAGAATCAATAGAGTAATACATAATTATTATATAATATATATTGATAATAAAAATAAGAGGTATGATTCTTTGTTAAGATAATTAAAAGTGATAGGCACACAAAACATAATTTATTAATTTAATGATCACTAATTTCCTTTAGCATTCCAAACTGTAAGCAAATTACGAACGCGTTCTTCTTTTTGTTAGGAAGGTGAGGCGCAATGCTGCATTCCGTTTAACGTGTTAATTTTCTAATAATTAAAGCAAGATGGTGAAGAAGTATGCAACTTAGCATTATTATGCAACGACGACAAGTGACGAAAATTCTTAAGTACTTATGTAAGAAATATTGAAACTATCGAAACTAAAATTGTATGGAACAATAGTCTGGTATCAAAGACATGCTAAGTTATAAATTTGTACGTAACAAAAAATACAATTACACAGACTTTATATGGAAACTTTTGTTTATAAGCAGTTTTGCTTTTGGCCCTTGAAAATTCAAAAATATGTTTAATGATGTCAAATACTTGAAAATAATAATTTAAATATACATAATACTTGCATACTTATTCACATTATGATATAAATTTGCTATGCAGTTTGGTTAGAAAATATAATTATGTATAATTTATATATTTTAGAAAGCGGATGGTGTTTAAACACACATAAAGTACAGCACTGAAAATAAGATGATCAACCAAACACCACCCCATAAATCAGTGATAGTCTCAGAGTGTGGCCGTCTCATTGGTACATACAGTTAATCTCATGCCTGGTCAACTTAAACAGAAATTGTACAAAAGAATATTAAACAAGCCATGAACTAACACCATCCACAATCGAAATAATACCTAATTAATATAACTTATTAAGTATTAACGTAATCGTAATAATATAAAGTAATAATAAAAAAAATGACTACAGACCACTGGCGTACAAATTGATGTAATACGGGTGCGACGTCGTGGGGGCACACATAACCTAGCCGACCGATAGTAATCGCTACACGCCACGACACGATATACCGAGAACAAAACCAAGAAAACAAATCAACAAACCATTCAAAACATAGTCAAAGTACATAATTCAACAGCAACAAATCAGTGTTATAAATAGAAAAAATGTGAAACAATTTTATGCTAGTTAAGTCATTCTATAAGACATCACAAAAGATGGCCTAGTACTATTATAATAGAAAAATATAAAACATATATCAACGTTTCAATTGTCTCAAACTTTTTATGAACGAGCATGCAGTGTCACAACAGCTGGGAGGGAGGAGCATAGACCATCTTTTAAACTAGGCGCACACTTCAGTGTTGGCCCTACGTTCAGACTTAAATATATTTACATTACACCCCACAATTCAAAATGATAATGAATTAAAAAGCCAAGACTGAATATTCTTCATTCCAATAGCGTTCCTTTGTATATCTGAAGCGATAAAATTATTGTCTTTGTAAAAATACAATTTGCATGGGTTAGAGAAACAGGAATATCAATTTATGCGGGGAGGCATAAAGGTGCCCCGAAAAGTATTATCAAGTGATAGTCTGAGCCACCCTAGAGGTATGGTTCACCCCTGAATTTATTCGTAGTTTTTTACCAACCTCAAAAACTGAAATATATGGTTTTTTGTCTATAGTATCTAGTAAAGCTAGTTTTTTACTTACCTATAAACTTTTGTAACCAAATTTTTACTGACCTATTTTTTCACAGTTCAATATGATTACAAGTTTGTACTTAAAATTTTAAAGAAACCGTTGTTAGATGGTGCAGGATGTGTGTTTTACCACGAACTTTAGGTAAGATCTAGTAGATATCTCAATAATATAATTAAAATAGATGATTCAATGTAAGTCTTTAAAAATCTTCTACATTTTGTAAGTATACAGGAATTCTAACTATTTTAACAAAAATATTTATTATTATACGATATACAGTTAATAGTGACGATGATGGTATAGTAATATAATAATATGTAAATTATAATTTTCCTTAAAAATCGCAGATTAATCTTTATTATTTACGTATACCCGTGATAGTGATGGCACTATAATGGTTCTTAGAATCGGCGTATAATAAATAACTCGAAAACTACAAAATAAAAATTACGGAGCATACCCGGTACCTCTAGAAATACCCTACCTCCAGACCACCGCTTGACACATTTTTTGGGACACCTATATAATAATTGGGTAAGTATATATAAAAAAATAATAACAGAGTAATATTTCATGTTATAATTGAATGCAATTAAATAAAGTAAGAATGTGTTTCACCAAACGGAAATGCTTACGCATTCCGAGGCGAAGTTCACTATAACATAAACAAGATATTATGTAATGATTAATACAGTCTATATGAGAAATCAATAAGAAGCTGTGACAAAAATACATAGATATTTTATAGTCATCAGTAAAAAAACTGCCACCAAGATAAAGAAATGTTTTACACTCAAATATCTTCTAGCCATTTATTAATAGTATTTCAAATGTTTTTACTTTAATTATGAATATTGGAATTTATATTGAACTATGTTATATGGCATCTTGTTGATAAGCCATCACATCACTTACCTGTGTTTTCTAGAAGTGTTTTAGGCGTGTTAGGCCTATTGATGATCTCAACTAAATGGTTGAGAACTAGAGGAATATATTTTGATGTTTCTGGCCCTGAAAAATATTTACTTTATTAGATTGTGAACATATTGTACAACTAAAAACGACCTGCAAGAAAGAAAGAAAATACACAAAACGACAACAAATGCTTGTAGAAAAGATTTTTGTGCATGGCAAAAACAACTGCGTAATGATAGAGTTATCCGAGATCGTACTTATAAGAAGATTTTTCATAAGCTATCATGGATTTTAACATTAAAAATATACACGAAATGTTATATTCTTATAATTAATTTCCAATTTGTTCTACACAATAAAGCCTCACCTAATTTGATGCTGATCTCGCCGATCGCCCACGTGGCGTTGTTGCACACGGATATCAGCTCCGGATTGAGGTTCATGCCCAGTATGGGCAGGAACTCCGGTATATACGGGTGCACGTGCTGGAAGCACGCCTTCGTCAAGTCACCGAGCAGCGCGAACGACGACTGGCGGACCTGTGCGTTTACCACAATGCTCTGAAACTGCAGAGATCCAGCTTCAGACATAAGCGTTTCTGAAACTTTATCTCTCTTTCTCTGAACCAATTCGATGAGATGACAGCCATTTTTTGGGAATAAAATAGATGTCATGTCAACAGCCGCGGCTCAGGTAGTTTTATTAAACATCAGGAAGGCGCTTGGTTTTTTAAATCACCTGATGTTTTGCGAATATTCTTATTCAGCAATCATACGAGATAGTATGTTTTTATCTCTTATAATGTTCGTATTCGGCCGAATATTCGTTAAAATTGCCGTATAATGATGAACTAAACATTGACTAAGACTAAAATAATAGTCAACTAAAATGATTTCTAGAAAAAAAATAAAAGTGAGGGTAGACTTCACAGTGACGTAATACCGCTGGCTTGCAGCGTAAATCAAACTACTAGGAAAAGTTCAACGAGTTCTGGGGTCTCGGTAGCTCAGCGATTAGAGCAATGGACCGGCAATCCAAAGGTCGTGGGTTCGAATCCCACTCGAGCTTCCTGAGACTGGTTGATTTTTTTTCCTAGTAATCATTTTATCCTATATCTATATAGCATTGTGAATGCGAAAATTCCAACAATAAAGATAATAGTCAACTAAAAAGAGATCACCATCGAATTATTGCAGGTCTAGTGTAGTGGCTAGGAAGTCAGATATCCAGATCCGAATCCACGCAACAATCATGTACTAATGAGTTAGCGGATCTTTTCGAGATAACCAGTGTTTTAAATGGAGACATCAATGTCAAACCTTTCCCTTAAATCTGTCAGGAAAGTCGTTCAATGTGATTAATTCTATAAAACAACCACAACCTTCAGACATTAAGGAACGACTGACAACGATAAAGACAAGTAAACCACCGATATTTATTAAAAACCTTATAATTTCTGTTTTTATTGTTGATCATTTAATCCGACCGATTTCGGTCATGACGACCACTTCATAGTCGGGACGACGCTGGTGCGTACGTGCGCTCGGTGTGCACGCCAGTTTACAAAGAAGATCGGCTATATTGGTGGATAATATTATAGCCGATCTTCTTTGTAAACTAGCGTGCACACCGAGCGCACGTAAGTTATATATTTTTTAAAAACAAACTGATTGAGCCGCGGGTAGGTGGCGGGTGCAAGCCGCTCAGCATGTTGATTCTCTAACGTTCGATCGTAAGCTCGAGTTCACACGCGCCGTTCAGAAGTCGCCTTTGTAGCGTTAGCGTAGGGTCGAATTTAGAGAATGCGGGTTTGACAACTCTCTGCGAATGAGAAGTATGTCGTCAACAAATCTGCATTTCCTAAATTGGACTCTACACTAACGTCACAAAAGTCACATTTAATCGATTTTGGAGAATCGAGATTGGAGACATTCGTCACTTTTGGATAGGTTAATATGCACTGCAGGCGTGTGAACCTGAATATTCTAAAGAAATAATTTTCGTTCATTCATTTTTTTTATAATAAATGGTCTTGCTCTTGGCCACATTCATATCCGTAGGATTAAAAAGTGGCCGACGATTGAGCGAGCTTGCCCAGAAGCAGCCTATTCACTCGGGCTTTAAAGATGTTGGGGCTATATGCACTCGGGAACAGTCATTTACTCATTCGTTGGTACAAATGCTAAAAATGTCTGCAAATCTCACCTCTGGCATGGGGTCCTGCATGCACTGATAAAGCAGCTGCATCAGGTTGGAGTTGAGCACCAAGTGGTCGATGTGCACGTCCAGCCCCTCGGCGAGCCCGCTGAGTAGATCCAGCGCGACGATCATGAAGTCCTTGTCGGGCGCCTCGAACTGCTCCGGGCTTTGGCTGTTCGCCTACGAGATGACACGTTGTAGATTTCGATTGCGAATCTACCGTTTTTTAGGGGTGCATCCGCTCCGCAGTATGTAACCGAGACTAGTTAAATTCTTTGTTCAATGTTTGCTTTTGTTGGCAAGTATTTACGTCAAAAATAATAAACATTTAGTTTAAATTTTACCGAGTCTAAAGCTTTGATTTTTGATTTGGACAAGCTTTCAATCGAGAAGGGGGGGCCAATAACCCGAAAGGATAGTTTTTTGAACAAGGTTGACCAACATTATAAAGATGTTTATATTAAAATCAACTTTATATTTAAGGTTTGCATTAAAAAAAGAAACTGTGGTGTGGATGCACTATAAATCTATAAGGTCGTAAAATTGTATGACAGCGTGCGAGCCGGGTGGGCGTTGCCGTCAAAATTGTAATTGTTTACGCAATACTTTTGTAAAAAAATAATAAATAATATTGAACTGTTCTCTTAATTATGGCAGCATATGGCAATTAGTCTCTATGCCACTGTCATCCAGTTTACGGTTTAACTAGGTATTTTGTAGATTACTAATAAAATTTTCATATCTGTGCATTCCGATTTTATTGTATTCTGTACATTCTAATAAGTGTTCGTAAGTCTGTCTAGAATTATTGTCTTGTTACTAGTTGCTGTTAAAAGTGTAAATATTTTTATTTTTACATTTCTCATGCATTACCAAAATCTTTAGCAAATCTGCTACCGATACATAACAGTTAGTCTAAATTATAAGTACAATCTAACACATTTTACTAGGTGAAGTCTAGGATGGTAGAAAATAAAACATGAATAAAAATTTTCCAAAGTCAAAAAAAAAATTAACCATGCATCCTTAAAACTAATAATGAAAATGATTTGATTCTTACTTGAATACTCACAATGTTCTGGTTCAGTGTTTGTTCAATTAAAGACACACATCTCCTGAACACAGGCTCACAGTAAGGTAAGAATCCAGACTGCAGGGCTGTCGCCACTGATGACAAACACTGGAAAGCAAAATCATTATTAAAACATATTCAAGTTCCTTTGTTTCTTTGCAGTATAAACCTGGATAGTTTCGAATGTTAATTCCGTCTGTAGCTAACTCTTAGTAATATGCATACAGAACAATACCAACCTCCAGCAAAGGGAACAAATCTTTGTCTTCATCCTTCAACACATTCCATTTGTTGATAAGTGGCGGCATCAGTAAGTTTATGTACTCCTGTTTATTTAAATGGTGCCCCACCGAGTCCGCCAGCGTGCCAATAGCGTCGTACAATATGAGCAGGTTCTTATGTTGGTATTTGCTGAATGCGTACACCAGCGTCTGTAGGATGTACCCTAAGTATGGGACGAGCTCGGTGCAAGCCTCCTCTTCGAGAGTGGCGAACGCCGAGCAAGCGGCTTCTTGGACTCGTTTGTTGTTATCCAGTACGCGTTTTAACAGCTGTAAACAAAATATTTAGTTAAGAATGTGTTGAGACCATTTTTTTTTGGAGCAGCACAACAAAATTGTTTTACTCAAACCTTGGACACAGTTAGAAAGGCTACGAGTCACAACAGTAAATTAAAGTCATCCAGTCAAATCGTGGGCAGTATCCAGTATGCAACTCCCGAATGACGCTAGATGTTTGCACAAAGAAATGTCAATATTTTTTTTATTTTAACGCCACATAATAGACATTCCACCTAAATCGTCTCATACGCCGACTTTGCGAGGACGGAACTGCGACTGTTCGGATAGACGACGTTGACTCAAAAAGTTATCATACACAAGCTGGTGTACAACAGGGGGGCATACTCTCTCCACTTCTTTTCAACATCTATACGGAATGTATAATGAGAATAGTTCTGGAACAATGGGACCAAGGCGTTTCAGTTGGAGGTCGAATCGAAGGATATCTAACTTGAGGTATGCCGACGACACAACTCTTCTCACACAAACGAAAGAAGACATGGAACACCTGCTGACACGTTTAGAAACAACAAGCCTCTCTTTCGGACTTGCGGTCAACAGAGACAAGACCAAGATGATGATAGTGGACCGAGCTGAACTAAACCATCCTGAAATCTCTATGATTGGCAACTGTGAGGTTGTCCAATCCTATGTATACCTCGGTTCCACTATAACAAACACTGGAGGATCTGAAGACGAGATTCTAAGGAGATGTGCACACGATCTGCTGTTGATAAGCTGAAAAGAGTATGGTGCAACCGTAATATCACCAAAGCCACGAAAGTCCGGCTAAGGAGAAGCTTAGTTTTCCCGATATTCCTTTATGGCGCAGAAACGTGACGGATCGCCTCAAAAACCGGCTGAAAATCAATGCACTTGAGATGTGGTGCTGGCGGCGACTGCTGCGGATTCCTTGGACAGCGTTTCGGACCAACGTCTCGATCCTGGCAGAATTAAAAATCAAACAGAGATTATCGTCCACTGTGCAAACACGAAACCTCAAGTATTTCGGACACGTTGTTAGAAACAAACACTCCATGGAACGACTCGTTGTCCAGAGACGGGTGGAGGGCAAGCGGTCACGCGGTCGATCATTAACGCGTTGGACAGACGCCATCAAAGCAACGACACAAACCTCGATAGTTCAGAGTTCACGAGACGCTGAAGACCGCAACAAGTGGAGGCGCATCGCGACGGCTGTTTTAGCCAATGAAAATGCAACGTCATCAACCACGACCACTCTGTCCAGAGTGAACGACTAAGAAGGAGGAATAGATTGATCCTTATAGTTAAAGCATAAAGTTCCAAATTTATTGTAGAAATTGACATTTAGTTAAAAGGTTGACCTGAACCTGAACCTGACCTGCCAGCGTCTGTGTTGACTCACCTCCGTCATAACGGGCCGCAGATACAAATCGTGCGACTGCGACACGATCCAGTGCGAGTAGCGCGACAGCGTCCAGCAGGTGATCGCTCGCACGAGTGCCTTGCGCTCCGCCAGGCAGCACACCAGGTACGGCACCAGGTCGGGCAGGTGCGGCACCATGCCGCCCATGCAGCCGTCCGCCACCGCGCCCAGCGCTAGGATGCCGCTCTCCTGCGATCAACATACTCAGGCTCGTATTCTAAAACCCAACTCGAAACTCAAATCTCTTTTTATTTTATTTTATTGACGTGACAACGTCTTAAATTAGGTTGCGGCTGGGAGTCACTTATGAAAAAGTGTAACGCTCGGTAACGTTACGATGAGTCACCGAACGAGAGAGAGGCCCGCCGAATGCCTTGCGTCTCTCTCCCACTCAACTATGTTTTAAATATAATTCTTTGTTTAAATAAATGTTTTAAATTGTTACTATTATTTCATCCTTCTTCCTACTATACGAATGAATATTCACATTAAAATTATTTTACCACTCAAAGTCGTTGTCACGTAAAACTTTCGCCCGTATACCGACTTTACAGGCAACCAATTTTTATTATTATTTTTTTATACTAAGCCCGGCAAATGACCCCACTCCACCTGATGTTAAGTGGAAATGAGGTCCAGGCGCGAGGACAACTGGTGCAGCGTAAGAGACGTAGCATCAGTCATTCTCACTCTGCCGGCCCACAAAGTGCTTCTTCACGCCTCGTTTGAAGACCCTATTATATAAGAAGAAGGCAAACGAGCAGGCGGGTCACCTGATGGAAAGTAATCACCGCCGCCAATGGACACCCGCTAAACCAGAGGAATCGCAGACGCGTTGCCGGCCTTTCTCTCTGCTCGAGTACAGTTAGAAAAGGATGGTGCTATTCATCCCATATACCGCCATTTTTATCGCCCTTTCTAACTGTATTCAAGCATGGCTTTGATTTTGAGTTTGATTTTAGAATACGAGCCTCAGTTAGTACCTGTCTAGGCACAAATAGATTGGAAGTACGTTTGCTGGCGCAGTTGAAATGTCAAAAAGGACATAAGTGATTAGAGTTTCTCCCGTGTTCTTTTAGCAACAACCCGTGTTATGAGACTCCATTATAATTCAATCAATTGAATTTGGCTTAATACTAAACGCGAAACTATTAATTAATTTATAATAATAAATGATTTAAAGTTATTAGTGACTTGAATTAAAGTTTGAATCAGAGCACACTCTGATCATAATTTTTGTCTCATTTTTACCACTTCGAACACGGCGCGGCGCCACTAGACACTATAGAAATTCTATTAATTGAGCACTGATCAGTACGCGACCGCAGTTGAAAGGTTAATTGTTTGTTTGAGACTGTGTCATAATAACATCACTAAACCTCAACATGACAAGTTGACAAGCACCTGTTATGATAATTTAATTGCTAAGTGTTTAATCTTAAAAAAAAAAAAATATTTACGCTCAAATATCGTTTTACAATAGCAAGTGGCTATAGACTTCTTTTAAGTGTTAAAATACCTGTTTCAGAAGGTTGTGCTCTTCATATAACATAATAAGTGCGATATTAGTGTTTCATTGTTGTCTGTATGATGCCAGTGTGAGTGATACCAACCTTGATGACCCAGTCGTCGTGGAACAGCGTCTCCTTGAGTATCGGGAACAGTACTGGCAGCAGTTCGGCGCCGAACACGTTGGCGAGCACGTCGAGCGCGGCCGCGCTACACTTGCGCAGATTCCAGTCGGAGAGCGAGCCGTCGTCCGCGTCCGCGCCGCCGTCGTCCTCGTCGTCGGACTCGCCGCCGCCCGACATGTTGCTGTCGCCCGCGCCGGCTGATAACATAATCCGTGGACTTAAGGTCGATTCACACGTATCAGTGAAGTCACAGTTCCGTCAACGTGTTCGCTCAGTTCAGTATCAGTGCTACAGTGTTCCGTAAGTGATTCATTTCACACATGTCAGCACCCAGTTCACGGTTCACTTCAGTGTAAACGTGTCCATCGTCAAGTATTGTTGATTTGGCTCTGTTAAATACTACGAAGCTAGCAATGATAGCTATTGCTTTAGACGAAGAATAGCACCATCAACACTGAGAGCACTGTGTCGTCACTGACACTGACAAGTGGGGATGCTTTCATAGAGAATGTATGAAAGAATATTTCGCACTGTGCCGGTACTATGTCGGAACTGTGACTACACTGATATGTGTGAATTGACCTTTAAGGGCGCATTTGCATTGGTCGATAAGTCGGTCGTTAGTCCGAATGCGGGGACCGAAGGTTTCATGGTTTACAACTGCCGATTGATTTTAAGGGGATTCAGAAATAAAGAGAAGACCTTTTCGAATGTAGTATAAAAACTTTGGGCCCTGCAGCTTGCGTTTTAAAAATCTTCCCGCACCCCGCATGCGGGCGCTAACGACTAATGAAAATGCGCCCTTAGAGATACAATTGACTTACAAGACTAACGCCGATCTTGCCGCTGTGAGCGGACATTTTGATCATTGCGCGTTATACTACGAAAGTCGATCAATAATCATAAAAGGACGCTTTAAACAAATAATCCACACACCACTCCGCTCACAGCGGCAAGGTTCTGGTAAGGCAGCTGATACCAAATAATGTTACAAAATACTGACGCAAAGTATACTCTTGGTTTAGAGTTACCTAAACAACTGACATTTATTGATTGATTTATTTATTATTTAATTAATTATCTCGGTTATATTACCAATTACCTACATTAATTAATCTATATAAATTACAAATTTGAATAATAAATAAGTATTATAAAAATCAAACTATTAAATTAAAATTAGATGTTACATTATGATTGATTGATTTAATCATGTACGGATTCATGAATCCCTCACACAGAATAACAGGCACTCAGACAGTATTTCCACCCATCCGTCCGCAAACACGTCGTCCCAGGTAGGGTTGGCCTCAAGAAGATCGTTAAGCGCGGCAAGTGTGCGTAAGATTGGCGAAAATCGACGCGCAGCGGTACGGGTCGGGGGCACAGCAAATAGTTTGTGCTTTCTACTCCGCCGATAGTGGTCAGGCGTAAATAGTTGGCACAACTGGTTATACAGATGTGGTGCATCAATATTGCCAAGTAGTATTTTGAACATGGTTGTCATCAGATCCTTGTTCCTCCTTAACTCCAACGAATTATAACATAAGCAGCCCAAAATAAATTTTGTTGGGTACATACATATGCGGATTAGTATCCACTGGTATGCTTGTAAAGGTATCTGAAAAAAGCCCTTTGTACTTCTTCCAGTAAGAGCACATAGGTACAATCATGTGGATTCCAGACACATGAGCTAGTTTTCAGTTTGCTTTTACAAAAGCACTAAAAATAAGCCTCACAATGTGCGGATTTCGGAAGTCCCGGGAATTCATCAGAACAAAACCCAATCTCTTGAAGGAGTCTTTTGCCAACGTAATAATGTGTTTGTGGAATGTGGCCCCTAAGTCCCTCATCACAACAGATCTGGTAATAGAGTTACCGTTAATCGAGTAGTCGAAATTAATTGGGTCTTGCATTCAACCGAAAGTCATTGAGTAGCATTTGGATGAGTTAAATTCCATTGAGCTCCCAAGAACTCCATTCGTGAACCGTGTCAACGTCCTGTGGCAACGCAACACAATCGGCTTCTGACTTGATCTCAACGTCAGCATAGAGCAGGTACTGACTGTGGGTGACAACTTTAGGGAGGTTGTTGACCATCAGAAGAAGCAAGAGGGGTCCAAGTATCGATCCCTGGTTTACTCCGGAACGCGTGTGGTAGGGTTGTGACTCATAGAGACCGAGTTTTACTAATTGCTGGCGATCACGAAAATAGTCTGCTAAAACGCGTAGGAGACCAGGAGCAAAGCCTATAGTGACTTACTTTTCCAAAAGTTTATTATTGTTAACCCTTTCGGAAGTCGAAGTAGAGAATGTCAACCTGAAATCTATCAAGGCATCTGGAATATACTCAACGAAAGTCAACAGGTTTGTATCAACGGATCTTTTTGTCTGAAACCATGCTGCTAACAAAGGTATTTATCCACCAGAGCGTATACATAGTGCTGTACTAAAACATACAAAAATTAACACCATAAAGCTATCACATTATAATCAGAATATTGATTATATGGATAAAAGACTTAGAGAAATTTACGTAGAATCTTCAAATGCAGCAAATAAGCATTGTGGGTACTCACCATTATGTTTGATGGTATGCGAGCGAGGTTTATGGAAACGAGGCCGTATATCGGACTCTCGGTCAGGCTCCGCATCGTCGGCGTCGTCGTCACGGTCACCCCGCAGTAGGATCACATCCATCTCAGAGTACCGCATACCACGTACTAACACTGGCAGCAGTGCCGGTAGCTGTGGACCTAGCACCTGAATAACAAATTGCTTGTTTACTTTTGATGTACTAACACACAAGCAGTGAAACTCTGCAGTTAAGAGGGCTATTACATCTCGACTGATTTTTGCATAAAATGGCCAATTTTGGTGTTAAGGATCTCAGAAACAAAAATACATTAACAATTTATTGTGACTTATTGAATAATGTAGAATAATTCATAATTTTATTGTCTCACGTCAGGTGTACAGATATTTACAGAATAGCTATTGGGATAGTGCGTAGCGGCCTCGTTTTTTGTAAATTTTGCTTAACTTTTTAATTAAACCCAAAATTGCAGAGAAAGATTTTCATAAAATGCAAGAAGGCACTTTTTTGAGCTCATCGATTGAACTACTGTTCTAAACAAATGAAATAAAAAAATTAGAATGTTATCTCTTATATAGTCGAATATTGCGTAGTGGCTTCGGAATTTTTAAACATCATTGATTTTATATTGAAAAAAAAAAACTTATTCTAAACAAAAAAACTTCGAAAATCGCATAAGTTAACTGTGAATTTCTCCTATCTACGATAATATAAATGAGCAAAATTTGTACCAGAATAATCGTTAGTTCATGATGAATAAAGATTTTATAATAAATTTATTATCCTATTTTGATAAAAACGATAAATACAACTGCAAAATTACTACAAAATGCAAAAATGGGCATTTTACGTAAAAACGAGATGTAATAGGCCTCTTAAGCATAAAGATAGATTTAATTATAGCATGAACAATAAAAACTAAATTTCCTGTAAGATAAAATAAGTGATATATTTCAACAGTCTTACTAAAACTAATAAAATTTACTTTATTTACTCAAGATAAAGAGTTAACATAGGTTTGGGACTATAATAAGACAGTAAATCCTGCATGCGTCAATAGTCGATACTAAAACATTTTTTTTACAATAATTATTGCAATGCATTTCTTATTTATGACATTCAATTTCAAAACAAAACTTACTTCTCTGCAAACATTCTGTTCAGCGAGTGACAGCCAGAACTCACAGGCTTCTAAAGCCACACCCTCTTCTGGGTCTTGTGTGCGTACGAGCATGTACTAAAAAAAATTATACAATTATCATTTGGTATAAAAAAGTTTAGCAAAGTAAGGAAAAGCAAAGTTAGGTTGTAGGTAAATAAATCAAGGCCTCCTATGGTTTGATAAGTGAATGAATACATAATACAATACATCTCTAAAACTACAGCTTTTATGTAAAGCAATTTGATTCCTCTTTTATATTTTTTTAAACTCAACTGAATTAAATATGTCTAAAAAGGTAAATAAAGTAGTCTTTACTTCAATAATGTTGGGTAAATGTGGTATGAGTCTGTCCAGCCGAACTTCCAGTAACAATACAAGAGCATGACAAACATTTTTCCTAACATCTGGGTCTTCATCAGCCGCCAAATGGAACAGGTTCTAAAAAATTATAATAACATTAGTATTTCACAAATGGTAGGCAAGTAGTTGTTTGAAAAAAACAAATGTACCTCAATAAAAGCATCAATGTGCATCATGAGAGCTTGAGTGCGTCCCATAATAAAGTAGTTGACACAAGCGATGGCATGACATCTTATTTTGGGAGAGGAATGCCTAAAGAACTGTAAAAATTTTGGAATCAAAACGTTTAAAGGTCTATTTAATGCATCACTGTCCAGTAACTCTGCTGTATCTTCACAAATTTTCTGCAAGGCTCCAAATGCACCCTACGGAGAAAAGAAAATAGGATATTTACTAATGAACATGCAAAAATAACACTGTAGTTACTTCTAAGTATTCATTTTGTCTCACCTCGCATACATTGTAGTCTTGTGAATCTAGCATTTGACATAGTGCTGGTAAAAGTTCTGGCCATGAGGTTAATTCACCTTTACTAGCAATTGTCGTTATAATTATGCCAACGGTTGCTCGAATAAGAGGCGATGGATCTCCAACCGCAGATAAGCATTCTCGTTTAATAAATTCAGCCACTTCTGGTAAAAAGCTGTTGTAGTGAGCTTTGACATTATTCTTCAAAATTAACCCACTCAAAGACCTTGTAGGTTCTTCTTCTGTGACCAACTTGGTGAGCACGAAAATCAAATAGTTGTTAAAATCAGGATATTTGTTTAGCTCCTCCAATTTCTAAGATTAATTTGTTAGGAAAATATCGAGGTTGTCAATAACTGTCATGTCGGAAAAATCGATTTTATCGTAAGCGTCGAGATGCGTCGCTCAATTATTACTGTGGCCTTAAAACTATCTTATACAATAAAACAATAAGTTTAACTAATTTAGAGACAAGAAATGTACGTAAACACAAGTTAAACGGTTATACTTAAAAAAATCCACGCCGATCAAATGTATCGACATGATTATTGTGAAAAGGATACTTGTTGGACTGCTCTTTGAGTTGCTGTATCTGGTGACTGAGACTCCTTGAGAAGTGTTAGTATCTGTCGTAATCCTTCTTCCTCAGGTTTCCACTCCATTTTCATAATAATTAGACAAATCGGTTTTATATCACTCGGTCCCGTAAAAGATCAACCATTCCAAAAATTTTATGTGTAAGTTGCCATAACATAAAATTGGCTAAATGTAATGTGCGCATTGAATAAATGCGGTGTCAACTTTTCGGCAGTTCCCAGTTCCAAGTTTGTTAGTAGGAGTTTTACCTAATGGACAATGTCTTTTTGATTTGGTTAGTTTTTCTTTTTAAACTATCATTAATGTGTATCACTACTCACTATCATTTATTATCTAGAAAAATAACAGTTGGTGGCTGCACGGACTAGACGCCTTCGCACAGAACACATATGCAAAACTTCATTGTGAGATACTTCTGAGTGAGATACCTACTCAGAACAATAACTAAAGCATATTGTTCGATAGATAACAATAGTCAACTTCATACAAAACTAATAGATATGTGGCTAACCCTCAGAACACTAACTTTAGTTATTGTTCTGAGGGCTAACCCATTGTGATCTATAACTATAGAGAGAGCATAAGTTTGCTATCTCTTTCTGCCTTAATCCAATACTATTTTGGTTCCGTTTCGGTTTCGGCACATGAAGGCCCTGTTCAAACCTGAGCGGTATTCGCTGCCGCTGTGGGTAAAGGTATATACCGCGCGGTTTTCGCGCGGGTTTCGCTCAGGTATTTAGTATAAAGTTCCGCGGCTAGAGCGACCTGCGCGGTATTTTTGCTACCGCTACCTACAGCGGTAGCAAATACCGCTCAGGTTTGAACAGACCTCATGGAGCCAGCGACACTTGGCCCCTCGGACCAAATATTTCCGAGCTTGGCCCCAAACAAATTGCTGTCATTATTTTACCTACCATATAATTATTTGTTTTTTTTTGGTGGCTAAGTGTATATTTTAGGTGTGCATATTATTCCAGCGGGCTTAATTGAACAATGAGTTGTTCAGTCAAACATTGCAGTAATAGAAGTTGAACTTTTCTTAAGTAAGTTTTGTTAATCTGGTTTCGTAATGGGTATTAGCAATTTACCATGCAATATTTGATTCAAATCTCTAACTCTTGTCTTAAATATGTGTGATTTTGGTTTAATACAGAAATTTCATTAAATTATTACAACATAACCTTTAATCAGTATTGTCAGGTACTTCGCAAAGTTTACCCCAAAAATACTTAGGTTTAATATGGAACGAATAGCATTAAATAAATTATCTAATTGAATTATATCCACCTGTACTTTTTACCTTTCCTAACTATTCGAGCGTTAGACTGAGCGTGGTACAAAATACTAAATTAATTTTAAGGTTTTAGGGCTCACACGAGAGTCAAGCCAGCCTAGTGTAAATTAACGTTTATTTTCTATTTATTTTAGATTTCCAAAGAATGAAACACTAAAAAAAATGATGATGGAGACATAAAAATAAAAAAAAATGAAATCTTAGCGAAATCCCGGCCACTTATCAAGACTTGATAACACGAACACTATTAAGGACTTGAATACTGACAAAAAAAAATAATCAAGATGTAAGTATCACAAATCCATAGTGTGTCGCTTCATGTATGTCTGTGGTCGCTTCTGCGATTTTAGTGTCAAAACTTGCATTTTTTTTTATTATTTCATATATTTTTCCCTTGAGGAGCTCGATGGCGCAGCGGCTAGCGCGTTCGGCTTGCGATCTTGCCCGCTAAGCAACTTTCGCAATGCCAGGTCGCCTGAGGGGTGACCAATTAAAAACATCTCGAGCTCCTCCGTGCTTCGGAAGGCACGTTAAGCCGTTGGTCCCGGTTGTTGTCATGAAGATGGCAGTCGTTAAAAACCCACTAACCCGTATTGGGCCAGCGTAGTGGGTTATGACCAAATATCCCCACGTGCTATTGTTCACGTGGGAGGCCTGTGCCCAGCAGTGGGACGATGATGATGATGATGATATTTTTCCTTTAACATCAAAATTTTTGTTTGTTTTTAACTGCTCTATTGGTTTTATCAGTGACCGCGATTTCGCAAATTTCTCCTTTATTTTATTATATTTTTTCGGTATTCCACAAAGTTAAGATTCATCTTAACTTTGTGGAATACCGAAAATTTATACTTAAGACATATAATTATATGTCTGTGCATTTAGCTTATTATCATCTTATAAGCATACCTAATAAAATAATTCTATTATTTGCACTGAAGGACTAGTATCCATGGTGAAGAAACAAATTTTAAAAAAAAGTGATTTGTTGTCACTGTTATGTCACCTGTCACTGTCAGTCAGAGCCCAATGGTTGTTAGTTAACTAGAGTAAGGTTAATAATTTAAAATAAATTAATTGTCAGTGTTACTTATAAAAATCAACTAATCGTCTTCTAAGCATCATCTTAACTAATTACTAATTAACTCCTTAAGTAGTGAGTAAATATTTTTTACTTATAAACGTTGCTTAGGCTTGTCTTAACTAATGAACGGCTAATGACACGAAAAATTATTACTCTTGCAACACAGCCGAAATGTTGGTAGCTTAAAAAAATATTTGCCATTTTAATGTTGTGAAATAGCAACATTTGTTTCATTCAAATTGAAAATTAAAAAGTTAAGCCGTCAAATATTTTCACGGAAACTTGTTTGTTGTTGTGGTTTGTGGTGTGTGGTACTTATCTAGTGATCATTATTTTTGTTTGTTGTATACATTTCGGAATTTGGCGAGATAAATCTAGCTATGGCCGAGGTAGATCCATCCAGCAAAAAAAGAGTTCGCTCCTCCAACTGGGACGAAGAAGAAAAGGTTTGTAATTATCTAGAAAACATTCGTTCTACTCGCTACTATTCGCGCGTGGTGTTTTGTATAAAACTATTGTGTGTTTTATTGCAGAGATTGTTAAGGCAACTTATAATAGAAAGAGTAGATGTAATTGAAAATAAGGATGCATCTACTAATACAAATATAAAAAAGAAAGCAGCATGGCAAGAAGTTTTGTCTTGGTAAGTAGTTTAATTTCAAAAGGGACCTACTAAAAGTAATAACTCAGGTCAGATTATCGATTTAACATATTATTTTTTTTTTCTTTACAGTTTCAATAGTCTAAATAACAAAAAACGGGATCTCAAAGAACTGACAACTCAGTGGAGAAATATGAAGGGGAAAGCTAAAATTAGGGATAGTGAATATAAACGCGCTAAATTAATGACAGGTGGAGGACCTCCACCACCTAGCCCACCACCAGAAGATCTTGCCATCATACAGGCAATACCAAATGAATTTATTACTGATAGTAATAAATTTGATAGCGACAGTATACATGTAAACAGTATTGATCAGGTATGTTCTGTTTTATTACACGTCTATATTTATCGGTTGAATTAAAAAGAACGCATCGATGGGATATCGTCTGTGCTTTGGGAGGTATGCTGCTACGGGAACTAGAGCAGTGTTACTCTAAGAAATTGATGCTCATCTATGTGTTCTGCTTAATGCAGCTATAGTTATTTCTTTTTATACTGAATTCAAATGAAGTTTTTTAATATTGTTGAACATTTTGTATATTCCAGTCACTGACACCAGGAAGCCAGCTAGTCATACAAGATGATCCTTGGACTCCATTGCTAGCCTCAAATAACCAGATCAAGGAAACAGAAGAGGTAATTAAGAGAAATTCAAAAGTCAAAGAACTTCAAACAGTTTAATATTGTATTCATTTTGTATTTTAATTGTAGATACCCGAGGATGAAGGTTGGCAAGAAGCGGAAGTAGTACTGTGCCCTACACCTAAGGCTATGTCAAACAAGTACTTAACACAGAAAAGCAAACTAAAACAGAAAAAGGTATGCAACCTGTCTATATGTTGATAGATCGCACAGTCAGTCACAGTTTTGTTTGATCAGTTCACGGTTTTATCTCCATGCAATTTGTTTCAATACTGATGTTTTCTCAGGAAGTGAATTAGTGAATGTAATTCTTATGAGAAATAAAGTTATTCTAAACCTAAATCAATAATTCTCTCAGAAAGTATAGGAATAAAAAGCATCGTATTGTAATATTTTTGGGTTTTTCGTTTTATTAATAATTTACTTGATTTTTACAGATTCATACCGAGGACTATGAGCGAGAGTTATTTTTAATAGCTAAAAGGTCAAAAGAAAGAGAATGTGAACGAGCAGAAGAAATACACCAAAAGAGAATGGCCATTTTAGATTTAGAATATGAATTCTGGAAAAAAAAATCAAATAGTCTTGAGTGAACATCACATAACTTTATTTGTTTTTAAAAATAATTTTCAATAAACAGGTTTCTTGTTATGTTTGTAACATTATTGTTGTTGTACCCAATGTCTTCCTCATATTCGTCATCTACATAATCATTAGCCCGAGAACCTGTAACATAACATCAAGTTTAAGTTTTCCCATCTGCAACATACACAGGTATCTAGTGTATGTATGACGATTTAGACTAAACATACATACCATTTTCCAAAGGATCATTAAATTCAATAGCCAAATTGTGCAGCACTGCACATGCAACAATTGTTGTTTTTATTGTAGTAAGAGATCCTCGCATTACCTCCAACAATATGCGAAATCTTTGTTTTAGTAATCCAAAACATCTTTCTACTACATTCCTAGTTCGGATATGGCTGAAGTTATACCGCATCTCGGCTTCAGTCCTCGGTCGTAGGATGGGTGTAAGTAAATAAGAGGTACATGCGTAGCCACTATCACCAAGGAGTTTCCCTTTGAATTCATTATTCTCAAACCTCTGTTTAATTGAACTTTCACGAAAAATTCGTGCATCGTGAGTACTGCCCCTCCAATGGCAAACTATGTCACAGATTTTCAAGTCTGCATCGCAGACAACCTGCAAATAATAAACGGATTTGAATTAAATTTAGAATACGAGTAAGCTATGATCTGGATTAACATATAATAATGAATTATGAAATTCCCACGGGAGCGGAGCCCCGGCCCACAGTTGGTATCTTTATATTTTATTTTCATTTAGGCTGCATTGTCAACGTATTAACTAGAGCCTATTGTTTTAATACCTGCCCTACCTGCATGCATTTTTGTATGTAGAAGAAAAATAATACTTACTTGAGTGTTTATAGAATAGTGTCCTTTTCTATTGACATAGTATTGGCCAGCGTCTCCGCCTACTTTCCGAATTTTAATATGTGTTCCATCTATCGCTCCAATGATGTGTGGGAATCCACATATGGCTTCAAATTTTTGAATTGACTCCATTTGCGCTCTTAAATTCAACGGCATTTTGATGTACATAGAGCTTTTTGAGGCTAATGCAATACCTACTTTTCTAGATAGGTGTGACAGAGTCTGCTGGCTCATGCCATGGATATCCGCACAGTCTTGTTGAATCTGAAATTTTAAATGTAAATAGTCCTGGTTAACATCTTTAGTTAGGTACTCATATTATGATATATACTAACTAAAACAAATATCATTTGGATAAACCTACCTCATGTCTGCCCCAGTACCGAATCACAGACATCACCTGTAACTCCACGGGTATACTGCCGCCTCTAGTGTCCACACGCAAGTCATTTCGTAATAGTTCTATAATTTTTTGCATATTTTCTTTGTTAAATCTATACCTATACTTGAAATCACTATCACTTAAATCTTGCATAGGATTCATTCTCATACTATACCGTAAAACGGGGTTAATAGGGACAATTTTGAACTTTACAATAGATTTTTACCATTAAAACGACTTCTGTGTAACTTATGGTAGCTTCTATTAACTTTCCGGTGAATAAATATATAAATATTTAGCATCTAATATTCATTTAACTACAGGTTTAACGAGTTATAGGCAAAAATGTTGTCGATCCCTATTCACCTCGTAGCCGAGGTCAGTAGGACCAGTTGAGGGGAGAATCGGGAATTCCAGTAGGGCTGCCATTTATTTTAACCATTTTTAAAGAAAAGTAGGTAGTGTTTATTTCATATGAACTTAGCAAAATTTTACGACTAATTAAAGTTTAATGATGTTCATATGTAGGTAACTACAACTATATTGCGGCAAGCTACACTTTAAAGCTAGGTAGGTAGGTAGGATATCAAAGAATAAGTAGAACAAAAAATACAGTTTTAATAAAAAAACGTCTTTTTGGATATTTTTTTTTTATAATGAAATATACATTGATATGATATCAAATCAAATAGTATTGCTTTAATTATTATTTGCGTACTAGCAAAAAAAAAAAAACAATTTTCCTAAGAATAATAGTAAGTACCTACCTAGCTATTATAAAATTAAATGAAACAAACAAATTATAAATTCTTTCTTATCTAATTGAGACGTTTTTATCTAAAAGTGAAAATTTAAAACTAATTAACATAAATCAAAGACCATTCCTTCTAAATAATGCTTTCAACTAAATAAGATTTTTTTTTGCCCCTGTTGTAGGCTCGTTTGTGCGTGGCATGTTCTGTAAATAAAAAAATAAATTATTTTCATGGAGAAACTGTATCATTTAAAATAAAAACTGCCTAAAAATCATCGACTTAAATAGCACAATATTATTAATTAATTAATATATTGCTTTAAAATTGTTTTGACAACCCTATTATATAGTCCCATTTCACCTCTCAGTCGTCTCAAGTCAGCTCCAAGGCATCCTAAGTTACCCCATTCTTGTCCCAAGACGCCCCATTCAACGTCCCAATTCTCCCCTCACCTGACCCATTTCTCCCCAAAAATATCGGCAAATGCAGGAACTTACAAATATGATGATTTCAGTAAAAATATTTATTAATTCACTTACCTCATTAATTTTTTGGGGCCCTATGTAAATAATCCGTCAAAATAAAGCCCTAATACCACACAAACACTGATTTCACCCGCGTAAGCTAAAATGTTTTCAAGACAATAATTTTGCGCGCTCTTAGTCTTGACTTTGATTTACTTTTTCACTGTCATTTTGACGCCTTAGGAAGTCTATGTTGCCAGTATAAAGAAAAGAAATATTCTATTAACTAAGTAGAAAAAAATCTCTCTACGACCTTTTATAGTTTATGAATGAAGTCAAATTAAAAAAAATCCCGAGTTTGTCCCTACTGCCCCCTGCATCCCTAGTCCCCCCGTTTTACGGTACAGTTTTGGCCGTCTATTAATTCTCATTGTTCTTCTCCTAAATGCCCTAATTTCCTCTATTTCATTACGAAATGAGCGCAATACATCAAAATCTTCAAAAATATCCATTTTAATAGAAAATATCACGCGAAACACGGAGGAAACAATTACAAAATGCAAACAGAAGTCAGAAACAAACACAAACAACCACAGAACACTTATCAAACAACGTTGAGTAGCTGACATGAAATCAGCTGACAAATAACCGCCATTTTGTTACTTACGTGTTAAACAAGGGTAGGAGTTAACTTAATTTGACAGTTCATTAGAGCCATTGCTAAGCAACTCATTAAAGCTAAGCAACGTTTATAAGTAAGAATTATTGTTAAACAACTCCTAAGTATTACTTAATATTTAATTAACGTTTATAAGTAAGGCTGTGTATGACCTAACCTGCCAATCTATTTTTTAACCATGCCTAAAGCAAAAGCTGAAAAGAAATCTAGAATACACAATGATGTTGCGAAACAAGGTAATTAGAAAAATTAGGTTTTTGGCTAGATTTTTAATAATTGTTTTAAATGTTTAATTTGTATTTTCAATTTGCTTTTACTTAAATAATAAACTTTAATGTACACAATACCACACCTTACAATATCATTTAACAGCATTGTTTAGACCTACAGTTTATTATAAAAGTTATTACTTCTCAAAAGTTCTTACACGGTGTAATTTTATGTATGAGTAGTAATTAGTGTAGATTATGAGTTAGTTATTAATGGATGTTAATGAATGGTTGTCTTTCAGGTATACAATTTAACAAAGACTTTGGCCAACATATCCTGAAAAATCCACTTATTATAACATCAATGCTGGATAAATCTGGCTTGCGACCTACAGATGTGGCTCTTGAAATAGGTCCCGGTACAGGAAACATGACTATTAAGCTACTTGACAGAGTGAAAAAGGTTGTAGCATGTGAAATTGATACAAGGTATGTTTAATGAATTACAAATGCATCAAAAATGCAAATTTTGTTTTACAATCACAGAACAAGTACAGTTATTAATTAAAATCTATTTTCAGATTGGTTGCTGAACTTCAAAAACGTGTTCAAGGAACTCCATACCAGGCCAAATTGCAGATCCTTGTTGGAGATGTACTGAAAACAGAATTGCCTTTTTTTGACATCTGTGTTGCGAACATTCCGTATCAAATCAGCTCACCTTTAGTCTTCAAGTTACTTTTACATAGGCCGTTCTTTAGATGTGCAGTACTCATGTTTCAACAGGAATTTGCACAAAGACTAGTAGCAAAGCCTGGAGATAAATTATATTGCAGATTGTCAATTAACACTCAGTTGTTAGCAAGAGTTGATATGTTAATGAAAGTAAGTGTCACATTTTCATATAAACAGCATTATGTACAATAATGATAGAATAAAGGACAATGATTTACCAATAATATTTTACAGGTTGGGAAAAATAACTTCAGACCACCACCAAAAGTAGAATCCAGTGTTGTAAGAATAGAACCCAGAAATCCACCCCCACCTATCAATTTTGTTGAATGGGATGGCCTGACCAGGATAGCATTTGTCAGGAAAAACAAAACTTTATCCGCAGCATTCAAACACGCTACTACAATAGCTGTTCTTGATAAAAATTATAGAGTTCATTGCTCTCTACACAACAAAGTAAGTAAAAATATTATCATAATAATAAATAGAATAATATTGATTTTATTAAATTAATTGAATCATGATGTCAAGTCTCTAATAATATTACAAACAAGCTGACCGCAAGCGCGCTGTTTGCCTTTACCCAGTACCCAGTGACGAATTTTCAAAATAACTCTCCTCCCAAGAACACTTATTGTGACGTAACTAAAATAGTAAGACTCTACACTTTTTGTAGATAATGGTGTGTTCTGCAAAGCCATAGTACATTATTTTTTTCTATCATCAATAGTTTTCTTACCGCACGCGATTTAAGGAATTTATTTGAGTTTTAGTAAGGATGCCTTATTTTCTTAACTTATAATATATTGTATGCCACCCGGAGATACTGTAGCTTCACAACGGTGAAAGAATTTTTTATTCGGTCTAGTAGTTTGGAGCCTATTTAATACAAACAAACAATCAAATGTTTCCTCTTTATAATATTAGTATAGATATAGATATATTTTTTTCTAGGAAATACCAGAAGATTTTGACATAAAACAAAAAGTGCAGGAAATATTAGTAAATGCTGAAGCTGACCAAATGAGAGCAAGAACCATGGATATAGATGATTTCATGAAATTATTACATGCTTTTAATGCAGAAGGAATACATTTTGCTTAAGAATAATTGTTTAATTTGAATAGTAAATACTATTTTTAACAATAAGAAGTTGGTTTCAATAAAAAAAACTTTATTTTATAATTTACAATAATATTATAAGGTATAGATAGTATTGAACTGACAACTGCTTGCGAAAGCTACTTTCATGATACTACTGAAGTTTTCTTCCAGTTATATAGCAGATTTCTTGAAACCTCTTTCGGCATAATCAGAATCTACACAGCGGTCAGATTTGAAGGGGAAACCAGGCTGGCCAGGCAGAACCATAGGCTTTGTCTTCAACACTCTCCAACCTCCTTTCTTTGTCCAATCCTAGGCAAATAATACATCATTAAATACAAAATTTGAAAAGTAGTTTAGCATAGGCTGAACGGCATTTAGGTGCCAATGTACCTGTGCTGTTTGTCTGCTTTCTATAGTTACACATCCTTACCTTGTTGATAAATGTAATTGATTTACTTACATTGCCATTGTATTTAAAGTAGTAATGTATGGAAAGGACACCAAAAGCAAGTAGTCCCAGCTTTCCTGTTATATATCTATAGTTGATAGCACGTTCTTTGCCCTGAAACAATATTTGTTTACATTGTTTTAACTTATCAACAAATTAGGGAAACTATTTCCTCAACAACTGTCTCTTACTGTTTAAAACAATACTTCGGAAGTAGTACTAATAAGACGTAGGGAACTATTCTGCAACTTGTTTACAATCAAACGATAGGTTATTATGTTATGTAATCATACCAAAACTCCGCTAAGGCTGGTAAAAATGGTATCCAAAGGCTTGCGATAGATACGGCGAATAGGGTTGGTGCGTTCTCTCCAATATTCTTCGACATGAACGGGTTCATTAGCAGCTAAAACTTGGTCCTTCAACCATTGCTTACGCCAGGCCCTCTCCGCGTCAGTCATACCTAAACATCTTTCTCTTTCAGATGCCACGCGACCAGCAATGGTCATGGGCTTTACGCCCGCAGTTTGAGCCATATTTTATAAATTAATTAGATAAAATAAGTTGAATTTCTAAATATGAAGATTGATGCCTTCAAGTCAGTCAAGTTACCTTTTTTTTTTATATATATTTGTTCCATGAAGGAACAGGCACAGGCTAAGGTCTGAGCCATACTGCCTAGTCATTAGTTTTTTATTTGTTTTTTTCCCTTGATGATAATGAATGGTGATTAAGATGAATGATAAATGATGTTACCCAAACCCCTTGAGTTCTCAGTAAAGATGTGGGACTTTACTGAGGTCTCACGCGGACTACTTGAGAGAATTTGAAAAGTGATGTTGCACTGTTTTGTTTCATTTGCCAACACTCATGCACGTTCACAAACACTTAACGGTTAATAATCCACTATTATTTCACATTAATATTCGAAAAAACACAAATGTTAGAAAATAAAACAAAACTGCAGACATGACGCTTCACTTTCCCGCCAAGAAGTCCAGTCAAGTTACCTTTCAATTTTTTTTTATATATTTGTTCCATGAAGGAACAGGCTAAGGTCTGAGCCATACTGCCTAGTCATTAGTTTTTTATTTGTTTTTTCCCTTGATGATAATACTCAATACTCAATATTTTATTGCACACCACAATGTTACAAAGTTGTTATAATTTATATTAAAGGTACAGGTTCATTATGGGCCCTGTGGGGCACAGCAATTTGAAGAGGGAAGACCTTTTCCAATTAATTTTGAATAGGCGATTTTCTGACAGCCCAAATTAAAAAGTAAAAATTAGTTCAAAAACACTCGATAGATGTCGTTTTATGAAAGCTGGGCTACTTATGGGCTGTAATAAATTCTACACTTTTACTTGTCTACCAAAAGAATAAAAAAATAGTATTTACTTATCTATTTATATTCAGGACATCCAGAACCTATTTCTATTTTGGAATAGAATAAATATTACGCAGCCATACACGTGCTCTTCATGAACCCGCCTTTTACTAAGCGCCATACTAATCTATGCTAAGCGCCATCTATGAAGTCATTTACGAACCAATTTCTTTTTTTTTTTTGATCTCGGAAAATCGCCCATTAAATTAGCATACATTCTTATATTTTATTTTTTATATTATAATAGTACTTACTTATTCTTATTTTTATTATTTTATATTTTAATAAATAAATAAATATTTTTTAAGATGTTTATCTATTATTTGATTGAAATTTGTTAGTTAGTTAGTTTGTTAGATAGTTTTAGATTTTTTATTTTTGTAAATGTTTGTCTTCTAAATATTCTGTTATATTATAATAGCACCTTCTTATAAGTAATTCCTTTAACTTCTTTGTAAAATTTTCATCATTGCTGATGTTTTTTATTGAATCAGGTAACTTATTAAAAATTTTTATGGACATGACTAGCGGGCTGGAAGAATGGTGTGTCATTTTAGAAGCTGGTAGCGTTAGTTTGTTTCTATGTCTAAGTTGATGTTTGGTTATATGGTCGTCGCGCTTTGTATAGAAGTTAGGATATTTGCGGACAAATTTACACAATTCTAAGATATAAATGCAGGGCAGCGTTAATATTTTATATTTTTCAAAGTAAGGCTTACAGCTTTCTGTTGCCTCTATGTTAACTATAATTCTAATTAGCTTTTTTTGTACTATCAATAAACTAGGAGCATCTGTACTACCCCCCCATAGTATGACGCCATAGCTTAGCCATGCGTATGCATAAGCATAATAAGTTGTTATTGCAGTTGCTACGTCTGTTGTTTTTTTTACTTCTCGTAATGCATACATAAAGCTGCTAAACTTTAGGTGTAGTTTCTCTATGTGAGGCTTCCAACTAACATGGGTATCTATTACAAGTCCTAATAATGTGTGTTCGTTAACTGTATCTAATGTGATGCTATTGTTATTTAATTTTAAATTTAGTTTTGGTTTTTGATAGGGATGAAAGGTCATTAACTTTGTTTTTGATAAATTAATTTGAAGGTTGTGTTCTGTCAGCCAGGTTATGGTTTTATCTAAAATGTTGTAAATTTTTTCATTTAAATTTTTAGAATTTTGACTGGATATAAGGATAGAAATATCATCCGCGAACATTACGCAAGACTCATTTAGAGCCTCAGCCAAGTCGTTAATATACACCAAAAATAAGAGACATCCCAATACACTCCCTTGAGGTATTGAGGCGTTAAACGTTTTGGTGTTGGATCTATTTTTTTCTATTCTGTGCAATTTATTATTAAAGTATTCTATTTCTATAATCTGTTTTCTATTGCTGAGAAATGATTTCAACCAATTGTAACATTGACCTCGAATACCTATGTCGTAGAGTTTATTTAATAGAATATTGTATTGGACTCTATCATATGCTTTAGACATGTCCAGAGGGCCTAGTCAATTGGCAAACAAATTAAACGCTACGAAATCTTCGCTACGATAAACCGAATGTATGGGATTGACATAAGCAAAAGTTACCTACGACGTAAAATTTACGCTAAAATAGACCTAATTGACAGTTTGACAAGCCAAGAATCGCTAATCTAGCGATCACTCAAACATTGAAGATAAAAATTCACACAAAATGGCGATTGTTTGATCAGCTGATGAAGGAATAGTTGTGTTGTGTTGAAAGTTTTGTTTAAAATGCTCTTTTTAGGGCTATTGTGGACTGCGATAATCAAGTGCTCAGGCGCTAAGGAAGAAATGTTTCCCTACGTTACTTGGAGCAAATTAACGAAATCGAGTTTGTTATACTTGTGAATAGTTCTCGGAGTTCTCGTTTACGAACTTTCAAATATCTAACTAAGGTCTGCCGGGAATTGCGTGCTGATATAGTTGTTGCGATGTGAGTGACCAAATAAATGTGTGTCATGCAACATTTTCCGCAACGAAGAGCAAGTCGCTGCATAACAATTTGTAGGTGCTCTCAAACCATACAAACATTTGGGCCAAATAAATCCACCTAAGTACCTTTAATCATGACAAGAAAGGTCAAGAATAAGACAACAGTAAGGGACTTTTTGTATAAATATTAAATGTAACCTATCCATAATGTCCATTTATCAATTTATAACTTAGATTGCCTATTTGTTTTACAGGTTCCAATTAAGATTTAATTTGCCAGGTAGCTTAGAGTATTAAACCAAGGCTCTAAGTGTAGTAAGGTGTACCTATTGACTATACCCTATAAATCTTATACAGACAAGCATCTTTCTTAATAGGAAAAGATATCGGTCCTTACGTTCAAACGGTAAGTTTTAATAAATAAATTATTACTTACATAATAAAGGTAAGTATTATGCCTATTATTATATTGGGATTTACCAGGAAATGTCAGTGTTGTTAAAATTGCTAGAATAAAGAGTATTGACATAAAGATAAAACTATTTTATATGGTTATGCAGATTTGAGACGATGATTCAAAATTCTTAAATGTTACCTCATAATTTGGAGGATGGACTTCCTCAGAATGGTGAACAAACATGGTTATTTGGTAAAAAACAATATCAAGCAATTTGTATAATACATAGGTACTTACCTACTAACTTTTTATCTATGACAATTTTCTATAAGTAAGTATATTGTTCTAATTTCT
Source organism: Scoparia ambigualis (assembly GCA_963921215.1). Taxonomy (NCBI): domain Eukaryota; kingdom Metazoa; phylum Arthropoda; class Insecta; order Lepidoptera; family Crambidae; genus Scoparia; species Scoparia ambigualis. The sequence goes on from OY992504.1 coordinate 32,184,679, forward strand.
TAGGAGATTCTGGATACCTTCAAAAAGCATGGTTAATGATAATAACAACAATATTTAATGCTGCATCAGACTCACAAGAAAGGAGGGGTGTGTACCACATGTCATATCCAACAATGAAACTGCATTGAACATGGCTTTGGCATCGTTGAATTTAGTTATTTATATGATTTTTTTTTGTGGAGCTCTAATGTTGACAATGTTTTTATTCTACAAAAAGGAGCAGTCTGTGCCATAAATATATTTATCCATAAAATAGTAGTTTGGTTTATTTGATGAGGAAAAATTAAGTATAAAGTTAATTTAGTTCTAAGTTTATTGTGCTTTATTTAAAAAGATTTACTTATGTACAAAAAAACAGTACCTTCGTTGACAACATTTTTATTTTAAGAAAAGGAACAGTGTGCTATAAATATATTTAACCCATAAAATAGTGATTTGGTTTATATGATGGGGAAAAATTAAGTATAAAGTTAATTTAGTTCTAAGTTTATTTTACTTTATTAAAAAGATTTACTTAGGTAGGTACTAAAAAACAGTACCTTCTTATACACACAATTGGCATTTATTTTTATACACATATAGTTTTAATGTCAATAAGAGAAAGTGAAGCCTCATATTTAATAAACTTTGACTTTGAGAGAGTTAGGTAAGGAAATAAGAATATATTAAGAAATACAACATTAATGTTATTTTTTACTTGATATTTAATTTTACTCGCAGTAGGTACCTATAGAAAATGTTTAAGTACCTACTTATATCAATTTCTACTAGTCATAACATTAAGCTATTGAAGTTGTACTTGATTCATTATCAACATACAAAGGTAATTATATGTATAAACTTGCATTATTATTATCCGATTATTAAATCTGGTGGGTTCTATTGTGTTTGTTATATGGCTTAACATAAGGTGGCTTGTTATACATATAATACAAATTAAGTTCCATATCTAGCATACTCTGTAATAGTTTAGTTATTATCAATTTGGCGATTGTGAAGTAATCGATTGTAATTGTTGCTTGAGTTTGTAATGTTACTATCACATTTTTATTTGTGTGAATCTGTAAATGGTTTGCTGTTTCACATTTTCAGTGTTATACTTTTTATAGAACTGTCGATTCACCTGTGAATATAAAATAAATAAATAAAATTAATTGTTTTTAAATTATTTTTGGTAAATATATACTACCTACTAACTTTTTATGTATGACAATTTTCTATAAGTAAGTATATTGTTCCAATTTCTTAGGAGATTCTGGATACCTTCAAAAAGCATGGTTAATCATAATAACACCAATATTTAATGCTGCATCAGGCTCACAATAAAGAAGGGATGTGTACCACATGTCGTATCCAACAATGAAACTGCATTAAACATGGCTTAAAGTTGTACTTGATTCATTATCAACATACTAGGGTAATTATATAAAATTAATTGTTTTAAAATTATTTTTGGTAAACATATAAATAATCCTATGTTTTATTTCGAAACATTATCAACCAACTCATAATGAATGGCAGTGAAATAAATAATGTAAAATAAATAAATATTTTAACTTGTCGCGTAGAGACCACGATCATGTCATTGTGTCTGTGAAGGCGTATATTTAATAAATGATTTGACTTTTAATTTCAATTATTTTCGGTACCTACCGCTATAAACAAGTAACAATGAAACAGTCCTTCAGTAAGGCGATGTTGTCTTCATCGTCATCCTATGAACGTCCTGAACGTTCCCACATGAACGACAGCACTAAGGCAGACTGGGCTATAACAGGCTTAAGCCCTGAGCCAATACAACCGCAGTGTGCTTTACGTGCCTTCCTAAGCACGGAGGAGCTCGAGACGCTTTTTATTTGGTTACCCATCCTTTAGCTCGGTAATGTGAAAGTTGCGTAACTAACTGGCAAGATCACAAACCGGTGCGGCGCGGGCGGGGACTTTTTGCATTAGTTGAACCTCTAGCATTACCTTTCAAGTAACAGTAAGTACATTGCTTCGCTAGTTTGCATATTTTAAAATTAGTTTTAATTTAACCAGCAAAACCATTTACTTGGAATGTTTTTTATTTTATTTTATTTAGGACAATAATCAATTAGAAAAGTAATGTGATAGGTGTTGTAGTTAGACAACTAAACCCGAAAGCCTTAGCCGCTCATACAAGATGCAAACGTTTTAATCACTACCTAGTGGGTACTCGCATCTAAGATCAAACTGTTTAAATGTTAGCGCGGTTTGTAACATTTAGTGTTATCACTTATTTCATTACAGACGGACGTCAAGTTGTTAATATTTGAGAAATTCTTGGCAGCAAGCGTTTGCTTGTGGTCTTCAGTCTTAATTTATTTATATTATAAGCTGAAAAATGGGTTTGGTCTCATATCAATATCATATTATGGTAGGTAAGTCACTCGTCATCATTTTAAGTACTTATTTACAAACGTGCTTGCCTGGCGAACTTCCGGCGAAAAAAGCGATTGATTCATTTTTTAAATTGTCTCAAGGAGTCTACCCGAATTTCTTAGTAAAGTGACATTCAATTCACTAAAACTCAAAAGGATCGGTGTGGTTACTACCTATTTATTAATCTTACATAAGCGTTACATTATCATCAAACAAAAAATACTAAGACAAGCCTGTATGTTCTATATCCCTTAGCTTATCGATATCGATGTAGCCTAGCGAATTTGATGAGCGATTTTGACGCTGTCACCGGTCGAGCGTTTGCCAGTTGACTAGGCCCTCTGTAGTGTTTTAATATCAAAACAAGTTATAAAAAAATAATGAACAAATAAGTGAGGATTGTAAATATTTCTTTCACAGGTCACGGATATACGTCTGTGAAATATTTGTTCTCATTATTTTTCGATATGTAGACTTGATATTTCCTTTGCTTTCCCGAAATGAAAGTAAAATAAAGAACTAAAAAAGGGGATAATGTTGCTGGTTGTACAATTAGTAACCTAGATGAATGTAATTGTAATCTTTATTGTACAATTGTTTATTATCCTGAATGAATAAATAAATAAATAAAAAAACTTCCTTTCCATAGATCTCAATGATTCCATCCCTCTGTCTGTCTGTCAACTGTCAATAAAATTCATTGTAAGTTGGTTGGTTGGTTGTGGTTTGGTTGATTGAATGAATAACTCGAATCGAGTCTTGCTTGTGTAAATACCTACTTTGTATGTAAGTTTTTGTATAAATCTGTGTCCATTTCAAAACAACTCTTGATATTCATATATCTTGTAGATCTTTGGTATTTAGAAACGGGTGCATTGCTGGAAAATATGCCTCGATACCACAAAGTAGAAATCAACAAAACGGAATGGATTGTGCCAGAGCGTTATCAAATGTTAACACCTGTAGGATCTGGAGCTTACGGTCAAGTCTGGTACGTATCAGTTGCGGAAGTAGCTTAGGCACCATGCCAATATTATTTTTATTTGCCTAATTGATTCAAATGATTGCACTTGTAGTCGCATAAAGCGCGGTACATTGCCCTTGCGTAGGCGGAACTGGTTTTCATAATTGTCTATAATGTATTATTTGAAAGCTGTTTTGTTTGCAGTTCTGCTATTGACACTTTGCATAATATGAAGGTGGCTATTAAAAAATTGGCCAGACCCTTTCAATCTGCTGTTCATGCCAAGAGAACTTACCGTGAGCTGCGTATGCTGAAACATATGAATCATGAGAATGTTATTGGTAAGATAAATGTACTTACAATCTTCAATTTCTAGCCAAGAAAGAAGCTCTGTTGGAGGAAGGGTTTGATTTAAGATTGCCTGGCATCACCACATCTAAGTTTGTGGCCATAAAGTCAATGTTAACAGCATTGTTATGTTTATTACAGTTCAATATTTTGAACTTTTATGTCTGTATGGGATACTGAATTATGTAAACCCTCTAAAAGTCTAGTCTTCTATCTTCATCCTTATTGTTACTTTATGTCAGCAGTGTGAGCACGGATCTTTGACTAATATAATTTGTCAAAGATTCTATTGACTAATAAACTAAATCTTTGACAAATTGATATGGGCAGTACTTGAACTGTCAATTTTTATCGTCTAATGTCACTTTATCGGTCGCTAAAAGATCCATGCTCAGGGGGCAGGCAAGACAAAGGTCAAGCAATTAGTTGTAAAGTAATTAAAAATAAATTGTATAATGTCCATGACATCTAACTGGCTTATGTTCAGGCAGTTCGATATTCTTTTATATTCTAATTAAAAAACTAGACAAAGGCCTGCCTACAATTTCTAAATTTCGATAATGTTGTTAAAGTTTTGTGAAACTACAATTAAATTTTACCAATGTCTCTCACTACACATAATATTATCATGTTTTTTACAGGTTTGCTTGATGTATTTAGCCCAGAAAAATCTTTGGAAGAATTCCAACAAGTATACCTAGTTACTCATTTGATGGGTGCTGACTTAAATAATATTGTTCGCACGCAGAAACTGAGCGATGACCATGTGCAGTTTCTTGTCTATCAAATATTACGTGGCATGAAATACATACATTCAGCTGGGATCATTCATAGAGTAAGTAACATTTCTCATATATATCTTCCTTTAATATGAGTCGTATAAAAACAAAATCGGCAAAATAGGGTTGACCTACATTTTGGCCATTGAACAAAAACCGTTAATTTTCGATTGGATCCATAGATAATAACCTTTGCTCGCTAATAACATATAACGCAGTGTGCCTAAGTCGCGTTATGCCTAAACGTCATTTCAAATAAGTGTTTGGTCGATGTCTCACATTGCCCACTTCGCGATACGACTATGTCGCTATTGGACTATATCTCACATTGCCCATTTTGCGATACGACTATGTTGCTATTGGACTATATCTCACATTGCCTCTTTCTCGATACGACTATGTTGCTATTGGTCTATATTATATTAGACAACAAATTACTTCAAGAATTGGTATACCAAATATATTGCGTAACCGCCAAGGTCAACATGTGACTGAACCGGAAAAATTGCGGAAGCTTTTGCTGACCAATTTCCTGGGGTATTTGAAAAGGAACCTCCTGGTGAGTTGCCAATTTTGGATTATGTCTTCGTGTCACAGACTCAATAGAAGAAGTTGCGTTCACAAATGCTAAAGTTCAAGCTGCTATAAAAGAAATGAAGTCAGACGCTTCACCTGGACCCGACGACATGCCTGTGCTTATTTTGAAAAATTGTGATCTTGACGACGCTTTAGTATCTGTAATGCAAGCGTCGTACGATACTGGTACGTTGCCGGATTTGTGGAAAACTGCCACAGCCCGCAAACTATAGACCCATAAGCTTGACAAGTGTGGTGTGCAAGGTTATAGAGAAAATAATAGTCAGACATCTAAGACAGTTCTATAGCACTCAACAAGTAATCGACAGCTAACAACATGGCTTTTGCCCACGGAGATCTACAGTATCCAACCTATTATCTTATCTATCATCTTGGGTAAATAGTCAAAACGCTCGGGACCCTATAGATGTCATATATCTCGATTACGAAAAAGCTTTTGACAAGGTACCTATTAGCACTTTTACAAAAACTTGAATTTGTTGGTATACGGGGAAGATTGTTAAAATGGATAGAGGCTTTTCTGCGACAACGAACATTCCGAGTAAGAATCGGCGATACGCTCTCAAATGAAAAAGATGTACAAAGTGGTGTACCCCAGGGGTCTGTACTTGGGCCGGTATTGTATATCATCTTTACATTTGATTTGCCGAAATGTTTGACCTGCAATGTTAGCATGTTTGCTGATGACACAAAATATTTGCTAATCCACTCGTTGATTCTGAACGCCTTCAAGATGACTTGACGCGTATAGCAAATTGGTCAAAGGAATGGCTAATTAAATTGAATGTAGACAAATGCTTGGTAATCCACATAGGAAATCGAAACCCTCGCAAGTTATAAAATCGCGGGTGTCCCACTACGGGATGTCGAGGTACAAATTGACCTTGGAGTACATATTGCTAATAATTTAAAATGGGAACATCACATCACTGCCATGACAAAAAAGGCTAACAGTTTCATTTACTTAATCAGAAAAGCTTTCGGGTACTTAACACCTGGATGCTCAAGATCTTCAAAACATATGTAAGACCGATTTTAGAATACGCCTTTCAAATCTGGAGCCCATATTTTAAAAAAGATATAGAGATACTTGAGAAAGTACAGTGAAGGTTCTCAAAAATCCCGAAGGCTTTGAAGAATAAACCATATGAGGAAAGACTGAAAGCTTTAAAACTTACGACTTTAAAGGAGCGCAGAGAACGAAGGGATCTAATGGAGACATATAAAATATTACATGGCCATTATGATGTCGAACATTTAGATAAACAATTGTTCTACTTCTCCCAAAACACACACCTAAGAGGGCATCATCTCAAGTTGTCAAACTATCGCGGAACAATCCGCACAAGCACTTTTTTAGTAACAGAGTCGTCGATGCTTGGAACAAGTTGCCAGCTAAAGTGGTTTCCGCACAAAACACAAATCAATTTAAAAATAGATTAAAACTGTAAGGGTGGATTCGACCAAACTGGAATAAGACTTACTCCGAGATTAGTCTATACAAATTCAGCGTTTAATCTAGGTATAAGACCTTATTCCAGTTTGGTTGAATTCAGCGTTTAATCTAGGTATAAGACCTTATTCCAGTTTGGTTGAATCCACCCTAAGAAAGTTAATTCACGATTATGAGCTAACGGGATACAGGTTGTCATAACTGATGACAGTTTCAACTGCCTGCCTGTCAATAATAATACTAATAATAATTTGCTATATTGCCGACTTCGGTTTTGAAATTATAAAGATTGCCATATTTTAACCCAAACCAAGGCAAAATGGCCGCCTTTAGTACCAAATGTTGGTCATTATACAGTCCGTCATTTTGAAACAGCGATTTTACAACACTTCTGAATGGTTGACAGCGAAAGATTGCCAACTATCATAATTATGGTTGAGAGGTTCCGGCGATTGCGATTTTATTTTGTGAATTTACAGTGTTGCCCTATATTTATCTCATTTTTGCCCACCTACCTACTTTGCCGACTTTGATTTCATACGACTCATATAATTTACTAAGCCAGCAAACAAGCATACAACGCACCTGATGAACCGCTATCAAATTGTGTTATAATTTATTCTATTGTATTTTGTATTAATAATAAATTTAAGGTATTGTTACACTTAGCCTAAGGTTAGGCTAGCAAATCTCATTGAATGTATTAGTGTTACAATAGTTGGTAAACCAATAATAAATAAATAAATAAATAATATATATTTTTACAGGATTTAAAACCATCTAATATTGCTGTAAATGAAGATTGTGAACTAAAAATATTGGATTTTGGTCTAGCTCGGCCTACTGAGACTGAAATGACAGGATATGTTGCTACAAGGTATGTAAAAGTAAAATTAAATATCTACAAATGTTAAATATACTATAAAATTTAAATAATAATATGTGCTTTGTTTGTGATTGTGTAGGTGGTATAGAGCACCAGAAATAATGTTGAACTGGATGCACTATAATCAAACTGTGGACATATGGTCTGTGGGGTGCATTATGGCTGAACTGCTGACAGGCAGGACTTTGTTCCCTGGATCGGACCGTATCCTTTATAATATAAATATATTTTATTGTACATTGTACTTGAATGTTGTTGTAGTTAGCCTACATTATTATCTTTTGTGAATTTTCATTATTAAATTGACACAGTTAGATGAGAGATGGAGATTAATCTGACACAGACAGTCAGTGCAAATCTATTTCAATTGATCTTGAAGAAAATTCGTTGTGTCAAAAGAATATTTTATGCACTTACACTATGCAAGAATGTGACTTTATTTGGAAATTGGATGCTTACAAAAGTAAGACTTACTAAAGACACGAGTTAGGGGAGCCAAGGAAAAATATATATTTAGAGTTTGATAATAAAAAAAGAAATATGTACTTAGTATGTATTTTTTCTTTTTTATATTATTTTCATTGAAAATCAAATGTATAGGTATGACCAATTGTCTAATTTGTTCTCATAAATGACATGCTCACCAACAATGGCCATTTAAAATTCTTTGTCATGCTCGTTACTGCATGGTACATAACATTATTTATTGTTTCATTCCCATTGTTTAGTATGAAGGTAGGTAAAATTATTACTTTACTCCGTTTAACCTTAATTAACGAGACAGATATCCATCAATTGAACTTGATCATGGAGGTACTTGGGACACCAAATCAGGAGTTTATGCTGAAAATATCCTCAGAGTCTGTAAGTAGACTTATATGTTTATGGGAATATTTTGGCTATGTTAATGGTCAGTTCAAAGAAGATGTCATGGTTGAAAACTCATACATTAGCCTTCATAACATAGCTTTGCATTAACTCGCTTTAATTGATGTGGTTTGTCTTGTCGAACTGTGGCTTGTGTAAGTTTGGTGCTTGTTAACCTTAACATTAGCGCGTCAGATATTGATCATCTCACAAGGATATTGTTTCTGTGCGGCAAACCTGAGCAAGAGACTATTGATAAAATAATTAGCGAAGAGGTAAGATGAATAACAATCATTTGACAATTTCTTACTATATTAATTGCTTTTGGATCAGTATTATTTTCTAGTAGAAGTAAAAATGGGTTTTAATATAATATGTACTATGATATTTATTTGCAAAAAACAATATTTTTTAAAGAATTTATTGATAAATTCTTTGATATATTATAAATATATATAGATTAATAATTAATAAAGACATTTGAATGTCTTGCTGAAGTTTTTAAATTGTTACATGTTATTTTTTTGATTTCATAAATTTAATTCCGTTAGGTTTATGTGCGCATATGTATAAATGTGTTTGTAAATATGGCGTCCTAAATGTGTGTTCTTTTATTGTGATTGATACTGAAATAGGTTTTTGTAATGTGCTAAGTGTAATAAAAGTAAATATATGATCAAACTATGGAGCATAGCTGAACCGCTACTCTGTGAACCAAGGTTCGAAAGGATAATTATCATGATAATTATCGTGATAATAATAGATGGATAATTATCGATTGATAATAACAAAAAAATTGCGCTCGTGAAAGTGAACTGCATTCGAAGTATTTGAACGTGTGTTTGCGTACCCACTTGCGTATATCCGAACGTACGAAGTATCAATGTCAACTTGCCGCGCCGTAGGAATTACCATAACAAGAAAAAATCACTTTAGATTATGCAAAGTTGAGAAAACTCCAGTATCATTGTTTTGTTATGTTAAATAATTATTTTATTGTGTTAAATTTCAAAAATATAACAAAAGAATTTCATATGAAACAATATAATATAACAAATGAATTTGTTACACTGGTGATAATTATCGGATAATTATCTGATAATTATCAAGAAGCGTAATTATCTTGATAATTTCGAACCCTGATGTGAACTCGTAATTTCGAACATCTACGATACTTACACATCAATATTATTTTTGTAGAATCTTCACACAATAGATAGTGTATAGCTTTCATGACACTTCACTCGGTAACCCCAACTGAAGAATTGGCTATTTTATCGCTAGTAAAGTTATATTATATTTAACCGTGGAAAATTAATAGAAGTAAGTAGGTAAGTAATTCATAACTCCAATTTTCTTTTTGATTGTTGTAAAATATAACGTTAAGAAGCCTATTACATCTCTACTGTGATTTTTGCGTAAAATGCCCATTTTCGCATTTTGTACTAATTTTGCAGTTTTGTTTATCGTTTTTATCGAAATAGGATAATAATTTCATGCTTAATATTACAAATTTCCACTCAGCTTAAGTTCTGACGGCCGGCGCATCGCATTTATAGTATTTTTGCAGTTGTATTTATCATTTTTATCGAAATAGGATAATAAATTCATTATAAAATCTTTATTCCTCATGAAGTAACAATTATTCTGGTACCTAATAATTTTGCTCAATAATATTATCGTTGATAGGAGAAATTCACAGTTAACTTAAAGCGATTTTCGAAGTTTTTTGGTTAAAAATAAGATTATATTAAAATAAAGTCAATGATATCTAAAAATTCCGAGGCCGCTACGAACTATACGACTATAATATAGGAGATGAGATACCATTCAAATTTTTTTATTTCATTTGTTTAGAACAATACCTAGTTCAATCTAGGAGCTCAAAAAAGTGCCTTCGCGCATTTTATGAAAAGCATTCTCTGCAATTTTGGGTTTACTTAAAAAGTTAAGCAAAATTTACAAAAAGCGAGGCCGCTACGAACCCTATGCCAATAGCTATTCTACACTATTTTTTAAGTCAAAATTGTTAATGTTTTTTGTTTCTGAGATCATGAACGCCAAAATTGGCCATTTCACGCAATAATCACAGTCGAGATGTAATAGGGCTCTTAAGTAAAAATACAAAAGTGAACATATTGTAATAAATGCATTAAACCAAAAAAACTAAATTTTATTTTAAAACTGCGTGCAATAAAGATAACCGTTTATTATGTCGTAAAAAGTCGTAAAAAGTCGAAAATTAAAACTATAAAAAAAAATTACACGAATTTCTTGTTTGGAAGTAGGTAACGCTATTTATAGAAGGGCGTTAATAGTTATTTGTTATACAAGAGTGCAAACTTGCTTTTTAACCGCGTGCTCAATTTTGATGACCGAGCAAGCGAAGGATTCTAAAATTGAATCACGAGCGCAGCGAGTGATTCAAAAATTAGAATCCTGAGCGTTACCGAGGGAATCAAAAGAGCACGAGGTGAAAAATCTTTGCACTCGAGTGCAACACGTAACTTTTCATCCCACCTCAACGAGGAAATTACCAACCAAATTAAAAAAGTAGGTACACCAAAAAGGTTCCGAGTCTGAGTTTTTAACAATTTAAAAAGGTCGTATGATAAATCGGCACCATGGAGGAAGAAGAAAATAGGTTTAATGATGTTTTGAATACACATACTAAGTGCACATGATGTTATAAATTCAATTTACTTTGTCCTCTAGCGGGTAAAAACGGCTTTTGCACTCAGATATCGAAGAGTAAAAATACTCTTTCCGAGATGGGGGGATGAAAAGGTCTCTATCGTCTGTTTATATTTTAGGCATAAGTATTACATAAATGTACATTACCGATGTGTTAGATGTAATTTGTATATTTTGAATTTTCGAAACGCATAAGTATAGTTTATATGAGTTAAACAACCTACCTATGTATTTTAGTTATACAATTACTATCAAAATTTAACCTAGCTAGAAAATAGTAAAATTTTGATCAAATACTCAAATTTTGACCACTGTAAAATTTAAACGAACATTCTAAAATGTCTCAGTATGCAAAGGTATATTATGTGTAATTATCATCGTAGTAGTAGGTATTGACTTGCAGGAAAACTTTTACTCAATAATGTATCAGTTACCATTTTTGGCTTACGATTAAGAAAAAAAATCCGTGTATTTTTTTAAAAACGAGAAAAGCTATTATTGACCCTCTATTTAGTCTGTATCAAAAAACATTTAAAATTTTCGGTCATCCTTTACGTCCAACTGACTCAAATTTTCTCGTAGATTTCCGGGCTAATTGTGATAAGCTGCTGATGATGATGGACTTAAAAAACATGGTAGCGTTAAACAAGCAAAAGGGTATACTTATCCACAAAAAATATTGCGGTATCCGTATCAACAATATTTATTTGGAGACTGGTTCTAGAGCACACGGGCGCAGCATGTTAAAAAATTTCACTATTATTCAACCTTTTTGTTTAAGTAATAAAGTTTAAATTACATTGACAGAGCCCTATTAAGGGTTTAGGGTTTAATAATAAAACTTAAGGCCAATTTTTTAATCTTCGAATGAAACTTAACCATCTGACTATCAACCTAAAAAATTAACTTTACAAGAAGAATGGAATGTAATTTTTAAAATGTTCGTGTAATTCTTTAACATACTAATGAAACATATAACTTTATCTGACATGACAATTGAAAACTCGACCATGACACTAAATCAACGTTTCGCGCAGGCCAGGAACTACATCCAATCGCTGCCGACGCTGAAGCGGCGCGACTTCCGCGAAGTGTTCCGCGGCGCAAACCCTCTCGCCGTGAATCTGCTCGAGCTGATGCTGGAGTTGGACGCTGACAAGTAAGTGCACGTTTCGTTTCATCATCAGAATCAAGAATCAACATCATTTATTCAGTTTAGACCATGTTTAGGCTACAGCTCTTATGAAGGTCATTACGCCATCATCAGCCCTATAACGTCCCACTGCTGGGCACAGGCCTTTCCACATGCACGATAGCACATGGGGAGGTTGGGCCATAGGCCATAACCCACCACGTTGGTCCTGGCGGGTTGTAATATATTGAAAGAGTAAGAAAGAGAAACATTTATTGACATACATGGTACATACATATAATCACGACTATTATCCCCGAAGGGTTAGTCAGAGACTAGGCAATGAGGATATCCCCTCTCCTTAATTCACTAAGTTTTATTTGTACGGCACCTCGAGACCAACCATTAGGTTATGCAAGAAGTGCCAGACGTCCCTGCAACAGTTGAACACTGGCGCAGGAGACCATCAGCGTTAGGTCTTGACGCCAAATCAGTGCCCGCCGAAGCGCGCTCTTCATTCGGTACTCATAAGACTAGTGTCTCGGGAGAGTCTCCCCGTGAACACGTGTAGTTACAATAGGCTTGTCCAGATAGGTAACCGGAGCTGTCGAGCTCGCTCACTTCTCGTTGCACGAAGGGCACAACTCGCAGTTGCCACTGCTAGGGTCGTCGACTCTTAAAGTCGACTCCCAAGTGTCCACCTTAGTAGCGGAGTAGTAAGCACACTCGGAACCCATCCAGGCGCCTAGCCAGTTCCCACGTCCTACGCGGCTGGCTGGACCGGAGGCTACGGCATCTAGGGGGCCGCCTCTACTAGTTCTCCAGACTAGTACCGGAGATGTCAACACCAATGTCCAATGAGAACCACCGGACAAAGCTGCCAACTATAAGGGAAACTCACGTTCCCCGAAGGACTTTTCGCTTCTGGCCTCTCAGAGACCGCTACTAGGCCCCGCTCGCTATGCGCGAGTTTGGAAGTCCTGGCACACAATACCAGGACAAACGAACATTCTCAAGCTCTACAGCTAACCACTAGCCACTTCGAGTCCAACTCACGTCCGGATCCCGCCGGAGGCGCCGGTCAAGGCACAACCAGCGGGGGGCTTGAACCAGAACCCCGTAGTACCCCTGAAAACACAGCCGGACCCCTAGTTCCAGCTGCGATACCCTATCTATCTGGGTCGGTAGATAGGCAATGAGGACATCCCCTCTCCTTAATTACGCGTGAGAGCAACGTCTCCCGAACGTTAAAAGATGGGAGAATACGACAGTTATGAGGATTTGTTAGTTGTGTCTTTGTTATGTGCAGAAGAACGCAATAGAACATAAAAAAGAAGACTGAATGGATTTCTGAGATACCAAGGCCGTACTATGAAGAAGATGAATACCACTGTCTGCTTCCTCGTCTACTTATAATGATTCTGCACGATTTTACACTTATACTTCAGAATTATTTTTATGAAAAAACGGGATTTTGGGACCAAAAACGGGATTTTGGGTAAAAATCCTGTTTTTTCATAAAATTATCTGTAGTGACCAGGAAAGTTTAAAATATTATTACTTTAGAATGTGTAAGACAAGATTTTATGAACTATTTCATTTTAACAATACAATATCGCACTAGCGTCGCTGCGCAGCGCGTAGTGGCGCCGCGCGTCAAAATATTCTTTTGGAGGCAACAATGCCGCGACGCGCGGCAACTCTCACTGCAGCGCCGCCTTAGTGAGACATACACCATACACAATGTATTAAAGAGTATTTTGTCGCGCCGTGCCGCGCAGTGCAGTGCCGCGTAGCGCTGCTCAAATGCGGTCCGACCTTTAAGCCTCGATTACACGTGACTAGTTTACGAGCTACAAGCCAGCGAGTTCGCTAGCAGCTTGTAAAGCTTGGAAACTCGACCCGTGTCATCGGCTTTTTTACAATCTGCTAGTTGATTATCCGATTGTAAAGAGAACTCGCTCACTCGCTAGCTTTTAAACAACGCAAAGACTCGTGGCAGGCGGTGCCATATAAATCGCTTTAGTAACAGAGATAGATGCGCACGCGCAAATTTACAGGATAAAAAGCATTTTTTGTGAATCGACAAATATGTTTAAATCACCTCATTATAGTGTTGATCATAACTAATAGTTATTAAACTATGACAAAACACATCATGTATTGAAGGTCTTTAGCTATCGAAAATGTAACTATAGAACATTGGCAAAAATGTGTTCTTCACGCTGAATCTCTGCAAGAACAGGACTTGAAGAAATATTTTTTATGCGAACGGCTAATAATACAATTGTTGACAGTAACGACTAGCGACACCGACGACGACGATAAAGACGATTAGTCTTAAATATTTTTTGTAAGAATATTAAATAAATTCTTCTAATAAACTAAACAATCAATTACATTGGTCACATTTAAAATAACCCACTTAAAACTTATTGTTATCGATAAACATAGTATACACAAACAACGCGCATCACTACCTCTTTGTGACGTCACCCATAAACAGTATAAGTGCGAAAGTACACATGATGTGTGCTGTATCATTCGCGCGTTTTATTGCACCGTCTGCCACGAGTCTGCATTGACTATAGAGGAAAATGACCACCTTAGATTATGTACAGACCCCAGCACTTCAACCTGCCACAAAATATCCAATTTCTTCAATTAATTTTGAACTTGTCGCTGGCGTATTAGAATCAACATTTTTTTAAAGGGAAAATGTTTACTTAAAGGGTAGGGAAACAGCGCCTCCTAGTGACAAATGACGCGACCTATGTTTTTGCCATATTTTTTGTTTTCGTTAACGTGATCGACTGATATTTCTCACAGTAATGTAAAAACAATATTGCTTAGAGGCATAAATGACTGATAAGTTTTGTAAAAATAAAATATTAATATGTCATTAGTTTTAATATGCTTATATTTTATGTTTTCTGTATTTTTGTGTGTGCTATAAAGCGTTTTATCTATCTATCTATCTATTACATCAACTACATACCTATGTTAAATATGTAAAATGTTTACAATAATTTTATTGACTAGATCTGCTGCTCTACTAATTGGTGCCCAATTACAATAGGTCAACCATATTACGTTTTGAAATTTACGGGTATTAATTTGGTCTAAATAGACGGAAACGATAGGTCGCTTGGATGACCCGTGTCGTGTCGTACTTATTAAGAATTTTATCTACTCCCATGCCATAAATCCTGTTATAATGTTGTACTTAGAGATGAAACGGTCAGCTATTTGGCCGGATACCGTATATTTGGCCAAGCTTGAAGCCGGATAGTTTTGGTATAAAGATAGGTGGGGCCCAGAAAACGGTTACAGCAGGCTACGAAAAATTAACACGATTGAAGCCGCTGCCAAAAGGTAGTAGAGTATATTTTTGATCGATTATATTTTTGATTATGTTAAATGATTAACACTGTCAATATTTTTGATTCAATCTAAAAGAGACTTAAAGTTTACACATTAAAAGTTATTTTTGACCACATCCTATGCTTCGATCGTTTCGACGCTGACCGTACCGTGCGGCATTTGTTAGTAACCGCCGTACTCAGAGACGTCAATTAAGCACACATGAGAAAGTGACAGCAAGAGACTTAATTGTCATTAAAACTTAATTGACGTCTCTGAGTACGGTAGTAAGTGTATTAGTAGCTGCGGTAGCTGCTAGCGGGCGTGCGTGGCAGGTCATTAATACAATACTTCCAACACCCACCCATATCTCCCTTAGTTGACGTAAAAGGCGGCTAACTGACTAAAGACTTCACATGCATCCAACCGCATACCTACTTAGAGCGGATATGGGCTCACGAACCTTTTTTTGCTCGCCTAGAAGAGACTCAACTTAACACGTTGAGCACATGTGCAGTTGAAATGAAACACTTTTATACGGATTAACTCGCGTTTAATTTACTATTTACATTGTTTTTATATTATCCTGACGTTTCGAACCCTTTACAGTCTCCCTGTGACCACGGACCCTTTACAGTCTCCCTGTGACCACGGACCCTGTAAAGGGTTCGAAACGTCAGGATAATATAAAAACTATGTAAATAGTAAATTAAACGCGAGTTAATCCGTAAAAAAGTGTTTCATTTCAATGTGTAGTGCTCGCTTAAACCTCAGAAAACAATACATGTGCAGTTATCATTATTCGGTGAAACGTGGACTGTGGCAGTGGACTGCTTTTGTTGTCCTCATTGCCTAGTCTCTGACTAAAGGTTGCTTTACACGTATCAGTTTTTCATACATTCTCTTTGAATGCATCCCCACTTGTCAGTGATAATGCTCTCAGTGTCAGTGCCGCCACCGGTAAATCAAGGGCGTATTAGTTTTGACAAAATTCATAGAGAATGTATGAAAGAATATTTTTCACTGTGCCGGTACTGTGTCGGAACTGTGACTTCACTGATATGTGTGAAGCAACCTTAACCCTTCGGGGATAACGATCGTTAATCTATATATGTAATGTGTCAATATTTTTGATTTAATCAAAAGAGACTAATTTTTCACAATAAAAGCGATTAATGTGTAAACTTTAAGTTACACATTATTTGATATTAACCATACTGTATGGTTCACACCGTTATAATAAAAGAGTTGATTAAGTTGATAGTAGTTATATTGTCCAAAACACTTATTGATTATTTGTTATACTTATGATATGATAGATGCGATTGATATTATGAGTAAGGTACCTACACGTAATTACCGCGCGGGGCTTTATTGTGAACTAGGTAAGAAAGGCTAATTAATGAATTTATGCTGAAATACACTTTGTACGGTCGTACCGTACTCATACAGTCTTTTGTTAGTAATTGTATTAGTGGTATTTCAAAGACCTAGCGTACGCTTTCAGGCGCATAACGGCGGAGCAGGCGCTCGCGCACGAGTACCTCGCGCAGTACGCGGACCCCACCGACGAGCCGGACTCCGCGGCCTATGACCAGAGCTTCGAGGACATGGACCTGCCCGTCGACAAGTGGAAGGGTGAGCTACACTTCTTAACTAGTATTTACATAAAATGTTAATTAAATAGCTCAAACTACGATCAACAATAGAACTAGATGTCAGGTCAGCGCTAAAATATGTCTCGGTAAATAACAGCTCACTTGAGAAGTGAGCTCTTATTTTCTCGCAAGGCAATAACAACTTTATTTGTTGCCCCTAAAGGTTGATTTCACCACTAAATGTTATTGACGTCTTTTCATTTTTAAGTGACAGGAGTAATCATTGCTTTGCTCGTTTGTGACGAATGATCGTAAGTTGAAGATAATACTTAAAAGATTTGTGACGAACTGGGTGCCATGGTTGTAATTAGTTTGAACTTAAAACTGTTTTATAACTTTTGTCTCAGTTCGTTAGTAAAGAAAAAGTATAAAAGTATTTATTCACGTGGACCGAATTTAGCTTTGATTTTGTACGTGACGCGTTGTCTAGTTGGTATTGTTGATCGAAGAGCTCAAAGCCTGAAATTAGTTTGTTCAAAATCGAGAGTAGAATAGATTCCACTAATAAATAATAAATAAAATGAAATTTGTTTACGCTCACACCCATTATCTAGCCCAAGATAAGCTTCTATTGAAACTCGTTAATACGGTTAAACTAGATAACGGATAAGTATACATAAACATAGAAAAACACCCACACCCGAAATCTATTCAATAAACAGTATTCTCTAAATTGACCCGACCGAAAATTGAACCCGGGAACTCGGCCAGATCCGGCGCCCTAACCAATCGACCACGGAGGTCTCCTAGACTTATAAAATAAAAGTATATTATAAAAAAATGTTTGCCTCTGCTGCTTTTTTTAACACGCTTTTATTAGGTCGACCTGGGCCCTGATTCTGTATCGCAATTTATAGCTTCCACACCTAAACCTTACCGCGCACAAACGTCAAACGCATACGTTTTTGGGAAGATATCGTAACTTTTTAAGGAATTAACGTGGTTTTGAAACAAGGAATCGTTACAGAATAAGGGCCCTGTATGTAACAAACTAAGTAATGGAATCTAAGGTAACTAATTTAACCATCTTCCAAGGGTCGTAGCGTAATGATAATTGGCAGCTGTATGTAGTTCTGATGATAATACAATAATATGGTACTGTCGAGCTGATCTGATGATGGAGCCGGAAGATATGAACTGGAACTTCATGATGGAAAATCGTATCATAGCTGTTTTGGATTTCTTAGAAAAGTCTTGTAATGAACTTTGACCACGATTAGGTTTCAAGGTCTGATATGAAGCCGGAAGATAGGCACTGGCATTCCATGATAGAGTATCGTATCATAGTCGTGTTTGCACTTGTGAAAAAGGCCACGTAATGGACTTTGAACACGATCAAGTTTCAAGGTTAGACCAAAAAGTATAAAATAAATTAATAGTTTAAAAAACACTAGAAAAACACGCTTTTATAAATGCACGTAAAAACAAAAAATAAATTATGGATTGTTTAAGTTGTCTCTATTTCTGGGCTGAAGTGTAAAGTAGTGCTTTTAATTATAATATTTTATTGTAAAAGCGTGGGGCGCTGGAACAGGAAAGACTTTCTTGTTAACAAATACTAATACTTACTAACTTCCTGGCGGAAGCTGCATGAGGTCGCAGAAGAGCATAACGTTTATGCCGCCAAAGGTTTACTAAAGGGAACCAAAGATATGTCGTCCACGAACAAGAACTCTACATTCCGTCACTGTTGACGCATTACCCTTATGTACTTAATTTCCTGAAAGAAGAGGCGTTAAAAATGTGAATGTCGTATCTCCTCGCTGCTGGCTCATGTTTTGTCTGAGTTCGACAAACTGTTACTTTGGACTGCAACTCCGATTTCTCAGCAAATTATACAAAAAGTCTTTCCATTTCCAGCGCCCCGCGCTTTTACAATCAAATATTATAATTAAAAGCACATACTTTACACTTTAGCCCAGAAATTGAGAGAACTTGAACGATCCATAATTTATTTTTTGTTTTTACGTGCACTTATAAAAGCGTGTTTTTCTAGTGTGTTTTTTAAATGTACAGACGTCCAGCAGATCAACTTACCACAAAATCTCAAATTTCTACAATTAATTTTGAACTTTATTATTTGGATATAAGGGTCAATATCGATTGGGGAAATAGTCAGTTTTGGATAGGTTGATCTGCTGGCGTGTGTACTTAACTCTATCATCTTCTTATCAAGTTGCACTCACACTTAAAACTTAAAATGCTATCGCGGCAGCATTATCTTTCGCTGTCGCGGGCTTTGATCGCGAGTAAAGTTACTAATTTGAATTAAATATATAAAAAGAAAACAAGCAAATAACTTTTTATTAATCCGCGAACAATATTTTAATAATTTATAAATAAGTAAGTAATTATTTTATAATAAAAATAAATTGGGTTGTCTGGGGTTCTAAACCTTTTAATTAATATATGTTGTTTATGTATACTTCTTACAACACACCGAAAGAACCTAACACTGTTTACCTATCTCACATGTAGCATTGCAACCAGTCTTAACAGATACACGTAGTAAAAAATGGCTCGGAAGGAACTTTTGAACACAGCAACCTGTGTTCATAGAACTATTATAAAGTCATGGTATGTCCCATTGACTGCACAATCTGATGTAAATACTTAATTAAAACCTATTGTTTTGTTTATTTTCAGATTTAGTATGGAAAGAAGTGGTAGAGTTCAAACCTCATCCCCAGCACATGAACACTGTAGTTGAAGTGAACCCATAATGATTTGACCTTTTTCTTTCGCTCCTTTTACTTCTTATTTGTAACCAGTCATAAAATCGGCACGCGTAGAACTAGAGATCAAGTAGTAGGTCCAACACCGCCCCTATTGCCATACTATCGAGAGAAGTTAAAGTTAAACGAAGTACACAGTTTCTATTGTAACCTTATTATAGAGGGCAGGATTTTGTCAACATTGCTGGTCAATGTTATTACTATTTAGTCAAACTAATATTGTGCTGATTTTCTGATAGGTCGAGTGTTGTAAATCCAGTTAGAAATGTTTTGAATATTGACAAGGCATTATGGTTTGCTCATAAAAACTTGAGATACGAAATTGCTTCTTTATTGTACTGTTTGTGTGAAATTAATATTTGGAAATGGCTTATTGCGTTTTGAAATATGGATATAGAAGCTTCATGTGCTGGTGCTAATAAATTATTTGCAAATGTTAGAGATAAGATGTATTAAAAATTTAATTGATACCTATGCAGGAAAACGATCAAAAGGATATAATAAATAAATATAATAAATTACGGTCTAATTTCATTGCGTTAAAAATATCTGAACTGCACTTTTGATTGGACCTTTATTATTTTTTCTGTATAGAAAGCACTTTATTTTTGATCAGATTTTAATGAAACCATTGATATAATGGTAGAGCAATGTCAATTCAATAAATCATAATAAAAATAATAATTTTTTGTCAACACGCGTATTTTATGTATGTTCTTGCTCAGATTTTATATTTGTATGTATTAATAATGAAATATTTTGTAGGGTTAATGTTTTAGTTATTTATAGGCATATAAAAGGGGTACTTGACGATTAGTCAATCCAGTTACTGTTCTCATCATTCTTATTGAAGGTTTTGTTTAAAGACGTCATGAGAACATACAAATACAACTCCTATCGTAGGTATTTATATTTAAGGGGGTGCCGCGCGATCGCAAAAACTGACATAAGTTCTGAACTTCAAAGCAAAATCAATCATATTGATATTTATAATTAGAACAATTCTGCTTTGAAGTTTCAGAACTAGTAATTTAATTAGAGCAATGTATTTATTCAGCGAAATGTGCAAAACTATCACGCGCTTGTGTTAAAAATTAAAATTTACTTTTTAAATAAGGGGGGTGCCCTGCGGAATATCAACACAAATATTTTCATGTAAGAATTATTGTTTCACGCATAATATTAAGAAAGTTGTCGAAAAAAAAAATTTGTAGGACTCATTAGATATTGTATGGTTTTTTATTATTTAAAGAATTTGTTTCACATTTCAACAAGGCCATGACCTTGTGCAATGATCAGGCTAACTTACTTATGTTCTTTTTATGTACATATTTAACTAATTCAGCGCATAGTAAAAGTGACTTAAAAATACGTAAATTTTCACAATTTTGTGCAGGACCTCCTTAAATAAGCAAATGAAATTTGCATTATTTTTTGTCGCAAGCAGGGCAACCTATTCAAAACTGTAATTTTTTTCTAATAGATATTGTTCCTTAAAACCCAAACAATAAAGTTTAAAATTAAACTAGGCAATGAGGACAACAAAAGCAGTTCTCTACCATAGTCCTCTTTTCACTAAATAGCGACTGCATATGTGCCCAGCGTGACAGT
This sequence comes from Scoparia ambigualis, assembly GCA_963921215.1. Taxonomy (NCBI): domain Eukaryota; kingdom Metazoa; phylum Arthropoda; class Insecta; order Lepidoptera; family Crambidae; genus Scoparia; species Scoparia ambigualis. The sequence continues at coordinate 32,206,169 of OY992504.1, forward strand.
GGTGAGCCCATCGCCGCTCTATGCTTTTGGATGTATGTGTAGTCTTTAGTCCGTTAGTCGCCTTTTACGACACTCAAGGGAAGAGAGTAGTATTCTTTCACCGCTACGCGACACGGTGTAAGAAAAGTTGGAATTAATATCTTCTAATTATAGTTTTAAACTAAACAGTTAATAATTTTGCTGTATTTTTCTCCGAATATTGTTGTATAGTTTGAAAATAGTTAAAGGAAGTAAGAATTATTATTGAACTATTATACCAAACACAAGTCTTCTTTGAAATAACGAGATTCTCCCATCCATTTAAAATAATGTTTAGTACTTACACAAAAATTCAGTTTATTGTAGTTTTTTACTACGTAATGTATGTATCCACTTAACTAAGTCCATCTTTCAGGATAATTATAGTGTCAAGTACCTTATAAAGCTAGTTATTTTATCCTTTAAGGGCGTCGACGTATTGTTACCATAGTATTTTTAACAGCTAATTATATAATAATAAGCTAGTCCACATGACTGTACGAAAATAAAAGTTTCAATCAAATGCCTTGTGAGTTGCAATATATTGTTACCATTGAAGTAACCGTGATAGAAAATAGAAGAGAGAATAAAAATTATAAAAATGGAATTGATAGCGTTATCTTAAAATGCTTATAAAAATAGGTAGCTATCATCAACGAAGTGGTGATAAGAGTAAAACCTATAAAAATAGGTTATCGAATATTTGCGGCATATAATGTTGTATAAATTTAGATGATTAGAGGCCGAAAAAATGTAGTTTTTTGTCACTATGCCGGCCTCACCTACTGCAGAATGCTGATAGAGGGCTACAGCAACACAAACCACAATACTTTTAGCATCGGCGACCTGCTATTTTGTGCTCAAGCGAGCATATCGAAGATAAGCAATCACTGTTTAAAGCACGGCCACTGTAATGATCTTCCGAAAATCGGCAAAATAGCTGATCGTCAATGCTTAAAATATTATAGTAATGAGCTATGGCGCTTAAACAAAATAAACGTTTAAAAATGTGGTAACATCCCGATATATGGCATGAAATAAACGATTAATAACTAATTGACTACAATGTATAAAACAGCTATGTTTATTTCGTGTTTTTGCCATATTGTTATAAATATCCTAATGTAAACAATCTGTAGCGTTTGATATGGGCCGCCAGTAGATTTGTAATAATTTTGTAAGATTTCGTTATTCACATCTTCTGCATAATTACACACCAGTGGTTGTAATAGTGCTTGTTCACGTTAACTCGCGGGCGCGGCCACGAAATATCGCATTTCCACATTCGCGCGAGTCGCGAGTCGAATGGTGAAGCGAGGTGCGTGTGTGATTCTATGAACGCACGCTCGTCACTCGCCTCGTGACTCGTCTCGCCGCTTGTGTTCGGAGCGGTTTTTGGACACGCCATAGTCCACTTTTCACCAAATAGCGACTGCACATGTGAGCGTGACAGGTGGTGAGCTCATCGCCGCTCTATGCCGTCTGATATATGTCCAGTTTTTAGTCCGTTAGTCGCCTTTTACGACACCTAAGGGAAGAGAGGGGGTGGTAGTATTATTTCACCGCTACGCGACACGGTGAATTTACAATTAAAAATTAAAGATCGCCGTGCATGTTTACAACCACTAGCTACACGTCACACCCGCGCAAACGCCTGTTGGTCAATGTGAAAACGAAATCGCCAAGTCCGCCGCGCCCGCCACCGCGAGTTGAAGGTTGCTTCACACATATCAGTGAAGCCACGGTACCAGCACATTGTTTTTCATAAATTCTCCATGAACGCATCCCCACTTGTCAGTGATAATGCTCTCAGTGTCAGTGCCGCCCTTGGCAAATCAGGGACGTATTCGTTTTGACAAATTTCATAGAGAATGTATGAAAGAATATTTTTCACTGTGCCGGAACTGTGACTTCACCGATATGTGTGAAGCAACCTTTACACACGCCTGCAGATCATCCTATCCAAAACTGACAAATTGCTCCAACAGATATTGATCCTTATGACTTATACACAAAGTTCATAATGTATTGATGCACCTCGACATTTTGTGGTAGGTTGAAGAGCTGGCGTCTGTACGTGATCGAGCACATAATGTTTGAGACTTTGCGGATATATGAATGATCGTACTTAAAACAATTAATTATTTGTTGGTATTGGATAAATGTTACACAATCACCGAAGTGACTTTGCTAAATTAACAACAATAAACTTTTGTTGGTATTCGATAAATGTTACACAATCACCGAAGTGACTTTGTTAAATTAACAACAATAAACTGGGTGCAAATAAATGTAAGTCGCAGTCTAGGAACATAGATGTAATGAATTATGTATTGTTAATGAATTTAAAAGTTTTAGATTTGAAAATGATGCAGTACATGGGTTTAACCATCACTATTGTTTTATTGTTATCCTAACAAAAACCTTATTTAAAAACACTTTCAGCATTATTTAGTAAATCTTTGTTTTGTCTACGTCACACAAACGTTATTTTGAATTTGAGCAAAAGAGGCTAAACCATGTTTAGTTAAATAAGCTTAAATAGTGTTATTATGGGCCTACATTATTAAATGTTAATTATTTATGTGCCAATAACAGGGATGCTCGTTGTCATCAACGACCCCCAGTGTCGGTAACTGTAACCCTAAAGCTAATATAGTATGTGACTTTTGCAACATGGCTTAACACATGCACACCATGATGAAGTTTTTCATTGGTTTTTGACCTTATCTCAATTGTGTAAAGTTCAAAATATGGTGTCAATTTATATTACACTGCCCTATAAAGGGTTTACACTTTAAACTGGCACATGAACATCGATAGACTATCGATAGCCTATCGATAGTGAACTATCGATTGGCATCACTACAGCCAGTAGCGCGTGTCGCGAGACGAGTGTATTGCGTGCGCTGTGCGCGTGATTTTTAAAATTGCCGCAAGTGTATTGCGTAGTATACGGCTGCTTGAACTCGACTTCTTCAAAACCGAAGCTTTCGTTTTTTAAACTTCCTGCTGATGTTGAAAGGTAAGAATGATTGATTATTACTAAATAAAAAGCTTTTTCTTTTAAATAAACCGTTTGGTTGTTTAGGTGAAATTTGTCGTACTTACTTATGCATATTTTTTGAGAGCGCGTTATTTTAATGGTGAAAAATAATAAGAATTGATACCTACTACGAAACTTCATCGTTATTTAACTTTGCTTTGAAAATCGATATCTGAGGATCTGTGTGGTTTCTGACAACGACTCCGTTATTTATTAGTATGAGACAAAATAGCCTCTATCTTGAACTTTTTAGTTATTCGACCGATTGCTTTAAAAATCGATATCAGGGGATCAGTGTGGTTTCCGACAATGAATCCGATAATAGAATGAGGAAAGTAGCCGCCATCTTTAACTTATTAGTTATTCAACCGATTGCTTTGAAAATCGATATCTAGGGATCTTTGTGGTTTCTGATTCTGACAACGATTCCGTTATTGTATGAGACAAAATAGCCTCCATCTTGAACTTTTTAGTTATTCGACAGATTGCTTTAAAAATCGATATCAAGGGATCTGTGTGGTTTCCGAAAATGAATCCGATAACAGAATGAGGAAAGTAGCCGCCATCTTTAACTTACGAGTCTTTAATTTTTTTAAATAAAAAGTGACAACCCTTATGCTTTGCTAGTTATCTCAAAAAAGCTCTAACTAGCTGAGATACAGCGATACCTAAACAAAAACTTTTTCAATTTTACAAAAATAAGAGGACAACCCTAACGCTCAATTGGCGCGTAGGTATATAAAACAAGAAAAATGCCGAGCTTCCGTACTGCTTTAGCTTATATTTATACTGTTGTAAAGCTGATACCATGCATAATTCCTTCAAGTTGTTAATTCCAGCGCAGACAAGTAGGCATTTAGTGTTGTCAAACTATCGATAGTTGACCTTGGAAATAATTTATAATATCGATAGGCCTATCGATAGCTCAGTTTGGTACAATAGTATCGGTATACTGCAATACTATCGATAGTACCTATCGGCTATGACTATTGTAACAACAATCGATACTATCGATATGTTTGCGCAATCGATAGTAGGCTGTGACTCGATAGTATTGTTTATGAATATTAATATAGATAGCAATAGGTACTATTGAGGGAAAGGTCAATATCGATAAGACAATACTATTGATAGTATCAATAAGTTATTGCAATATTCAGCAGCAATAGTATCGATACTATCGAAAGTTGAGCTTTGATAGTATCGACCGTTACGGGCCTATTGGACTATCGAGCGGCAACACTATAGGCAATCCTTGTCAAAATTGATCACTTGGATGGATGGAACTGCAGTCTGCATTACATAACGCACACCATGAGTGATCTTTTAAGACAAACTGAAGCACAAGGCGTCTGCGCTGGGGTGTGATCCTCTAACGTTCTATCGTAGGTACACACGGCGTCAGATCAACCTACCCAAAACTGTCAAATTTCTACAATCAATTTTGAACTTTATTGCTTGGTTCTAAGGATCAATATTCATTGGAGAAATTTGACAGTTTAGGGTAGGTTGATCTGACGCCGTGTGTACACTCGCGCTCACTTCGACCCTTAAGTTCCGATCAAGAGTGACCTTTGTGACGTTAGTATAGAGTCAAATTTAGATAATGCAGATTTGATGATGACACTTTGGCTTGTAGCTTGACGCAGCGAGTTGTCAAATCCGCATCATCTAAACTCGACTCTACGCTAACGTCACAAAGGTCACTTTTGGTCGGAAAGTGTGGGCCGAAGTGAGCTCCATCCAGCTAACGACCGAGCGTTAGGGTGTTACCAGACCAATCGATCGATCGATCGAGGGCATCGATCAATGGTAGAATGGATTAGTCGGCGTCATTCAATAATTTTTTTCTACCAGACTTATTGATCGATGGTCGATCAACAATCTATCGACGGTAGAATGGATTAGTTGACGTCAATCGAGCTGTTGTATTTATGTGTTCGGCCAAGAACAACGAGTCCTCTTCTCAATACATTTCGAAAGAAACTGATGGAATATAACCGGGGTGCGGGGTCAACCGACCGTCGATTGGTTAGTCGAACGGTATTCGTCGATCAATTACAGCTACCAGACCTATCGATCAACGTCGACCGATGAAATTGATCGATTAGTTATAATCGAACGGTATCCGTCGATCAATTAAAGCTACCAGACCAGTCGATCAACTTCGATCGCCGTTGATCGAAGCCATCGACAAAATCGACATGCTGGTTTACCTATACAGGCTGTTTGTTAATGGTATATAATCCCGAAACTATGTTATAAATACCTAGTTGTTCCTTTCACTTAATAGGGTGGCTAAGTTGCGGCAATATTTGCCTATTACCAAGTACTTACTGAGTTTGGCAAGAGACCCCTTGGTTCAATTCCCTGGTCCAGCAGACTATTTCGGATTCTTGATGCATAGTCTGGGCTGTTTGCGCCACAGCGCAACGAATAACAGCCGTCGCTGCGCGGGAATAGAGTGCATATTGGACTGCACTAACCCGTCGCGCGGCCATTTTGACTGACGGCGCCCGCGCAAGACTAGTCCCTTTCGAGATCTCAAGACGAAACCACGCGTCGCGCGCCCTTGAAATCAGCCTTCGAAATAAAGCAATAGCAATAATAGCATATGTGTAAAGTTACGCCTAACGCCTAACGAACTGCCCCTAGTGAATAGTTTCGTGTAGTGACTGTGCGCCAGGAAACCAACCTACCTCGCCGCCCGTGGTCAGCTCGTCCCCCGGTTCCTGTGACTCATCATCCCTGTAAGTACTTTATTCCCTTATACCTCCTGCCTAACCCTTATTTCGCCGCTGTTACTGCGTACGCCTTTCGCCGTAACAGGGCACATGCCCAATAAAATTATGGAAGTGTATAGAGTGCCGCTAGCGGCACTGTATCTCCATCGGTTAGGGAACCGTAAGTTTTGCGGTATAATAGTGACGCCGCCTAAGCTGCCGTAAAGTTTTTGTTAGGCAACAGAAATACTAGCTGCCCTACTCCTGTAGGACACGTGATAGGTTAGAAATTTAAGACAATCGCGAAGCGCAGCGTAGCGATTGTCTTAAATTTCTAACCTAAACAGAAATCTAACTCCATGCAAAAATATCTTTTGAATATTATGTCGCCTGAACATTACGACAAATAAAAAATATGTTACGGTTCCCTAACCGATTGAGATAGAATGCCGCTTGTGGCACTCTATACGCTTCGTACTAGGATGCCGTCAATTTACGGCATCGTAACCGATCGTACTATGTTGCCGCTTGTGGCACTCTATTCACTGCCTACACTTTGTACTAGGATGCCGTAATGACGGCATCGTAACCGACCGTACTAGAATGCCGCTAGCGGCACTCTATCCACAGCCTAAAATTATTATTAAACCATTACTGATGAACCATTACCATGACTATTTTAATGATGGAATCCTATGGTTGCCCATTAGCATATAAGGATAGCTACAAAAGTAAGGGAGTAATAAAAGCCAGTATCATTTCTCATGTATATATTTATACAAAGCCTTTCCAGCCCTCGACGCATTCACACATATTCTTTTACAATAATTCTCATAAGAAAAAGAAATCATTTGTATTATATGGCGAGACAACATTATTTACAAATCAATATTTTAAAACCGCTTCAATGCTGTAAGTTATATACAAATGGACAAGGGGCCGACTGTAAGATGATATCCTAGGTATTCTGTGAGTGTAATCAATTTTAGATGCTCTGTTTTAGTTTTGTTAAGCGCAAGCTTAGTACAGAGGTGAATTAGAAACGGCAAGGCCCCTGCTGTTACAAGTAACATGAAATAACAATAAATTACAAATTATTTTTGTCAAGGGTGATACCAACTAATACAGTACATACCTACTTAAGTAGCAAAAAAGTATTTTGAACTTGCAACCCCATATTGAAGTCCAAAAATTTCGTGCCAGACTGTTATGGAGTTGACTGGCAATAGCGTACTTCTTACACGTGGTAACGTGGCGAATTATAATGACGTCCTACTTTAACTTTTAGTTATGTGTAGTATGCGAATAATTTCACTATTATATCGAGTTAAGGCCTATGCAGACGAGATACAGTACTCTGCGTACTTTTGTCAGACACAATAAGAATTTTGTCGCTTTTAGTTCTAATACAAACTGGGAGCTTATTGTATAATTTCAACATTGCAATAACTTTCCAGTAGAAGTACATTGCTTCGCTATATTGAATACTTTAAAATGTATCTTAAATAAGCAAAGCAATGTACTTACCGCACTATATTTTAATTGTTTTTTTCGACAATCAGGGGGGTAATTGTCTAACTTCAACATCTATCGCAATACCTTACAAGTACAAGTACGTTGTAAGTACATTGCTTTACTAGTTTGCAATTAAAATATAGTGCGGACTTTTTAGTTCGTCGTGTGCGCGATACTGTTTCAAATGATCTATTAGACGGACAAAACAGTACGCCAAGCCTAGGACTGGCTCTCGTCTGCAAGCCTTTAGAGAGCTTTTTAGAGCTTTACAGAGCTGCTGTAGTATGAACAGCCGCGACTGTCGCACGATTATATCGTCTACATGTAAAAGGGCTCATAAAGTTAACTACAAATAACATTATGAAATCGAAAAAGCGCCACCTAGTGACAGACAAAGTTGGAGATACAAGTTGCTTCGATCCATAGGTACCTTTCGTAGTGGCTTTAACTCGATCGAACAGTGAAAAAATTCCCAATCAACAAAAATCACCGTCATGATATATCTAGAGATACTGACTTATGACTGTATCTCGAGAATACTCGAGATAAATCATGACATGACGGTGCAATGGTAGGAATGTTCCTTATTATTTTTATAATTATTATTGCACATATTTAAGTCAACCTCAAAGGTAAGGATTATATTATGTTACTATAATTTAAGTTAGCATATTATTTAAATATTTATTCATGCATTTAGTAAAGTTAATTGTTTCCTAATTTGTTTATGAAAGTAGATAATATGAGTAATTTCAGTCTGTTTAAAATCTTTACATTTTAGCATTTCTTCTTACTTGCTGCTTAATTATTATAATACAACTAATATGACAAATGCGAAAGTGAGTTCGTTTGTTTGTTATCTACGCTTTCACACACTAAACCGATTTTATTGAATTTTGGTGTAATAGAGATAGATAGGGCTCTGAAGACTGTTATAGGCTATTTTTTCCCGCTAAAACTTAAGGTGAGCGAAGCCGCGGGCAAAAGCTATTATTCTACATAGCTATATATACAGTCAACAACACATCAATACATAAGATAACGTATAAACGAAGTAACAGTCCTTGTTGAGTTTAATTTGAACTGTTACGTCGGATCTGTAGTTGTCTGTTCTATATATTGTCAATGTTAATTGTCTGAATAAAGTAAAATATATGTATTTAATAATATGTGCCACTAATTAAATGTCTAAAATCCTTAGAAATTTATTTTTTTAGAAAAAATAAGGTTTCATAATTGTCTGCGTCACATAAGCCTTAGGTGGTCAAAAGTGCTTTTAATGCTGTGATACGAGAACCACATGCTTGCAGAAATTGAATTAGTAGCCACTGCTTGCCTTAGCGGTATTTGTTGTTGTTCGCGCAAATACAAAAGAGCTCCGGTGTATGTTAAAAAGCATGAAGATTCGGTTATTTATACACTCTTATCACCAAAATCCATAGACTAGACTTTTATAATTTTATGGTTCTGGGATTTCAGTATTTAAAGTTTATAGAATCTTTTGTAACGGTTAGTTCTCTCAATGTTTGCACACTGCAGACCTCAGGCTAAAATAATATATAAAATAAATAGTGAACATAATCGTTCAAGTAAGCATGTGCTTTACACTTAGAACACGACGCTATTAGACACACTTGAAATTCTATTCAATAAGCACAGATCAGTGTGCGGCCGCAATTGAAAGGTTAATAAATATTTAAAAAGGCGACTCAACATATGTCTGTATAAAAATTCATAAGGAACATTCATTTGTCATTTTGAATGGGGTAATTAAACTATTATTTAAACGATCTTTCACACCATATTAGGTGAGTTAATGTTGTATACATTTTACAGCTAAAGCAAAAGATCCAAGGATAATCCAAGAGGCTATGAAGATATTAAAGCAGAAACTGACGAATCAATCAATCTGCAGTGATGGTCTAATCTAAAACTAAACGCCCCTCCAAAGGTTTACGCCCACATGCAAAGTAGGTATACTTATACACGTTACCGGCTAGACATAATGGTACGTGTGCTCGAATGGCCGGATCTGTTGACCAACTAGTATATAAGTGTTGCAGATGTACGACAGAGCGAAACTGTATTCCCATACATAGCGAGTACAATGAGGGAGATACAATGACAGCGGGTACAATGAGAGTATCGGGACTGATCGCACGACTAGTTGACTTATTTGTGCGCGTAAGTGCACAGCAAAATCGCCGCGCGAACACATGTAAAGTATTGCAATAAATATTTCCACTTACATCTTAAAGCAAATGCGTTTGTGGAGGGGCGTTCATTTTTAGATTAGACGATCTCCACCTTTAAAAAACCTTTGCAAATAAAGCAAATGACGTGTCATCATGGTGATGATTAAATAAAATATTATTCATAGAAAATGGGATGGAAACAAGAACCCTTTCCTTCGTAATGGATGCTGCTGCCAACAAAATATCCAATTTATACACATACAACGCATTTTGAACTTTAAAATTTGGTATAATAAATTAATTATGATACATAGGTAATTATAAAATTTCAAGACTATTAAAAAAAAACTTCTTTTTAAATAATCCCATTCATCATAGATGACTCAAGCGTCTACAATACACAATAATGCTCTATTAGTCTTAGTAATAACTAGCGCCTGAAACTCAATGGAAATCTAAAGATATAGATAGCAGTGTGATGATAAAACAGTGTGTTCAGAGATCGCTGTCGGTGGATTAATGTCTAATGTTATACCTGACTACATGATACAAAACTATCAATCAAATCATTTGAGGATACTCCCATTATAGAATATTTTATTAATTTATCTCTGACACATCAGTGGCGGTAAAATAATACCTAGTACAATTATTATCACAATATTAATCATAACTTAATAGTAGATTCTCATAACGACATGTAGGTTTTCTGTATTGTAAGGTTTAGAGGTAGGTCGTCTTCGGAATCAGAGTTCATGACCGGTTTGAGGGCACTAGTGGAGGGCACTTCGGCGTTGGTACACACGGCGGTCTCCACGTTTTTGGATCTGGTAATATCACTACTAGAACTAGAATTGGTTGCAGCACTATTCGGCGCGGTCGGCGCGGCGGGAACTTCCGCTGAACTGGTCTCACCGGTAGATTTATGATTATACATCACATTAACAACACTTTTCAGTCTTTTACTCTCGCGGCTTTGACGACGCCGCTTGCGGTTCCTCGATTTGTGCCTATGACTACTACTGCTAGTGCTCGGTTGATCTAGATTCGCCTCGGTTTGTTCTTGGGGCGGCACCGGCGGCGACTCTTTCTTTTTCGACGACTTCACCCCTTTGCCAGTAGTCGATTTCCGTTTACCGCTCTTCTCTTTCTCCACCTGCGCCATTTGTTTCTCCTTTTCCTTTTGACGGGTCTTTTGTTTCCTATACTTCTTTTTATCACTGCTCGTCGAGCTGGTATCTTTCTGTTTCTTTTTGTACTTCCTTTTCTTGCGAGGTTTTCGTTTCCTACTGGAAGAGCTTCCGGAGCTGCTGAAGGATTCGGAGTCGCTCGTCGTGTGTGCGGACATGGTCGTGGACGAGGCGTAGGTGCAACAGGAGGAGCGCGAAGTGGAGTGCGAGTCCCAGGCGCGCGCGGGCGACGGCGTGGTGCGGCACGTGTCCGTGGTGGTGGCCGTGTCGTTGGAGCGCTGCCTCTTTTTGCGGCGCGTCGGCGGCGGCTTGTAAGAACTATCCTCGCTGTCCGAATCAGGGTTGCCGGAGCGGGCGTGCCTTTTCAAAATCAATTTCACTAGAGGCTCAGGTCTCGTGTCATGATTCTCAGAGCTCTGCGCCGGTTGCGGCTCCGGGGGGGTTGGGTCGTGCATGATAACGTCACTATCGGATCCGAGTAAATCGACCACTTCGGGAGTCCGATCTTGCGGTGGTTTTATGTAGCCTACGACCATGACTTCCGACGAATCGTCGTCGGTGTCGGAATGTGATATCGTTTCTATCGGTATGACGTTATCTGTAGCCGGTTGAGGAATGTAATTTTGGGGGTAGACGGGGGCAGGTAGCCTGGAGGGCCCCGGAGGCGGTTCGGCAGGCCCCGAGCTAGAAACCATGACGATGTCGGAATCCACGCTGGCCTCCGACTCAGAACTGGAAATTACTTCGTTAACCATAGTCGATATCCTGGTGTCTGTCGTGTATTGCACGTTGCGATCATATCCCGTCATGTCATAAGGGGTGGATGCGAAGCAGTATAGTTCGTGAAGGAAATGTTCAGTTCTGTCCCGGAAATAAACTTGCATCGCTTCCCTGAACTCAGGCGAGTTAATGTGATACTGAGTCAGCAGTTCCAGGATACGAGCGATCACATACGAAATATGTCCAACATTTTCATTTAGTAAATAGTGTAGTTCTCTGTTGAGCCAAGGCACTAATCGGTGCATTTGTGAATCATTGTACCTATAAAGTAAAAAACTAGGTTTAACATGAGCAATATTACTATTTCATAATCATGTAGAAGTGCCAAGGAATTGGAAGTAGAGAACAGTCTTTTACTAGTATAAAGTCGTAGCCTTATATAATCACACCTGTAAAACTCCGGCGAGCAGTCCCTAAAGCGTCCGGTGAAGTCGGGCAGCAGGCGCGCCCACAGGTTGTGCCGGTACACGGTGCGCCGGAAGGCGGCGGGCGAGCGGCGGCGGCGCGCGGGGGGCGCCCGCCCCGCCGCCGGGAACACGTCCGACATGAACGGGTAGTGGCGCAGCAGCAGCTGCTGGATGGCGATCGTCTCATGGCGGGGCAGGGTCAACGTTGTCCTGGAAATTTTCATCATCATCAATATTAGCGTATTGCTATAATAATAAATGTTTGTTTTTTTATTTTCTCATCACAAAGTAGGTAATAGATTAATATGACACAATACAATATCGGGTGGTAACACTTTGTGAGAAACTGGAGTTGAGCTGGGATAAACCTGTCAAACAGAACTCCAGGCTCCCCTCCCATTATTTAAATTGTACGACAATTAATCATCTTGCAATGAGAACCTTTAAATAATAAAAATAAAAAACAAAAACAAAAATATTGTATGTGTGTGGGTGCATGTGGGTGGGTGTGTGTGAATGCACGTTAAGCCGTTGGTCCCGGTTGTTGTCGTAAGATGGCAGTCGTTAAAACCCACACACGCATTGAGCGTGGTTGGTTATGGCCTAATATCCCCACATGATATTGTTCGTGTGGGAGGCCTGTGCCCAGCAGTGGGACGTTTATAGGCTGATGATGATGATACATACATATATTTACGACTATTATCCCCGAAGGGTTAGTCAGAGACCAGGCAATGAGGACCGCAAAAAAGGCCACTGCCACAGTACACAGCACACCAAATGAGAACTGCACATGTGCTTAGTGTGACAGGTGGTGAGCCCATCGCCGCTCTATGCTGTTGGATATATGTGCAGTCCGCTAGTATTCTCTTAATGAGCCATTACCAGCACAACACGGTACATCATCATCATAATCATCAGCCTATTGCTATTCTGGGACCAAAATCGATGACAACAATTTTTTTTTTTTATGGTTTTATCTTGCGATCAGCCTTTAGGCTATGAGCAGATGTTTTGAGTGGCTTTTGGCAAGTAGAGTCAATTCCCCAGCAGGAACCTCTCCATGGGCATAATTCACAAAATAGAGTCCAGGTCTATAATTTTGCGCCTTTTTAGACGTTTTATTGTGTCCGGGATAAGAAGCTGCACTGCAAGCTGGTTTGGATGGTTCTGAAGTCGAGATTTGTATGTTTTAGCATAACTTCGTATTTCCTCCTTTACGGTGCTAATGTTCAGGTGTTCGTGAACTTCCGAGTTTCTAATAAACCAGGCAGTATTCGATATGCTCTTTAGAATAGAGTCTACTGGAATAGAGTATGATGTTCAAATTTGAGTCGCATGCGGAACCCCAAAGTTGTAAACCATACGTCCACACTGGCTTTAGGACAGTCTTATATATCAAGAGTTTATTGTCCAATGACAATATGCTGTTCCTTCCAAGTAACCAGTAGAGTCCACGGAATCTTATAATAAGTTCATCTCTTTTGGCCCGGATGTGGTTTATCCACGTCAACCTACGGTCAAGGTGCATTCCCAAGAACTTCACTGAATTCCTATGAGGAAGTTGTTGATCGCCCAGTCTAACTGCACAATCTCATTTCTTTAAGGAGAATGTGATGTGGACTGATTTGGCTGTGCTAACTCGGATACGCCATTTTTGTAACCATTCATGAATTTTGTTTAATCCTGTTTGTAGGGTCTTTGACAATTCCTCGGCATTTTTGCTATTCGCTAATAATGCTGTGTCGTCAGCAAAGGTGGCTACTGTTACCCCAGTCACTTGGGAAAGATCATGGGTGAACAAGGTATATAGTACCAGACCCAACACAGACCCTTGGGGAACTCCTGCTACTATGTTGTAGAATGGTGATGTACTTTCTCCTTCTTGTACTTGAAACTTACTCTCCGTGAGGTATGATTCCAGGATTCTGTAGTATCCATGTGGTAGTGTAGTTCTTATTTTAAAAAGAAGACCCCTGTGCCATTATGGCAGTGCCGGATTAAGCCAGCGCGGGGCCTGTAGCAAATTCTATCAAGGGGCCCTTAGACTGTTTTAGGTTTTAGGTACTTATCGGGTTTACGGTATTAAATAAAACAAAAAGTCTGGCCAACGAAAGCTGAACCAAGAAAAACGCGGCAATTTAAAAAATAAAACATGACAGGGTAACACAGGGTCACTCACACAGCTGCAATTTTCTCAGATAAAATTCAATTTGACATACGACATGACACCTCAGATAGACACACATAGAGACAAAGTGTTGCCAATTAAATAACTACGAGGTTCAGCCACATGAGTAACTGTGGTTCAGCTTTCGTTGGCCAGACCAAACTAACTTTTCTTGATTTAATTTGGGCAAATAATGTTGTTGAATTGTTAATATTGACTTCTCGAAGTAAATCATGTTCATGAATCATTAAAATGAGTGATTAAGACGATGTTGCCTCATCGTGTTCCTCAATTCATTTTTAACACGTTTTAATGTTGAGAAAGATCGTTCACCACTGCAGTTGGTGATCATGAGAGACAAATAAATACGCAAAGCAATTTCAACGTTTCGGAAAACAAGATTGTAAAGAATATTTATCAACAGCTTGTAAACCTGCATTTCCAGAGCCTCATGATTCCTGCTGTCAATAATACTAGCCACATCAGAATTGAGCATTGCAGCGAACTGCACTAATTCGTCGCGCAGACTGTCCTCCAAATCATCTGTGTAAGCACTTATTAAGCGTTTGATAGGGTACGGCACTGCCATACCCTAACAAAAGCCTGCTGGATATACAGGAAAGCTGCCGAGCAGTATTCTTTTTTCTCAAGTAATACCCTGATTGCCTGGTACACTCTATGAATTTGTTCTATGGTTGCGTGCTCGTGCCTGAAGCGAAATTGGTGATTCGGTATTATTGATCTTTCCGAGACCTCTATTAGGAGTCTTTTCAAGAGAATTTTTTCGAATAGCTAGGACACAGTAGGCAACAGGCTTATGGGTCTATATGAGGTAACTTCATGAGTTGGTTTTCCTGGTTTATGTACCATTATAATTAGCGAAACCTTCCATAGAGCTGGGAAGTATCCAGTCCTCAACATGCTGTTAAAGAGAAGGGTCAGGAATATAAAGGCTTTCCGTGGTAATTCAGTAAGCACCTTTTTATCTATAAGGTCGAAGCCCGGAGCCTTGTTGTTTTCCAAATGGTTGGTGACAACAGTGTATATCTCTCGGGGAGATGTTGGTTTGACTGGGTTATCAAATCTTCATTCATAACCTCATCTATGTCCGATTCATCGCATCCAGGGCTAGCCTCATTAGGAGTGAACACACCTGACAAATGAGTTGCGAAAATGTTGGCTTTTTCGTCTGCTGTTCTAGCCCAGTTATTCACTGTTGTCCTTAGAGGGGGCTTGGGAATGATGGGCCTATTTGTATTTTTGCAAGCTTTAAACAAGGAATAGTTTGTAGCTCTTGTTGCTGTAAGCGACTCGATCTGGGCTGTTATAGTTGCGTTAGAAGCTTCAGTGATCATTTCTTTTAACTCTTTTATTGCCTTATTTAGAGCTGTTTTGTCTGCTGGGTGCTGGCTAGTGTGCCATTTTCTACGCAGCCTTCTCTTGTCCTTAATCTTCGCCCTGATGTCTTCGGGAACAACTCCATGTCTTGGCTGAAGATTATTTGTTTCAGGGGTGCAAGTCCAGCAGCTCTTCTGTACCGTTGTGGTGAAGTCTTTAGCAGCGTTCTCAATATCATTATTTGTTTTGAGAGCTATTTTCAGTTCCAGGCGTTCTTCAACCATTTCTGTTCTTTTGTTATACAGAATGGTTCGTTTCTCGTAATGTAATACTGTAGAACTGACAGTCAGTATAATGGGTGTGTGGTCGGAGGAACCATCGAGACACGATTCTATTGAATAGTAGAGTCGTGATAGTCCTTTTGTGATAAAGAAATCGATGACGTCTGGAAGACTATTAATATCGGCAGGCCAATAGGTAGGTTCCGCTGTTGAATACGTAGTAAGATTAAGTTTATCCAAGCTCTTTTTGAGTTCTCTTCCGCGTGTTGTATTCAGCCTGGACCCCCAGTGAACATGTTTTGCATTCCAGTCCCCTCCGGCGATAAATCGCCTGCCTAGCGTTTCTAGGTACTGGTTGAATAGGCTTTCGCTTATTGTATGCCTAGGGGGGGCAGTAAACTGCCGAAACGTTAGTATCTCCTTGATTATCCTCTACTAATACAGTTGTTGCTTGAATATGGTTTGTCGCAAAACCCGGACACTCGTGATGCTTAATAGAAGATCTTATTATTATAGCAGAACCACCATGAGTAGTTCCGTCTGGGTGATTAGTATTGTATGTACTATAGTTCTGTATTTTAATTGAGCTATTATTTGTAAAGTGGGATCTGACACTAGTAAAATATCAAGTTTGTGAAGATTTAAAAGATGTTCGATTTCGTATTTATTGGGCGCCAACCCATTAACGTTCCAGGCTGCTATCTTTAATGCATTCATTTTAATTTGCCAAGCAGTGTTGTAATGAGGTTCATTAATGTACCCATTTGTTGAAGGAGGAGATCAAATTTATCACATTACTTGACCATGAGGGCCTCGAGTGATTGCATGTTTTTGGGTGAGTCTAGCTTAGGCGGGTAGTTGCATTCAGTTGGTTCACTATTTGATTTTGTAATGTCAGAGTATGTTTTACGTGTCTTAAATTTGACATTTTCGACCTTCGGTTCTATTACTATCTGCTTGGGTTATATTTTGTGACAACAATTAACAAACAAATTATTCACAATTCTTAGTGCGCATAATATCTAAAGTCACTCGGATTTTTACCATCTCTCTTTAACGAGAAAACCGCTAACAATGGTCCGTTCCTCTCAAGAAACAGTAAAAATCGAGTGACACTACATGTATTTACAATGAATTCTAGTATAGTATATAGTATCCATCAACTCTAGTATAGTCACAGCCTATACAAGGACCTCGGTGGCTGAGTGGTCAAACACTCGGCTCGAAATCCGGAGTCCCCAGTTGATTTAATTTATTTTATTTATTTATTTGATGCCCCGGTCAAGGAAAGTGTTTTATGGATTATTCGATGCATAGCTCAGGTTTGAGATCACCGAGCTACATTAATACATAGGCAAACGTGGTGATTAAGGGAATACCCATCAATTTTATAAGCACAGACCTTCCCACATGGCCACATGGACTTCAGACACTTGGCTGTTGCCAAAGGAAATCTAACTTTTTTCATTGCCCACCTGTATCTAAATCTTCTTGTACTTGCTGCAAGGTTTTCAAAGTCCAATCTTTCAATTGTTTCTTCAGTATGGCGTTGCTCAACCATGTACTCCTCATATTGATGATTTGAACGTACATTGTGAATAATAGATCTGAAGTTTTGCTTACAAAGGGGACACTCTGCTTTAACCTAAAAAATCAAAAAGTATGTTAAGGATTTCAATACTTTTTAAGCCAAATAATACAAAATCAAACCTTAATATCACTCTCATCATCACCTTAATATCACAATCAAAATTAATCTCACTTTCTTCTCAGCCCTTCCCAAGATTGTATGACATATCCATATTACAATTAACCCCTGTCTTTCACGAAAACTTCTGGAGGTTGCCAAAAATAAGTATTACAACAGCTCAGCTCTTAAGTAAAATTAATTGTGAAAGCCAATAAAAGAGCACCAACTTAAGAGTGATAACGAGTTAAGAGGTCTATTACACCTCGACTGTGATTTTTGCGTATATTGGTCAATTTTGGCGTTATGGATCTCAGAAACAAAAATACATTAACAATTATGACTTATTGAATAGTGTAGAATAGCTATTGGAATAGTGCGTAGCGGCCTCGCTTTTTGTAAATTTTGCTTAACTTTTTAATTAAACCCAAAATTGCAGAGAAAGATTTTCTTAAAGTTCGCGAAGGCACTTTTTTGAGCTCATCGATTGAACTACTGTTCTGAACAAGTGAAATAAAATAATTATAATGTTGTCTCTTATATAGTCGAATAGTGCGTAGTGGCCTCGGAATTTTTAGATATCATTAATTTTATTTAGAAAAAAAATCTTATTCTATACCAAAAAACTTCGAAAATTGCTATAAGTTAACTGTGAATATCTCCTATCTACAATAATATTATTGAGCAAAATTTATACCAGAGTAATTGTTACTTCATGAGGAATAAAGATTTTATAATGAATTTATTATCCTATATTGATAAAAACAATAAATACAACTGCAAAATTACTACAAAATGCGATGCGCCGGCCGTCTGAATTCAACTTATGCTCACAGAATGGAGATTTGTAATATTATGCACAAATTTATTATCCTATTTCGATAAAAACAATAAATACAACTGCAAAATTACTACAAAATGCGAAAATGGACATTTTACGCAAAAATCACATTCAAAATGTAATAGGCCTCTTAAGCATTTATTATTATTGTAAATGGCATGTAATTTTATATCTAACTAGTGGCCCACCCGCAACCTCGTCCGCGTTGACGAATAACACTTGACGAATTATAAAATTTTTCTTTCATACAAACAAATCTTGTCCTGACAATTACAAACACAACAGTTAAAGAATAATAATTAGGGAATAAGTGCAGCCTTTCAAAGAAGTGCGTACAAACATTTGTAGCAATCGTTTTTGTTTTAATTTATTTATTTAGGTTCACCAACAGTTATTATTTATATTCATTCATTAATATAGATAAATATTCTAGACTTGCAAGTGCTGCACTGCAAATATTATAAAATGTAGCCTACTCATGCTGGGTAACAAAATACTATGATTACAAAGTAAATAATCAATTTTATCATAAGTATTGCATAATATTACACAACAATAATAGTAAAAAATTTATGACGCTCATGTTGCCTATAACTGTCTCCAGAACTCCATCTATCTCTATACCAAAATTAAACAAAATCAGTTTAGCAGTTTAAGTATGAATGCATAACAAACAAACTCACATTCGCATTTATAATATTAAATAGTAAGGATTTTTTACAGAACACATACATTTTATTACTGATGTTTTAATTATTAATATTAGTATTTACAACAAAACAAGCAGTTTAAGCAGTTGCTTAGACTGCTTGCTTGATTATAAATGTGGTAGTCATCAGTTGATGAGTGCTTGTATCCAGCTACAAGGCTGTAAGCATTGTTGAGATGCAAGCTAGAACACTGAAAGCATTGTTTAAGAGATGTGGTTTAGTAATAGTATACAAACTATATGCTCCTCAAATTAGTTCTTAAAAAACATTCATTTTCTATCTAAGGGTGAATCCAGGGTGTAGATTCTAACCATATGAGAAACACTATCTTAAGTCTTTTTGCTAAGACATTCCAGTCATCTAGCCCTGCGGGTCTATCGGCTAAAAAATATGGACATGGACATGGGCTTCATTTGACATTTGAAGCACATAATATGCCCATATAAGGACAAAATGTGGGCTTCAAATGTCAAATGAAACCCATGTTCATATTCATATTTTTTAGCCGATAGGGTAGCTGGTGCACCAGTATCTTGTAAAAATCCATATCCAATGTTTTTAAAGTAACCTTAGTTTTACATGTCATGCATGACTACTGCAGATCAAAGAGTCAACACTAAGGTTGGTTACAATGCCCGACCGACCGTCGGTGCGTGCGGTCAGTCCTGACAATACGCATTAACCGACCGTCGGTGCGTACCTCAGTCGCGTTTGTCATATAAGATATCCGTATGGTCGATCCACCGATCGGTGCTGCACTGAACGCGTTCATTGTCAGTCGGACACTGTAAGCGGCCTAAACTAGTTACATATTCATAAAAAATATTTTATAACAGAATGTTTAACTTACCCTACTCCAAGTCAAAAGGCATTTAAAACAAAACTGATGAAGGCAAGAATCAGTGAATGATTTGTTCCTACAGGTGCCAAGGCATATGGCACAGTTTGGAGGTGGAGAGCCACGACCACTCTCATGTCGTGGACTGCTGTCATCACTCTTGACACTGCTTGGGTTTGCCCCTGAGCTGTCATCTTGTGCTGGCGCTGACACAGTCTCCATCAATGCTGAAAATATGATTATTCCAATATAGGCAGTGCTTTTAACAAAAGCTGAATCCTAAACTATTCTCTTCACTAAAGTGGAAGGTATTTACTTAAGATAGAAATTTTATTTAGATTCATTTACTGGGTATTTATTTAGTATACTTATTTTATGAAAAATGTTGCAAGTAAGTAACAGTAACTATAAAGGCGAAAAATGTTTCTATCATATATTTTTAATTAATGCTATCATACGAAAGTAAAAATCCAATTTTATAGCAATTATCAAAATTTTGATACAAGATCTACTTTACCTTATCTCATTGAAGATTGCAAATGATCTATGATGATATCAAAAGAAAAATTTTCGTTTTTCAATACAATGTGCGTGATCTTGACAGATTTCTATAGAGAAGAGAACTGTGACGTGACGACTAAACTAAAATAACCGTAAAATGTTACTATTATCAGGTCCAAATATTCACACAAACTAAAGTTATATAGCGGGCACGCATCTATCTCTAATATAGTACTCTTTAAAATTAAACTAATTTGCCTACAAGTAAGTCTTCCGAACAAACAACAAGCAAACACCACACCACAATGGCTACAGTACAGTCCAATCCAAAAACATTAGAGCAGTGCAGACTGCACAGTGCACAGTCGGAACTAGAGGTGGTTAATGCAGCGCATAGCGCCGTATTCTAGCGCGCTGCTTGTATCTCGCGCGTATCGCGTGCTATGTATGTAGGCGCGTTGGCGCTTGGCGCTATGCGATAAGAATAAGGAAGAAAACTGCGAAGTTTGGCCGCTAGTGGCGCTGATATCACTTGACTCATAACAAACGTCAAATAGCATATAAAAAGAGAATGGCGAGATTCCATACAAGCCTGGCCTTGAATTTTAATATTTAGTTTAATGTTATGATTATTGAATTCTTTTATATTATGAGATTATAATGCTATTTCAAAAACAAATAGCGATATAAAACTTGTCATTATTTTTTATTTCTAATTTGTAACCTTTTTAGGTTAAATGTCAATTTTGAATGTAAAATATTGGTGTGCGTATTTTAAAGTAATGGCATGCCCTAAAGAATAAGATTTTGGCTCAAAAAAGATACTAGGTAGGATGACAGAAACCTCAAAAACTACGATGAGTTTTAGGTGCCTCCTGTCACAGACTTAGTAGATCACAAAAAATAAGCGAAAACAATCTCCTGTACGTCCTTTGTTGACAAGTCTAGGAAGACATGTATTGTGTAGCTTATTTGTAGCTTGTCAAGATGGCGTTTTGCCTCACGGTCCAGTTTGTCTATGTGTGTGGAAGTGTTGCGACATTAAAAAGAAACGAGATAGTCTCATTAATTTGTGGTTGGAGAGAAAGAAGTAGAAATATTGTTTTATTCTCATCTATGTAGTTGTGAAATAATGTTTGGTCTGCTTCTATTATATGTCTGTGGCCTCTGTACAATAATAACGACCATCAGTCATTACAATGGAAAATATCACAACGAAACAAAGGAAAGTAGTGAAGTGACAGTGACTGTCAGTGACAGACATAACGTTTATTTGACATGACTCTGCTTCTTGGTTCAGTGCGAGATACAAGTTTTTTTGTCTAACAGTTGTTATTTTGTGCTGTTGAAATATGTGTGTGTGTTATTTGTGTTTGTTATTGTCCGATAGTTATTTTTGGTGATTGTAGTCAGTGTTTAGTGCTGTCCTAAGGGTAAATATGGATACTGACCCTCCGGATCCCGGAGGGGGCAGAGTGATTTCTCCGGATGTTTTGATTCCCAGTCGCAAGAAGCCCCTAGAAGCATGCCTAGAAAGCGTGCCCAAAATGACCCTGATAGTTCCTTAATCCCAGTTAAAAAAACATCTGTTGCCCAAGTTACTGCATCTGCTCAAACAACATATACCCACGGACCTGAAAAAAAGACGGACGGAATGTCACACTATAAAGATGTGAAGCGTGCAAGGTCCTACAATTTCGTTTGTTGTACATGACACTACACTTACACAAATACAGCAGGTCCGACAACCCGCCACCATTTTACCCCGCGTGACAGCGACAGTGACACGTCTTTTTGTATCGACGAAAATTTGAAAAAAATGCCGTCTTGTGTGGTGAAATCATCAAAGAACTACATGAGTAAACTTAAAAAATCACCTACCACGCGTAAGTTTTGACGATTCGTGATATTTTTTTGTTATTTATGTTTTATTGAATGTGATGAAAATTGTAAACAAAAGTAAAACAATGTGGCCACTTTTTTACGGGAAAATTACCCTTAAAGTGGGTAAAATTGTATTTGTTGCATGTAACTTGGTACGATCAGATTTCGTAACTTTTTAGGGTTCCGTATATATATCGCAAAAGAAAATAATAGAACCTATATTATATTTTTTTATGAAATAACTCTTGCATCCTTTTTAATTGGTTTTCTAGAAATAAAATCGTAGAGATGACTGGGTCTTAATTATTTAAAACTGCAAAGGAGAAAACAATTGGAACCCATCATCTGCTAGTACCGTGTGCAGTGCACATTTTGATGACGTAGATTTTGTAACTACGGCTAAGGGGCTACGGTGTTTGGTTCCGTATACCGTTCCAAAAAGGGTTAATATTATTGTGTTTGTAATATTTGTTATTAATTTATTATTTCTTTGGCTGCTTCTTAATTATTTTATTACTTGCAGTTACTTTCGAACTCTCCAGAAACACAAATACAAAGCACTTCGTAACCTATACTGCAGGTAGTTAATGTGTTTTTGCACAAGGATTAATTTAATGTTTGATGCTATGTAACATTTAATTTTGTAAAACGCTTTTAAGATGCCATCAAATGTCAGAGGAATAGCAAACGATCAACAGGCAACGTCATCATCACGCACGATATCGTTTCGTTGCAGGTATTGTGCCTTTTTAAAAATCTACGTAATAAAGTGGTAAAAAACCTACTAATTTTAGTAGAATAATATGATATTACGAATGTGAATGTTTGTATGTTTGTTTGTTTTTTTTTACATCTGCCAACAACCATTTGCTCTGTTTGTGTCAAGTCATTGTATACGGCTTATGATTTCGTTGTTTTTATAGACCTAGACCTGATGACTTAATAAAATATCGATGCAGAAATATCAGATGCCAGTAAAGAATCAATACAACAATATAGATTTGTCGAATACATCTTTACAGCAGGTATATGACCAAACACAGAGATATTTAAAATTATTAGTCTTTGTTGAATAATTTATCATAATGATGTTTTTTTCTTTAAGACAAACAACGGATCAGAAGCATGTGATTTAGATCAGCCTTGGTTACATGTATCAAGCGAAACTACTTCTTCACAACAAGTATGAACTTTTTTTATATAATGCTTTGTTTTTTGTTTTGGGTCTTTAAAATTTTGACATTATTTTTCTCTTTCAGCTATCACCAAAAATTGAAGCAGCACCACGACCAACATATTTTTTTCATTTATAGACGCTTAAAAAAAGACTTGACAAAAGTTTGTATGGGAGTTCGCTAATATCCTTTTGTGCCTAACATGATTACTATAGATTTAAATTATTTGAATAAAAATTTACAGAACTACTATAAAATAAGCTTTTGAAACTAAATTTTGTTAACGGAAATAAAGTACAAATTATTTTAGTTATCTAAGACCCGATTTCACCAATATCAAAATTACACGAGAATAGCTACCCAAGTATAATTTACTACCTAGATTTAACATACGTATAACTTGTATTTCATTTCACCACGCTAATGTAAGAATAAGTTACTCTCGCATAGTTACTCTATGCTATTGAACGAACTTAAGTGGATCGAACGAATGAGCGTATTAACCACTGTAGCCTACTTTGGGTATAAACACATACACAAATAGCACACACACATATTTACACTAAATATTTATTAAAACCTAAATAACAAAATAACCATTAATAATAACGTAATTCTAACTTATATCTAAAACATACAGCTGATTTACTATATTAATATTTACACCTATATATGTACACTTATATCTATAGGTAATTACTATTTGTTTAGCTATTTATATCTACAATAATATTCACACCATAATATCGAGTGAGTATTAGTTAGTCGATATCGATAAACACCTATCGATACGCATGACCATAGGCACTAGCCGTTACCTACGTTCTATTGTTCTTGCCATCTGCGCGCGGGCAGCCGCCGTGGACACATCCAGTCATAGATAATACTCATCCAGTCGAGACCTATGTACGACGCGGAGCGCACGCTGCTTTGTCTCCCGCCTTATAAATACCGATTGCGTAGTACGCTTATTTCTTTCCGCGCTGTGCTTAAATCTATTCTGTGAACTATCCTACTTCTCCTTCATGCTTACGCTTACGCTTATATTTATTGTGCTGTGCTATTTACGTGCTAAAACTGTTCCTTCTGTGCCTTCTGTTTGTTATAAATGTGTATTGGTATTTGGACAACATAAACCACTTAAACCGTAAGTTGGACTATTTATTTTTACCACCACCAATACCACACCACCAAAGTATAGTTGCTGTTTATCTCGTACAAGAGCAAAGGCGCTTTACACTTTTTTATTTTCTGGCGTAACATTGTTTGTTTGACGTAACGTTTCTGACGATGACTTAAAAAAAAATGTTGTTGTTGTTGTTAATCTTTTAAGTAATTTGTTCTTTCCTTAAACCATCTCGGGCGTGGGCCTAAAATAATTTCCATCACTGCTATCAGATTCGTCAATGAAGAATCTCAAACGACGCGGCATTTATTATTTACAATATTAATTTGAAGGCTGCTTTAAATGACATTAGTGACATTATTATCTTAAGAATAGGGGCTAACACGGCCAAAAGTGGCGGTATAAGAATTTACTTTAGTGTAGCGACTTTATCATTAGGTTAAGCGTTGGTGAAACGTAAAGTTCATTTACACGCGTGTAAATAAGGATTTATTCTTAGAATAAGACTTATACTACTTTGGTGAAATCCACCCTAAGTAATATATAAATTATATGTCAGTATTTCTCTTACAAACATCTCTATTTAAATAGGTACACCCCGTTTTTTATTATAATACATTATGTTTGTGATGGTAAGTTCCTTGCTATGATGGAGAAGGCAAAGTTGTGTATGATTTAGGCGATATCAAAATTCCCAATTTGCTCTAATGGCACTGATTATTTCATCATTATAAATGATTATTTTATTATTATTCATTACTTAATACATAATTATCAAACATTATGTTAAGTAAATAATACATTTATTTATACGTAACAAGTAACATGTGTTTTCTTTTCTATCACTGTGGTCTTAAAAATGATGTTTGTTAAGTCATCAACATTAAGATTCTGAAGTGCAACCGTTTAAATTGCTGAAATATCGGAAGCTCACAACGAATAAAAACATGGTTTATGCAATGTCACGTTTTAATAATATGTATATGATTACATAATGTTAACAATGTTTTAGTTTGCGAGATTGAAAAATTAGGGAAATTGATGGTTTATGATGGTAGCCGTCAAATTACGCACACACCATAAACGGGCGGCCATTAGCATGCTTCACTCATGATTAGACGAGGTTACGTCCGTCTTTTTTTCAGGTCCGTGCATATACCCTTCCGGAATATATGAACAGCAAAATTAGCTATTCCGAAGATGATGTCGCTCCTTTTGTTGTTCATGTAGCCAAAAAGGAAGAACTTACACAGGGAACTGTTTTTCGCGCAATACAGATAGGCAAATTCTTGCACTCCAACAACATTAAAAATATAATTTCAGATGCAGTTAAGAAGGTAGGTCGAAATCGCATCTCTGTGGAATCTGCAGCTGACGCTAATTCTTTCTTGAACCATCCAATGTTGAATGACTGCAACTATTTGGTAAATATTCCCTCATTTAATGTGTCGCGCATGGGTATTGTCAGAGAAGTACCTGTTGATTGGACTATGGAAGAGTTGATAGAAAATATCCAAATACCCCCGGGTTTTGGAAAAGTGTTCCGAGCAAGACGCTTACATAGGAAGTCCTCTTCTGTTGGCTCTGCCCCTACCTGGATACCAACCCAAATGGTTGTTTTAACTTTTACAGGTAAAAAGCTACCACAACATGTTTATTGTTATTTTACCTCTTTACCTGTCGAAATTTACCGTTTACCTGTAATCCAGTGTAATAACTGCTGTAGATTTGGCCATGTAAAATCACTGTGCCGTTCTAAGCCTCGTTGCTTTAAATGTGCAGACTTACATGAAGGCGAAGCATGTTTAAGCCAAGCTCCTCCAAAATGTATTTTATGCTCTGGAAACCATTTAGCCACATATTTTTCTTGTCCAGAACACGAGAGGCAAAAATCGATTAAGCTGGTGATGTCACAGGAGAGTATCTCATATATGGAGGCGTCTGCTAGATTTGCCCCAACCAAAAAATCTTTTGCAGACTCAGCACGTATGTTCCCTTCACCCCCAACTCAGACCCAATCCAACTCATCCGCAAGGACTTCATCCTATCCTGCAACCACTTCCTACCGCAAAACAGTGGAAATACCTCGTCATCCCAGGGTTCCTGCATCCAGCCATGGCTATGACAGGAACTTCTATAATGAAATTTCGTCCACCCCAGTATCTTCTCTTCCAAATGGATGTGCTTATTCAAGTACTCCTTCAGTTCCACCAGAACCTAATGACAATTTGTTAGAAATGTTATTGTTACAATTATCTACTTTAATTAACTTTATCCAACGTTTTAATGACATAGAATTACCGTACAATATTAGGCAAAAACTTACTGAGCTTTCTTCTCTTAATAACAAAATTCACCCCAATCCTTCAGTGGAACTGTAGAAGTATTAGACACAAAAAACCAGAATTAATTTATCTCATAAATACCCATAAGCCCGTCATTCTTGCCATCCAGGAGATGTGGCTTAGACCTGAATCCAATTTTAGGATATCAGGCTATGCTTGTTTGCGGGATGACAGGAGCGACGGTAAGGCTGGCACTGCAATTTTTATATCACGAAATTACAAGTTTTCACAACTTACCATCCCATCCCATAATAAAGATCTCTTTAATATAGTGGCAGTTCGTATCATGGACATTATCTTTATATATTCCAATGGGCGATTTTTCGAGATCAAAAAAAAAAAAGAAATTGGTTCGTAAATGACTTCATAGATGGCGCTTAGCATAGATTAGTATGGCGCTTAGTAAAAGGCGGGTTCATGAAGAGCACGTGTATGGCTGCGTAATATTTATTCTATTCCAAAATAGAAATAGGTTCTGGATGTCCTGAATATAAATAGGTAAGTAAATACTATTTTTTTATTCTTTTGGTAGACAAGTAAAATAGTAGAATTTATTACAGCCCATAAGTAGCCCAGCTTTCATAAAACGACATCTATCGAGTGTTTTTGAACTAATTTTTACTTTTTAATTTGGGCTGTCAGAAAATCGCCCATTCCCAGTTTATCCATCTTAATGAACATATCCTCTATAATTTCATCTATTCCTCAGCCGGTTATTATATTAGGTGACTTTAACCTACATAATGTAATCTGGGGCTCCCATAACTCTGAGTCTCTTTCATTTAGACTTTTAGACGTCTTAGATGGTTTTAATTTGTGCATATTAAATGATGGCTCTCCAACGCGGCGGGTAGCTCCTTCGCAGAATGTGAAAAGTGCTGTATATTTATCTCTCTGCTCCGCTAGTTTAACTTCTAGTCTTACCTGGCAAGTTCTTCCTAATTCTCATGGAAGCGACCATTACCCCCATTCTTATCTTTTTACCTATGTCCCGAAAATAATTCCCTATCAATAATCATCGTCAAAAATACGTAGTATCTCAAGCCGACTGAAACCAATTTAGGATTAATACAGATGAGGAAGTTCGCAATCTTTTTACACTAAATTCGGGTAATGTCCACTTACATTATTATCTATTTAAAAATGCTCTTTTATCTGCAGCTGATAATTCTATCCCGATAAGAAAATCCCCCTCTAAGAACATCTCTTCTCCACCTTGGTGGGATAAAGAGTGCACTGTTGCATGTAAAAAGCGCAAGGAAGCAGAGCGAACCTATACATGTTCAATGAATGAACATAACTTCATAAACTATCAGAAAACTGCAGCAGAAACAGTACAACTATTAAGAATTAAAAAGAGAGCTGGATGGCACTCTTTTTGTTTATCTTTATCCCCTAAAACTCCGTCAACTGTTATTTGGAAAAATATCAAAAGGTTTCGTGGCTCATTTATAGATAGTAACACCTCTTTAGACTCATCTTCATGGTTAGAATCTTTTAGTCAAAAAATTGCCCCTCCATCCGCTCCCTCTTTGGAGGAAGCTACAACATTCTCGGCTACCTCACCTACAACATCTGACATATTACAGTCCCCTTTTTCCCTTGAGGAATTAACAATTGCCTTATCTGGTCTTAAGGACTCTGCTCCGGGAGTTGATGGAATAGACGCGTTTTACCTGAAATAAAACGCATATTAAATACTTACCTCATTAGAAGCTTATAATATTGAGATAGGCATATCCGTTTCCCGTCGTATTTTCCTTCTCTTTCTTCCGGTATATCGCTGTCTCTCTCGTTCATCCCACTCAGTGGCGTCACCAGGTGGCGCGGTGGGGGAACCAGGAGGTTTCACACCCGTGCCCATTTGTTCATCATTGCGTCGAAATATGCATTAAGCACCAGGCGGAAATAAAAACTAAGCTTCTAATGAGGTAAGTATTTAATATGCGTTTTATTTCAGGTAAAACGCGTCTATTAAACACTTGACCGTCATTAGAAGCTTATAATATTGAGACCTGTTTGTTATCGCCTGGTGAAAACGCTAATGTGAGAAATAAATTAAACAATAAGTGCGAGAGAGTTAATCATATGATTATGGTTTAAACAAAAAGTTATAATAAGAGATTTAATTAAGTACCCATTATTTACAATTTAAGTCATGTAAGAAAATAATTGGCCAGTCATTGATGAAAAATCAAATAATTTAGCTTGTAAACCATGTAAACGAACGTTATTATTAGGAAATAAATATTGTTTACCATTTGATTTCAATCACTTTACAGGGTAAAAATAAAAAATGATAAACTTCGTGACGCCTGAATCAATATTTCACGACAATAAACCTTGTGAAAAGTATTAACTAATGTCCAATTACCAATAGTTAGTATATCCTCAATGGGTAAATCATATCAATCTAGTTTGTAGATGCCACAGCGGAGCAAAACACAACCAGGTGTGGCTGTAATATCCATCTAGTAACCACAGTACTTGAAACAGGAGTAGGTGAACCACTCGAAGTTTTAAATAAATTAGTTTAGCCATTTTGTACAATATTTATTGATCCTATTAACCAGTAGCAATTTCCAGCTTGTTTGTCTGTAGTCCCTACAGTCAGTTTTTGACCCAAACTGTCGCCTTAATATTACTGCATTGTCCTGAACAAAATAATGTTTGGTGTCCACAGCAAGGTAACAAAGGAGCAATGCGACAATAATATTGCAGTGTTACGAACTGTTTGAAATCTAGTTGATCCTAGGTTTGAAATACATTACAAAGGTCTACAGACTAATATTACTAAAACCTGGAAAAAGGAAGTTTTGTTGTTTTTGAATGTTTAATTGAGATTGATTTTAAAACATGTTTAACTATTACCTCGTCACTAATATTTCCATACAATTGTGCGCTGCATAAAGTAGAAACGACAATTTATGGTAGTGTATAGTATTGTAAGGAAGATTTAAAATATTAAGTGTAAATCTGCCAAAAACTGGACTGACTGGACCCATTTGGTACGCGTTCCGCGTGTGGATGGCGCCGCTGCTGCTGCTTACGCCCTTCCTGTACTAGTAGACCAAGCACAAGTGCTCATATGTTTTTATAATAACCGGACGCTTGAGTAGGGAAATTTGCTTGTGGTTCCATAACGATATATCATTTAAGCACACCAAATATCAACGTCATGTCTTGAACCTTGGGGGTTGGCAGGCCTGTGGTTATGTCTACTAGGCGTCTACGTTTCGAATTCCATACTGTGAATGAGGCAGCAAGGGGTACCACAATCAGATAAATTCCTGTTGAGGTGTGCTAGCACCCGGGGGATGAGGGAAGGTGGTGCGAATTTCCAAGCCAGAGGGAAGCGTTCTACTTCAGGCTGATAGCATTGTGAAACATCGCTTCCTAATCATTGAGATAAATCTGCATAGTTTACCCACTACTCGACCGTTCTTGGATAAAAACAGGTCAATTACTGGCCAGGCCCACTTCGCGAAATATCGTTTGTGTGAATTTTGGCAGCAGATGCTACTCTAGAGCTTGGCTATGTCGAGACAGTTGATCTGCATGGCTGTTCAATTTCCCTGGAATGTAATGAATTTAGACCACAATTTGGTTGGTGGTCATTTGTTGGTTGGCAATTTGGAGGATTAAAATAAAATTGTCGCAGGCTTCGTGTTCGATGCTTGTAATTCTAAGACTTAGAACAGCCCGCTTTTCTTTTTGATTGCAAAGCAGCTTTTGTTGGGATGCACTCCACCTTCCCGATAGGGCAGAATTGTTGAGTTGTGACCCCCCAATCCTGAAGCAACGGTTGTCAAAAAGAATGTTGGTGGAGGTATATGTATTGGTGTTTCTGATAATTTTTAGCTACCAATACATTTAACTACATCGTAAGGTAGAGTCTATTTTACCGCCCAATTTCTTCTCTTAGGTGTCGTAAAAGGCGACTAACGGACCATAGATTGCACATACATCCAACAGTATAGAGCGGCGATAGGCTCATCACTTGTCACGTACATTTGCAGTTATCATTTGGTGAAACGTAGACTATGGCAATAGGACTGCTTTTGCGGTCCTCATTGCGTGGTATCTGACTAACCCTTTGGGGATAACAGTCGTGAGTATATGTAGGTTTGTATGGACGCTTGTGATTTCTCCATGTATCCTAGTATGTCCTTGCGGAAGACATTGATTTTGGTAAGCGCCCTGCGAGGGCGGTCAAACAGACTTTTGAAGTTTATGTGGACACCAAAATAAGTAAGTGTTTCTATTACAATGTTGGCATGTCTGGACAGAACCATCTGGTCTTTATGTCTATAAGATAATAGTCTAAGAAAACATTGCCGTGCTCATCTCAAATGGAAGGCATATAATTTTTAGTAATTCGCCTTTGTAGAACAGACGAAGAAACCATTGTGGGATTTGGCTATAGTCAGATGGTCATACACAGTCCGGAATTCATATAATAATTTAACGACTTCAGGTTAAAAATTGGACGGAGTGACCTTTCTTGAGTGCTCTTTTGTACTAAGAACTGGGTTAAAACAAAGTTTGGAAAAAAAAACTTACTGTTTCTAGAAACCTGTTCCTTCATCTGTGTCAGCATTGTAGACATTTTGTCCGATACAAGCGTGTAACAACTGTCGATTTTAACGTTTGGAACCTTGAGCGATGGCTTCAGATAAAACGGTATTCGATACCTTTGTGTTATGATAGAAAACTTGGAGCACCTATTTAGTCTTAACGGTGTCGATAAAGTGCAAATTGACCGGCTCGAAATTTCGGAGCGTCACTGTCTACGTCTTTTGTTACGTCTGTTAGCAGAGAAATGGACGTTTTTGTTCTGATTGAAAGAGCTGCCAAGCCTATGATCCGCCTCCGTTGTTTATATTATGGCTACGATGTGGTTCGTGGCTGGCATAAGTATGTCCTTGCGGAGGACATTGTTTTTGTTAAGCGCCCTGCGAGGGCGGTTCATAGCCATGGTGTGGTTCGTGGCTGGCATAAGCATGTCCTTACGGAGGACATTGATTTTGGTAAGCGCCCTGCGAGTGCGGTTCACAGCATGCTGTGCGTGTGTCTGTCCCATGAACCAGAAGAACAACGCGATGGTACACTACAAGAAGTTTGCCCTTGCGAAAGGTAACCGTTTGTTGTTAGTACAGGTTTTGCTTGCGAGGCATTCCCAGTACCAGATTTAATAACTGGCCAAAAAGTTTTCTAACAGGACAATTTTTTTTTTAATGCAACTAATCTGTTCAGAATTAAACAAATGTGTGTTTGAAGGAAGAATCTTATTCAAAGTAGCAAGCATTAGAGGGTCTTTTACATTTTTATGAGTACCTATCCTCTTTTCGTATATTTATAGTTTCAGTCTACAACCTAATCACCACTGAAAATAAGACCTTTAAGAGAGGCATCAGATGTTTGCGACCAACTAGTAAACTGCGCAGACAATTATTAAAAATATCTTTTTAGTTATAAAATACCAAAAGTTATTGGTGCACAAGATTTATAAGAATATTGGTGCTTAAGACCTAGCTGGCTCTTTTAGTTTACTTTTATAATCAAAAATCAAATCTAGATCACTACACGGAATATTTAAATTGTTAACTGTTTTAGTCAGTATTGGTAACACCTGCGAGGTGCAACAATCGTTTTAAGATTTCCTCTAACGTCCGATAAAGCAGACACATTGTCGTTATCGTCATGAAAGGCGGGTACGATGACCATGCTTCTTTGAACGATGACGACTAACTCGAACTCAACCTTCGCTGATGCGATCGGGATTGTTAGAAGGACCAGCTATAGCCGCTTAGCTACAATTCATTTTTCTCAATATCTAATGTAAGCACTAATTATCGGTTTCTTATCTAAAATAAAAAGAAAAAGTGCCTGGAGGGTAGATACCACGTATTAAACACAAAAAAACACTTTTAAAAATACTATCTTTACTCGAATGCTTTCTTACCTTAAAAGAAAAGGTCTCTTGCG
This sequence comes from Scoparia ambigualis, assembly GCA_963921215.1. Classification (NCBI taxonomy): domain Eukaryota; kingdom Metazoa; phylum Arthropoda; class Insecta; order Lepidoptera; family Crambidae; genus Scoparia; species Scoparia ambigualis. The sequence goes on from OY992504.1 coordinate 32,238,927, forward strand.
GGTAAAACATCTCTTGCGGGTAAAATAAAAAGTTTGATATACCAGATAAGTTTAAATTATAAATTCAGCGAACGGTAACACCGTTAAGTTAAGAAACTATTTCTTTGTCACTTGATCACTATGTAGTGCACAAGTTACGCCGACGGGAAATTTTACGCCAATGATGAACAAATGGGCACGGGTGTGAAACCTCCTGGTTCCCCCACCGCGCCACCTGGTAACGCCACTGAGTGGGATGAGCGAGAGAGACAGCGATATACCGGAAGAAAGAGAAGGAAAATACGACGGGAAACGGATATGCCTATCTCAATATTATAAGCTTCTAATGACGGTCAAGTGTTTAATGCCGTAGGTATTCCTTTATTGTCAAAAGTGGAAAGGAAACCAAGATATATTTCCTAAAAATGATAAATCTTATATTTGAGTCTGGCTTTCCACCTGATGAATGGAAGACACAAATTATCATTCCTATCTTAAAGACTGGTAAACCTAGTAACGACCCATTAAGCTACCGTCCTATTGCTCTTTCCAACACTATGTCAAAGATTTTAGAGCGTCTTATTAAGAATCGTTTGGAATGGTTTTTGGAGAGCAATGAGAAACTCTCCAGAACCCAATTTGGTTTTCGCAAAGGATTAAGCACGATAGACAGCCTTGGTACTTTTGTGAGTGACGTCCGTATTGCTTTTTCGGAACGAAAATCAATGGTAGGCGTATTCCTAATTCAATTCAAAATATATTTATTCAATAAACTCAATTAACAAGTACTTTGAATCGTCCAAATCTTTCTAACCTACCACCCATTCAGGACGTCATTTTTTAACTGTGGCAAAGAACGGGCGCAAGAAACCACAGCGCACAGAAGCAACGACATTTACAAAAAAAAAAGAATATGTCGTTATCAGGTCATAAAATACAAAATATGAATTTAAAAAATAATAAATTAAGCAATACAAAACTACAATACAATTTAAGTATCAATTAATAATAGACAATTAGAAATAGCTAGCATTTTAGATCCAAGCTGCTTTGTCTTCTGTGTAATCTGACACTTTATAATAAGCTTTTTTATAAAGCTTTTCTTTGATTTTGATTTGAAATTTATTAAGATCTAATTTCTGAATATCATTTAGTACTTTGTTGTAAAATCTTACACACAGACCCTTAAAAGAATTATTTATTTTATGGAGCCTAGTATAAGGTACTGCTAATTTGTTCTTACTTCTAGTGTTCACATTGTGAATATCACTGTTTTTTGAAAATATTTCAATATTTTTATGAACATAAATCAAATTTTCATATATGTATTGTGATGCAACAGTCATTCTATTTATATCCTTAAATCTCTCTCTGAGAGAGTCACCAGCCTTTAGGTTATAGATTGCTCGAATAGCCCTCTTCTGCAGCACAAAGATAGTTTGAATGTCAGCAGCATTTCCCCACAGTAAAATGCCGGACGACATTACACTATGAAAGTAACTGAAATAAACTAATCTAGATGTATCAACGTCAGTTAACTGACGGATCTTCATTACTGCTTATGCCGCAGAGCTAAGTCTATTCGATAATTTAGCTATATTATGTGTGCCCCACTGAAGCTTGGCATCTAACGTTAAGCCTAGAAACACAGTGGTGTCCACAGGATTCACACTGTTATCTTTAATTTGTACACTAGTTGTTACTTGCTTAACATTAGGCAATACAAATCTTACACATTTGGTTTTTCCCTCGTTTAATAGCAAGTTATTTACACTAAACCAGTGAACAATCTTTGAGATCGCATTATTCACATCGTCATAATTTGTGTGTCGTCGTTTCACTTTGAATAAAAGTGAAGTATCATCAGCAAATAATACTATCTCATGACTGTCTTTTACAAAATAAGGTAAGTCATTAATATAAACCAAAAACAAGAATGGACCAAGTATTGAACCCTGCGGAACTCCCATTGTAACCACTGATCCCGGAGATCTTTTAACGTTAATGTCGACCTTCTGAATCCTGTTACTCAAGTATGAGATTAGAAGGCTCAAAGAAGCATCCCTAATTCCATAGTGGTTAAGCTTCCTGACCTAAGTTTCATGTAAAACACAATCGAAAGCCTTGGATAAATCACAAAATACCCCTAGGGCATCCTGTGATTCCTCCCAGGTATCAAATATTTGGATTAAAAGCTCAACACCGGCGTCAGTTGTTGAGCGACCCCTAGTAAAACCATACTGTTTACAATGTAAAAGTTTATTTCTATGAAAATGAATTTGAATTTGGTCTAGCAAAAAAATTTTACTAAATGTGGGTAGCACAGAAATAGGTCTAAAATTAGAGGGGTCAGAAGTGCTACCTGATTTAAACAATGGAATTATTTTACTATGTTTCGTTAGGTCAGGAAAAACACCACAGTCAATGCATTCGTTAAATATGCAAGCTCAAACTGGAGCTATTGTCATAATTTAGCGATTGATTTAGCGACATCCACGGAATTACCCCACAGATCAGCAGTTTTCTTTTTATTGAGAGTGTTAAATGTTTTTAAAATATCTATAACACAAATTTTTTTAAAACTAAAATTACTTTCACAATCTTTAACATTCTCCTTCAAAACAGATTCAGCTACAGTGGAGGAGGAAATCAAGGCTTTTGTAGTTCAAACTGGAATGTCAGTAAAAAACCTTTCAAATGCTGCAGCAACATCAGCATCAGAAGTCAAGGTTTTATTATCACAATTTAAATTGTACTCATTATTACGACTTCTGACTTTTCCTGTTTCACTATTTATAATATTCCATGTCATTTTTATTTTGTCATTACTATTCTTAATCTTAGAACTCAGATAGTTTGCCTTGGCTAATCGGCATACTCTTTTAAATAACTTAGAATAATTTTTAACATATAATTTGAAGTCGTTGCTGGTGTTATAGTTGCGTTCACCATAAAGTTCATAAAGGCGTTTCCTACTTTTGTGAATACCAATTGTAGCCCATTCATTAAAAGATACAGAACCACTAACCGAGATCTTTTTTGGAACAAAAGATTTATTAAATTCTGAACAATACATGTTAAAAAAATCATTATAAAAGACATCAGGGTTGTCATTGTATTCTAAATAATTTAATTTTGTATCTAGATTGATTTGAAAGCGCTCCAGCCGACCTGCAGTTTTTGGCACAACAGTGATATTCTTTTTCATCACTTGCTTACGCTGGTGTGGAAAACTGACCATTTGGCCACAATGATCAGAGTCCAGGTTATTAATAATTTGCTTAGCCAGTGGTAGACATTGCATCTGCATACGACAATGTTCTTCTCCCAATGCTCAGGCAGAAAATGCTACAGCTGAACATACCGGAGAGAATTGTAAATTTTATCTTTAACTCTTTATCTGATAGGTCGATTCTTGTAAGCTCGCACAATTCTACCCTTCCGCCTAGAAGAGTTTGGAAGGGCCTTCCCCAAGGTTCAGTCCTTAGCCCTTTACTATATAGCGTATATACTCATGACTTGGACCTTTCAGTGGATTGCTTTTGTAATGTTCTCCAATACGCAGATGACCTTGCTCTCTACGTAGCAGCGGATAATATCTCTGATGCCGAGAATAGACTTAACTCCGCAATTTACCATCTTAACAGTTGGCTTCTGGATCACGGCTTATCACTTTCAATTTCTAGAAGTAGTGTGGTAGTCTTCTCGAGGGCTAGGTCTATTCCTGACATTACAATATATTGTGATGGACAACCGTTTCCAGTACATGATAGAGTGAAGTTCTTAGGAATGATATTGGACTCAAGAATGTCTGGTGCTCATCACTTAAAATACATTTCGGAAAAATGTGAAAAAAATATTAATATGCTGAGAGCACTTTCTGGAGTTTGGTGGGGAGCTCATCCATCCACCCAAAAGTTACTTTATAATGCTCTCATTCGCAGCCTTCTAGATTACGGTCATAAAGTTACTATATAGTAACTTTATGATTACGGTGCTTTCCTACTGGAGCCATGTAATAAAACCTCTTTGGTTTATCTGGACAAAATCCAATCTAAATGTCTGCGGATTATCCTTGGCGCGATGAAGTCTTCACCTATAAATGCTATGCAAGTGGAGTGTCTGGAATCGCCCCTAGAATTCCGTAGACAATATATTTCTGATAGATTCCTCTATAAAAGTTTCCAACTGTCATCAAACCCATTAATCGCTAAGTTACAAACTTTACATGAACTGATTCCTTCTAATGACTATTGGTCACACAAAAATCTACCGTGCTTGCTAATAAGTTATAGGAAAGTAATTAATTTGCCTTCTCCTGTTTACCAGTGTAAGATCAATCCCCTCTTTGAAACTCCATACAAAGCCTTAATTTATCAGCCGGAAGTAATTCTCGACTTAGGTATAGAAAAGAGCTTCGTGGCCGCTCAGAATCAATTAAATGAAATAGTATCAATTAAGTGGCCTGAATGGTTGAATATTTATACTGACGCATCTAAAATATCCAGTGATGGTCATGTCGGTTCGGCGGTCTGGATTCCTAAATATAAAATTATACTCAATTTTAAATGCTCGTCGTTGGCTTCAGTCTTTACTGGAGAAGCCATTGCTATTCTAGAGGCCCTTAAATTTGTTCAGTCTCATACTATTTCTAAAGTAATAATTTTTTCAGACTCAAAAAGCTGTCTTGAAGCAATTATTAGTAACCAATTTCGCAGCAAAACTAAAGTTCAGTATATTTTGAAAATTAAAACAATTTTATTTAAGTGTCACCAGCAAGGTTTGCATATTGTCCTTGTTTGGATTCCAGGTCATGTAGGCATTAAGGGCAATGAAACTGCTGATACTTGCGCTAAGCAAGCTACTGTCAACGGTACTTTTACTCATTCTGGCTTATACACCAACGATGTCACATTATTAGCTAAGAAAGACCTCTTCTTGAACTGGTCAGATTACTGGAAAAAGAGCAGCGTTTTTAAAGGTTCACACTATGCCAACATCCAACCAGACATTCCCCATATACCATGGTTTTTAAAATATCGCAGTGCCAATAAGAGAGTGACTTCTGTTGTTTGCAGACTTAGATTGGGACATGTATGTACTCCAGTTTTTTTGGCTAAGATAAGAGTGAAAGACAGTTCCTTATGCGAGTGTGGGCTTGACGAAGGTACAAAAGAACATATATTTTTTAATTGCCCTAAAAACAACCCCTCCTTATACTCCCTTCTCCCTCCGTGTATCCCTCGGCCTACTAATTTTAAATCCGTATTAGCATTCGTAGATACTGATTTTGTCAAAGTTCTGTGTTCGTTCATTAACACTAATAATATTAAATTGTAACGCAAATCTTTATCTGCTTCACTCACTTACTAACCCATCTATTTGTTATTGTTACAGGTATCTCAACAGTTAAGCTCGGTAGACAGTCCCTCAAAATTAAATCTTATTTACTGGTAGTTCTCCTCTTGTATAAGCATAACGCCTTTAAGTTTAAAGCAGAGTCACAAACAAAAACTAAACCACATTGTCGACCCAAAAACTAGACACTGGCTAAATCATAGCGAGCCATCAATTAAGAAATTGAATTGAATTTATTTGACATTGACATTCGTAGTGTTCATAAAGAAAAACACAAAAAATATTTAGCTTAACCTACAGAATTGTACACTAATAAACGTTTTGGAAAGTATGTAAAACTGTTATCTAACAAAACTAATATAAGATACTAAATAACTTTTTAGTTAAGTGTCGCTCTTAATATCTTTCATTATATAAATTATGGTTATCGGAACGTAACGAACAGACTATAGATTAACGTTCAGAAAAACGACAATTTTATTAACACTTTAAAATTACTAAAAGGTATTTTTGATACCTATTATAGCAATATGACAAGTTTAAAAAATAATAGGATATATTTTTTGAAACGTCTAAAATAAGACTTTATTTTAATATAATTTCTACTTTAGAGCTAGTCAAGGCCAAACTCGCCATTCTCCTTGTAATTATTATTTTATTGCAAAAATGCCTCGTTGTGCTGCAATTGGGTGCAATAATAATGGCAAACATTCTTTTCCAAAGAATTCGCCAAGGAGAAAACTTTGGGAGAAGGCTTTAAGGATACGTAACTTTAAGGCTACAGACAATTCGAGGTTATGTTCGGAACATTTTACTGAATCTGATTATGAACGCGACAGTTCTGCTACAGATTTGTAAATTCAAATCTTAGATTAAAAGAAAAAGGGAAGATACGGCATTAGCGTCTCGTGAGTGAGCCGCCAAAATTAGGCCTAAAGGCACAATTTCACTTCAGTCGCAATTTGCCGAGCGAACAGGCTACATCGCACTATTGCGGATATTCTACTGTGTTAAAAAGAGAAAGACGCTACTCCGCAGTGGCGTCGGAATCGGTCGTACGTACTCGTCTGTTGCGAAGCGACCGAGACGTCAACGCGCTATTCGCTGACTCCCTCGCGCTGACGTTGAAACTTACCGCTTTGTCTCGCTCGCTCGATTTACACATTATAGGTGTGCGTGTGTGAGTGTTTGCTTAAGTAGTTGAGTAGGACTATATTATGAATGACTACAAGTAGGAACATGCCGTATCTTCCCTTTTTGTTTTAATCTAAGATTCAAATAAATTAATCAAAATATATCAACACGTATTTTATGTAAAAAAATATTATAGGTTACCTATGTGAGGAGTTATGAAATTGATGTCGAAAAGTTTATTAAATTGTCAAACAAAACAATGATTCGCGCGCGATCTATTTATTTTCTCTCACAGCACGTTATACGTTTCGCGCGCGATCGTTGTAATGTAAGATTAGTTAATATTATAGATTTAATGAAGTAAAAGTATGAGACACGGACCTCGTTATGTGACTGTGTGTGAGGTAGTTTAGTTTATACATAATAGGTAAGAAGAGCTGCCGAAGAGCTAGAAAAATAAGTATGCTTTATCTAATATTTTTGTATAGCACGCAGTCTATCCAATGAACAATATGTACGGTAACGTGCTACGAGATCTAGCGTGCTCCATGATTAATCGCGCCGCGCCTGTCGAGCGCCCACACGCTTCCTAATTCATAGCGCGCTAAAAATATAGCGTATTTTAGCGTGCAAGAAATTTATACTTTATAGTCTGTAGCGTGCTATTGTTTTATAGCCGTTTTGAACAACTCTAGACTCGGAACGAGACGTCCCTGTCCTGCGACATTTTTTTTTTTTTTTTTTTTTTTATAGCAGAAGGAGGCAAACGAGCAAGCGGGTCACCTGATGGAAAGTAATCACCGCCGCCCATGGACACCCGCAAAACCAGAGGAATCGCAGCCGCGTTGCCGGCCTTTAAGGAAGGAATAGGCTCGTTTCTTGAAGATCCCTAAGTCGTAACGGTCCGGAAATACCGCCGCCGAGAGCTGGTTCCACAACACTGTAGTTCGAGGCAAGAAATTTCTTGAAAAACGCACAGTAGTAGACCGCCATCCATCAAGGCGATGTGGATGGAATGACAGTCGATTGCGTGTAGTGCGGTGAAGGAAATTAGCGGCAGGGATCAAGCCGAACAATTCCTCAGAACACTCCCCATGATATATACGGTACAATATACAGAGAGACGCAACGTCTCTCCGAAGAGCCAGTGGATCGAGCCGACCTGAAATAACCACGTCGCCGACAATTCGAGCAGCTCTGCGTTGAATGCGGTCAAATGGAAGGAGTTGGTATTGGGGTGCTCCAGCCCAGAGATGGGAGCAGTATTCCATATGCGGCCTGACCTGTGCTTTATACAGTTGTAAACGGTGGGCCGGCGTGAAATACTGACCCGCTCTATTAAGCACACCCAGCTTTTTCGAAGCTAATTTAGCTTTACCTTCCAAATGACCACGAAACTGAACGTCACTCGAAATATCGACGCCAAGGATTCCAATAATCGGATTGGTATCAAGGGGAGCTCCCTCAAAGTTCAGAGGTACGACGAAGGGATGTTTTTTCGCGGTAAATGCGCAAACTTGTGTTTTGGAGGGGTTAAAGCGGACTAGGTTATGTCGGCCCCAATCCGAGACATGACTTAACATGTTCTCGGTGTCAGTCACAAGTTTATTCCGGCTCTCGATGACGCTTTCCAGAGAAATATTAGCTCGCCCGGTGTAGAGCGTATCCCCAGTACTGTCATCCGCATAGCAATGAATGCTGTTGTTATGCAGCATGTCATTGATATGCAGAAGAAACAAAGTAGGGGACAACACACACCCCTGCGGGACTCCAGCATTCACGGGCTTCACGTCGGAGCACGAACCGTCGACTGCGACTCTGATGCTACGCCCAGTAAGAAAGCTGGCAACCCATGAACACAATTTCTCAGGAAGCCCGTATGATGGAAGTTTAGAGAAAAGAGCCCTGTGCCATACCCTGTCAAAAGCTTTCGCTACGTCCAAGCTAACTGCCAGTGCCTCCCCTTTACTCTCGACTGCCTCCGCCCATCGGTGAGTAAGGTACACTAAAAGATCACCAGCCGATCGACCGCGACGAAAACCATACTGGCGATCACTTAGTAGCTGGTTCTCTTCTAGGTACCTTAAGAGCTGGCGGTTTATAATGGACTCCATTACTTTGGAGAGTAAAGAGGTAATAGCTATTGGCCTGTAGTTAGACGGATCTGAGCGATCGCCTTTTTTTGGAATCGGGTGCACAAGGGCTGTCTTCCAAGAGCTCGGGACGACGCCAGTGGTGTAAGAGAGCTGGAAAAGGCGCTTTAGAACTGGTGCCAATTCAGGAGCACACGTCCGAAGCACAATGGGTGGAACTGCATCTGGCCCACTCGCCTTATGGATATCAAGGGAAAAAAGAGCCTTACGAACTGACCTTTGCAGGAACTGAACGTTTGGCATTGTACAAGCGCAATGCGGTATGGTTGGTGGAGAGTTTTCCCCATCGTCCAAGGTCGAGTTTGATGAGAAAAGAGAGCCCAAGAGATCGGCTTTCTCCTTTGCAGTATAGGCCAGGCAGTCATCGGTCTTGTGCAATGGTGGTAGGGACGGCTGACAAAAATTCCCTAAGATAGCTTTGGCCAGAGACCAGAACGCACGCGTCCCCGAAGGAAGACGCACTAGCCTCTCGCCAATTCTACCTATGAATGATGACTTCGCCTTGGCGATGTCCTTCTTAAAGGATCTGGCGGCAAAGTTGTACTTCTTTCTGAGCGCACTGGTGTTTGGATCCTTTGATGACACCGCATTAGCCCAGGCTTGGTAATGCTGTCGCTTTTGGCGAGACGCCATTTTGCAGCAACGACCAAACCATGGTTGGGACTTGCCGCCAATGGGAACCACAGAGTTTGGAATGAAAAGTTCCATTCCCTGCAGTATCACATCAACGACAGAGTCAGCGGCGACATCAGGATCATCCAGCGAGAAGCAAACTCGCCACCACGGGTAGGACGCAAAGAAGCTTCGCATCCCATCCCAGTCCGCCGACCTATAATGCCAGACTCGACGGCTAGCCGCTGGTTGCGGTTTTGAAGTTTCTGTGAGAGGCACAGTGCTGCGAATCAGACAGTGGTCTGATGAGCCTAGTGGTGCATCAACAGAAACTTGATAGCCGTCTGGGTGCAAGGTCAGCAGAAGGTCCAATAAAGAAGGTGCATGGCCCTCCACATCTGGAACCCGTGTTGGCTCGGTTACCAATTGGGACAGACTGTAGGCCAAAGCGAAGTCATGAACGGCTCTACCCGCGTGGTCAGTTGTGCGTGAACCAAGCCATTCGACGTGGTGGGCATTGAAGTCTCCCAATACCACAATCTCGGCCGAGGGGATCCGTTGGAGAAGGGAGTCTGTCGCTGTTTGGACGGTCTCGATGAGTTGGTCAGTTCCGATGTTACCGCTGTGGGACCTATACAGGCACGCGTAGACGCGAGAATGACGTCCGCAGTCGACGTGCAGCCATAAGATGGAGAGGTCCCTATCTTCAAGATTGCCAAGGCGACGAACGCACATATCCTCCCTGACATAGGCACAAACACCGGCTCGTGGCACAAATGCATGTTCCAGGTTGTATCCCGGGTAGCGCAAGTACAAGATGTCAGGAGGGGGGGATATCTGCGTCTCGGTGAGGAAGAGCAAGGCCGGTTTCGCCGTCTCGAGGTGGTAATGGACGGCGCTCAAATTAGAGTGGATTCCCCTGATATTGCAGAAGTCCACGCGAAGCGTAGGAGGGGGTGCCAATTGTCCCGCCTTTCTCCTGCCTGCAGCATGCCTTGGCACGGGCGAACTTTTGCCCTCCCCAGAATACCGCCTCCGTGGTCTAGTGGCTAAGCCACCGGTTTCAGACCTAGAGGTCCCGGGTTCGATTCCCAGCGGGGGGTACATATTTGTGTGCTCGGTTTGGTTGGTGGTAGGGCTGTTAAGTCCGCCTGGCTAGCTACCACCATCTTATCTAAGTCTGTCGCCATAACAACGATGTTTATAGCATTGTTGTGTTCCGACAGTTTGAGATAAGATAGCCGGTTCCTCAGTGGTTGAGGATTCCGGGTGAAGCGCGCTTCCACCTTCGGCCTTAGCGTCACTTACCATCAGGTGAGATGAAAGCCAAGCGCTTACCCGTTACCCGTAAAAAAAAAAAAAAAAAAAAAAATACTTAGGGCAGCCTGAGCGAGAACGCTCAGGGGGGGATTCTCCGACACTGGATGTGTCGGTACCCCCCTGGGGTAAATCTAGATTACAGTTCGCTGCCATATCAATTGTAAGGGGCGGGGGGGAGGGGTCTCCGGAACCCTCACTCGCCGGACGAAACACAACAGCACAGAGTGCCATTGTTTCACGCCGAAAATTCGTGAGGGGGTGGTATTACGCCGGGCGAGCCGACCCAATGCGTGCTGCAACGCAGCGTGGCTCTACCACTCAGTTGGTGTCACTCATTTAGCACCACCCAGGGGTCACGTGTAGGGTCTCAAGGGTAAACCTACGGACGCGAGCAACTTAACCCCCAAAAACATTTCAATAAACAACTGAAAGATGGTACTGAAAATGAGCATTACAATTTATTACTGTTAGAGTACATTTTTGAATACATTAGTCTTCCTTTGATGGAATTAAAAATAAAAATTGACTTTGCTATGTCTATGACTGATTGATTGAGCCGATTTGAGTTCGCACTGTGGTGCGATCATAGTTAAAGGTAATACTGTCGGTGCGATGCTTAGTAGTGATGGCACATGAGTGAGATGGTTCGCACTATTTTATTCATTGAGATAGATAGATCTCAATGATTTTATTAATGTGGTAGGTAGTAGACCGGGCCGTGTCCCGTCCGGGCCCGGCCCGCTCTAATATAATTCATCCCTAAGTTCCTCGTTTTAATTAGTCAAAGTCAGCAAAGCAATGTCCACACGGCGGTCTCTGGGGGGGGGGGGGGGGGGGGGTCTGATCTGTGGGGTAATTCCGTGGACGTCGTTAAATCAGTAATTATGACAATAGCTCTAGTTTAAGCTTGCATATTTAACGAATGAACTGACTGTTTTGTTTTTCCTGAGTTAATGAAACATAGCAAAATAATCCCATTATTTAAATCAGGTATCATTTCTGACCCCACTAATTTTAGACCTATTTCTGTGCTACCCACATTTAGTAAAATTTTTGAAAAGTTGATGCTAGACCAAATTCAAATTCATTTTTATAGAAATATACTTTTACATTGTAAACAGTATGGTTTTACTAGGGGTCGCTCAACAACTGATGCCGGTGTTGAGCTTTTACTTCAAATATTTGATGCCTGGGAGGATTCACAGGATGCTCGGGTATTTTGTGATTTATCCATGGCTTTCGATTGTGTTCTACATGAAACATTAGCCAGGAAGTTTCACCACCATGGAATTAGAGATACTTCTTTGAGTCTTCTAATCTCATACTTGAGTAACAGGATTCAGAAGGTCGACATTGACGGTAAAAGATCTCCGGGATCAGTGGTTAAAATGGGAGTTCCGCAGGGTTCAATACTTGGTCCATTCTTGTTTTTGGTTTATATTAATGACTTACCTTATTTTGTAAAAAACACTGATGATATAGTATTGTTTGCTGATGATACTTCACTTTTATTGAAAGTGAAACGCCAACACCCAAATTATTACGATGTGATTATTCACTTTGCGGTCTCAAAGATTGTACACTGGTTTAGTGTGGTCGTGACAGCCGTCACGGTGTACCGTATCAAGTCGGACGACTTGTCTATGGTCAGTTTTTATAAGCTGGCAACATTGTTCGGAGAGGGCAGCATTAGTAGTGAGGGTAGTCTCAATAAATCACAGACATATATGTCTGTGCAATAAATATAGCAGTCGAGCCATGAGCGGGCTTAATTCGTTGTCTGAAGTGGTTCAGTGAAGTGCTCTGAGGGCCTAGTCAATTGGCAAACAAATTAAACGCTACGAAATCTTCGCTAATATAAACCGAATGTATGGGATTGACATAATCAAAAGTTACCTACGACGTAAAATTTACGCTAAAATAGACCTAATTGACAGTTTGACAAGCCAAGAATCGCTAATCTAGCGATCACTCAAACATTGAAGATAAAAATTCACACAAAATGGCGATTGTTTGATCAGCTGATGAAAGAATAGTTGTGTTGTGTTGAAAGTTTTGTTTAAAATGCTCTTTTTAGGGCTGTTGTGGACTGCGATAATCAAGTGCTCAGGCGCTAAGGAAGAAATGTTTCCCTACGTTACTTGGAGCAAAATAACGAAATCGAGTTTGTTGTACTTGTGAATAGTTCTCGGAGTTCTCGTTTACGAACTTTCAAATATCTAACTAAGGTCTGCCGGAAATTGCGTGCTGATATAGTTGTTGCGATGTGAGTGACCAAATAAATGTGTGTCATGCAACATTTTCCGCAACGAAGAGCAAGTCGCTGCATAACAATTTGTAGGGGCTCTCAAACCATACAAACATTTGGGCCAAATAAATCCACCTAAGTACCTTTAATCATGACAAGAAAGGTCAAGAATAAGACAACAGTAAGGGACTTTTTGTATAAATATTAAATGTAACCTATCCATAATGTCCATTTATCAATTTATAACTTAGATTGCCTATTTGTTTTACAGGTTCCAATGAAGATTTAATTTGCCAGGTAGCTTAGAGTATTTAACCAAGGCTCTAAGTGTAGTAAGGTGTACCTATTGACTATACCCTATAAATCTTATACAGACAAGCATCTTTCTTAATAGGAAAAGATATCAGTCAAACGGTAAGTTTTAATAAATAAATTATTACTTACATAATAAAGGTAAGTATTATGCCTATTATTATATTGGGATTTACCAGGAAATGTCAGTGTTGTTAAAATTGCTAGAATAAAGAGTATTGCCATAAAGATAAAACTATTTTATGTGGTTTTGCAGATTTGAGACGACGATTCAAAAATCTTAAATGTTACCTCATAATTTGGAGGATGGACTTCCTCAGAATGGTGAACACACATGGTTATTTGGTAAAAAACAATATCAAGCAATTTGTATAATACATAGGTACTTACCTACTAACTTTTTATCTATGACAATTTTCTATAAGTAAGTACTTATATTGTTCTAATTTCTTAGGAGATTCTGGATACCTTCAAAAAGCATGGTTAATGATAATAACAACAATATTTAATGCTGCATCAGACTCACAAGAAAGGAGGGGTGTGTACCACATGTCATATCCAACAATGAAACTGCATTGAACATGGCTTTGGCATCGTTGAATTTAGTTATTTATGTGATTTTTTTTTGTGGAGCTCTAATGTTGACAATGTTTTTATTCTACAAAAAGGAGCAGTCTGTGCCATAAATATATTCATCCATAAAATAGTAATTTGGTTTATTTGATGAGGAAAAATTAAGTATAAAGTTAATTTAGTTCTAAGTTTATTGTACTTTATTAAAAAGATTTACTTAGGTAGGTACTAAAAAACAGTACCTTCGTATACATACAATTGGCATTTATTTTTATACACATATAGTTTTAATATCAATAAGAGAAAGTGAAGCCTCATATTTAATAAGCTTTGACTTTGAGAGAGTTAGGTAAGGAAATAAGAATATATTAAGAAATACAACATTAATGTTATTTTTTACTTGATATTTAATTTTACTTGCAGTAGGTACCTATAGAAAATGTTTAAGTACCTACTTATATCAATTTCTACTAGTCATAACATTAGGCTATTGAAGTTGTACTTGATTCATTATCAACATACAAAGGTAATTATATGTATAAACTTGCATTATTATTATCCGATTATTAAATCTGGTGGGTTCTATTGTGTTTGTTATAATATTGTTTTTTCTTTAAATAGGTGGCTTAACATAAGGTGGCTTGTTATACATATAATACAAATTAAGTTCCATATCTAGCATACTCTGTAATAGTTTAGTTATTATCAATTTGGCGATTGTGAAGTAATCGATTGTAATTGTTGCTTGAGTTTGTAATGTTACTATCACATTTTTATTTGTGTGAATCTGTAAATGGTTTGCTGTTTCACATTTTCAGTGTTATACTTTTTATAGAACTGTCGATTCACCTGTGAATATAAAATAAATAAATAAAATTAATTGTTTTTAAATTATTTTTGGTAAATATATACTACCTACTAACTTTTTATGTATGACAATTTTCTATAAGTAAGTATATTGTTCCAATTTCTTAGGAGATTCTGGATACCTTCAAAAAGCATGGTTAATCATAATAACACCAATATTTAATGCTGCATCAGGCTCACAATAAAGAAGGGATGTGTACCACATGTCGTATCCAACAATGAAACTGCATTAAACATGGCTTAAAGTTGTACTTGATTCATTATCAACATACTAGGGTAATTATATAAAATTAATTGTTTTAAAATTATTTTTGGTAAACATAAATAATCCTATGTTTTATTTCGAAACATTATCAACCAACTCATAATGAATGGCAGTGAAATAAATAATGTAAAATAAATAAATATTTTAACTTGTCGCGTAGAGACCACGATCATGTCATTGTGTCTGTGAAGGCGTATATTTAATAAATGATTTGACTTTTAATTTCAATTATTTTTGGTACCTACCGCTATAAATAAGTAACAATGAAACAATCCTTTAGTAAGGCGATGTTGTCTTCATCGTCATCCTATGAACGTCCTGAACGTTCCCACATGAACGACAGCACTAAGGCAGACTGGGCTATAACAGGCTTAAGCCCTGAGCCAATACAACCGCAGTGTGCTTTACGTGCCTTCCGAAGCACGGAGGAGCTCGAGACGCTTTTTATTTGGTTACCCATCCATTAGCTCGGTAATGTGAAAGTTGCGTAACTAACTGGCAAGATCACAAACCAGTGCGGCGCAGGCGGGGACTTTTTGCATTAGTTGAACCTCTAGCATTACCTTTCAAGTAACAGTAAGTACATTGCTTCGCTAGTTTGCATATTTTAAAATTAGTTTTAATGGGCGGTTTTCCGAGATCAAAAAAAAAAAAGAAATTGGTTTGTAAATGACTTCATAGATGTCGCTTAGCATAGATTAGTATGGCGCTTAGTAAAAGGCGGGTTCATGAAGAGCACGTGTATGGCTGCGTAATATTTATTGTATTCCAAAATAGAAATAGGTTCTGGATGTCCTGAATATAAATAGGTAAGTAAATACAATTTTTTTATTCTTTTGGTAGACAAGTAAAAGTGTAGAATTTATTACAGCCCATAAGTAGCCCAGCTTTCATAAAACGACATCTATCGAGTGTTTTTGAACTAATTTTTACTTTTTATTTTGGGCTGTCAGAAAATCGCCCATTGAACCAGCAAAACCATGTACTTGGAATGTTTTTTATTTTATTTTATTTAGGACAATAATCAATTAGAAAAGTAATGTGATAGATGTTGTAGTTAGACAACTAAACCCGAAAGCCTTATGCGCTCATACAAGATGCAAACGTTTTAATCACTACCTAGTGGGTACTCGCATCTAAGATCAAACTGTTTAAATGTTCGCGCGGTTTGTAACATTTAGTGTTATCACTTATTTCATTACAGACGGACGTCAAGTTGTTAATATTTGAGAAATTCTTGGCAGCAAGCGTTTGCTTGTGGTCTTCAGTCTTAATTTATTTATATTATAAGCTGAAAAATGGGTTTGGTCTCATATCAATATCATATTATGGTAGGTAAGTCACTCGTCATCATTTTAAGTACTTATTTACAAACGTGCTTGCCTGGCGAACTTCCGCCGAAAAAAGCGATTGATTCATTTTTTAAATTGTCTCAAGGAGTCTACCCGAATTTCTTAGTAAAGTGACATTCAATTCACTAAAACTCAAAAGGATCGGTGTGGTTACTACCTATTTATTAATTTTTACATAAGCGTTACATTATCATCAAACAAAAAATACTAAGACAAGCCTGTATGTTCTATATCCCTTAGCTTATCGATATCGATGTAGCCTAGCGAATTTGATGAGCGATTTTGACGCTGTCACCGGTCGAGCGTTTGCCAGTTGACTAGGCCCTCTGGAGACTGGTGTGCCGAGATGCGGCCCACGTGTCGGCATGAAAGTTAAGTGGTCAATCTCTCTACTCTGATGGAATCTATTTTATTCTCTTATTGTGATTTGTGTAAACTGTGTTAATAACAGGAAAGTTAAGTGGTTTTGATCTTTCCATTCTGACAACGTTCTATTGTATTCTCGTGATGTTACTTTCATAAACTGACCGAACTAATAATATGAAAGTAAAGTGGTTAATCATTCTATTCTGATGGCATTCAATTTGTTCACTTATTGGTCACCTGTGTAAACCGAACTAATGATCATAGGGATGACCCCTTACTTGATCTGCGGCGGTAGTCAGCTTATTGGACCATCTGACTGATGATACCCGCCGTAGAACTCTTCGATTTGTGAGACTGACTAAAGTGGGGTTACCGGCTGTCCTTACTCTCCTTAGAGTAAGCTTGGACCGTTCCGTTATATTGGAATCACGTCTCGCTCCACAGGACGGCTAATTAACGGACTTTATCATGAAGGAAGCGCAGTCCTGTTTAGGACTGCCCGAGGGGGTCGCACTTGCGGGTGTCCCCTCGGTGCTAGTGTCGCTGAAGAGAGAGGGGCGACGTGACTGTAGGGCAGAGAGAGGTACAGTTCACCAAGTTTATAAGGCCACCCAGTACTGGTATAGCAACTCCTTGGGCCTGGGTCACTGGTGTAGCCAGTTGTGCCTGCCGATGAATGGGGTGGAGAGGGGTAGACGTGCGTAGGATGATGATAACGACGTGAGCTTTAATAATATACCTATTCATCTGGTCCAATTTGCCATGCTTTAAGTAATCTAAAGAATATCACTAGCAACACCATTGAAAGGATAATATGCAGTTTAGGAATTAAAGAACCCCACTTGCCATAAATGAACATTTATTCATCATGATAATTAAAAGGACAAATTTTAAGACATAATTCATGCATCCAGAGGAAGAACAGGAATAATTGGATTAGGAATTTGACTCATAGATCGTACGTTATATGTGTGTTTCAACTACCATACCTATCCATCGGACCCCCATGTATGTTCAACGATTTTTTGTAGTTTACGAGTTATAATTTTTTTTCGTTATTTTATGATTCAACGACGAGACGGCTCTAAAAAAATTAGGGTCGACTTGGAAAGATGTTTTTTTTTTAAAACAATGCCTATTGATTGCACTTTTATGAGTAAAACAATCTCCTTCCTAACTTTAACCTATAGTATCAAAATTTTGATCCTAACTTTAAAAATTGGGTTAATCAGAACAGAATGGAATTTTCAACTTCGATAAAAAAATTAAAAAACATTTTCTATAGATTCTGACTAGTCTCAAAAACTGCCCAACCAAATATGCTTTTATACTAATACAAAAAAAGATGTACTAAATGGGACTTTTTTTGCTAAAATCGGTCGTTGAACGTGGTAGATCAGAAATTGTGTAATTTTCATCTATACTAATATTTTAAAGAGGAAAGATTTGATTGTTTGTTTGTATTGAATAGGGTACGAAACTACTATACCGATTTAGAAAATTCTTTCACCGTTGGGAAGCTACACTATCGCTACAATATATTTTCAAAAAAAATAGCGATCCTTACTAAAACTCAAATAAATTCCTTACATCGCGTGCGCTACGAAAACTATTGATGATAAAACAAATGCGATTTAGGCGTCGTCACTGGGGTACGCGAGGGCAGTCATTTTGAAAATTCGTCACGGGGTCCACGCGAACGTAGTCTTCGGCGGTCTGCTAGTATTTTATAATTTCTTAGTATCTTTGCATATTCTTGTCTATCAGGAGATTAATTATCCCTTTACGTTTAAGAAGAACTCAGTTGATACTAATAACATACATTTCATACCTACTACTATCCTCAAAATTACCATTAATAATGACAGAGCCAAAATAAAACTCAAAATGCAAAATAAAAATTTAATATGTTCAATATGCCGGCCACCAAACGATATGCACATTCGGCACCGCAAAACCGCCAAACCGCGGCATCGCCGTCCGTTGCGCCGTCTGGACGGCGCAACGGACGGCGATAGAGAGAAATCTCCTTTAATATTTCTTGTTGACTACCTACCTACTTAAATGCAATTCAAATACCTCTAAAATTCTTAAAAGAATATAAGTTAGAACTGTTTAGTGTAACATTTAAAACTCATTCTTATAGGTATTAAACCAAAAGCACAAATATTTAAGACTATATTAAATGCTTATAAATGTTGCTTGGTAAATTGCCTAATAATCATCACGAAACCAGATTAACAAAACTTAGGTACGTAAGAAACGATATTCCAGGCACTTCTATTAGTACATTGTTTGACTGAACAACTTATTGTTTAATTAAGCCCACTGGAATAATATGTACACCTAAAATATGTACTTAATAAACTAATAAAACAAATAATCATTTGGCAGGTCAAATAATGACAGCGATTTGTTTGGGACCAAGTGTCGCTGGCTCTATGTAAAACGTTGCACAGTTTCACCGACACGGTCCTTTTATCTTATGTTTTGTCTTTGTTTTACTAAGGGTAAACATGATGTGCCGAAACTGAACCAAAATAGTTATGGATAAAAGCAGAAAGAGATAGAAAACTTATGCTCTTTCTATAGTTATAAAGCTCAATGGGATGATTTGCTACGGAGCGAGATAGAATGCAGTCAAGGTCTTTTTAAGCTTCAAGTATTCAAGTAGGTATGGAGAAGTTTGGCCTTCAGTTTTCTCTATAACTTCATGCTGGTGGGGTGACCCGGTGACCGACAAGCTTTTTTTTTACAGGAAAAATCTCCTGATAAGGGTAAATCTCAATTGTGGCGTGGGGAAAGGAAATCATTAAAGTGGAAACACAGAGTCGTGTGTTTTTAGGGATGCGCGACTGGGTCGTTGATCCGATTTTTCGGATCGTAATGGAGCGGATCGCATGCCGTCGATCCGATCTTCAGGAAATCGATCTGGATCGTATGCAATTTAGTAAGACACAATTAATTTTAGATCTTTATTAGGTAAACCCATATAAACCTTGTAAAGAAGTATGCATGTGACTGGATATACACATTTATGCTTCTAAACCTGCCCACAACATTCATTTATAATAATTTAACAGCTATAATATCAATCTACCCGCAAAGATTGCCGCTAAAATCAAAATGTAGACAAAGTTAGAACACGTTCGTTACAAATAAACCTAAGTTTGTACCCAATTTTTTTTTAATTTCGCGTTTTAATGCATACGATCCAAACGATCCGATCTTTCAAGTTTTGAATCGATCCGGCAATAATCGAATGACCTCGATCCGATTCGAAAATCGCTGGATCGTATGCCTGCCGATCTGATCTTTCAAAGGATCGGATCGGATCGGCGCACCCCTATGACATGTGTTTTGACGTTTTGTTGTTACGTACGTACTTATAACTAGCTATTTTGTGGTGTGTTATCTAACCAGTAATATCCACAACTTGATTATGGGATTACTGAAAAAGGTTTAAATAGCTCTATTAGTTGTGTTATAATTTGTTCAGCGTATGAATTTAGATGCAATAGTTACAATGCTTTTCTGCAATTTCAGACGACTGGCCTTACGGGCTTAGCTGTATCTGCTAACCCTCATCACACATTAGGAGCACTCTATGGCAAAATATTGAGAACTCTTCAGAAAATGCCTGAAACTGCTGTATATCGGAAATACACTGAACAAATTGTGCGTGAAAGAGCTGCTGTTATCCAGCAGGTAACTGTATAACTGTTCCGAGTATGATTGTGCATGCTAGATTTATTGAATTTTAATGATTACTGACCTTAGGTCTTAAGATTTATCTTTTTTATTGTAGCAGAATTTATGGCTAAATAATTGACTGTTTGCTTTTACAGACTAAGGATGTGTTTGAGATGGAACAAAAAATTAACTGTGGCCAAGCCGAAGAATTAATTATCCAAGCTGAAAATGAACTTAATTTAGCAAGAAAAATGTTAAACTGGAAACCATGGGAGCCCCTTGTTGCTAAGCCTCCTAAGGGACAGTGGGACTGGCCACCAGCAACTCAATAAACAATTTATGCATTCATTTGTGAGATAATACTCACTTTCAATAGCCCTGTAAAATTTTAGTTTAATTTAATATATCTATTATGAAATACATCATTTCTTATTTAAAAAGGAAAGTCAATTTATTAAAGAAACATTTTTTATTTTTAACTTACTAATACTAAAACCGGACCTTTGCTTAATAATTACTATCAGGTGATTCATCTTGTGACACTGATGTGTCAGTCAGAGAGCAATATTCATATTTTTACACAACCATTAAAATGTGCAGCCTGGTTCACAAAATTAGAAGTTAAACATCATTTATTATACAGGTAGTTTGGAAAAAGAGTAAACATCCCCAAAAAGGAGGAAATAACAAATGCAAATCTTATTTAGGATTAACTTTAAAGATTTATTTTAAAAAATTGCTATTTTATGCAAAATGTCCTAATTACTTGACTTACAGAACAGTTGTTTTTTTTAGTTCTAACTCTGTCCATGACAAAAGATGCATAAATAAATATAATTTTATGGGTATCATCCATTATCAGGCTGCTACACTCTTTCCATACAACCTATAAAAAAGTCTTGTCATTATTTAAAACCAAATCACATATTTTTTTTTTACTAAGTGATATTCAAAAAAATATTTTAATTTAAAACATCCCAAAATTTAGTTTGTGTATATTAATTAATGTATTTTAACGTACATAAAAGTAAAACTTATAAATAAACAATAAAAATATCAGAGTATTTATGCAAAGTTGCACTGTGTACGAAATTGAATACAAAAGTAGGTCACATCACATGCACTGGCCGATTAACTGTAAAATTACAGCAAACTTTATATTCTTTGGCTCACACTTCAGTACTTTAGAGTAGTATTATAAAGTGGCTATGTAAAAAAGATATCATTAGTGCATCAAAATTTTTATTTTAATTAAAATTGGAATGCATTAAGCTATAATCTTGTGATGTTGCTAGTCCCTGTTTCCAACTTCATAGCTAGGTAGCACTAGCATTTGAACCTAAAATTACTAAGAGAAATATTCAACACAGAATAGAGTATAATAGTTATTCTTGTTGACTGGAAAAGAAGTTACTGTTACAGTCTGTATAAAACAAAAAAACATTTGTAACAGTACATTAAAGAACATCATTTGGCACAATGCAAAAGTGCTATTTTACTTTATATAATAATTCATAAAGGCATTCAACAAGTCATAAATATCAATGATTAACCAATTAATAAATTTTGTTTTGATAAGTACAATAGACAAAATCACTTTTTTGTAATTGCCATTGTTAAAATACTAATCTGCAAAATGATTGTAGTAGGTAAAAAAAATGTCATAAAAGATACAAAATGGTAACTCACTTATCTAACACAAATTCAGGTTTATGATTCTAAAAGTTCAATATACCATAAATTACAAGACCATAGAACAGTGTATTCATAAAAAAATATTCAAAGTATATTCATTAGTACATTCTCATTTATAACATACAAATTAAATGCTTATATTTAAAAATAAATAACAGTATAAAATCGCTCATAATAATAATACTTAAAATGGGATTTACTAAAAGAGGCAAATCAAACCCATACTTTCTCCATTTTGTGTTGTGCTAACAGCAGTTTGCCTCGTAATGGTATATCCATTGATTTAATAATAATATGACAAAGCTGTCATGTTAGTTAAACCAACTTGCAGTTATGTGGATGTGACACCTTTTCTAGCTACTAATAAGTTAAGTACTGGGTGCTTTTTGATATAGCTAACCGCTTTTTTATGTGTCACCATTGTGAAATCATAACCATTGCACTGCAGAATTTTATCATGCATTCTTAAACCTGATTTTGCAGCTGGACTTCCTTCATGAACTTCAGTAACATATATACCCTGTAAAAAGACAATTTATAGGTTAACATTCTTTAGACCCAGCATTTTGCTACAGATTTAAATGGTGTGATAACATATTTTGGTCTAATTAATATACATTAACCAATACCAAATAATATATGTACCAGTTTTATGTAAACAAGTAGAGGATTCTAATAAAGCTATTTTAAATAATTTACTGTTTACTGTGAGTTACCATTACTTACATTGTCAGTGTAGCCCTGAGGGCTTTTCCTGAAATCTTGATCTATGCCACCGCCAATTTTAAACCCACATTTCATTACTTCGCGACCTTCAGCATCAACACCAGCTTCTTTTTGAAGTGTAATTGGTATCTGTTGAAGATAGATCGTATTTTGAGCTTGTTTTCTTTGGGAGAATAACAAAGCGGGGAGTGGTCTAATACTGGGTACTTACACTAAGACACTCCATAGCCGTGCCGGCCTGGTGTTGAAATGCCATTTTCGCCATGATTGCAATTTTTTTGATTACTTTCTTAATTAACTCTTAAAATTATTGCAATATTTACCAAATGTAAACGTAAATGTTTTAGTTTTAGTCGTTCGTTTTGTACGTAGAGTACCTACTTACTACCTACCTACTTCCTTTTTTTTTGTTCCGTGAAGGCTAAGGTCTGAGACCATACTGCCTAGTCATTAGTTTTTTATTTCTTTTTTTTCCCTTGATGATAATGAGTGGTGATTAAGATGATGAATGATAAATGATGTTTCCCAAACCCCTTGAGTCCTCACTGAGGACTCCTCAGTAAAGATGTGGGACTTTACTGAGGTCTCACGCGGACTTCTTGAGAGAATTTGAAAAGTGATGTTGCACTGTTGTGTCCCAGCAAATATTAGAGAAACATGGACACCCTATTGAAAGAGACTAACTACTACTTTTTATGCCTTTCACTCGGCTCGCTGTTAGGTTCATAGACTATAGTGCTCAGTCCAGCCAGCGGTGCGTTCCGTCGTTTTGGGTGTAGTTGTTTGGTTAAAGTTTACCCCGTTTGAGTTGCAACCGAGCCACGGAACGATCAAGTTGTTTTTATAAGCTGTTCTGAAGTATTCCTGTCCAAAACGAGAGAAAATTCTTCTTCTGTCTCCATTTTTTCCACTTTTATACCATATTCAACAAAATTATTAAAAAGTAAAACAATACGAAACAATAGGCGGAATTTTTCGAAACGTTTTGAAATAAATTGCAAACTTTGACACTTTAGAACAATGATGTTAACGTTAAATAGCTGTCAGAGTGAAAAATAACCATCCGATTTGATGGTTGTTTGGTTGCTGCGCTCTGAGCCACGGAACGGATGAAACTACGCTCTGACAGCCATCAGAGTAAAATTTCACCAAGCCACGGAACGGTTAGAGCGCGCGCCGGAGTGTGCTCGAGTGCACTCGAGTGAAGCGACGGAACGCAGCTTTGATATATTATAGTTTTATGCATGCATGCCAGACAAAATGACAAATTGAAAATGGCAAACAAATTGACATAGACTTCTTGGTGGGAAAATGAAGGGTCTGCAGTTTTGTTGCATTTTTCTAAAATTTGTGTTTTTTCGAACACAAATGTGAAATAATAGTGGATTATTAACCGTTAAGTGTTTGTGAACGTGCATGAGTGTTGGCAAATGAAACAAAACAGTGCAACATTTCTTTTTAAATTCTCTCAAGAAGTCCGCGTGAGACCACAGTAAAGTCTCACATCTTTACTGAGAACTCAAGGGGTTTGGGGAACATCATTTATCATTCATCATCTTGTACTCCACTATTATTTCACATTTGTGTTTTTTCGAACACAAATGTGAAATAATAGTGGATTATTAACCGTTAAGTGTTTGTGAACGTGCATGAGTGTTGGCAAATGAAACAAAACAGTGCAACATTTCTTTTTAAATTCTCTCAAGAAGTCCGCGTGAGACCTCAGTAAAGTCTCACATCTTTACTGAGGACTCAAGGGGTTTGGGGAACATCATTTATCATTCATCATCTTAATCACACTCATTATCATCAAGGGAAAAAAGAAATAAAAAACGAATGACTAGGCAGTATGGCCTTAGACCTTAGCCTGTTCTTTCACGAAAAAAAAACAACTGACTGACAGTGACAATGACATAGTTGATAAAGTAAATAAATGTCAAAGACTTTTATAGATAAAAGTGCGCACAAAATAATAAAGTATTTTTAACACTACAATACAATACTACATTACTTATTTACCTACGTAGTAAGTGTTATGAGATAATTATTTATATAAACAACAAAATGACAAAGTATCTAGTGTTATGAGATAATTATTTAGATAAACAACAAATGACCAAAGTATCTATTTATATATTTAAATACTTACAATCTGAAGTACTTACATTTCTTTGGTACATTTTAAGGTAAAAATCTTAAAAAATTGTGCACGAATTTACGGGAGTGGGGGGGTGGAGGGGAGGAGAGGGTCTAGGGGTACCCCCCAGTGTCATTCCCACTTACAGCAGATACGTAGTTATGGAGATATAAGTATTTGTTCTCATTAAAACTAACCTTAAAATGTGTGAAAAAGGTCATTGAAGATGGTTAGGAGGAGGGGAAAAGAGATAGGAGAGGGGGGAATCCCCACCCCCCAGCCATCAAGAGCCATAAAACATTTTTTTGTATGGAGCTGGATTTCTGTTGTCTAATAAAAAAAATAACCTCGAAATTTAAGACAATCGCTACGCTGCGCTTCCTATCCCGTAAAACTATCACGTGACCTACAGGAGTAGGGCAGCTAGTATTTCTGTTTTTTAATAAAAAAAATAACCTCGAAATTCAAGACAATCGCGAAGCGCAGCGTAGTGATTGTCTTGAATTTCTAACCTATCACTTGACCTACAGGGGTAGGGCAGCTAGTATTTCTGTTGTCTATAAAATAAAAATTAAACACCAAGAATTACACTTTATAAACATGCTGTATTGCTGTTAACAATTCTTCTATGGGTCTTTTTTTCGAAAACTAAGAGTCTCCTTAGAAAATGCAAATGTGCATTAGAATCTCTGATTTTTTTTATAACAAAGTGGAATACTCGTTTTATACAAATTCGTGCACCATTTATTAGGATCCAAGCCCATTTTAGATTATTCCAATTTACGCAAACACTACAAACATCCCAAGATTTAACTCTAGTTAATCTGTGTCACAGTAGGACAAAGAGCTGCTCCAAGGATCTCCACCATGACGGATCTTGTGTTGCTCGCATCTAGGGCTACCCGAGACCGCACTGCGTCTTCCGGTGCGCGGTCCAACGAGAACAGCTGTTATGCTCTAAAGGCTGTCGGTTCTACGAGCGATGTGCCCTACCCATTGAGCTTAGCAATTAATTTATTTATTTAATAAAGACACAAATTCTCCTTCCTTTTTGTCATCTGTGTGTTTTTGTAATCTGTGTCATTTCAACATAAAATTATTTGAACTTTCAGATGGCTAATGGTGAATCTAGGCACTTGTGGCGCATTGTACTTAGAAACTTTTTCAATTCACTTAGACCAAGGCAGATTAGTGGAAATACCATGGGTAGGTTTATTTTAATTTCATTTTTTTTCATCTGTATTCAAGCAACATTGATGGCTCAACACTTACAACTCGGCACCACTCACCACTACACACAAAAGAAATTCTATTCATTGTGTTCAGTGTGCACTGCAGTGTCTTGAACCTAAATCTATATTCTATAGTATTTAAGTACAGTTGTAATAATTAAGCGCTATCAGCAATAATAATTAATTTATTGTCTTACTTCTTTCGTTTTACCAATATATCATTTTACAGGTAAAGACTACATAGGTAATAGTTATTACGAAATTCCTGCAGATCCACAAAGAGGAAAGAGGAAACCAACTCGTTGGTATGACCCTCCCAAAGGATTAGACTTTCAGGATCCTATACCCTCTGAATGGGAAGCTTGGCTAAGGATGAGGAGGTACTTTTTTACATACTATAACATACAATAGGCTAAGCACTTGTCCTAATAACCGAGGGTCCACAGTTCAATTTCCAGGACAGGTAAAGGGTGTTTTAGATTGCTCGATGCATAGCCCAGTTACCCTATTGGCTAAAAAATATGAATACGGACATGGGCTTCATTTGACATTTGAAGCCCATAATATACTTATATAAGGACAAAATATGGGTTTCAAATGTCAAATGAAGCCCATGTCCATATGTTATCACCACGTATCTGAGTGGCGATTACGCGACGTAGGGAATATTAGGAGGCAGGAAGGAAGGCTTACCTGGGATGATGATGATGATGGGTGAGCGGGCAACTGGAGCACGAGCTGACGGGCGGCGATGTAGGCGATTTGATGGTCGCGTCACAGCACACAGTTCTTTCACCTACTCACAGGCACTATCTTCACCGGCAGTATTATTAAGGGCAGTCCCAGGCGATATCAGGGCGCGTATCGTCCGTACGTCTCGCGATCAGCTGTTGCGTGCGCGCGCGGTAGATAGCTGACGACGAACTCTCGCGGTCACCTTACGGGGCGAGCGGCCGCGAGTCGCGCAGCGGTGGCGCCGCGGCAGGCCGGCGGACGCGGTCGTCAACAACAATCGAGTCAACCGCCATACAGATGGCGGCATCATTTGAATGGGCGTCCCGGCCTTGGCGGGAACATCTTCCCGGGCCCAGGATGGGCTCATCCAATGGGAGCCTGGCGATCCGGAATACAGGCCTCCGAAGATGTCCATTCGCGGTGTCCAGGTCTACCACCCGCACGACGCCATCCTTCCCAGGCAGGGTGCGAGTAATGCGCCCCAGTCTCCATTGGAGGGCAGGCAGGTTGTCCGCCTTGATGAGGACGAGCTCGCCAACTCGGGGAGGGGAGGATGAGGACAACCATTTGGAGCGGGTTTGGAGGGTGTGAAGGTAGGACTGGGTCCACAGCGTCCAGAAGCGCTGGGTAAGGGCCTGTACCATTTGGAATCGCCTACGTGTGGAAATCGGCCTATCTTCCACTGATAGTTCGGGAAGGGCCGTTAGTGGGCGGCCTATAATGAAATGTCCGGCTGTAAGCGGCTCAAAGTCTGAAGGATCAGACGAAAGTGGGCAGAGAGGTCTAGAGTTAAGGACAGCTTCGATTCGTGCTAAAAGTTTATAGAATTTCTCGAATGTGAGGTGCTGTTCTCCAATTACGCGATATAAAAGTTGCTTAGTTGATTTTATGTTGATCTCATGTAACGCACCGAACCATGGTCCCTTAGGGACGTTCAATAACCAAGTAATGTGCTGACCAGCGAGCTTGTGCGCAATCGTGTCATTATTCGAGGCAAGAAAGTTTTGTACTTCAATAAGCTGATTTCTAGCGCCTACATAATTTGTACCGCAGTCCGAGCGGATGAGAACTGGGGCACCGCGGCGTGCTATAAAACGCTGTAATGCCGCGAGGAACGCTTCCATGCTGAGGTCCGAGACCGGTTCCAAATGAACCGCCTTAGTGGAGAAGCACACGAATATACAAAAGTACGCTTTTAAGAGTTTAACATTACGTAGGGTACTAGATTTAACGAGGAATGGGCCGGCAAAATCGGTCGTGATTTGACTAAATACTGGCTGAGGCGTAACTCTATCGGCTGGCAGGTCGGCCATGAAGGGCGCTTGCGGCTGGGCCCGGCATCGAAAGTATCTAATACATTTAAAGACTCGGTGTCTAATAATACGGCGCGCGGACAATATCCAGAATTGTTGGCGTAGGATAGCGTGTAAAGTGTCAGCGCCAGGGTGGCAGTGAATTTTGTGGTAGTGGTCAATGATGAGGTCTACAAGTGGGCTAGAGCTAGGAAGTATGAGCGGATGCTGCGCGTCATATCGGATAGACGCATGGGACAGTCGTCCGCCAACTCTAAGGAGCTCATCTTTAATAAGAGGTGACAGTCGCTGTAGTCTGGCGGAGCAGATTTTGCCAGTTTGAAGGCGGTGAATGTCCTCTGCAAACTCATTGTGCTGAACACTGCGCACCCAGTAAAGTAGGGCCTCTCTTCGTTCACTGACGTACAAGGGGCCTGAGCGTCGCGAATCTGGGTGGTGTCTGCAGTTGTGCAGAAAGCGTTTTAGACAAGCTGTCACTCCGACTAGCTAGTCTAGTGAACTGAACCGAGTGAGCAGGTCAAAGTCAAGACCGGGCACTGTGACCAGTGACGGGATGTGTTTGGGCTTAAGGCCGGGCAGGGCGTGATGGCCCAGAGCTAAGGGCATCGCAGGCCAAGACTCACAGGGCTGTCTAAGCCATGTGGGAGACCACTATAGGTCGTGAGCTGACAGGGATTGCGCAGAAATCCCTCTGCTTGCGCAATCTGCTGGGTTGAGCTCGGAAGGTACGTGTCGCCAGGTACATTCTGGTGAGCCTGAGCTGATTTTGACTACCCTGTTAACTTCAAAGGGTTGAAGACGGTGAGGCGGTGTATTGAGCCAGGCCAGGACTATCGTACTGTCTGACCAACATATGTGTTGTTGTATACTGATATGGGCGGATAACTGAACTGACACACGGATCATGAGCTGGGAGAGTAGGGTGGCGGCCGACAACTCTAACTTGGGGATTGTGAGGCGATTCTTGATTGGTGCGACTCGCGACTTGGCGACAATCAAGTGTACTAAAGTATCTATGGACGCATCGAGCTCATGAAGATAAACAACGGCGGCAAACCCGGCTTCAGAGGCATCTTCAAACCCGTGAAGCGAGTATGCAGCTGAGCCTTTTTGTGCACAAATGTGCCGAGGGAACCGAATGCTAGACAACAGCGGCAGATCGTCTGAGATGTGGTGCCACTCCGTTTGTACTTCAGAGGGAGTGGGCTCATCCCATTCCAGCTTCAGTGGCCATAATTGCTGAAGCAGCAGCTTTGCGCAGAAGATAACGGGAGAAACCCAGCCGTTTGGGTCATAAAGTGAGGCTACGGTGCTTAAAATAGACCGCTTTGTGACATGTGTGATGGGGGGCAGAAAGATGCGGTAGGTGAACTCGTCTGACTGAGGGCTCCACTGTATACCCAAGACCTTAATGGACGTGGAGTCTGGGTTCATGTCGAAGTCCTTGGGCATGTCGCATTGGTTGTCGGGGAATCTCTCGAGCAGCTTAGGCGAGTTAGATGTCCATTTACTGAGCTGAAAGCCGCCTAGGTCTAGTAGACTTATTAACTCGTCCTGGAGTGCTTGGGCGGATTTAACTGTGTCATGACCACACAAGATGTCATCAACGAAGATAGACTTGCGAAGAACCTGAGCGGCTCCAGGGTAGCGATGACCTTCATCATCAGCTAGCTGAAGCAGAGTGCGGATTGCATGGTATTTATTTATTTATTGTTTAAGGACAATCAGTAACAGTTACAATAATACATGCAGAATTAAAAGGACACAATACAAATAATCTAAAAGCACTGTTTTTAGATGCCACAGCGTGCGACTAAAAATAATAATTAAAATTAAAGTGACGGTACATCTGACAACACAAAAGCAAAACTAAACTAAAAATACCCAATCAAAGCAAAACTTCAAAAACAAAAAGATGAAATCAGCTCTCTCAGAAATCTCGAGTATGGGCTTGATCTTAAGCCGTAGGTGACTGTATTGAGGGCGTAGATGAGCAGAGGGTGATCTGGTGCCACAGTATCAGCTGATACAGCCTCTGGTCTGGGGCAACCAGCACATTTCTGAACATCCTCTGGATGTCAGTGCTGAAAACGACTGGATGCGTTCTGAAGGACATGATGATGTCCACAATGTCCTGTTGAAGGGCGGGGCCTGTGTGTAGGCATTGATTTATGCTGACACCATTGGAGCTTTTGCAGCTACCATCAAAAACAATGCGCAGCTTGTCCGACCCTGACTTAAATACGCCATGGTGAGGGATATAGAAGTGAGGTTTATGGGCGAATGTATTTGGGTGACAGGGAGCTATGTGCCCTAAGTCGATGTATTTGGCCATAAAGTCGACGTATTTAGAACGCAGAGACGGGTTCGCCATTAGCTTCTTCTCAATATTGAGGAATTTGCGTAATGCGATGGGGTGAGTTTTACCTAGTTGAGGGGCGTCCTTTAGAAAGGGCAGAGCGACCGTATATCTGCCTGAGGGATCGCGTGTAGTGGTAGAGCGGAAGATTTCCTCGCATTGTTCCTCCAGGGGATCATTATGAGTGTGAGATTGAGGCAGGGGCTCCTCTGACTCCCAGAACCTTTCCAGACTCTGACGTATGTCCTGGGCTGATTCAGCTGAGTCTGGTTGTGAGCTAACGACGTGAGCTGAGTTAACCTGCTGCGCCGGCTGCGCATACAAGTCCTCAATGGGTCCTATCAACGCGAAGTCAAAAATCTTGCCGAAGGCTATGGGCTTGCCCGGGCCCAACGAGACCTTAGTCCCGTCCAACACCTGGCCAAGAACGTCCGACCCCAATAAGAGGTCGATCGGGGCTGGTGTGTGGTAAAGCTGATCAGCCAATGGCACGGGTGGCTGGCCTAGTATGTGGGAAATGTTTGGTACCTTCTCTAAGGGAAGGTAGCCAGTGACGTTTATTAAAATATGAGCTGTGGCGGTGATTGTAGGAGTATCATTGTGAGTGGGTCGGCATACTATTGTTATTGCCGCTTTTGACTCATGTTTGTGCTGATTCCCAACTCCTGTAATTTTTAAAGAAGTGGGTTTTGATGGCAAGTTCAAAAGTCGTGCCATGCGTGACGTTATTAATGTCAGCATACTGCCACAGTCCAATAAAGCTCTTGCTGTGTGAAGATGGCTATGCACGTCCGCGACTCTTAGTGAGACGGTTGGCAACAAAATGGGTGTGCCAGTGGGCACAGAAGGTGAGTGAGCTGATTGAGTAGCAGCTGAGATCGTATGAGCTGAGTATGTATCAGCTGTGTGAGCATGGGTTGACTGATCATGGGCTAAAGGGACATGGGCTAAATGGGCATGGTCTGAATCTACCTCTTCGCTAGGGTGCTCCGTGATAGTTGGGAGTCATAATTGCCGGCGGCGTTCGCGGGGCCTACCTGGCGAACCGGACCTGGGCGGGCTGGCTCTGTGAGCAGAGCTGGGTTGCACCTGTTTAGCATGTGCGGGTTCGTGCCGCCTGCTGTTTCTGGGACGCTCCCTCGAGTGCTCTTTTAGCTGTGGTGGGGGTATATGTACTGACGACGAATGAGCTGAGTGCGTTGGGTCGTCTGGTCGATGTAGGGACGTGTGGTGGTTGGAGCTCCCACAGTCCTTGCATGCCCCCCTTAACCTGCACTCGCTCTCGTAGTGAGGGCCGAGACAGCGCTGGCAGCGCTCGCGTGCCTGTACAAAGTCCCAACGGCCCTGTGTTGGCTGGGCATTGTACCATCTGCACGTCATGAGCCTATGCCCCCTAGTGGCACAATAGGGACAGTAGGATGTCGAGCGTGAGGAAGAGGACGAGGACGATGTTGAGGAGCAGCTTTGCTGGAAGGCCGAGTAGACGGGGAAGGGCTGACTGCGAGCCGGGGAGGTGGATGGGCGGTGACGCATTTGCTGCGCTGGGCGGAACGGTTGGTGAGTAGGCTTATCATAGGCGCGGTGAGGCGATGGAGCTGAGGAGCGGCCACGGTAATGGTCGGGTTGTTGCTGAGCCATCTGAGCATAAGTGCGATGGGGCAACTGAGGAGGCGCGCGGCTACGAGAAGGGCCGGGCTGGGGCTGAATGGGTTGAGCCATGGCTATGTTGGAGAACTCTGTCTCCACACAGCGCGCGTGCTCCTCGAGGTAGGAGATAAGGTCCCTTAACGTGGGCAGGGTGTTACTAGACCCGTGCCTGCGTTCAAATAGCGTGCGGAGCTCGCCCTTGAGCTTCCGCACCACTATTGACACAAACACGTAGTCGTCTCCTATGGGCAGATCTAAATTGTTGAGGGCACACTGAGCTGATATGAGCGGCGTGAGGAGCAGTGTGCGGATGTTCGAGCGCGTATGGATGCTTGGCAACCCTAGCATGATGTCCACAAAACTATCAATGAGAACCCGGCGGTTCTCGTACCGCTTGGTGAGGATGTCCATGGCCACGGCAAAATTCTCATTGGTGACCTTTAAGTGGGACACCATACTTAATACCTCACCGCTGAGACTCGAGAAGAGATAGTGGAGCTTGACTGCGTCCGACAGGGCCGCCATGTCGTCAGTCAGACTCCTAAACAGCGCAATGAAGGAAGGCCAGTCCTCCACTTTTGAGCTGAACCTGGGCAGCGCTATCTTGGGGAGGACGGCTGTGGGCGTATTGACGCCGAAACTGGGCTGAGCGCTATGGTTTCGGGACGACGTGGAAGAGGGTGAGATTTCTTCCCTAGCCATAAGTATCCTGTATAGCGTACCTGGACGCTCCGAAAGGCTTTTGTGTGGTTGTCAGTGTATGTCCTCTCAATCCCTTCGTCTAAGTTCTCCTCGTCAAGGATGCTGTAATATACTGATTCCAGCTTCTCCTTAATGCCTTGTATTTGTGCGAAACGCACGTTAAATTCCGTTATGGAATATTTGGTGTCGCCAGCAATGATCCGTGATCCCACCTCTAGGAGCTGGTGTATAGCTTTGGCGGCCTACCTAAATATCGCGGCTTGTGACTTGGTGCCAACCATCGCGATGATTAAAAGGAGACAAAAAAGGAAAAAAAAAATTAAAATAAAATAAAATTCAAAGGCAGTAAAAAGGACCCTGTATATATTCTACAGTTGGGCTGGACGTATTTGTTTACCAAGATAAGGGCAAATGAGCTAAAACTATTGCAACAATAAACAAAATAAAAACTTAGTTGGGACGCCTTATATTTGGCCCACGTGTGGGCAAACGCATGTGTATGTGTATGCCTGTGTTTATTGAACGCGCGTACGTAAGATTAGCCGACCGCAAAGAGAAAAAAACAGAAAAAAGTCACGTCATCCGTAGCCCACTAGTGGGCAAGCGCATGCGTAGGCGATGGCGGCGCATCCAATCAGCCGGGAAAGCGTGAGTAAAAGGAAAATAGAAAAAAAAATCTAATAAAAAGAAAGTGTGGGATACGTTGTACGTAGCCCACAGTTGGGCAGACCTGTAGCGGAAACTAGCGCGAAGAATGAGTCGGTCGCAAAAAAAAAAACAAATGATAAAAACTTAATAAAAAAAATTGGGACAAGAGTGTCCCAATTTTTTTTCTGTGTCCCACAAGTGGGCAAACATGTGTAGAAGCGAAGGCGACGAACGCAAATAGCCGTAAGCGATTTAAAAAAAAACTGATGAAACTAAATGAAACACACTAAGCTCATGTGGTGAGCACGCACAAAGAATGAGCCGATCGCAAAGGCAAAAATTAAAAACAAAAAAATTTATAAAATTAACACGACCAAAAAAAAATAAAGCACGCTACTTGGCACACGTGGTGAGCATGCACGAGAACTGAGCCGATTTAACACAAGAGCAAAAAAAAAATCATTAAAAAAAATAAAACGGAAAAAAAACAATATAATACACAAGCGCGCTTAGTCAGCGACGTAAGACAAAATTGGTCACAAGCAACACAAAAGCGTTTAAAAAAAAAATTAAGCAAAAGCTATTAAGTAACGTGCAGAAATAATTGCGTTAAAATAATTTTGGATGTTGTGTGGTCGTAATCCTCACACAAAAGTTTTCCGACTACCGACGATATTTTTATTGTGGCTGGTAGGTTCGCCACGAGATATAAATTTTACTCGTAATGTTACGGGAACAAATGAATTTAGAAATGACGGGCGGAAATAATTATTTTTAGCGGACTGTAATTAAAGTTAGGGGGTGATTCGGGGCTGATTATGGTCGAACTAAAGACCATAAAATTTAGATGTATGCCGAGCTCGATTGGACCAGATGTAATCGCCACGTATCTGGCGATTACGCGACGTAGGTAAATATTAGGAGGCCAGGAAGGAAGGCTTACCTGGGATGATGATGATGATGGGTGAGCGGGCAACTGGAGCACGAGCTGACGGGCGGCGATGTAGGCGATTTGATGGTCGCGTCACAGCACACAGTTCTTTCACCTAATCACAAGCACTATCTTCACCGGCAGTATTATTAAGGGCAGTCCCAGGCGATATCAGGGCGCGTATCGTACGTACGTCTCGCGATCAGCTGTTGCGTGCGCGCGCGGTAGATAGCTGACGACGAACTCTCGCGGTCACCTTACGGGGCGAGCGGCCGCGAGTCGCGCAGCGTTGGCGCCGCGGCAGGCCGGCGGACGCGGTCGTCAACAACCATTGAGTCAACCGCCATACAGATGGCGGCATCATTTGAATGGGCGTCCCGGCCTTGGCGGGAACACCATATCCATATTTTTTAGCCGATAGACCCGCAAGTTTGTGATTGCATTTTTGACAAGCATGGTTAATTGGTGATTAAGCCAATATTCGTCAATTATAGCGAGGACTTGATAGTGACCATTCCCTAGCAGTCGGACAGTCTGTATGTCTGTCAGTATAATTTTTAAGTACTTATAAAGTTTCCTGAATGGACTTGGGAAAAATGAAAAAAAAAGTTCATTTTTACTTTATACCATTATAGAAGTCGTTATTCTAAAACCAATAGTTTTTATTTCACTTTGATACGAGAAGTATTTACAAAGTTATTGTACATAAATAATTCGTTTAAACACTACTACCTCGCTTAGTTCGCTGGCACTCGACTGTGACGTGACGTCATCGTATCCGATAGTTCTTGCCGCCGCTCTCGCCGCCCGCCGGGTGCGGGCGTCCGATTACATATCTGATGACGTCACGCCGCGGGTTTCGCGCGTATTTTGATTGTCACAAAAACAATAGCGCGTGGTCATTTTTATGAATCTTTAAAAAATTATTGTGAAGTATTTGAAGGGCTACTGAAAAAAATTTAATGTCATATTATAAGTTAAAATGTAAATATTTCAAAAAAAAATAAAAAAAAATACTGTTCCCAAGCTCATTGTGTAGAATGTGTGTTTTGTATGCCAGCTGTGTAGTTTTTTTTAAACCTCTTAAAACATCTTATTTGTCCAGGAATCTTGTAATAAATTATTATACATTTAAATAGCGATTTCGAAATGAAATGTTGAAAAAAAATTCTACCACAACAGGTGGAAATCGAACCCACATCTTCCGCAATCCGGGCAGCTGCAGATTGCAGAGGCCATAGGTTCGATTCCCTCCTGGGGTAGAAATTTTTTCAATGTTTTATCTTTGAGTTTATTTGAGCTTTTTTAACGCAAATAATCAAACATTACGAAAGTAATAGCGAATTCTTTAAACCATGCACTTTTCTAAAAAAACTCGTATTTTATTGGATTATCTTTGTCTATTTCAATGACACTTTGATTTCAGAACAGAGCCACCATCTGAAGAAGAAATAGCCAAGAATATGGCGGTTGCTGAAATGAAGAAACTGAATGCAGCCAAGATTGAAGAGAAGCGTCTGGCTGAAGGGGGTGCTTTGCCAACACCCGTGGAACGTGGAGCTGAATCTTTCCCCACATATTCGGATTATCATACGGGACATCCTGATAATAATCCTAAAAATAAATAATAATATAAATTACTTAAAATTTACATTTTCGGAGTGTACATACTGTAGATAACATAGTAGATAGTTTATGTTTATGTACATAGAAAGATAGTTTGTGTCTTCATGTTTGAGTTTAACTAAATTTATTTATTTATTAGCAAAAAAATATTTGACAAGTTATTGTTAGTTTGTAGGTACGGTCGGGGTCACTGTCGCTTTACCACTTTGCAGCGATTTTCGTATGAAGCGCACTGACCGCCCGGGTACGTGCCCGTACCAAATAGACGACGTGGTGTGCAAGGGATTTTGACCCTTAAAGCGACGGAGTCCGCCATTGTACGTATGGACCTGGTACGGTACCAACATATGCTGTGATAGTCTTAAATATTAAATTATTTGTATTAAATCAGTTTTGTTTTTTTTTCTGTTTTCATAGACCTTTGTGGTCGAGTGGTTAGCACAGTGTTCGTGACCCCAGCGGGATAATTCCTTCAGATCGGCTTCAAATTACGCACCGATTTAGTTGATAATATGTTTAAATTTGTTAGCAAATACCAAAATTTGTTGATCAATAGTTATCGAGATATCCCATGTTAAAGGGTATCCCGCTGCAGTCACGCTCGACAAAGTTATTTGACCTAAAACGAGCAGGAAAGAGACACGCCCCAAGCAGCAACTGATTCTCTTAAGAAATTGAAGATATCTTGAAGACTAGTAGACTACTTCCAGCCGTTGTCTTGGCTAAGACTATAGTGGCGTTCAAGATATCTTGAAGAAAAGCCCCAAGACCATGGTAAGTATAAATGGGCACATTCT
This sequence comes from Scoparia ambigualis, assembly GCA_963921215.1. NCBI lineage: Eukaryota > Metazoa > Arthropoda > Insecta > Lepidoptera > Crambidae > Scoparia > Scoparia ambigualis. The sequence continues at coordinate 32,275,707 of OY992504.1, forward strand.
TTAGGTAATCACTAAGACAGAGGCAGACTTAAACCCTAATTAAGAGTGTATAGTTTTAAGGATTTCTAAACAAGTACTTTGAGATATCTTGTAGATTGACTTTAGACAAAGAAATAGACTTGAAGATATCTTGAATACCTAGATAAGAGCAATAATTAAATTTTACAGACTATGTTATTTTAACTTAATGAAGAACTATATGAGCAATGATATTATATGTTTATAAGACTGTTTTTACTAAAGAGGATATAATTAAGAAAACATAGGATCTTTACAATGATCTTTAACACTAAATCAACTCTATACCTACGAAGGTTCATGAAAATGACGATTAAATTATTTTAGAAACTAAGTAATTTATATTATGTTTAGAAAAGACCGGTAATGTCGTTTTACGCGTTGGAAATATAAAACGCATTGTGGTTTCTTGTGTAAAATCGATGGATAATGTTTTGAAACAGGAGGGCCTTGAAAAAAACCTAATATGAACAATAAAATATTGGAAAATTGTATTGCATAGAAAAAACTTTGTGGTTAGAAAATAGTATTACATTTTAGGAAGTGTATAGAGTGCCACAAGCGGCACTGTATCTCCATCGGTTAGGGAACCGTAAGTTTTGCGGTATAATAGTGACACCGCCTAAGCTGCCGTAAAGTTTTTGTTAGACAACAGTTTTTGTTTTAATATATCTAGGGACAACAGAAATACTAGCTGCCCTACTCCTGTAGGTCACGTGATAGGTTAGAAATTTAAGACAATCGCGAAGCGCAGCGTAGCGATTGTCTTGAATTTCGAGGTTATTTTTTTATTATACAACAGAAATCTAATTCCATACAAAAATCTTTTGAATATAATGTCGTCTGAACATTATGACAAATAAAAAATATGTTAAGGTTCCCGAACCGATTGAGATAGAATGCCGCTTGTGGCACCTATACGCTTCGTACTAGGATGCCGTCAAATTACGGCATCGTAACCGATCGTACTATGTTGCCGCCTTTGACTATATTCATGTCTAGACGGAGCGTCGCGGTACAAACGCTTCTCAAAATCCGCCCGGTTTTTGTATTGAATTTGAAATGTGCGTGACAGCCGCGTATCTGACACTAGCGCGAATGGTTGCCAGCGAATGCCTAATTTCCGATAAAGTAGGGAACTAGGGTTGCCAGGTGAGTCGCGAAAAAATACCAGACAACCCCAAACGGGGGAGGGGAACTAGGTCGAACAAAATAGGTTTGAGGGATTTCATATGCCTACTTTTGTAGGCGCTTGTGACCAGTAGTACCGACTTTCCTCAAAATACCGGACTTGGTTCTGTCCGGTATGACCATTTATTTTTTACCGGACAGGCCTCGAAAATACCGGACTGTACGCTTAATCTGGCAACCCTATGCGTGACAGCCGCGTATCTGACACTAGCGCGAATGGTTGCCTGCGAATGCCTAATTTCCGATAAAGTAGGGAAACAATATTTATGCACATTAAACTTTTATAATGATTCATAACTTAACATAACTTTTTAAATTAGGTATGTCTATCGTATATGTAAGTATAACGCATAAAAGAAGCTGGTGTGTTTAGAAAGAATGGATGATTGAAGGCGAGGGCGAGTACAATAAAATAATGCGCTAATGGAAGCCTGTGTGCGTGTGATATGTTTGTAATAGGGACGAAATAGAAGCAACAGGCAGGATGATTTACATTTATTTATTATTATTATATCCTTTATTGCACAGAAACACATTAACAAAAGTGACAAGAGACATTGTATGCAAAGGTGGACTTATCTCTAAAAGAGATCTCTTCCAGTCAACCCATAGAGTGTGCGAGAAAATGTTAGAGGGGTGACACAAAGTGCAACAAAAAAAAAGACAAAATTACCTAGACCTATAAATATATTATTATAGAATATGTAATACTAATACTATACTGGCACACAAATTAAACAACTGCACAAATAAAATAAAAATAAAATACATAACAAAGAATAAACTTACATAATATATGTACTTATATAATATATATAAATAATAATATAATAGGTATGTATATAATATATATGACCATGTTAAAGGTACTATTTGTCTAAGAAAGTGCTCTTTAAGCTTAATTTTAAAGGAGTTTATAGAGGGACAATCTTGAATGGATTTGGGTAGTCTATTCCATAGCTGTGCGGCTTTTACAGTAAATGAATGGAGGGAAAAGTTGGTATTGCTGGTCGGCAGTTTAAGCACCTTAGTGATACACGACCGCCGCCCGCGGGAAGGGATGGGGAGATAGCGGAACCGGGAACGAAGATAGTTAGGAGAGTTAGGGTCATTGAGGATTTTGAATAAGGTGCAAAGAATGTGCATGTCACGACGATCACGAATTGGGAGCCACTTTAACTCCGCGCCAAAGTGTGACACGTGATTATACTTACGCAGGCCGTAGATGAAGCGAATGGCCAGATTTTGCAGACGCTCTAGTTTATTAAGCTGTTCTTGAGTTACATCTAAATAGCAGACGTCGGCGTAGTCGAGAAGAGGGAGCAGAAGGGATTGCACAAGCATAATTTTAGTTTTGAAAGGGAGAAAATATTGAAGGCGTTTGAGGGAGTGAAAAGAGTAATGCATTTTCTTGCTTACATCCGCAATATGTGGCGACCAAGCCATATTGCAGTCCATAGTTAACCCTAAATTTTTAACTTTATTAGTTAATTCAATAGTCGTATCATTATATGTAAGCGGAGGAAGCGTGCCCCAATATATCCTGCCTCTTAACCTGCTGCTGCCGACAATCATGGCCTGCGATTTGGCTGGATTAACAATGAGACCGAAAGATTTAGCCCATCCATGTACAGCAGCAAGATCCCCATTTAAAGCTTCGATCGCATCTGTAGCCTCGGAAATATTAAAGTGTCTATAGATCTGAAGGTCATCAGCATATAGGTGAAAAGAGGAAGAGATAGCAAGAGAAATTGGATTGATAAAAATAGAGAATATTTAACATACATTTAATACTTAATCAAAATTGATTTTTTAATTAGAAATTTAAATATTTTAAATTAAAATCAAAACAATTAATGGCGTTCTCTTTGTATTTGTTTCTTAAATAACTTTCGTTTGGATGTTACATCATTTTTCATGTTCTCTAATTTCTTATTATGTTGAAACCTTGTATTTAAATATTTCGACAACGACTTCTTTCTACCGGATCAGTTGGAAATCATAAAATTAAAATGTTTGCTATGTGGTCGAAAATCCGTGTCCAATAGTTTACCTACATGAGACGAGAAATATTGACCTTTTAGAGGCACAAACATACACCCGCACTTTCTCAAACATCGTCATCATCATCATCATCATCAGCCTATAAACGTCCCACTGCTGGGCGCAGGCTTCCCACGTGGAGATAGCACGTGGGAATATTGGGCCAAAACCCACCACGCTGGCCCAATGCGTGTTGGTGGGTTTAACCAACTGTCATCTTACGACAACAAACGGGACCAACGGCTTAACGTGCCTTTCGAAGCACGGAGGCTCGAGATGTTTTAAATTTGGTCACCCATCCAGTGACCCGGCATTGCGAAAGTTGCTTAGCGGGCAAGATCGCTAGCCGAACGTGCTTGCCGATGCGCCATCGAGCTCTGAAACATACATACTACCATCCCCTATATACATATACTTAAACACACACTTCTTACATAAATACTTACGTACATTCCATTTCAAACATAATTTTTTTTTATTCGTTCGAATATCGATACGATACCATACCACAATAACAATTTATAATAATAGTATTATAAAATATTACAGTAGGTATTATATTTATTCTTGTTTTAGAACGGAACCTATAATCCAGCCAAATTCGATGACGAATGTTTGTAAACAGATTACTGTTATACCTAGTTGTAGCAGGATTTTACTTTTTCTTGAATTCACAAGAAAACAGTTAACTATTGTGTCTTTCTTTCAAAAAACAGTAAAGTCCTACTGAAAATAGACATTTGCACAAATGACAGTAATATGTTTATAAACATTCGGCATCGAATAGGAACCGTGACATTTATTCACGCTCTTATAAATCAGACATTAGTTTAAAAAAAACTTTGAAAGCGTTCCAATAATAATTATATTTAATGTATTTACTTTATTTACAACAATACCATGTATAAATACTAACTTACAAGACTGAGTATTTTTTATCATACTTATTATATTTACTACAAGGTTTCAACATAATAAGAAATTAGAGAACATGAAAAATGATGTAACATCCAAACGAAAGTTATTTTAGAAACAAATACAAAGAGAACGCCATTAATTGTTTTGATTTTAATTTAAAATATTTAAATTTCTAATTAAAAAATCAATTTTGATTAAGTATTAAATGTAAATCATCCTGCCTGTTGCTTCTATTTCGTCCCTATTACAAACATATCACACGCACACAGGCTTCCATTAGCGCATTATTTTATTGTACTCGCCCTCGCCTTCAATCATCCATTCTTTCTTAACACACCAGCTTCTTTTATGTGTTATACTTACATATACGATAGACATACCTAATTTAAAAAGTTATGTTAAGTTATGAATCATTTTAAAATTATATTGTGCATAAATATTTTTTCCCTACTTTATCGGAAATTAGTCATTTGCTGGCAACCATTCGCGCTAGTGTCAGATACGCGGCTGTCACGCACATTTCAAATTCAATACAAAAACCGGGCGGATTTTGAGAAGCGTTTGTACCGCGATGCTCCGTCTAGACAATGACATGTATATAGTCAAAGGATGTCGTTAGTTCATTTCTGAATATTTTTTGTTAAACATAGCTCATAATGGCGTTAATTCTAATTTGTCTTAACGTAGCAAGAGTTTAGAAGATTTTAAATTTGTAAGTTTAGCTAAGAAAGAGTTAAGTCAAGTTATACTTTAGGTACATAGTATTAGTTTAGAAACATTAGACTTAACTTACACTTAAAAAAGTCTTGGTGAAGTATTACTTAAGTGATAGTTTTATTTAGTTAACACCAGATAGTTTTCTGTAGTTTTCATTCTGTCTTAGTCTTGCTAAGTTATTGGTGTTGTTATTCATTAAAGAACAATTCATTTATTAAGCGGCGGTTTTCTTAGTGCGAGAAATATCTGCAATATCATTTGCCGACCATTTTGTGCGATATCCACGGAAAGCCCATCACGCCAACCTAATCCATAAACCAACACCTCTTCTTAATTCTCAAATCTATGAGATGGAGGGAATCACTAACGGGGAAATCTAAAATCATGTCTATTGGCACAATGATTGGCAGTTGTGTTAAAATAGTATCTCTTCTATGATGATCCTCATGTATTTTGTTTCGGAAACCTTCGTTTGTTCCATCAGGAAAATCACGCCTGGGATACACATTGCAACGAGATTTGTACGACTACCTATTCGCCAACAGCAGTTTACTTGGGACATCCATTTTGACTGTTATAATTAGCTATATTTTTTATGAAGGCCCTGGCTGGCGAATCACATATCGCACATGACAACATGTACAGTCATAACTCAAAATTAGACATTTCGAGTAAAAGCGATTTGAAAGTTCAAAAAATCATAGAAGCAAAACTATTGAAGTTACGTAAATGATTGAAAACGAAAAAATATTATTTAGGGATTGCTTTTATCATTTAAATAATAAAAACGTAAAAAATCCGTGTTAAAATATTATTTTTTTCTTGTTAAAATAAACGTTCGTATTTATGACTCTATTTCCTGCGTTTTAATGAAAAATTTCGTTTTAAGCCTCTCTTTCCAGTTCAAATCCACCAATTACAGAAAATTATCGTAGTATTAAATAAAATGTGACCATATTACGTTTCTTCTTTTTTTAAAGTTTACCAATTGCTATTGTATTATCTCAGTCAAGTTTATTAAGTATAGCAAAATTCCATAAAAAATAAGATTTTCATCAGGAATAATAAAAATTGTGATCATAATTAACCATAAAAATTATATAATAGGTATGAGGTAATTCAGATATTGTTAAATCTTTTCTCTTAGAAAAGCAAATATGAGATAATTATGTTGGTACTGTATCCATTTGGTAATATCACAATAATCTTAGATATGTAATAGTTAGGCAATCTACGTATACCTACAACAAAATTTATTGTAAGTAATAATTTTAGTCTAAACTTTAAGTCATCATTCATAAGTGGAATTGGCGAGCGGCTAGTGCGTCTTCCTTCGAGTACGCGTGCGTTCTGGTCTCTCGTCAAAGCTATCTTAGGAAATTTTTGTGAGCCGTCCATTTCACTAGACCGATGACGGCCTGGACCATGCTGCAAAGGAGAAAGCCGATTTCTTGGGCACTTTTATCGCATCAAACTCGACCTTGGACGATGGGAAAAACTCTCCACCAACTATACCGCATTGCGCTTGTTCAATGCCAAACGTTCGGTTCCTACAAAGATCAGTTCGTAAGGCTATTTTTCTCTTGATATCCATAAGTCGAATGGGCCTGATGCAGTTCCTCCCATTGTGCTTCGGACATGTGCTCCTGAGTTGGCGCCGGTTCTAACGCGCCTATTCCGGCTCTCTTACACTACTGGCATTGTCCCCAACTCTTGGAAGACAGCCCTTGTCCACCCGATTCCCAAGAAAGGCGATCGCTCAGATCTGTCCAACTACATGCCAATAGATTACCTCTCTGCCGCTCTCCAAAGTAATGGAGTCCATTACAAACTGCCAACTCTTAAGGTACCCAGAAGAGAACCATCTACTAAGTGATCGCCAGTATAGTTTTCGTCGCGGTCGTTCGGCTGGTGATCTTTTGTATCTTACTCACCGATGGGCGAAGGCAGTCGAGAGTAAAGAGGAGGCACTGGCAGTTAGCTTGAACGAAGCGAAAGCCTTTGACAGGGTATGGGCACAGGGCTCTTCTCTCTAAACTTCCATCATACGGGCTTCCTGGGAAATTGTGTTCATGCGTTGTCAGCTTTCTTTCAGGGCATAGCATCAGAGTCGTAGTCGACGGTTTGTGCTCTGACATGTAGCCTGTGAATGCTCGAGTCCTGCAGGGGTATGTGTTATCCCCTACTACTCATAAATAACAACAGCAATCATTGCTATGCGGACACAGTACTGGGGATACGCTCTACACCGGACGAGCTAAGATTTCTCTAGAAAGCGTCATCGAGAACCGGAATAAACTTGTGTCTGAAACCGAGAACATGTTAAGTCATGTCTCGAATTAGGGCCGACATAACCTAGTCCACTTTAACCCCTCCAAAACACAAGTTTGCGCATTTACCGCGAAAAAGCATCCCTTCGTTGTACCTCTGAACTTTGACGGAGCTAACCTTGATACCAATCCGCCTATTGGGATCCTTGGCGTCGATATTTCGAGTGACGTTCAGTTTCGAGGTCACTTTGAAGGTAAAGCTAAATAATCTTCGAAAAAGCTGGGTGTGCTTTATAGAGCGGGTTAGTATTTCACGCCGGCCGACCGTTTACCACTGTACAAAGCACAGGTCAGGCCGCATTATGGAATACTGCTCCTATCTTTGGGCTGGAGCACCCCGGTACCAACTCCTTCCATTTGACCGCATTCAACGCAGAGCTGCTCGAATTGTCGACGACGTGGTTATTTCAGATCGACTCGACCCACTGGTCCTTCGGAGAGACGTTGCGTCTCTCTGGATATTGTACCGCATATATCATGGTAGTGTTCTGAGGAATGTTCGGCTTCATCCCTGCCGTTGATTTCCTTCACCGCACTACACGTCATCGACTGTCATTCCTCCCGCATCATCTTGATGGATGGCGGTCGACTACTGTGCGTTTTTCCATGGAATTTCTTGCCTCGAACTTCAGTGTTGTTGAACCAGCTCTCGGCGGCGGTATTTCTGGACTGTTTATACAACTTAGGGATCTTCAAGAAACGAGCCCATTCCTTCCTTAAAGGCCGGCAACGCGTCTGCGATTTCTCTGGTTTTGCGGGTGTCCATGGGCGGCGGTGATTACTCTCCATTAGGTGACCCGCTTATTCGTTTGCCTCCATCTCTCATATGAAATAAAAAAAAATCCAACTTGTAACTGTAGGATTATAAACCTGTTATGAAGTATAACAATACGTGCGTCCGCGTTTAAAATGAGTTTCCTGAGACAAACGAAGGAAATAACTTTGTAGGTACTATTGATATTAATATTTTAACACTATTTTTACGTAGTGGTTAGATATTATTCAATAAAAAGTAGTTCCACGTGAGGTAAAAATAATGCAGCCTTATATTAATGGAAAATAAACAAAATCAGATCAGTAGTTCTCTTAAAACATAATTTTATCACCAAACACTTTACCTCTTAATACAATGTTGATTTAGCTAAAATATGAACAACAGAAAATTTTAAACTGTCCTAACAAAGACGATACACATGAAAACATATTGTTAGAAAAGTGAATACAGTCATAACACGAAAGTTTTGATCGACAAACAGTCATAAAACCAATAATACAAAACGTACCTAAAAAACATGCAGAAATTAAAAAGTCAAAACCGTATTAACCCAAAATAATACACAGCACTATGATAATTTATAATGAGTCAACATAGTCATATCTCAAAAGTGTCTTTTTAGACTTTTTTACCTCGGTCAAATTACCACTTTGGCGGCGTATTATTTGATTTACGCGCCCAGCGGCGAGTGCGTCTCGAACGGCGCCGGAGCTCTTCTTACTAAGAAAGTACGGTGTTGCCTGGCGCAAGGGGCGAGTTCGGGGCAAGTCCCGGCCTAGTAAGTAAGAAACTACACTGGGCCCTGATTCTGTATCGCAATCTATAGATTCCACACCTAAACCTTACCGCGCACAAACGTCAAATGCATATGTTTTTGGGAAGATATCGTAACTTTTTAAGGAATTAACGTGGTTTTGAAACAAGGAATCGTTACAGAATAAGGGCCCTGTTGCCTTGCGCAACTACTATCGAGTGCCACGGTAGTCAATAAATTGTTTTATGTTCATAACTCTTACAAACATTGACTTTTTTATATGAGTGTCTTGTCAGTACGTAGATTAAAAATTACTTACTTGATCCTTAGGTAATCTTAAGTCAATTCGGTCATTTTTTGAGTTATGACTGTACATGTTGTCATGTGCGATATAAATGATCCTACTTTTAATGTTATCAAATAACCGTTTATATGAATTCCATTTTGTTAAATTTCTTTCAATTCAGTTACAAAAGCTTTTAGAGATTCATTAGGCTGAGGTTTTCCGATACCACAATATATACCAATGGTCATTACAGGCACAGTATTCATCTCGTGAACATTACATAAAATAGGCCAGAACTCTATTTTAGAACTCTTGTATGTGGGTAAATCCATATTTATATTATTTTTGTCCAGATCTTTAAAATAATGTAAAATATTGTTAGTCAGGCTATTATGCCAATATTCGCCACTGCCGCAAGATTTAATACCTATCTACAGACTTAACTGTCTTCAGCAGAAGTGTTCTAGCATCTTTTGGTAAAACACCTGGCTCACGTAAGTTCAGAATCTGCAATAATCCATTGATAGCTGTATGTGGTATATAGTTATCAATAGACCAGCTTCTCAATTGGTCTTTGAAAAAAAAGTCCCGGTTATATGTCGATGCATGGCAATCAGAATCACTATTAGTTACTATGAAAATTTTTCAATTTCCGAATTTTCCGCGGTACCTTCTTCCTCGTGGTCTACAGCTGTTCCCGACTGTTACAGTTACCGACGCTGATGTTGAAGACATTGCGCTGTTAACATTTGCAACACTTACACTCGCGTTGTTATCTACTCTTTTATATTTGTTAACTCGCCGACGAAAAGAACCAGTTCTTTTAATTTTATTAACTCTGTCCATTTTTGCTTGATCCTGTTTTATAGAAATCGCCCCGTTAAGTGTATTTTTTCTCAGAGTGTACTAATTCAAGTAATGAAGTAGTTAAATTAGTGTTCAGAAATCTATTAGTAGGACAAGACTAGTTATTGAATAGTCTTAAAAAAGTCTTAAGTAAATCGATCAATTCTTTATTTACTTTGCAAGATTTAAATAATACTTCATCATTTCTATTTAGTATTAAGTAAGCATACAAATAATCTTAGTTTAGTAAAATAAGTTTTTTTTAGCACTTGATAAAGAATACCTATCAAGTCTTAAAGAAAAAAATGTCTTTTCCAAGTCTATTTGGTTTTAGCTTAAGCATAAATTAAGATAGAGTTAAGACAAGTAAGATTTAACCATTAATGCCAATTGCTACTTGGGGCTACTGATATACACACATCAAAAGTGTCTAGGGATCAACATATATTTTTGCAATAACTTTTCTCCTGATTGATATTAATTAAAATTTTCTTTAAGGATTCATCAAATAAAGTGTTTTCGTTTGTCTACAGTAACGATAAACCAAGTCACCTTTGCATTAATAAAGAAATTTGCCATTTTCCTAATAAAGGGATTTTTGACATTTGAACCACTAACATTAAAGTTCGAAAAAAAGACTGAAATAACAGTTTTCTTTAAAATTTTATTGGGTAACTTAAACAATTAATAATCCGTGTTTCTACCGCGAACACTAACAACACAAGAACATCGGTTTGGCATACTCAAAATGAGTTCATCAAAATCACGCTGTGGAATGGCCGCCCACGTTCGTTGCAACAACAAAAAAAGGTGTTCTTGCGACTGGATACTCTCCATATTCGGCAGAGCTCTTCTCTGTAGCATATCCCATGCATGCTCAATCGGGTTCAAGTCTGGCGACTGAGCAGGCCAGGGCATGACATTGATGTTAGCTGCGGCGAGAGTCTGTCTTACAACTCTTGCGGTGTGCGGTCGTGCATTATCATGCATTAACTGAAATAAGGGACCGATTTGCACTTGTAGAGGAACGATGACGTCTGATACAATCGTCTCAGCATAAATTTGAGCGTTGAGGTTGCCTCTGATCCAAATCAACTCAGTTCTTCCGCCGATCCAAATACCCGCCCATACCATGATGGTTCCACCACTATAAGGATGGACTTCCTGGCAGGATTTTAATCGCTGTTGGCGTCCAGGGGTTCTCCAGTGTCGTATACGTCTTGTATCCGGTCTCATACCAAAACGAGACTCATCAGAAAAGCACACGAAACGCCATTGTTCTTCTGCCCAATTTCTGTGTTCAAGAGCCCATTGATATCGAATCCTACGATTGTGCATTGCTATAGGTGGTACCCTTAGCGGTCTTCGGGAATGAAGGTTCACTTCATGCAAGCGGTTTCTGACTGTTTGGTCGCTAATTAAGTTCCCTGAAGAGTGATGAAGCCTCACGGCTAACATCATGGCGGTTATTGTTTGAGCTCTTCGAGTTGTGATTTGAATGTATCGGTCTTGTCTCCGTGTGGTGCAGCGATACCTTCCTCCATGGCGCTCAGCCACGGTACCAGTGCTTCGGTAACGTGTCCAAAGTCGACTGATAACACTCTGACTTGTATTCAGAGCTAAAGCCACAGTACGTTGCCGGAAACCAGCTTCTATCATTCCCACGGCTCTGAGCATTTCTTCCCTGCTTAAATGACGTCGCCGCTCCATAATAACGTTGGTTTTAATCAGTAGTAGGGAAACAGTAGCACTAATAATGTCTTCAATGCGTTGTATGTTTTTATAGGGAAAATATTGACAGCTGATTTTCATCTTTTACTAGAAATTGATTGAAAGTTCCTGTTTCAAATTATAAAATGCACCAAAAAGGATCCATATAAATTTATAAAATCATAAATTTATTACAAAGCCACATCTCAATCTCAAGAAATCCGCATAAAAATGCTTGATCCCTAGACACTTTTGATGTGTGTAGTTATTGTGCTAAGTTTTTGTTGATTCAATTACTTACGAATCCATCAGTGAAAATTCCAGGATTCTAATACCTTCTGTAGTTACCGAGTAATCAAATAAGTACCTACTTTTCGTCAAAATTCCTCTGAAAAGTAAGTTTTAGTTGAGGTACTTCTAAGAAAAAAAGGCTACATTCATCAAATTAATGGAAGATTTTGTTGACTCTGAGAGAAAATTTGTAAGACAAAAACGAGAACTCTATAGCTACAGAAAGTATATCCTGAGATATAACGCTAATTATGGTTATCCCGCTGGAGTCACGGTGTTGATACCTAAACATGGTTTTTCCACAGGAATGGAGCAAGTAGGTAGCGAGTTTATGACTATAGCCAAGATTTTGTTGATGTAAAAATCTAACCAGTTCCTACTTTTCAGTTTCCTAGTATTTGTGTACCTACGCCTGGCGTACTCACCATGGAATTCTGTTATTTCAAGAATGCCAAAAAACTGTACCCAAAAAGTACTAAATAGTGCCCAAAGGAAATAAATAGTACCCATATGGTTAAAAAGTTATAGACGTAGTTTGGTGAGGAAGCCAGGCGTAGGTTACGTTACGCCTAGCGTACCTATATACTCACCTCAGTTTGGGAAATCTGAGTAAGCTACAACTATAATATTAGTATGTCAAAAAACTGTACCTTATTAAGTAGTACCAAATAGTGCCCAAAGGAAATAAATAGTATCCACCTTTATAGTTAAAAAGTTATAGACATAGTTTGGTGAGGAAGCCAGGCGTAGGTTCTACTACGTACCTAGTAGGTACTATTATTTATTTTGTGTTTCTACGCCTAACGTACCTACTCACCTCGTTACGCGAAAACAGAACCAGCAATAGCTCCTATTTCCATGTCAATAAATAGTAGGTAGGTACCGGAAATAGTACCCTTTAAGAGTGTAATTGTTATTTGACTTTTACACTAGAAAGTCATTTAATTTGATAGCAAACTTGTACATACAAAAATTACGTGTGGTACAGTCGAGCACAGTGAATGGTAAAATATTATTTTTAATTACCAAAGGAATTGAGATTGGAATAACTATGGAATAATAGATTTTATTCGTATTTTAAACATCAGAAAAATAGTAGTTGTTTCGTTTATAACTATATAAAACACATTTTACCTTATAGCCTGTTTATTTATTATAAATAAATTTTCAGTAAATTTTTACTTTAATTTATTGTGCTAACTAACGTTACTCTCGAGAAAAAAAATTTTGCTAATATCTTCCGAATACAACTGCAAACCGTCCGAAGTTACCCCAACGCACCTTACGCGACACAGTAAAACACTTTATACAGTCGTTCGTTCTACGATTCATAAAAAACATTAACGTATTTCTGTAGATAAGTATACATAATATATTCAAACTGAGTAGGTACCTACCTAGCTAATGAAATATCAACTGCAAATCGACATGAACATAAAATGCTAGAAATATACTAGGTATAATAGGCTAGGTAGGTAGTTACTTACTCATTTAAAGATCACTTTCACATTACAATGAAACAAAATTTAAAAGTTTTCTCCATTAATTGTTTCACAAATTAACTATTCGCAAACTTTTGCGGTGGCAAGGCAAAGTAAACAACTAAAAAATCGGTTCCCGAAAACTATGCTTTCCCATTCCCACCGCGGCGTCAAGCAAATGGTTGTGTATTGCAATATTGGTCTTTAGCACTTTCTTAATACAGGTCAGTTTGTAAGTAATTAAAGTAAGAAGTGTGATAAGCGCCATCTATTGTAACTTGTTCATACCTAAGATGCATCGCTGTCGCGCGTCGATAAGTTGCACTATGATCAACAAAAGTAACACAATATTGAACTTTCAATTTCAGACAGAAGATAAATAGTTCCTACGCAGGTGCTCTTTACCTTATGAAATCCGGCAAAAAATACGATAGTCAATATTTTGGAAAACATGGATCTTATTTATAAGAAAAATAATTATAATCAATAACATAACTAATATTAAACTTATGTATGGTAGGTATATATGCGTAACGAGGATGCATATACACCTTTTATTTCAACAAAACTAAAAGTAATATGTAGTAGTTAGGTACCTACATAATATGTGATAATATTAAAATTATTATGAGTTCGCCTGTACCTCATGTCAACGTATGTAGAAGTTTGCTATCAAATTTAATGACTTTCTAGTGTAAAAGTCAAATAACAATTACACTCATAGAGGGTAGGTACTATTTCCGGTACTATTTATTGAGATAGAAGCCATTGCTGGTTCTGTTTTTCGCAACGAGGTGAGTACGCTAGGCGTAGAACCTACGCCTAGCGTACTGTTATATATATATCCCTACAATAGTACTCACCAAACTATGTCAATAACTTTTTAACTATAAAGGTACAATTTATTTCCTTTGGGCACTATTTGGTACTATTTGGGTACAGTTTTTGGAAATACTAATTATAGTTGTAGCTTGCTCAGATTTCCCAAACTGAGGTGAGTACCTACGCTAGGCGTAACCTACGCCTGGCTTGAAGGTATTTTTTATCTGATAGTTAATACTTAATAACTTCACAAACATTCCTCGTTATGCACAAATGAAAAAAATAGATATCTTAAAGCTAGCGCTTAAGATTCAATAATAAATTAATTTGTTTACGCTCACACCAATTATCTACAGTCTAGATAGGTCTAGATTCTAGACCAAGATGAGAAGGTATTCTTTTGAAACTCGTTATGGTAAGATAACGGGTAAATATACATAAACATAGAAAAAACACCCAGACCCGAAATCAATTTAGAAACACAACAGATTTTCTCTAAATTGACCCGACCGGCAATTGAACCCGGGACGTCCCACTGCTGGGCACAGGCAGTGGCGTGCCTAGGGCTTCGGATTGGGGCAAGCCAGGAAACCTGAAGTTCCTAATCTTGCTACCTAGGTACAATGTTGGTGCCCATTTGTGACACTAGTCACATTTTTTACTTAAATCGTCATAGGCCGTGGCATTCCAAACGTTCTTGTCGTATGTAAAAAAACAGCCTATTACCTTCTATTACATCTTGAAGGTAATTTTTGTGAGAACTTTTAGAAAAAATAAATTACTTGGGCCAGTTTTGGCGTTCTTTATCTCAGAAACAAAAATACATTTACAGTATTTACTTATTGAATAGTGTAAAATAGCTATTGGCATAGTACGTAGCGGCCTCGCTTTTTGTAAATTTTGCTTAACTTTTTATTTAAACCCAAAATTGCAGAGAAAGATTTTCATAAATTGCGCGAGGGCACTTTTTTGAGCTCCTGGGTTGAACTACTATTATAAACAAATGAAATAAAAAATGAGAATGTTATCTCGTCGTATAATGCGTAGCGGCCACGGAATTTTTAAATATTATTGATTTTATATAGAAAAAAAATGTTATTCAAAAACAAAAAAACTTCGAAAATCGCGTTAAGGCAACTGTGAATTTCTGTTATCTACAATAATATTATTGAGTAAAATTTATACCAGAATAATTGTTACTTCATGAGGAATAAAATAAAAATGTTATAGTGAATTTATTATCCTATTTCGATGAAAACTATAAATACAAATAAGTACAAAATTACTACAAAATGCGATGCGCCGGACGTCCGAACTCAGCTTATTCTCGCAGAGTGGAGATTCGTAATATTAAGCATGCATTTATTATCCTACTTCGATAAAAACAACTGGAATATTACTACAAAATGCGAAAATGGGCATTTTGCGCGGAAATCACAGTCGATATGTAAGCCTCTACACTTTTTACTTACTACACTTTTTACTTTACTTACACACAGAGTTTTTTACATAGACCTATTATAATTTATGCCCTAGATGACTTTTAATAGTTTGCGAAATACATAATCATGTGTGATGTTCAAAGAATTTATTTACCTCTACCTTTCGTATGCCAATCATCAACACGTTTAAGTACACATTTGTTTGCAACACATCACATGCCCACCCAACACAATATCTAAGTTCGTCACAGAGACCAATAAAGCGACGAACTGAACTCAGAACACATTTTTATCACAAATTACGAAAACACTTGTTACTTAGCGATGTGTAACTCAGGAGTGACAAACGCAAAAGATATAGTATCCCAGGCAAGGAGTGATTAACTCCGTATATCCCTTTAACTCCAATTATATCTTTATATCCATGTAGCTAAGATGTATTTTGGTCAAAACTCATTGTGTAGAATAGAAAGAAACAAAGATGTGTCTAGGTTGTGAGTAAAAAAGAGATAGAATATTTCGCCCGCGCATGCCTAGTGCGAGTTATTTAGTTATATTATACGGTAGTTTTGCTAAGGTAAATAAATCTTTCACGCAGTAAGGCATAATTTCACTGGTAAGGAATTTAAAAAATTCGGTTTGTTTAAAGATTAACAAAAATATATTTTACACATACATCAGTTAACTTTCCACCAATAGTAATAATTAATTACCA
Organism: Scoparia ambigualis; assembly: GCA_963921215.1. Taxonomy (NCBI): domain Eukaryota; kingdom Metazoa; phylum Arthropoda; class Insecta; order Lepidoptera; family Crambidae; genus Scoparia; species Scoparia ambigualis. The sequence goes on from OY992504.1 coordinate 32,292,046, forward strand.
GCTAAATAAATTATCGAACAAAGAGAGTAAGTACAGACGTAACAACTAGCATGAACAAAAAAAGAAGAATCTAAACAATTACAAATAAAATTAATAAACTCACTTGCTTCTTAAATTGAGAAGCAGAGGCGTGGAAAATATATATGGTTGTTCTAATTCTCTTTCTTGTCGTACGCATATTCAACTAAGTTAATCTTTAACTCCCTAGCTCATTTCGTTCATATCTGAGCCAGGGAGTTAAAGAGTTAAAGATATAAAAGAGTGATGTAACTCTTTAGATATAAAAGATGTAATCACTCTTTTCTTAACAGTGAGTTATTCTGCGCATCGCTATTGTTACTTAAAAACAATCGCTCAAACAAAGTGAAGTGTGATATAACAACAACAATAACAATGAAATAAGTCAAAAAATGGCTGGCTGCTGCCTGTGGCTGCTGCACATCACAATCGCGTATTAACGCTCGCCTCTGATTGGTTCGCCCGAGCTCAAGGTGTCGTCGGTCGCCTCTGATTGGTTCGCCCGCGTTGAAGTTGCACGTGATTCGGTAGAAATAAAGCCTGATTTGGAGAAGGCCTTACTTGCGAACTTCATAACGCAAGCTGGCTTTGACGAAGAGTATGAATTTCTCATAGAATCTATACATACTTACGCAGTATTATGTTTATAGAGTAGCAATTTTGTTAAAGTTAGAAGAGAGCGGATATACTTTAAATCCGAAGCCCGGTTGCAAGCCAACTTGTGCGAGAGAGATGTAAAGCATCGCACGATTTATAAGCAGCTTTATGCGATTTGTTTGGTGATTCTTAATATGAGAAACTTTTATAATTGATAATTTGAATGTTGATGAAAGAAACTTAAGAATGGTAAAAAATATTAAGTGATTTTAATAATTGAGTTTTACCATAGTGATATTGAGTTTTTGTTAGGGCAAGCCGGGCTTTTCGGCTTGTATGAAGGTACCGCCACTGGGCACAGGCCTCCCACGTTTATTATTGTATGAGGGTAGGTAATATAGAATTTATAGTGAAGCAGTTACAGTACGTTTAAGAAGAAAGACAAATGTTAAAATATTACCTATTACCTACCCTATCATATAGTACCTATAATAGTTACTTTAAAATGCAATTTTTTTTATTTGAAGCTCAGCAAATGACTGGACTCACCTGATGTTAAGTGGAAGGTGGAATTCTCACCAAACTATGTCTATAACTTTTTAACATAGGGGTACTATTTATTTCCTTTGGGCACTATTTGGTACTATTTGGGTACTTACAGTTTTTTGGCATTCTTGAAATAACAGAATTTTATGGTGAGTACGCCAGGCGTAGGCATATTTTAGGAGAAATTAAAGTTTATGGGCCATTTTCAAATTCTCTGCAGGTAACCCTAACTATGTTTAATTTTCTTTGGATAAATTCCGAAAATACTGCAAATGTAAAGTAAATAAATGCAAAAGAACTGTTAAATTAAGCATCGAAAATGAAAAATAATAATCTAATTTAATATTTTTGTACTTTGTTTATAGTACTAATCTGCAATAAACAAGAAACTCACATAGAGTTGATAGAGTAAACAAGTTAACTAAGGAGACTAACAACTACTTACCTATGTATATTTAAGAATAAAAGAATAGAATAGAATAGTAGGTAGTCTTTGCTTCGAACCTTCAAACATCATTATAGCATCGAACCATCGAAGCAGCGCCACCTGGTGAAAAACGAGGTAAGTAAAAATTTTGGTTTATGTACAATAGGTACTTCAAATCGTTTGAGTAATCGAACGGTGATTATAACTGGCATTATGCACACTTGACTGCAAAACTCACGGTCTTTGATTCGATTCCGCAAATGACATTGTTTTAGCAAACATTTCAATTTATTGTTACCATTGTAGTAATCTATACCACAGTACCTACCTATCCTATCCTATATTCAGGTAGTATATAATTAGGCACCTATAATAATACTATACTATACCTACTAATTTACATATTTCATGAGAATGTAAAGTAAAGGGTTTATCCTCTATGAACTTTGACTAAAATAAATATTTAATTAGGTATACTTCATTGTAGGTACTTAATTCACTCTTACCTATCTGCTATTATCTGTGATATTTGCTTAGAAAACAATTTCATTGCTTTACCGTTTAACTATATACTTATATCTTATTTACTCATGGTTCGAACACGTGGAATAACATAATAAAATAACAGTGAGACAGGATTACTAAATAGGTATCTACAGTCAAGTGCAAAACAGGTTTCCACTTTTAACACTTAGTACCTTCTACCTATGCTACGAAGCGTTATTTTCTTAGTAATAAAAATGACAACTGCTACAAATCGCTACACCAACTGATAGTGTTTTCGTCAACTTCTGAACTTGATTACAGGTTTATATAATCTCTAATTTTTATGGTTCCTACGCCCATAAAGTTAAAAAGGAGGCCATGAGCATAAAAGTATGTATCTCAGATCTCTCTGTAATCTGGAGTTAATTTGCATTTGATAAGATTACAAATTGTGGTACTTAACTAATGGTATTATATTAAAAAGTTTAACTAGGTACCTACTTAAGACTTTTATTATTTATTAGCTGTGTGTAAAAATCCATAGACTATACGTCACGTTACGTGTGATTCTGAAGAATATCTATCAAAAAGAAACATGTACCTAGTAGATATACTATCGATTGATAATTCTGTATCTAAGCACTACGGCTTAGTCAAAAACACAAGGTTCAACAGTTATTTGATAGTATCTATTTTTTTTTTATTTCACAACGTGAAGGTATTTTTTATCTGATACGTTAAGACTTAAAAACTTCACAAACATTCCTCGTTATGCACAAATAAAAAAAATAGATATCTTAAAGCTAGCGCTTAAGATTCAATATTAAATTAATTTGTTTACGCTCACACCAATTATCTAGAGTCTAGATTCTAGACCAAGAGGAGAAGGTATTCTTTTGAAACTCGTTATGGTAAGATAACGGGTAAATATACATAAACATAGAAAAAACACCCAGACCCGAAATCAATTTAGAAACACAACTGTAAGCAATACTAATTATAAAACCTTTATTAAAATATTTGTAGGTATAATATATAAATTGCTACATTTCAATTTAAATCGTTAATAAGTCATTGCACAGATACTTCGTTAATTCGCTGAGTAAATCAACGTCACAACCGCCCCCACTTTGCTAAAGGACAAAGTGGGGTAGTCAACTTTCGGGCCGAACGCTCTGAGCTCCGGCATTCTGTTCGAAGTCTCCGCCTAGAGCGGTCGCCATAAAGATACGCCGTAACTATGCCAGTTAACCTAGTGAACATTTATATTTAGTAATTAAGAAAAGCTGTGAAATATTGTGCTAACCTGTAAACTGTAAAACGTTTAAATAATAAATAAGTTTCGTTCCAACGCCGTGTTTTCACTTCTGAAACGATCCTACAGTTTCAGAAGTGGGATCTATCGAGGATAAATCCCTTGATACTCGCTGCGCCCGCAAAAAAACGTAAGTTTTTGTTTTATGTATTTTTTATCTTTATAAAGTGTGGTATCTATTAAAAAGTAGAATGAACATTTATATGCACTCAGCCAGGGCTACTCTCGGGGTTCCATGTGGGTAGATGGTTTTACATGATATGGACTGGGCCAGGGCTACTCTCTGGAAGTACATATCATTATTAAGTTTTCTTGTGTTTTTTTTAATTTTATATTTTTCTTTTCTTATAACGTGTAGACATTAAGTAGGACGAACTTTTACATACACACAGCGGGGCTACTTTCTGGGTGTTGCATGTAGATGGTTTTGCCTGATATGTACCTAGCCAAAGCTACTCTCTGGAGGTACACATCCAAGACAGATTTGTTTTTCATGTCTTCTTATTTCTAAAATCTTTATTTATTGGAGATACTTAACATTGGTAGTTTAGGTTAACTTAGATATCATTACTATTTTATACCCACGATCAGATAAGATTAAATTTAAACACTAACCTAGTGCAAATAATGATGAAATGGGAATAATATTGCAAAGCTACTCTCTGGAGGTACATGTCCATGGCAAATTGGTTTTTCTTTTCTTCTTATTTCTAAAACCTGTATTTATTGGAGATGCGTAACATTGTTAGTTTAGGTTACCTTAGATATCATGACTATTTATACCCACGATCAGATAATATTAAATTAAATTTAATCTAACATTAGATGTTAGTGCAAATAATGATGCAATGGGAATATTATTGCTTATTCTAGATAATTTGCAAAAAAAAAATTATAATTCTCAAATTTAAATGGAATCCTTTTGGTAATTTGTGGTTTTCTTAACCATATGTAGGTCCTACCTCCTTAAAGTTTTTATTTTTAATTTCGTGTTTATTAAGCAAACATATGCCAGTTTCAGCTATGGACAAGCCCGATGAGAGGTATGGCCAGGACAAAAGGCTCATAGATTATGTGAACGACCTAGGAGCACCTGGTACAGGTCGAGGTCCAGACCTAGGAGTACCCAATCTAGAGGGTCGAGGTCCAGATTTACATCCACTTGATCGTGAAGGTCGAGGTTCAGGCCTAGGAGTACCCGGTTATGAGGGTCGAGGTTCTAACCTAGGAGTACCTGATCGAGAATGGGGATACGGTAACCCAGGAGTGCCCAGGCTACAGGGCCGGGGCAACAATTGCGACAACTCAGCGGTGCCCAGGCTACAGGGCCTGGCGAATGACAATCACTCTACGAGATCGGATAACGAACGTGACTGCCGCAACAACGAACAAGTAAGTGGAAAGGCACGATCTAGGAGAAAACGTTACAGTTCTTCATCCGAAGAGTCCGATAATCCCAGACACTCTCATTTAAACAAACGACCACGGATGTCTAGATGTAATAGTAGGCGAAATGAATCTGATATCTTAGACAAATTTTTATTGATATTGAATCAGGTCAAGAGCTCAGATAAACCTAGGCTCACTTTTAATACGAACGTCATCCCTGAATTTGACCCTATGTCAAAAGAACAGACCATTTTAACCTAAAGTTGAAGAGTGCGCGGAAATTTATGGGTGGGAAGATAAAGGAATCATCCACTATGCTTTACCAAAATTAACTGGGGTTGCCAAATCATGGTATCAGGGATTACCATCTTTACTTTTTTCTTGGAATGAGTGGAAAAGGAAATTGATTGAGGCTTTTCCTTGCCGCGAGGATTATGCTGAGCTCTTGACCGAGATGTTACGTAAAAGGGTCCGATACGGGGAGTCTCTGGAGCACTATTACTATAGCAAAGTGAACCTTTTAAACAGATGCAAAATATATGGGAAACAAGCGGTTGATTGCATATTATATGGTGTAGAAGATAGGGCCGTTAAAGTAGGTGCACAAGCAGCTCAATTCTCAGAGCCAGAGCAAGTACTAAAATACTTTAGAACAGTAAAAGTAGGGAAGGTTAGGGATAGAGATCAGTCGGACTTTCGATCTCGTAATGATCGAAGACCAACTTTGACTCCAAGGCCAAGCACTTCAAGGGAAGGGATGTCGAATAATAATATTAAGTGTTTTAATTGTAATGAATTTGGCCACCGTAGTGTAAAATGCGACAAGCCAGCTGTAAAATGTACCTATTGTGAAAAACTAGGGCATCGTTTAGAGAATTGCTATAGATATAAATCAGGTAAATTTTTAGAAAAAGATCAGGGGCAGGTTAAAGATAAAAATAAGAAACAAGTAGCGTAGCTAAATATTGATGACGCCAATAATAAATATATATTTGACATCAAAGTTAATAATATTGTGGTTAAATGTCATGTTGATATAGGTAGCCAGTGCTCTCTGATCAAATTAAGTAAGGCAAAAGAACTCGGGCTTAAAGTTGATACTTCTGAAGATTTACCAGTATTAAAGGGCATAGGGGGTAACGTAGTAATTCCAGTGTAGAGACCATTAACATGTACGTAGTTGAAGATTACGTAGTGAACCAACCAATTTTATTAGGACATTCATTAACTGAGAAACCAGACATTATTATAACAAAAACTCCGTCGGAACTAATTTTTCAAAGAATCTCTAGTAGTAAAATTCCTCTAAAACTTATAAAACAAATACAAGTACCCGGTAATATGAGTAAACCTGTTCTAGTAATGTCTGATTCTCAAGTAACTGGCTATATCTTGTTAAAGGGCTCTTTACGAGGTCCTGAAGGTGGGGAATATTATTTGCACCCTGGACACTATGAAATAAAAGATGGTAGGAGTACTCTTCTAGTATACAACGCCACGTCCATTGCTATGACTTTTAATGAAGGCGTCTTGCTAACATGGGCCACTTTTAAAAACATTTCAACCAACAATTTTGGGTGTTTTGATAGTTTTAGTCTTCAATTTAGCAAAACTGAATTAGATGGTAAAATTAATAGTGGGGAGACACTTACCAAAGAGGAACGGCTCAAGCTTCAGCAGTTACTTGATAAATACGGTGATCGTTTTTCGCGTGATCTCAAAGATCTGGGGTTTACTAATACCACAGAGATGGTCATCGAGTTGGAAGATACACAACCAATTGTTTATCGACCATATCGGCTATCTCTGTCAGAACGTACGTTGGTAAGGGATATGGTCCAAGAAATGCTTGATAGTGGGATAGCAAGGGAATCTTCCTCACCTTACGCAAGTCCTATTGTTTTGGTCCAAAAAAAGACTGGGGAAAAACGATTGTGCGTCGACTACAGGGCGTTAAATAGGAAAACTAAAAAAGACCATTACCCTTTACCCCTGGTAGAAGATCAATTAGATCGATTATCCGGCAACACTCTTTTTACATCCCTTGATTTAGCTTCTAGATATTACCAAATTCCTATTTCTGAAGAATCACGATCTAAAACTGCTTTTGTAACACCCGACGGCCAATTGGCTACTTGACAGTTTTCGAAAAAGTATTTAAAAAGTTACAAACGCTTATTTTATACCCCGTACGATATTTTCTTTCTCGAAAAACCTTTGTTTAACAGTAAAAAACATATTTTTCTTTATTGATTTCAAACTTCGTGCGAAAACGGTTGGTCACGTGACATTTTGCTCGGTGACGTCACATTTCAATAAATATAGAAACTTTTCTTGAAACCTGACAGATAGTTTCTGTATACTTTGTGAAATGTGACGTCACAATCCGTCACATGAAGCTCAATCATGGCCGCCCGTGTTTCGGGTCTTGTAATCCACAGACAAAAAAACGCAAATTTATTTTGTAAAAATAAAATATTTACAAATTATCTCAATAAAAAAAACTATTGGATAATTATCGTTTAATCATAACCTACCATTTCCGACATATTTCATATTTTATTGTTACAACTGTCAAATAGCCAATTTGAATACAACCGCATGCTGTTTGGATTAGTTAATACTCCGTCGGTTTTTCAAAGAACCATTAACAAAATTTTGCAGGAAGCCAAAATTAAATATGAAATCGTCTACATGGACGATATTTTGATCCCCTCTAAAGATTTCTCTGAAGGTTTGCAAAGGTTAGACGAAGTCCTTAGACTACTTAAAAGTGGAGGTCTAACACTAAAACTTAGTAAATGCAATTTCTTCAAAAACAAGCTTGATTTTCTCGGGTTTGAGGTCAGTGCTGAAGGAATTCGTCCGTGGTCTAGGAAAACTGAGGCTGTATCAAAGTTCCCTGAACCACGTAACCAACATAAGCTTAGACAATTTTTGGGACTGTCGGGCTTTTTCCGGCGTTTCATTAAAGGTTATGCTGTTATTACTGCGGTACTTACTGATCTGTTAAAAAAAGATAGGTCATGGGCATGGGGAAAACCCCACGAACAAGCTTTTAGTACAATCAAAGACTTGTTGACCCAACGCCCCTTGTTGTCATTGTATGATCCGAATGCTGACACACAATTACACACAGATGCCAGCAAAGAAGGTCTTGCAGGAATTCTACTTCAGTCCCACGGTGACAATATTTTCCACCCAGTCTCATACTTCAGTCGTAAGACCACACCCGATGAACGTAAACTTTATTCATATGAGCTGGAGACGTTGGCAGTTATTGCATCCCTTAATCGCTTTCGAGTTTATTTGGTAGGGATACCATTTAAGGTCTTCACTGATTGCAATGCTTTGAGGTATACTCTTACGAAACGAGATATTATTCCGCGTGTTGCCCGTTGGTGGGTCCAACTCCAAGAATATGATTGTTCTATCGAATACAGACCGGGATCACGAATGGCCCACGTCGACGCACTGAGCCGTAACCCAGTGGGATGTGGCCAATCTGATACCCATGTGCTTGATTCCCTCGCATTGGAGGAACTTGGTCAGGACTGGATCAGTACAGTACAATGTGCAGACGAAGAAGTCAAGCGAATAAAAGAAATCCAGATTCTGAGCAGGTGGTGGATTATTGCACGAATTACAAGCTCAAAAACGACCGTGTATACCGCATTGTTGATGAAGAGCTTAAATGGCTAGTACCTAAGGGAGTGCGGTGGCAGATAGTCAAAAGAAATCACGATGATGTAGGTCATGGTGGTTTCGATAAAACTCTCGAGCCAATAAAGAAACATTATTGGTTTGCGAGGATGCGACGCTTCGTAAAAAAGTATGTTGCATCTTGCCTCGAGTGTGCTCACCACAAAGCTCCTGGTGGTAAACGAGAAGGCGAACTCCATCCAATAGATAAAGTTAGCATCCCTTTACATACCATCCATGCAGACCACCTCGGACCATTCATAAAAAGCAAAAAGGGCAATTGCTACCTCTTGGTAATAGTTGACGGTTTTACCAAATATGTCAATATAACCCCTGTTAAAAACACCAAATCTGTAACTACTGTTAGAGTCATAAAAGAGCATATTAGTTATTTTGGCGTGCCGTCACGCCTCATTACTGACTAAGGGACCAGTTTCACTAGTAGAACTTTTAAAGAATTCGTTTCCTCGTACGGCATTAAGCATATTGAAAACGCGGTCGCGACTCCCCGTGCCAACGGTCAGGTAGAGATGTTTAACAGAACCATCCTCGATGCTTTATCTACTTCATCTCATGGTAGTGACAGTAAAGAGTGGGACGAACATATTGCAGACATTCAGGTAGGCTTGAATACAATGACAAATAAGACTACCCAAAAAAGTCCATCTGAATTGCTCTTTGGCTTCAATATTACCAGTCGATCTCAGGGCATTTCAAATGACGTTCTCAATGACACAATTAATATCACCAGTTCACAAGAATTAGTAGATATACGCGATGAAGCTAGTAATAAAATTAAAGAACAGCAGGCTAAAGACGCTGAAAGATTTAACAAAAGTAGGAAACAGGGGACACAATATTTAGAGGGTGATCTAGTCAGGGTAGAACGGCAAGTACCGCATGATGGCCAATCGCAAAAATTAGTTACCAACAAATACCAAGGTCCATACCGTATAGTAAAAGTGCTCCCGAATGGTAGGTATCTCATAGAAGACACTCCTCTTACTCGTAAACAAGGCAGACGTTACGAAAGCGTAGTAGCTTTAGACAAAATACAACCATGGATGACTTTTAACAGAGATATTGAAACTGATGATGAGAATGAAAATGAGGCAAATGAAACTAATAATGACAATGTCTAAAATTAAGGTTACAGAAGAAATTGTATGTATAAGAAAAAGTTTATATGTAATTAAAAAAATATATATATACTTTAGTTTTAATAGTGTTTATTTGCATGTGTTGATACTTAATATGGTCTAACTTTAAATTGTGCACGAAAGGAGATTTAGATTATTAAAGGTGTTAAATTATAATACATTGTACCAATAATTAATGTGTAAAATATATTAAGCGAAGGGTCTCGCTTTGAACAGGATGGCCGAGCTGTAAGCAATACTAATTATAAAACCTTTATTAAATTATTTGTAGGTATAATATATAAATTGCTACATTTCAATTTAAATCGTTAATAAGTCATTGCACAGATACTTCGTTAATTCGCTGAGTAAATCAACGTCACAACCGCCCCCACTTTGCTAAAGGACAAAGTGGGGTAGTCAACTTTCGGGCCGAACGCTCTGAGCTCCGACATTCTGTTCGAAGTCTCCGCCTAGAGCGGTCGCCATAAAGATACGCCGTTACTATGCCAGTTAACCTAGTGAACATTTATATTTAGTAATTAAGAAAAGCTGTGAAATATTGTGCTAACCTGTAAACTGTAAAACGTTTAAATAATAAATAAGTTTCGTTCCAACGCCGTGTTTTCACTTCTGAAACGATCCTACACAACAGATTTTAAATTGACCCGACCGGCAATTGAACCCGGGACGTCCCACTGCTGGGCACAGGCCTCCCACGTTTATTATTGTATGAGCATAGGTAATATAGAATTTATAGTGAAGCAGTTACAGTACGTTTAAGAAGAAAGACAAATGTTAAAATATTACCTATTAATTCATGTCATATCATATGTCAGTTATTATATAATATACAAAGGTTCAGACAGTCCAACTACAGTGCGAAATGTGCAGTTTGCAATATAGTATAGTACATATAATATAGTACATATAATACTTTAAAATGCAATTTTTTTATTTGAAGCTCAGCAAATGACTGGACTCACCTAATGTTAAGTGGAAGGTGGAAGTGGAGTAACTGGTGCAGCGTCAGAAACGTAGCATCCACTCTCACCCTGCCGGCCCCAAGTTGCTTCTTCGTGAAGACGAATTATGCCTCGTAGAAAGGATCCAATATCATAGGAAGTACCTAGGGAAACGTGTGCCAGTAGACTATTCCATATTTTAGAGGTGCGACAAAAACACGAGTCACTAAATTTTTTTGTGCGTGATAGAATCTGGAGACTAAGTCGGCGACTCCGTGGAGAGCAGCACGCGTACACGTATAGAACAAGGGAGAAGGAGGGATGAGGTTAAATTGTTCTTCAGAGCATTCGTCATTTTAAAAGCGGTAGAAGATGCTGAGTGACGCAATATGTCTACGCAATTGCTGAGGTTCGAGAGTATTATTGACCTCTGCATTGCCGATAATACCCGCACGACGCTGCAATCTGTACAAAGCATCGATATATTACTTTGCGGTGCCGTTCTAGAGGTGAGAGTAATACCACATGGTAATTATACTCCACGCAAGTCCGCGCCTGTGTGACGTGACGACACAGGCGCGGACTTGCTGCGTGGGGTGTGTCTTTTATACAAGACATTGTATAAAAGACACAACTGATTAGGCGTGAAGAATCGCAGCGTCTTGTTCTACCTACGCTTATGCAGTAAGCTAACGATCCAGTTGCAGAACTGACCGGGCAGACCGTATGCCGGGAGCATGGAGAGAAGAGCTTTATAGCAGCGCCTTCTCCTGACAAATCCAGCACCGTTTTCGTTAACGTGATAAAACTCACGTTGGGCCCTATAGCTATTATGTATTATTATCGGTATCAGCGAATAACGTCTCAATGCTGAACACAGGCCTTCCCGCATGGACATGGGGACATTGGGCCATAACCCAATACGCTGGTCCAATGAGAGTTGGTGGGAGTATTATAACAATATTCTGTGGTATAGGTACATTGCTAGACTAAAGACAGCGGCAGCTATTGTCGTAAGCGAATTATACGATAAAGAAAAATTGTCATGACGTAATTTGTGTGTATCTCTAATTTATTTGAACGACGATGCGTGTTACCATCGATTGCGGAGAGGCGCCAGTCAACGGGTAATTTTGTACGCAGACACACCTCTCCCGGGTTCGAGACTCGCCTTCAGACGACAAGTTCCACTCTATTGCAATGTAAGATTTATTTCTTTCACATAATATTAAAATTTTCAAATACTTAATTGCCGTTATCAATCGTAAACGATACGATTTTGTTTACATAACTTTTTTTGTTCGTGTGTGAACTTATGAATGTAATATTAAACTATATTTATATCACATTGACCTGACCTTGTTGTGATTACATTGTTATAAATAGCAAAAGTAATCTCAAACTCAATTGTTATTTACAAGAATGTTTAAACTTTAATTGCTGTATTGCATAAGTACTTAAAGGGTCGTTAGAAGACAGTCTTCCATTATTAATTAAGTAAATATTTATTGAAACTTAATTATAAATAACTGGTATTAATGAGTTCACCGTCTGCGCTGCAACATAAACAATGTTTAATTAATTTAAATATTTCCATTCATAAAGTAATCTTGAATTGTTGTTGTTATGCTTAATGTATCCATTGATGGTAGCGCCTATATAAAAAGTAAATTGATAATTTTTTTCACATTCGTTGCGTTGTAGTCGTTGTGAGCGTATCTCATTTGTTAAAAATTAAATAATAATCAAAAGATAAATAAGGTAGATATTATTGCATTAAACAGTTTTATTTAAAAGTAAATGATATTTAATTGACGTAGGTATGAGTCATATACTTTCACATTTAATTATTGTGGAAAAGTAATTTTATTTTTATTTAAAAATCATAATCACGACTTTAATGTTGCGCATGTGATTAACTGGTTAATTTTGCAGCAAACGAAAAATACAACATACTTATTTTTTTTTACGATCGGTTTTAAGAATGGCTGACCAAAAAGTTCTGTCATCTGAGGAGATCTTCGGCCTGGAAGACAAACATGGATGCCGGAATTACGCCCCTGTGCCGGTGGCCCTCTCGCGGGGCGAAGGTACGTCATATCACTTAAATCGGTACATGCATGAACCTGTACTAGTAACCGGTACAGTACCTACTAGTAACAGTATATGAGTAGGTTCATGCAGTTTCATGGGTAGGATGCAAATTGTTGTCAGTTAATTAAAAATGTATAAGGTGACTGCTAGAAACCGCAAGAAACTTCAAGGGCTAGTCAGGTGAAGTGTTTTAAACATGACAAAAATGTCTCATTGCAGACTAACGTAGGCACTTATCGCCAGCTGACGCGAATGGGTCAACAGACGGTCGGCCGGCCGGCCGTTGCCCGCGCGTTGTAAATAATCGTTATTTTTAATTGTTTATTTATCATTTTATTTTTCTTATGTTATTGCTTTAAAATAAATAAGATACTCAAAGACTATCCAATTAAAATTCACAAAATGAATTATTTAATTAAAAATGATAAAAACGCGAATTCCTTTTTTGTCATTTTTGTCATGTTTAAAACACTTGACCTGACCAGTCCTTAAAGTTTCTTGCGGTTTCTAGCAGTCACCTTATATAATATCTGTGAAGAGGTCGAAAAATGTGAAACAAAACCGTTTCTTTGTTGTGTTAACAATACAACAAATAAAAAAAATTAAAATATATTTTTTTTATAATATGGTAAGATAACGGATAAATATACATAAACATAGAAAAAACTCCCAGACCTGAAATCAATTCAGAAAAACAGTTTTTCTTTAAATTGACCCGACCGGGAATTGAACCCGGGACCTCAGAGATGGCGCGACGCCAGACCCAGCGTGCTAACCACTCGATCACGGAGGTCGTCACAATATAGGTACCTACAGGTATAATTTACAGTATATTTAAAGCAATTTGCTAATTTATTCGGTGGCCTAGTGGTCCAGGCTTCGGCTCTAAATCCGGAGGTCCAATTGGCAAGTCGTCGGGCAAAGTGGGTTTTCCTATTTTCCGATGCTGTATGCTGTGTATTTTCCGGGTTTGTGAACCCTTCAACTGGTACAGCATTAAATATTAATATTTTTATTGATTTTCTATCCTATTACAACTGAATAAGGTTTAAATTATGGTGGCATCTATATTGCCATTACCAGTTACGGGATAGCCAGTACCCATCATTTGCAATGATGGAGGCATTGAGTTAAATATATATCAATGGATGGAGGCCTTTAAATTTTGCTTTGCAGTGGGCCTGTTTACAAACAGACTGTTTTTCACTTTACTTTCAAATAATTAAAACATAAAAATTAAAGGGAGTGTTATTTATAATAAGTTGATACCTGGGTTCGATTCATTTACTCGGTCGGACGTTGACTCTATCTGTCCTGGGTGTTTGGTAGGTACTTAACTTAGATAAGTCTTATATTACACACTAAATAAGTGTATTTACCTACTTGTTATAACTAAATGAGCCGATGTGTGATTTCGTAGATATTATTCAGATAAGCGAAATTGGCTTTTATGATAGTGTTTCTAGTATGTAGTGGTTCTAGTATGTAGGTATATAGCACCTGCGATAGGAACATAAGTGCATAAGCTAAAAATAACAAATTATTAAGTACACATTAGATATAGATACTTACATTACTTTCATATTAATACTTAGATATCTCAGCTATTAAAGTGTACATAGTGCAAAAATAATACTAAGCGTTTGCAGCGAATGTGAAATGTACCTACTTTAGTGCTCATGCTTAGGGTCGAGTTAGCTTTGCCTTCCGTGTAACCTTGAAATGGGCGCAAGGGTTGTACAAAATAAATAAAATAAATAAATCTATTATTAATTTAATTAAACTAAGGCTAATTTAATTAAATTAATAATACTTAGTACTTACCTAACGATAACACTTCAATTAGGCCAGTCTGTTCAGTAAAATCATATAAAATGTCATCAAAATGCTTAATTTTTTACAAATTAGAGAATCAATTCAATATTTTTATTAAAGTAAATTTAATATACAAATACAAAAAATGTATTCCTAAATATTAGCATAATTTTTAAAAAATGCTGAGTTTTGAATGAATGAATGACCTCACACTAGGCACTGCCTGACCTGTGGCGGTCAAGTACTTATATTAAGTATATGTTATTTCTAATATTTAAGGCATTTCCCCTTCAAGTGGTGATTTTTTTGTAAGTATTAACATTTGCCAAGAGAAGTTTTAGTAGCCGAATAGGAAAAACTAAGTTATAAAATGGGTTTTTAAACTCTTAAACTTCTTTTTTTCTGGTCAAGATCACTTTGAAGCCATTACGTAAACTTAGCAGAAACTTAGTTGCAGATATTAGATATTTATCAGTTAGATCTATAATAATCACAGCTAAACTTTAGTACTAAAATCGCACTATTCCTATTCACTAGACCTATTCACAACGAACGTTGTGTGTGTTCACACGCCCGCACTTTCATTGTCACAGGGCTAGGGGCGCTACACTTTCAGTTGTTATTTTAGAATTTTTATTTTAGAAACGTTGACAAAAATCTTTTTCAACGTTTCGTTATCTTTTATAAAGTCACCAAAATATAAACAAGTAGACCTATAAAAGTTTTGTGATAATATCCATAGGTGTTTTCGTGTGGGACGTGGAGGGCAAGAAGTACTACGACTTCCTGAGCGCCTACTCCGCGGTGAACCAGGGCCACTGCCACCCGCGCATCATCAAAGCCCTCAAGGAGCAGGCGGAGAAACTTACACTCGTCTCCAGGTAAGGAGCCTGCCGATTTTGACCAAGCGTTGCCAATGGAAGGTGGCTGTAGTGTAGGCTCGTATGCCAGCATGTTGAAAAATATAAAAAAGGAGTCCTACCGTTTTGCCAACAGTACCTAATTAACTCGAGTAATTTTTGCTTAGTTGATTCATCATTATTTTAGACCGCTATCACCCACTGCTGGTAATCCTTTTGTTAGTTAATTTAGATAAATAATATTTTTTATGTTAACACAGCACGTTAATAATAAATTGTTACAAAAAAATAGGAAGATTACCAAGCGGGGTGATGCTCGGGTCATCGCGTGACGTGTTTATGATTTTACGTACGAATCGTACGATTATTAACTAGGTAAAGAATAGAAGGCGTGCTATGACATTTAAGTGGGCACTCCGTTTGGTCACCATTCGAATTACATTTGTGTCGCTTTTGAATTTTGTGTCATAAATGGTGACCGGTTTTTTTTTCTCTAGACATTGACGTTTTTGGCAACTTATTTTGTCTCTTTTCTTTCAATGTTTATGGCCCATTTGAAAAAAATAGGACAACTATACGAGTCTCATTTGGACTCCTTATATGCTTTAGTTATTATTCTATGGTGAACATAGATCAACCTACTACTTACAAAATGTCAAAGAAGACTCGGCGTTTTAAGCGTAAGTTGTATACTTTTTAATTTTTTAGTCTGTTATTTATTAACTATCTGGCAATATCTGTAAACAAATGAAAGTTGTTGACAAATGACAGCCGCTAGCTGTCAAATCAAACATGACGTGACGGCATTGTTGACATTTCTCTTTTTTAAAAGCAAAAGAATTATGTTTTATGCAACCACGCTACACATTTTTAAAGTAACATGTCTGCTTTTCGAAAACTTAGTGTTTCCAGACAAAACTTGGTTTAGGTAGCAAATAATATTAGCTTTACTTTATGACCAAATTCTATTGTATACAAATTAAGCATTAATTTTTCTATGGAAAGTGCCGGTTTGCCTTTCTTTAATTAGTTTTTAATTTTAAAACTGGGATTAAGGATCGATATCGATTTGAGAACTTTGACAGTTTTAGATAGATTAACCTGCTTGCTTGTGTACATTAATGCATGAGCATGAGCTTGTAATTAGACGGCATTTTTTAAATTATTTAATTTAATGGCACAAGTAAATAACGACCTCAGTCATACTAGTGGTTAGACCACCAGTCTTAGAATTAGTGGTCCCGTGGCGCGGGTTTGATTCCCAGCTGAGACATTATATTATGTTATGTTATGTTTTTGGTGGTAAAGCTAGTTACAAGAACTCTTGGCTAGTCTGGGTCTCTGTCTAAAAGTAAAAAAATATATTAAAAAATAAACTTTTTAAAAAAAAATATTCAGTGTGTTAATTGATGGTCGTCGTCAGTAAAAGCCGAAATTTCTTTTCAATTTGATGAATGTAATGTTTCATAATAAGGATGAGAAGTGAAAAAACAGCATTGTTCATACATAATGTTTTGTAAACACTTCTACTCCATCCCTATTCCAAGCATGCTGTCATGATCGATTGTTATCTGTCCATTATCCGAATATTATTATGCTACTTATTATTGTTATTACATGCAAAGATAAGAGGAATTACTATAAGACTAATGGATAGGTATACATACGCAAAGATAAGGAACAGACAAAACTCAAATACCTTAAGGTTTGGCGTCTCGTGGCCTTGGTAACCGAGTGGTAAAACGTTCGACCCGATATTTGGAGGTCCCAGGTTCAATTCCATGTTCGGGCATAAGTGTAATTCGCATTTTTGAATGCAAAGCCCGGGTTTGTGGTCACAAGCTTGAATTAGCATTCATGGTAGTTGAGCTTTTATGCAATAGCACGCCAATAGCCGCATCAGTTGTAGCGACGACATTATTTTTAAATATGGAGGCCTTTGTCCAGCTGTGAGACAGAAGATACACATACTACATACATACATATAATCACGACTAATATCCCCGAAGGGTTAGTCAGAGATTAGGCAATGAGGACCGCAAAAGCAGTCCTCTGCCATAGTCCGCTTTTCACTAAATAGCGACTGCACATGTGCTCAGCGTGACAGGTGGTGAGCCCATAGCCGCTATATGCTGTTTGATGTATGTGCAGTCTTTAACCCCGTGAGGAGGTCGATGGCTTAGCGGCTAGCGCGTTTGGCTTGCAATCTTGCCCGCTAAGCAACTTCGCAATGCCGTCGCTTGACCAATTTAATAACCTCTCGAGCTCCTAGTACTTCGGAAGGCACGTTAAGCCGCTGGTCCCGGTTGTTGTCGTAAGATGGCAGTCGTTAAAATCTACCTACCCGCGTTGGGCCAGCGTGGTGGGTTATTATGGCTCAATATCCCCACGTGCTATTGTCCACGTGGGAGGCCTGAGCAGTGGGACGTTTAAAGGCTGATGATGATGAACCCAATCGGGTTTGGGCTCGTTTGATTCGTCTTGTCGAGTACTATGGTGCTAGATGGTAACCAGGTCTGATGATGGAGCTGGAAGGTGGCCATAGGAACTCAGTAATTAAGCGACACAACCGCGTCGAGTTTGATTCGTCTTGAATATAATAGAATTTGTTTACGCTCACACTAATTATCTAGCCCAAGGTAAGCTTCAGTTAAAACTCGTTATGTACCTATGGTTAAACTAGATAACGGATAAATATACATAAACATAGAAAAACACCCAGACCCAAATCAATTCAGAAAAACAGTTTTCTCTAAATTGACCCGACCCGGAAGTTTGTTCATTCGTTCCGTTTGTTGTAAACATGGATTCTGTCTTTGATTACATGAATTAGATGGATGATCCAATGTTAAGGTGATCACGTGCAGAGGGCTGAATGGTATGAGGGTGTATAAACATGTCATATCGCTAACGTTGCACCTCAGGGTACCAGGGCGAACCCGCTGTTGTACTGAAGCCCTTATCCCCCTAGAATAAGTGCTCAAAACAACACATTGTGAGCGCACTACGGGCTACATAACGGAAAAACACTGCTACGCGCTACGAACTACGCCGTAGTTAATCTCGCATCAAAAATACTAAATAGTTAAAAATAAAATTAAAAGAAAAAATTTTTTTTTTAAAACAAGCTATTATAAAGTAGGTACATTGTTAATAAAAAGAACTAAAAAGTTAAAAATAATTTAAATCTGATAAGAAAAATACCATTAAATGTATAGGTACCTACCTAAGCGATACGACCGCCTTTGTACAAACTAGTTTTATGTTTATGTCATGTGTTTCTTGTGTATGTGCAATAAAGTGTTTATCTATCTATCTATCTATCTACCTACATTGCAACCTTTAACGATTTAATCTTCTTCGTCTACGTCACAATAATCCCTTATCGTACGATAAGGGATTATTGTGATGACTTGTGATGAAGATGAATTGTGATTAACTGCCTAATTATATATTTTTCTTAAACTTAAACTTTACATCTTGTATTAAATCTCTGCGTTTTTATCACGTAACTATTTTTTTTTATAAATAAAAGCGTGTTACATTGGAACATTAAGAACATTTAGCATATTACACCTTCATTATTTTTCTTTACCAATCACAATGTAACACGCTTTTATATTTATAAAAAAATTGGATCTGTGATAAAAAACGCAAAGATTAAATAGTCATCATCAACAGCCTATAGACGTCCCACTGCTGGGCACAGGCCTCCCACGTGGACATATTAGGCCTTAACCCACCACGCTGGCCCAATGTGAGTTGCTGGACAACAACAGGAACTAACGGCTTAACTTGCCTTTCGAAGCACGGAGGAGCTCGAGATGTTTTTAATTGGTTACCCATCACATCAGACTACACGGCAGGTATTGCAAAATGCGCTATCGAGCTCTCTTGTAAAAAAGATTTAATACAAGGTGTAAAGTTTAAGGTTGAATAAAAATGTACGATATGAGATTATTGTGACGTAAACGAAGGTTAAATATCCTTGCAATGTAGGTACCTATATATGGCATTTTTCCTACCAGGTTTAAAATATTTTTATCATTTTAGTTCTTTGTATTACTAAGTAGGTAATAAAAGCTTGTTTAAAAAAAAAAACTGTCTTTACTTGTAACATTTGTCTCGTCTCCAACGATGATCATAAAAACATAACGTTTGGTACCACAGGGCGTTCTAC
Source organism: Scoparia ambigualis (assembly GCA_963921215.1). Lineage (NCBI taxonomy): Eukaryota > Metazoa > Arthropoda > Insecta > Lepidoptera > Crambidae > Scoparia > Scoparia ambigualis. Next base: position 32,311,579 of record OY992504.1, read on the forward strand.
TCCGACCAGCTGGGCAAGTACGAGCAGTTTATGACGTCACTGCTTGGCTACGACCGTTTGTTGCCCATGAACACCGGCGTGGAGGGCGGCGAGAGCGCTTGCAAGATCGCGCGCAAGTGGGGTTATGACGTCAAGAAGATACCCGACGGACAGGCTAAGGTAACCTCAACCTTACTAGGAAAGAAGCAATACCTAATTGGATTGAGCCGTTCATGACGTAATTGCTGGGTTATGAACGGCTGCTTCCCATGAACACAGGCGTGGATGGCGGCGAGAGCGCCTGCAAGATCACGCGCAAGTGGGGCTATGACGTCAAGATACTCGACGGGCAGGCTAAGGTAACATCAATTTTACTAGGCAAGACTCAACTTGCGACTCAAATTGTATGTAGCAGTCCATGACATCACTGCTGGGCTACGGCTGCTGCCGATGAACACCGGCGTGGAGACCGGCCAGAGCGCCTGCAAGATCGCGCGCAATATCGCCAATAGGCTAAGTTACCTTAGCCTATTTGTCAAACATCCATCCATCCATCAACTTTACTAGGAAAGACGCAAGACTACAAATGACAAAACAAAAAAGGAATTATCTAAATCGGTTCAACGGTCTCTGTGTGATCGGCGAACATCGTTACGCCCAAAATGAATAACGTAGGTATCTTTAGATTTTTTAGTCTATCAGTGTGAGAATAGAACATTATGATACAAGTGTGCTAAGTTGGTCATCACAATCGAGGCGGGTTGTGAGTCCGAGCCGAAGGCTATAATTACCAATGCACACGCGTTTCATACAACGTTTTTCAACACTCTTGTGAGGAAAACAAATTTTCTGAAAATGACTGCGTTTTATTGTTGTTTTCCTAGTGTATAAATCTTTTGTAAGCCAACATATATTTTTCTTTGAACTTAGATGGTGGTAATAGGCTGTCAATAACATTTTGTGCTTCACTTAATATTTCCGGCGGTGTAGACTGTAAATATAGTTCTTCATTAAGTACTAGAACTAGACATATTTATTTTTAAACTTTCAAAGTAATATTGAACAAGAAGCCGCTGTATGAATCAACAAAATATAGCTATGTGAAAGAGACGGCAAATTTTATTACGCACGCTCTCGGACCAAATATCACGCACGCTGTTTCTCGCGCGCAAGTAAAAATAATAATAAGGCAAAGGACAACAGCCAAACAGCCTATAGATATTAAAAATATAATAAACTAAACAATAATGTTACGAATTAAGGTTATTAATTTATTGACAAATTAAATATCCGTTTTTATAATAAAACAGTTAATTTATTCACAAACATGTTTGCCTTTTTAAAACAATTCTAGTTATAAAAACTGTATGTTGAGATTCTATTTTTTAAACTACATTACAATAATAGTGTGTAATGCTGAAATCGGTGTAATAACAGCCACTTTACGAGCAGTGTTGAAACGTTTTTTATAGGTTCATGTTTGTATGACTTTTAAATAAAAAAATGAATTTAGAAAGCTAAACAATCTCTAGATACCTACAATATTTTATCGGGCGTTAGAGTTATTAAAGACAAATGAACAGAAGTAGATACACATATTTCACATTTTGTGTGGTTCTTATTCATAAAGACATGAGGGCATGGACATAGCAAATGGGAAGCTGTGTCTCTATGCTTACTCCTTCGAGAAAGGGGCGTGATGTATGTTTGTATGAAATCATAGATACATACATACATATCATCACATCACGACTATAATTACCCCCAGGGGTTAGTCAGAGACCAGGCAATGAGGACAGCAAAAGAAGTCCTCTACCATATTACTCCACTTTTCACCAAATAGCGACTGCACATGTGCTCAACGTGACAGTTGGTGAGCCATTCGCCGCTCTATGCTGTTGGATGAATGTGCAGTCTTTAGTCCGTAAGTCGCCTTTTACGACACCCAAAGGGAGAGAGGGGGTGGCAGTATTCTTTCACCGCTACGTGACAAGGTTACGGTTTATATGAACATTACGGTTTGTATGAACACCTGCAACATAAATAATGAATGATTTGCTGTACATCAGGTCACAGCGCAACGCCTAACGTCATCTGATAACCCGCAAATACATTGTATTGTAACTCCGTCGCCAAGAAACTAGATATACTTATTCAATAAAGACGTACAGTTGGTTGAACCTTTGCGCTTTAACACAGTAAAGGTTAATTATCTCTACTATTTAGTAATTTGTCACCCTATGTCCTTACTTAGCCGCCATGGAACAATATTAGGTAGGTACCTACTATTGTGGTAAAATCACATGCGAAATCCAGATTGTCCTGGGTTCAATTTCCAGGTCAGGTGGTGTTTCGATTTTTTTTATAAATTCAGGGTTTTATTTTAAGTACCTATATGTTTGTGAACTTATTGAGATAAACCCATCAAGTATAGCGATTATTTGATTTTAATGATAGAGGCTTTTGCCCAATAAAAGGCTAAATATTTACTTACTTAATTAGTTGTTGATAATTGACAGATAATTTTCGCGGAAGGCAACTTCTGGGGCCGCACACTGTCTGCGATCTCCGCGTCCACGGACCCTTCCTGCTACCAAGGGTTCGCGCCCTTCATGCCTGGCTTCAAGACCATCCCCTACAACGACATTCCTGCTCTGGAGGTAAGTAACATATTGACTAGTATAGATAGTTACATGTATAGTTTGGAGTTCGACTTTTGAATCGTCCAAGAAAGTAAATGGGTTTGAATCACAGAACAGAACAGAAAGATATTCTGATATGATATTAAAATAAAAGAGTCTTACGAGAAACACCTGAGTATAATTTTATGGGTTATTTTAGTTGAAGTTTCTATTAAAATTGCACAAGCATATACTTTTAACCTATACTTCTTATATTCAATATAGAAAGAGCTCCAAGACCCGACAGTGACTGCGTTCATGGTGGAACCCATCCAAGGCGAGGCCGGCGTGGTGATCCCGACGGACGGCTACTTGAGGAAGGTGCGAGAGCTCTGCACCAAGTACAACGTGCTCTGGATAGCTGATGAAGTTCAGACTGGATTAGGTAACATTATTTCTTTAAGAATTGAAAGAAGGGTTTTTTTAAATTATATTTAGTTATGAAACATCTTGGTGGCCGCGCGAGGTTCTTTACTAACTCGATAAAAAGTAAAGAAAATTATAAAGTTTTCCTTCTTTAGACCTGTACCCCAAGCACGAACCATTATGGTACTAGTTAAGGTAATCGTATTATTTTGTATGAAAAAGGTTTAGTACCTTTATGGTTTTCATACAAAATAATACGATTACGATTACCTTAACAGTACCATAATGGTTCGTGCTTGGGGTACTGGAAACTCTGAGAGTGGCATGCTGGCATGTTCGTACAGATAACATACATACACGTAATCAGTTAATCACAAATAGGTATATCTCCGAAGGGTTAGTCAGAGACTATGGGCAGTGAGGACAGCAAAAGCAGTCCTCTACCATAATCCACTTTTCACTGAATAACGACTGCACATGTACTCAGCGTGACAGAAGGTGAGCCCATCGCCGCTCTATGCTGTTAGATGTATGTGCAGCTTTAGTCCGTTAGTCGCCTAGTCGCCTTTTACGACACCCAAGGGAAGAGAGGGGGTGGTAGTATTCTTTCACCGCTACGCGACACGGTTAAATAAGTCGTAGGAGATAAATAAGTAAGTTACAATTTTAATGTATTTTATATACCTATTTAGCGTTTTATTAACACTAAAGTAAAATTTTAAACCCTGAAAAAAGACGACAACCTCTGGCGAGAATCGAACCACGCACCTTCCGCATTCAGGGCGGCTGCCTTTAACCACTTGGCTACCGAGGTCTAGTTTTCACCCGTCGAAATTTGTCAGTGCTTGATGCTTATGTTTTTTAGTCAACATTGCTTTACCAAATCTTAGAAGTATTCACCTCTGAGATCCGAAAGAAATATTTTTACAGATATTTAAACATTCGGTTAAGATGAAGCTGCGTTTTAGATTACTTAATGTTTTTTATATATTTAGCGTTTTATTAGCACTTAAATATACTTAAGTAACATTTTAAACACTGAAAAAAGACGACAACCTTAGGCGGGAATCGAACCACGCACCTTCCGCATTCCGGGCGGCTGCCTTAACCACTTGGCTACCGAGGTCTGGTTTTCACCCGTCGAAATTTGTCAGTGCTTGGTGCTTGATGCTTATGTTTTTTAGTCAGCATTTTTTTTCAGTGTTTATAGTTTTACTTAAGTATATTTAAGTGCTAATAAAACGCTGAATATATAAGATGACTGCTAGAAGCCGCAAGAAACTTCAAGGGCTGGTCAAGTCAAGGGTTTTAAACATGGCATAAATTACAAAAAAGGAATTTACGTTTTTTTCATTTTTTATTAATCAATTCATTTATGAATTTTAATTGGATAGTCTTTGAGTATCTAATTTATTTTATTTAATTAACATAAGAAAAATAAAATGAAAACAATTTAGTAATAATAACGATTATCTACAACGCGCGGGCAACGCCGGCCGGCCGTTGATCCGTCAACGTAGGTACTGACGCGACGGGTCAACAGACGGCGGCCATAGACCCGTCAACGTAGGTACTGACGCGGACGGGTCAACCCCTTGCTTGCTCGTTGTAAATAATCGTTATTTTTAATTGTTTTAATTTTATTTAGATATGATATTGAATAAAAACACGAATTCTTTTTTGTCATTTTTGTCACGTTTAAAACACTTGACCTTTGAAGTTTCTTGCGGTTTCTAGCACTTCTTTCTATATAAGGTTTCTCACCTTATATAGAAAACAGTTCTTTCAAATCTATGAACATGGGTTCCAGGTGTAAAGAACTCTGGTGTTTTCTATAGTTTAGTTCAAAAATAGGGTTACTACAATGATGACCAGTGGTCGGAGTAGGTATATTGAATTAAGGTCACTGACATCAAACGTATATGTTAATATGGATACTCCTCCGAGTTTCCGGATTATTATGATAAAAATACCGAAACATCGAAATTATTACATGAAACTAGTTAAAAATGTATCAATACTCTCAACGCTATGCTGCTAGTGGCGCTGGTCTCCATCTCTAATGTTGGCCGTATCCATTGTCTCAATCTCGCAAAAGAAAAGAAATCACGTCTTAAATTATTATTAGTGATTTTTTTTTGGTAATCTTTAAATATCTTGGAAACGGTGCGTCCTACGCTAAAATGGACGAAATTTTGTCCCCCCTTTATAAAACCCCCGTCTAACGCTAACCAACCATCACGATGGTACAATTATTAATAATTGTCGCTTTTTAATAATTATTTAGGGTAAGTAACGATTAACTAGTTTAGGAAATGTAGTTTATAGATTTGTTGGGCTTATTTCCCCTTTGGAACTCATTGACTCACTTGGCCGCACATTTGGTCGTTGATTGTAGAGGTTAAGTCACTCTCACACAGGCCGGTCAACGGATAGGTGACCAAAGCTTTATTGTTTCGACCTGTTGGCTAATGTTGAGCCGGCTCTTTGGCCTAAATAAAAGTGTAAGGCCTAAGTAAAAAATCAAAATGTAGAACTTGTAACCGATGAGGATTAAAAATAATTATTTTTAATAAAACTGTAATAATGATTATTTGTATTAACAATAAACAATTTTGTTTGCTTACATATGGTTTTTTATTTTATTACTCTATTTACCAAATTTTTGGAAACTCCGGTACATTCCGGAAGAAATGCATGTCCATGTTATGATATCATGACGCAAGTATCTAAAATCAATATACCTACTCCGACCACTGATGATGACATAACGTTATTCCTCGTTAGGTCGCACCGGCAAGCTGCTGGCGGTTGAGCACGAAGGTGTAAAGCCGGACATCGTGATCCTAGGCAAGGCGCTCAGCGGCGGCGTGCTACCCGTCTCAGCGGTGCTTGCGAACAACACCGTCATGAATGTGAGTGCGACAATTAGGTTTATCGGTTAGACCGCACCCGCTTAATAGACCTGGAACTCGAAGAGGCGAAGACCAACCTTCCTTCTAACTTTTCAACTTTCCTTTGCAATATGCACTCAGCGGCGGGTTGTTGTCCATTTATGCTGTGCTCGCCAATAAAACTTAGGCTTAGTATCCAAATCCAGAAGTATAGGCGGATTCTTCACTTGATGGAAAGTAAAACCGTCGCCCATGGACACCCGCAAAATCAGAGGAGTCGCAGCTATGCAGAAACACGTAGGGGCAATGCAGCTGATTACAAACGTAGTTTTATATTCGCAAGCCCTTTTGACACTTACTTATATGTTACCCTACACCCAAAGGGGTGCCTACATTATGGAGTCCATCCGTCCCTCTTCTCGCACCTAAAGCACGAAAGCCCGAATGGCAATCGAAGGCAGTAATGGCAATCTCCTAAAACTACTTTCACTGGTCAGCCAGAATTTCTTCCTTCGCCACCCGACAAGGGGCTATACCGGTTCCGTAGGCTCTTTGAGTAGAAATAACTGACCTACCCTTATAAAGGCTTTACTTAAACTTAAAGGGCGGGATCCAGTGTATAATACCTAAGTATCTACCGCTAACCTGATTAAGTATTTGCAAATAAATGATTTTTGTATTTGTACCGTTTGTAACGATTGCGTATTTTTTCTTAGGTAATCACACCAGGAACTCATGGTTCGACGTACGGTGGGAACCCGTTGGCGTGCGCTGTGGCTACGGAAGCTATCAAGGTAGGACCAAGTTGAAGTGGATATGTACATAATCTAGTTTTGGAACTGCCTGTTAAGCTAACTAGGACTGATTTTGGAACTCATGTGCTGTTAGGTAGCTAGCTTAGCTAGCTCTCAATTTTTTGCCTACTTTTACATCATAAATCGCGTTTTGTAAGATAAAATACCTATTTGACCAAAATGTATGGAACGTACTAGTTTTCTTCACTATTTCGATATTCGATCGAGTCAGTTATAACTACAATTTGTACGAGATCTCAGCAGCGCCACCTGGAAACGCCTTATGAAACCAACTTACAGTTTACTCTTTCTCGACTGTATTGTAAACGAACTTGAAAAAGAACTTGCAATAGTTTACGCGATTTCGAAATGTCCGGTAGTAGGTATTAGTTCTATAAATTGATGGGTTGTTTTATTTCCTTTGGGATAGTACCTACCCCTTTACAAACACCTATGAGAGAATTAGGTAAGTAGGTACATCAGAAATCAACATAAAAATAACTTACTTATTCCCAACATTATGTAGGTAGGTACTTATCCAAACTCTTTGCAATAATCAACCTTTTTATGACTCATCAACGCTGTAAAATGACATACCTACTTCGTATCTTTCAGGTGTTGTTAGAAGAGAAATTGTGCGAGAAGGCAGACCAGCTGAGCAAGGTGCTGCGCGAGGAGCTGCTGAAGATCCCCAAGAGCCAGGTTGTCGAGGTGCGCGGCAGAGGGCTCATGTTCGCGTTGGACGTCCACGAAAGTATGTTTGTTTATTTTTTCTTTATTGCTAAATTACAGCAAGACTTAATGCCTTGAGGCATTCTCTACTCGGCAAACATGCAAAAGAAGTGATCACAAACCCGGGATATGTATCGAAAAATCTGAAACCACACTTTGAACGATCTGGGAATTGAACCCGGGACCTCAAGATATAGAGTCGAGCGCTTCACCACTCAAGCCACCGAAGCGTAAGGTAGGTACTTACTTAAATTTTATTTTATGTATTTTAATGAGTAGTACCTACTTAAATTGATAAAGAGTGCTCAGGGTACTGACTTTAGGTCAAGGTTGTAGCGCCAAGATTGGAATATAAATATAATTCACAACTTTCTTATCTCAATTGGAGACTGATGAGAATGAGACTAAATTAGCTAAATGCTTTATCTGTGTTTGTCTCAATCTCAACCGTCGTCGGGGGCGCATGAAAAAATAAACAAGATACGATATCTAACAAGAATGACAAACAAGAGATGACGAAAACGCATAGCTTCTTTTATGTACCTACACATTACAAGAATCACTGTACCTAGTTACTAAGGGGATTTCCATTTCAGTTATCAACGAGAAAAATACCAGATTAGGTAATAAAAGTTTATCTACAATGATAATCCAAACATACGTGTTTAGTTTATTGAGTTAAACTAATCAGTCAACTACCTTATTATTTTATGCGAGGATAATAGCACAGAAAAATATTTAGTGTAGGTACCTATTGTGTTACCTACACAGTACCTACTTACACTTAGCTGGTGATAGCTAATAATACATTAGTAAAGTACCTACGGGAATGATACTGAACCGGCAGTCCGGCACAGAACAGAAGAAAGAGGTTTCTTCTGTTTTGTGTGGTCCGGCATCCGGCAAACGAGCATACAGCCTGGTGAAAAAAGGCCACCGCATCACATGGACGTGTGCGACGAGGGCACACTACCGAACCCTTTAGGCCAGGGACTGAAAGCGGATACGGTCAGTACAAGGTTAGGTTACCGGTATAAAATAAGTGTACTTACCTTAATAAAATAGAGGTAAGGCTATACATTTATTTAACCTATATGCGATATCGGTACCGAAAAACGTTGCATTGACAGTTGCGGGGCGCGGGGTGAGGGGTTTTAATTTCGAGAACAAAGCATAAAGTACTATACTACAAATTGATGAGAAAAATCATGATATTTGTCGTTTATGCTTGAAATGGTTGTTAGTCGTCTCTTTCATACCGAAATATAGCTTTATTATTTAGAAACTCAAAATTACGGTCCCAAAATAAATTTGGATGTCGGTATATTCGTCATACCGCAATATAAATATACCATATTTTTTGGGATATTCATTCCTTGCTTGTCTTGTCTCAGTCTTGAATCAATGTGAGTATACAACATAGGAGTTAACCAATGACGTTTCCAGGTATCCCAGCGTACGACGCGTGTCTGCGGCTGCGCGACGCCGGCCTTATCACGAAGACAACCCACGGCCAGACCATCCGCCTGTCCCCGCCGCTCGTCATCACAGAGAAACAGCTGCGCGACGCCGCCGGCATCATCCGACAGGTGTTCCAGAGCTTCAACAAATAAACCACCGCCCCCCTAAGAAACATAAACAACCATTGTCTACCACTCAATGGGAATTATCACGCTGCTTATTTAAGAACACTTTCCGATTGGATTGTGTTAGATTCAGTCACAAGATTTCTAGCTGCTTTATTCGAGACACGAAGATTTCAGAGGCACTTTCGTGTCCGCTTCTATTGTGCTGATACGCTCTGGTATCTACTTCTTGAGAGTTTGTGAGGCACCATCGCGTTGTACGCTTATATTATATCCCATTGTCTGTCACGAAGTAATCTAAAGGTTACTAACAATTATTGAATTTTTATTGTATCTGGTTTTGAGCTCTTATATATATTTCGGCTTTGCAAGTCCCATCAGGAAGCACGCCAAGATGTGACGCCAGAACATCGCTATCGACGGATAGGTACATCGTGACGTCATCATCATCATCATCAGTAGATATGCGTATATCGCAGTACCTTGTGATGTAACTAATCAAAACCAATCGCTATTGTAAATAGACTTTAGAATCTTTAAAGGGTCATCTTTCTGATTTTAAAATGAGCATTTTATTTATAGTATTGGCTTGTTTTAGTCATTTTAAGTGATGTTATTTATTACACAATATCTTTGCACATACATTATGTGAAGAAGATAACATTAATTCGAATCGGAAAGTCTTCTGAATAGGATTAAGGGAAGTGTTAATGACGCTCAGTGTGAAGGTGACTATTAACTACGTTAATGAATGTTAATTTTGAAATGGGACCAACGTTATTTTGTCACCACTATTTATTTATGTTGTAAAACTAAGATCGAATTTACCAATAATAATATATTTTGAGAGTCTTATGTTAATTTATTTATAATAAAGTAGGGAATATATTTAAAAAATATCCTTAAACGTATATTATTTTATTTATTATGTGTTAAGTTTATTTTTTGTAAAATTTCCAATGTAAAATAAAACGAAGTTGGTTATTCAATAAAGTTCAATTTATTATACGGTGTTTTTTAAACAAGCTTCTCACAACACTCTTATAATCACAGTAAAATGAGGTAAATACTGTACTTTTAAGTAAAATTTGCAGAAACGTGTAGTAGTATTAGAATTAAGTCACAATAATATCACAATTCAATTTGTTCACATCTTCGCTGGCATTTTTCGTAACAATAATTAAAGCGGATTTTTTGTATAAGTACTTAGGCTATAATGCACTGGTGGATATAAAGCTAGTATTGCAATTAGGTTATAATTATGAGGTTATAATTGTTCCTCTAAGACACCTAGTTGGGCTCTCATTGTGTCCGTTAACTTCACTAGGAGGATCGACTCGTCTAAACTCATCTTCGGGCTCTCTAATAAACCTGAGAAAAGAAAACATTATTTATATACCCTGTGCCCAAACACAGGGTTTCAAACGGTAGAATAAAAACGAATATATAAGGTGACTGCTAGAAACCGCAAGAAACTTCAAGGGCTGGTCAGGTCAAGTGTTTTAAACATGACAAAAATGGAATTCATGTTTTTTTTTCATTTTTAATGAAATAATTCATATTGTGAATTTTTAAAGCATACGGCCGTCTGTTGATAAGTACCTACGTTGACGGGTCAACAGACGGCCGGTCGGCTAGCCGTTGCCCCCGTCAGCTGGGCGATAAGTACCTACAAAAAAACACGAATTCCTTTTTTCGCATTTTTGTCATGTATAAAACACTTGACCTGACCAGCCCTTGAAGTTTCTTGCGGGTTTTAGCAGTCATCTTATTTATAATATGACCAGCAAACGCGGGTACATAAAGTTTCATTTCAATGTGTACAGTACGCGTAAAGTTAACTAACTAGGCGACTAACGGACTAAAGACTGCACATATATCTAACAGCATAGAGCGGCGATCGGCTCACCACATATCACGCTGAGCACTATAATGTGCAGTTGTAATTTGGTGAAATACATACCCTTTACATACATATAGTACATATAGTCATTAAAAAACTAGGTTAACGAACCATTACCTACCAACTTTTACCACCTACCTTTGTTAATGCAGTCCCAGCATTCCTGTATCTCGTAGCTCAGCCCGGCGCTGTTGTGGAAGTGGAACTTGTATTTGCCCTTGGGCAGCGACCACTCCGTGCTGTTGGCCGCCGAGATGTGCAGCACGGTGGGGCACCAGAAGTAGTCCAACTGGAAGGTGATGCAGTTCTAATATATTAATATAACTACATATAACATTTTGAGCGCCACTTGACTATCGTCTAATAGAAGATAAAGTTTTCATGGGCTCCGCGACCGCGACTTAGCAGAAGACAATAGTCAAGACGCGGAGAGAACGAAAACGTTATATACAACGTCAGTCGGAAAGGGGGTACTAAGCCGAAAGGTGGGTAAAGTATACATGATAGTAAATAACTTTTGTCTAAGAACTTTTCTTAATAAATGATAATTTTAGATTAACAGCTGTTTTAAGATTTTATAAGAAATGACGCTGTGGTAGCCCTGGCGGTCAGCTGTTTTGAGAGAGAGACAGATTTCAGTTCATTGAGTTCATTGCCGGGGTTAACAAGTGGCGTTAGCCCCGCCCCTATTCAGGGTTGTACATTTTTTAAATATGAATATGCATAAAATATAAATGTTTTTCGCAAAGTTTATATTTACAATATAACAGTTGTTAAATAACAGTAGCACTTTCAGTTGTCCGCGGCATAGTACCCACTTTCCGACTAAAGTTGTAGAAACAGGACAATGGACACAGAGACGGAGTACAAAACAGGCGGCGTTATTGCTCTTCCAGGCAACCTAGGGTAATAACTAGGGCATGTAGTATCGGAAAGTTTTCAGTATCGATACTGATTTCCGATACTGGATCTTAGTATCGGAATTCCGATACTAGTATCGGAACTACACACAGTTAAATCCATAATAGGTCCATTGTGTAATCAAATTGTTTTATAATTAAAAAATCGACTTTAAATAAAAGTCTCTTGCTCCTCACAATAACATAAATCTCAAAACAATTAAATAATATTTCAATATTAAATGTACCTTGTATGCAATGCAATTGACTAGCTAGCACTGTCAGATATGTTCAAAATTAACTGGAAAAAATATCTATTCTGTTTAAAACTAGGTACATACCTAAGTACTCAGGTACTTAATTTAATAATTTTTATTTTTCTTAAATAATATAATTTAACGATACGAACAATATTTAACAATACGAAATAAAGTCTTATTTCCAAATCAGTCTACTTAACATTTTGGCATTTAGCAAATTAGGTTTAACAAATCACAAGTTTCTCATTCAAGCAAGGCAGTGTAAAGGCCCAAACTTGCTAATGCTTAGGAAGAAGTACAATGCTGCCTCAAGATCCAATAAAAGAGCAATCGCCAAAGCTAAAGTTGACCACATCAGCAAAATTGGTGATCGTTTGACCAAGTATCCATCCGGATCACGTGCCTTCTGGTCACTCGCCAAGGCTGCTGAAAACAACTTTTGTCGGTCCAGCCTCCCCCCACCGCTCCCGAGTTGACACCAGTAATAGCACGCCTATGTCGATTGTCATACCAAGTCCATAGTGTTCCGTCTTCGTGGAAGTTAATTCTTGTGCACCCGATTCCTAAAAAAGGTGATCGATCAGACCCTTCGAACTGCAGGCCCATAGCAATCACATCCCTCCTCTCAAAGGTCACGTAGCGCATCATTAACAAGCAGCTCCTAGGATATCTTTACCAGTTGATTTCCGACCGCAAATACGGCTTACGTCATGGACGGTCAACGGGTGATCTTCTGGTATATCTCACACACCGTTGGGAAGAGGCCATAGAGAGTCGAGTTGAAGCTCTAGCGGTTAGCTTAGACATTGCAAAAGCATTCGATAGGGTCTGGCACAGAGCGCTTCTCGCGAAGTTATTAGCATACATACGGAATACACGAGGAATTATGAAAATGGGTCGCTAGCTTTCTTTGTGGGCGCAGCTTTAAGGTCGCTGTCGACGGTTGCTGCTCTGATGTCATGCCCATAAATGCTGGCGTTCCCCAGGGCTCGGTTCTGTCTCCCACGCTGTTTCTGCTGCATATCAATGATATGGCTAACATTGATGCATACTGCATTGCTATGCGGATGAAAGTACGGGAGACGCCCTGTACATCGGAAGACTTAATGTGCCTCGGACTTTCACACAGGAGAATCGGCTGAAACTTGTGTCCAAAATTAAGAACTCCCTGGAACGGGTCTCAAAATGAGGTGAATCGAACTTATTTCAGTTCAACCACTCCAAGACACAGGTTTGCGTGTTCACCGCCAAAAAGGATCCATTTCTCGTAGCACCACAGTTCCAAAGCACTCCACTTAACATCTCAAGCAGCATTTGGATCCTTGGTGTTGACATATCAAGTAATGTACAGTTCCGCAAGTATCTAGAGGACAAAACGAAGATGGCATCCAAGAAATTAGGTTCTTAGAAAAGCGAGACGGTAATTCACGTCTAACCAGCTTTTACAGTTGTACAAAGTCCAAGTAAGACCTCACATGGAGTTCTCATCAATCTCAAGGAAGAGACGGTTACGCTTTATATAAAAATTTACTGTAAAATTTTCAAATAAATCTTACTTCGACTTTTATCTAACACTTCTTCGAACTGTCAAATCGTACCTAATACAATTATATGATTACGAATAAAAAGTTAAAGTATAGTTCTGCTGTTTCCGATATTACGATACTGGACTTAACTTAACTGTAGTATCGGATCTAGTGGTCCGAGATTCCGATATTACATGCCCTAGTGATAACTTTAATAGAAAGAAGCTAATAATGGGTGCAAGAAATATATTTATTGTCATTGGTAAGTTACCGTATTTTGTCGTAGATCAAAATATAAAAATGAAAATTCTTGTGAATGTATAAACGAACGGCTTACTCGTTTCATATGGTTAGTGATAAATGATAATAATGTCAAGAATAGAAGCGTACTTAAAAATTCTCTTAACTTAGTAATTCTCAATAAATTAAGAGGAGCTTACTGTTTGAATGCGACAAGTATAGATAAGATGGAGGTAGCTAGCTAGGAGGGTTTAGAACTTAGCCTACTATCCTTTCACCAAACACCTGTTGGGAATCGAACCCAGGACCACAGGAGTGGTGGAGACCTAACCACTATATCACAGAAGCTATTAAAACCTATACGCAGTTTATATAATGAAAAGTATTCAGCTATCACTAAATAGTTAAGCATAACAGATAAAGTATCGAAGGCAAGACACAAAGTGTGTTTTTACGTGGCAACACGTCACTTTTAAGAAACTTTCTAAAATCAGATGTAAAAGGAAGCTTCAGAAAAGATTCTTACTACAACAATGCCTTTGGTCCCAACGATTTCTGCCTTGTTGGCCATGGTGGCCCTCGTGTGCGCCGACAGCGTCGCAGTCCTGCCATCTTTGTACTTCAACGAGCACGATACCGACTCGTCCACCCCCGCCCGGCTCAGGTGTCCCGCGCACACCACGTCACAAGGAGGCTCCTTATAAACGAATTGAGACAGCTGCAGCATGTATATTGCCAAATCCAAAACCGCACCCCCACCCAAATCCTTCATCCTGAAATTTAGTACATAAAACCCATCAGACTTTAAAAATAACTCAAAAGCGTTGTCAAGTGCAATAGAATATTAGATCGAAAATTAATTATGAACCTGCGAAACGTGTAGGGTTAGCAAAGCTTGTGTTGAATGTGAAACAAAATTATCTTACAGGTTCCTCTCAATCTCGTTAATTTCGACCCCGAACTGAATGCTGACGTGATAGATGTCCCCAAGCCCGCCAGAAGATATGTGCTTTTCCAAAGCGTCGTAAACAGGAAAGAACCGTGACCACATCCCCTCGAGGAGGAACAATTTCTTTTCGCGCGCCAAGTCCACGAGTAACTTGATCTGTTTGTACGTCATGCCCATTGGCTTCTCGCACATCACGTGTTTGCCATTCTCTAACATTAGTCTAGTGACTTCATAGTGTTGCAAATTCAAAACACTGACGAAAACGATGTCTGGAAACAAGAAAGTTTTATCCTATGAATGTGTTAAATTAGCTGGAAATATTTTAGTGCAGAGCGGGTGGTGAACATGGTGCTATAAAACAACTGAATACATTGAAGGATTATAAAAGATTTATTAATATTTATTAAGAAGATGACAGCTTTCTTTGCTTTAATAAAAGCGAGTGTTTATCTTTAAGGTTTTAAATTCCTTTTCATTACAACCAAGATATGGAAAGAAGAAATAGGTAAGTAAGCAAGTTTTTTCATTTTATAGTTGACGAATGATTTCTGCCACATATGCTAAATTATAAAATTACTGTACTATAAACTGAACTGAGAGTAATGGCACTGGACATGAGTCTCAGTTCAGTTTATAGTACAATATATTATGTCTAAATTATAATAGAAAGCAATGAATGAATGAACCAGAACCAGTCTTACTCCAGTAATGAATTGTGAAGTTGAACTTATGATCTCTTAGCTAAACGATGATGGAGGTTTTGTTGTTACAGTCAATGACCTTTATACAATTATCATTGGTTACAGTAAGTACTGTTATCTAAATAGGTAAGGTTGCGAGCGAACAATGGAGATATTAGCGTACCGACGTCGTCGTCGCGCGCTAAAGCGTCGTAGCCTTCGTAGGCCGAAGCGACTTTGTGCAGCGTAGCTAATCTTTGTGCACGCTCGATGTCTTTGCCCGCGATGGCGACTGGCTTGTGGTGCTCCGCTGGCAGCGTCGCCATGGCCGTGAGGAAGTCGTGGGCTATCATGCCCACGCCCGCCACGCCCCATTTCAGCTGCGGACCCATCTGGAAAATTGATCGTGTTCATGGAACGTTGAAGGTTAAGCGATCTTCAAGAAATGAGCCTAAAGGTCGGCAACGCAACTGCAATTCCTCTGGTTCAGCCCGTTTACCTCCTTTTATTAAAATAAATAAAAAATGAAGACGTTCCGCTGTTTCAATGATTGAAATGAATTCAGTATCATACAGACCTAACAACGCAATTTTGGACAATTCTAGGTATTTGTTTTCCTGTTACGATTCACATTTCAAATCGTTAAATAATGACTTGGTGGATATAGATACTTGTTTTGTATAGCAACAACTTGTATTTTGTAATTCATCTGTATGACAAGCTCTTTGTTTGGAGATTCGTCTACACAAAGCTGTGTTAGAAAAAGTGTAAATACATTGATCAGTAATATTTTTGAATAAATATTAGATTTTAGTAGAATTCCTCAATTTTTAATTTTGGCTGTAGAGTTAACAACGTTGGTTTTACACCACAAACGTTAATCCTTAGTACTTTTACTCACGTGGTTGTTTAATTTTTGTTATCTAGAACATTTGTTATGGTCGCTTATCTAGTTAGTACCTGATGTATATAAATGATGATGATATATTATGTCAGGATAAATTTCATTAAAATATTGAGAAATCTGTACTTTTGCATACATTTTATATTATGGAATGAACCTCCACAATAATCAAAATCTAATATTGTGTAACTACTGTTGACTTATCACCAAAAATCTTAGTTCACGGAACAGTAACAGGGAAGGTTTTGTTTTAAGATACAATTTTTTTATTTTAAGTATGTTGGTGTAATACATCGCATACCTTTTGCTTAGGTACCTATGCTTAGGAAGTGCTTATCACCTAAATGCAACTCATTCTAATTGTCTTTATGCATTCTTTACTATGTAAACTTTGAGTAATGCTATAGGTATTACAACTTCAAGAATCCACGACCTTTGCAAAAAGATAGTGAATTCGATTACAACATGAGGCGAATCATCTTTTTTTTCAAGTGCTATTTTCATTTAAGTATTAAGGCTTCTTTTAGCTATTGATTTATTAATAAAGTTTATGTTAGATCGTATCTATCATGGTCATATTTGTTTTAAGCGAGTTTAGTGTGTTGAGCCCTCATTATTTTAATTGATGTAATTCATTTATAAACTGTTTCCGCCCGCGGTTTACCGCTTCAAATACGACACATGCTTCACTTATATAACGCTCCCTAAAACATGAATTCCATCGGGGTTTACCCCTTTGATATTAAAAAAACTTGGCGCCTTTCGACAGTCTCTGTGCAAATAATCACGTCGATCCATTGTTCTGTTTTGACGTGAAAGTAGGACAAACAAACATAGTTTCGCAATACTTATAATATTAGTTAATATGGGTATGTAAGGTACACAGACAGATAGTAGTCATGACGTGGCTATTATATTATGTTGGTACTAATTAATAAAATTGTCAAGACTGTACGGGATAAGCTGAGTAGGTACATTCCTTTTCAGTAGTACAAGATTAATTATGTTTAATTTAATTGTCCAAATTGTTATGTGTTGTGTTGTACTGAATAAATTGTTTTTATCTTTATCTTTTATCTTACCTAGTAGAAACATTCCTGCCTAGTTTACTTTTATCACAAACTAGCGGCCCGCCCGCGACTACGTCCGCTTGGTTGGATACACGAACAAACATTGGTGGTAATTGATTTTTATTTATACTTATAGATGACTAGCGGCCGCTCGCGGTTTCACCCGCGTGGTTCCCGTTCCCGTGGGAATATCGGGATAAAAAGTATCCTATGTGTTAATCCAGGTTATACACTATCTGTATGCCGAATTTTATCCAAATCCATTCAGTAGTTTTTACGTGAAAGAGTAACAAACATACACACTCACAAACTTCCGCCTTTATAATATTAGTGTGATAAGTTTTTGAAGTAGGGCCCGAGTCCCAAGGGCATTATTGACATGTATTTTAATATGTTAAGTATGTCTCTCATCTTTCAATTTTATAAGGTGCTTTTGAATGCTATGAATAAAAATTGTACACAGTAAAATGTGTGTCTAATAAATATTATATACTTATTGTATTATCATTAAACTTTACCGCATTTAAAGTAAATAATAAATATTGATCTTTGGGCTATTTTTATTTTCTGGTCAAATACAAAAATCGCGGGGGCACGCGTATAGTTCGGTTCCCTAACTTGAAATACGGTCCCATCCGGAAGAAAGGATGCAACTTGGCAGGAGTGTAGCTTTCATATAATATGTGCTTCAATGTCAATATGGAAACAAGCTGAGAAATAAATTGCTTTCCCTACTGGTAAATACTGGTTTTCTTGATTTTCTACAAAAACGGTAGGACTGAGGAGTTTACTTCTTTAGAACCAAATCATCGTTGATAAATTACCTACAAAACGATACTAAATGTATAGTGATGGAATTGATAACTTTTAAAAAACTGCCATTAACATTAAAACATTTTTAAATAAAGAGTTTCTTTTTCTTTCTTGCTTCATTAATAGGAAAATGACAAGAGTTCTAATAAAATAGACTAGGAAGGTTAAATACCTTATACATTGAGGAACAATTTGTCACCTAATTCATTATGATACAAGTATTGGTTCCCGAGTTATCTACTGGTCACCGCGTAGGTTAACCGCCTCTGTGGTCTAGTGGCTAAGCCACCAGTCTCAGATCCAGAGGTCCCGGGTTCGATTCCCAGCGGGGGGCACATCTTTGTGTGCTCAGTTTGGTTGGTGGTCTGGCTGTTAAGTCCGCCTGGCTAGCTACAACCAACTTATTTAAGTCTGTCGCCATAAGAACGATGTTTATAGCATTGTTGTGTTCCGACAATAGAGATAAGATAGCCAGTTTCTCAGTGGTCGAGGTTTCCGGGTGAAGCGCGCTTTTACCTTCGGCCTTATCGTCACTTACCATCAGGTGAGATGAAGGCCAAGCGCTTTCCCGTACAAAGAAACATGGGTTAAAGTTTTCTAAAATTAAAATATACAAGTTGTTTAATAACAAGTCCACCGACGAATCGTAAATCGATGCCTAGGATCATCATAAAATGATTCATGGATACACAACACATAAGTAGAGAAAAAGTTGAGGTTGAATAAACTACTCGCATAAATATTTAAAAAAAAGATTTTTTTTTGTAAAGCTACTACAGCCAAATTCGATAAAGAATGTTTGTAAACAAATTATTATTTCTTTGTGCAAATATCTAGTTTCACACGGATTTTTAGTGTTTTTTTGAAAGAAAGACACTATTGTTATTAAGTAACTGCTTTCTCGTGAATCTGTCACACAAAAAAGTAAAAATTCGATTAAGAAGTAAGAGATACTACTAAGTACTAGATACTGAGGAGCTCGATGGCGAAGCGGCTAGCGCGTTCAGCTTGCGATCTTGCCCGCTAAGCAACTTTCGCAATGCCGGGTCGCTGGATGGGTGACCAAATTAAAAACTTCTCGAGCTCCTCCGTGCTTCAGAAGGCACGTTAAGCCGGTGATACCGGTTATTGTCGTAAGATGACAGTCGTTATACCCACCAACCCGCATTGAGCCAGTGTGGTGGGTTATGGCCCAATATCCCCACGTGCACGTGGGAGGCCTGTGCCCAGCAGTGGGACGTTTATAGGCTGATAATGATGATGATGAGTACCTACTAGATATTTGCACAAAGATATGTTAATAATTTGTTTACAAACATTTTTTATCAAATTTAGGCGTAGTTTAAGTACCTAAGTAGGTAGGTATAATGTGTGTGTTAAAGAAACTATTATTTTCTTTCTGCTTTCTGTTACTGTTTTTTTACGAACTATGATTGTAAGTATATAATGTGATGTGCCCCACCGTATTGAGATTTTCTTGTTTCATTATTAATTTAAATAGCTTTGTTTAAGTGTTTGTGCTTGTCATGCTGCTGTGCGTATACACATTTTTCTGGGTTACAATCAAGAACTCAACTGTATCTTTTTTTGTATCTATACCTATGTACCTACTACCGACCGATAGCAACCTTCTCCTGAGGTGTATGCCTAGGTCAATGAATAATAATAACAAATATACACAATAGTATATATACAATTATTATTAACATTTGAAACTTTCATGGTCACAAAATTATTTTTTATAAAAAAAACGGGATTTTTACCATTTTGAGTTTTTGATTTTGAGTCCCCGATTTTCGGCGCAGTTGCATGCACCATGATCACGGAGTAGGTACGAGTAACTACTCAAACATGGTAAAAATCTCGTTTTTTCTTAATAAATATAAAATTGTTGTCCGTAATTCGTTAATAAAAATGTAGTAACAGTAAACAATAATGATGATTATTTTAATGCCATTTTCAAATCAATCAAACAAAGCTGATTATCATGACGAAAACATACGCGATAATAATCAGTAGATAACATAAATAATATTGTACATACTAATAAATAAGGCTTAGTCTGCGCCGTTAGGTAGGTAAGTACCTACTGTGTAATTGCAAACTAGAGACACTGACCTGATTGCTTTTGAGATCGCAGACGCCGACTGCACAAGTATCATAAATATTGCACTGCACTTTATTATAGCAGTAACTCGACGCTTGACATACGATACGGCACTATATAAAAATGAATACAACACGAAACGTGCGCGCTACGAAAAAGCAGAAAAGATTCAGGCAGAAAACGTTTTGTTTATCGTTAAAGATAAACGTACAGAAATGTTTAGCCCCACAAAGTAATGTTATCTTTGTTTTACCTCCGTTATAAAGTGGTCGCGATTTGTCCTCGCGTCAGTCACTACATGAATTGCCTTTAAGGTATTACGGCTATGTTCTAATTGAACTGTGCTGATGACGGCCATACCCTGGTTATTTATAGGCGCACACAGTTCATACTTTAATGCTAGGCTCGGTATGCTTCCATTGGACAAATGGGTTAATTAATATTTGTTTGTATGTGCTAGAAGGCTAGAATGCATGTTTATAACAGCGCATTTATGACTGTAACGATACATGATATTATGGTAATGTTGATGTTACAAG
The DNA here is from genome assembly GCA_963921215.1 of Scoparia ambigualis. Classification (NCBI taxonomy): domain Eukaryota; kingdom Metazoa; phylum Arthropoda; class Insecta; order Lepidoptera; family Crambidae; genus Scoparia; species Scoparia ambigualis. The sequence goes on from OY992504.1 coordinate 32,332,501, forward strand.
TACCTGAGTAACTATACCATATTGGGTTTAAAAATGATGTCGACATTGTACTTACCTATCCTTTGAGCAGGTATTAGGAAGGTAATTTTAGAACATTACTTTCTGAAAGGCAGCTTTTGAAATATTATTAATTGATTGGCTCTATTTTTAAATAAACAGTTTAGTTAAAAAACAGATTGAAATGTGAAGTAAATTTTAAACTATAAACATGTTATTGCAATAAAAAAAATAGAGTGGTATAATCTTCGATCAACAATACCATAATCTAGGTAAGTATATATAAAAATCAATTGATGAAATGTTTGTATGCGCATCACAGCAGAACGTCTCGACCGATTTGGCTGATTCTTTTTTTGTTGTGTTTGTAATTGTCAGAACAAGGTTTACATAAAAGAGTTTTTTAGAAATTCGTCACGGGCAACGGGGTGCTTACGCGGACGAAATCGCGGGCGGGCCGCTTGTCTATAGATACTAATATTATTCTATGATACTAATATTATAAAGAGGAAAGATTTAAATGTTTGTTTGTTTGCATTGAATAGGCTCTGAAACTACTAGACCAATTTGAAGAATTCTTTCACCGTTGGGAAGCTACACTTTTTCCGGGTGACATAGGCTATATAATATTTTCAAAAATTCGTCACGGGGTACGGGGTCCACGCGGGCGAAGTCGTGAGCTGTCCGCTAGTTTATAATAAACTAGAAGCCCGCTCGCGACTACGTCTGCTTGAACCCTGTACCCCGTGAAGTTTTTCTAAAAAAAATCTTTCATAGAAACCCTGACCCGACCATTACAAACACAATTAAGAAAGAATTAGCCAAATTGATGCAGCCGTTCTGGAGTGATGCGCGTACAAACATTTCGGTAATTGATTTTTATTGATATAGATAGATAGATACATGTAGGTATCCTAATCATGCAGTCGCTATTTGGTGAAAAGTAGACTATGGCAGAGGACTGCTTTTGCGGTCCTCATTGCCTACAGGCAAGACTATATTTAGTCTCTGATTAACCCTTCGGGGATAATCGTGATTACGTGTATGTAAGTACTTAAACTTACGTATCCTAATCATAATTTTTTAATCCTAACTTCTTAACTAATATTGTTAATGCGAAAGTTAGTTTGTTTCCAATTACTTAGTCAATTTTGACAAATTTTGGTATAGAGATAGATAGGACCCTAAATACGGTTAAACGCTACTTTTTCCTACGAAAAATAAAAAATAAGCCGCGGGCAAAAGCTATACTAGAGCCAAATTAGATGAAGAATGTTTTTAAGAGGCCTTTACATCTCGACTGTGATTTTTGCGTAAAATGGCCAATTTTGGCGTTCTTTATCTCAGAAACAAAAATACATTAACTATTTTGACTTATTGAATAGTGTAGAATAGCTATCTATTGGAATAGTTCGTAGCGGTCACGCTTTTTAATTAAACCCAAAATTGCAGACAAAGATTTTTATAAAATACGCGAAGGCACTTTTTTGAGCTCCTAGATTGAACTGCCTACTGTTCTAAACAAATGAAATATAAAATTCTTAATTTTATCTCTTATTAGTCGTATAGTAGTAGCGGTATAGGAATTTTTAGATATCATTGATATTATATTAGAAAAAAAATCTTAATCTAAATTGAAAAAACTTCGAAAATCGTTATGCCTAAGTTAACTGTGAATTTCTCCTATCTATGATAATATTATTAAGCAAAATTTATACTACAATAATTGTTACTTCATGAGGAATAAAGATTTTATAATGAATTAATAAATTATATTATTATATTATTTATAATCCTATTCCCATAAAAACGATAAATACACCTGCAAAATTACTACAAAAGGCGATGCGCCGGCAGTCTGAACTCAGCTTATTCTCGCAGAGTGGAGATTTGTAATATTAAGCATGAACTTATTATCTTATTTCGACATAAACAAAAAATACAACTGGAAAATTACTACATAATGCGAAAATGGGCTTTTTATGCAAAAATCACAGTAGAGATGTAATATGCCTCTTAACAAATTATTCACAATTCTTTGAGCAGGTATCTAGTTAGTGTCATTCGAATTTTTATTGTCTCTTGAGATTAAGACACTATTGCCAGTAGTTTTCTTGTAATCTCTCTTATGAATCAATGGCAACTTGAGTAACTAGTAAGATATGTTATGTGCACTAAGGTTTGTAAATGATTTGTTTAATTTGGCTCTAGCATAAGGTCCATAAATTCATTAACCAAGGTGTTTTTAATTGATATTACAAAAATCAATTTTGGCCAGTTTTAAGGAGTGAAAGTAATAACCTTAATATAACCTTTAATTACCTTGTATAAAAACTTGTTTAAACTTTTTTTGGATCAAGACAATTAGGTTCAACTTGTATCTTGTATGTGTGTGTCATATATCAAAAAAGTTGACACCCATTCACTGTTATGAAATGACAGGACTTTGCAACATATCAGTCAATGAAGTTAAACTTTAATAAAATATAAAATGTCTGGTAGTAGCGTTGAAAATTGTGTTATATAAAAATAAATTATGTGATAATACAAACAATGTCTCAGTTGAATGACCTCATCAGCCATTAATTTTGCTACCCATAATTATAATTTAACATTCCATTACTTACTGTAAAGTGCAGGTAATTGTTTATTATGAGGCGAAGATAGTTTTAATAAATTGACTTATAACATGGAGAATGTACTTCAAACTATTGTTGATACAAATATCAGAGAAAGGCTGAAAGTGAAGCGATCCAAATTTGTTAGTCTTTACTTTTTTGAAGGCACATGTCCAGCAGTTAAAATACTTTGGTTCAAATGGATTGAAACATTCTAAGGTTGAGGTAGGTAGTAATTTCTACTTACGTACTCATTGAACTGTTGTTAATTTTCTAACTAATATGATATAATAACCATGTGAGTACAAATATTATAGAAATTAATATACCTCTGGAATACTTACTTATTAATTTTGGAGGAAGTGGTCTAAAGAAGGTTTCTGTGCTAGTACTTACATGTTGACCTTCAGGCATGTTTCAAGTTATAATGCAAACAGGGTTAAAATATTATCCGAACAATATATTTGTTGTAAGTCTTACAGAAAATTTGGTCTGTAATAATAAATTAAATTAAGTATTGTTTTACTATAAAGATTTTTATTATTAATGATTTTGAATAGTTTTTGATTACTTTACACACCACTGGACTTGGTTAACACTTTATAGACGAATACGCTTTGTAGAATGCAAACAAAATTCAAATAACTCGTGAGCCGTAAAATAGCAATACGACAACAAACTCGTGATCGTGTATGACTTGACACTGACACTGACAGTGACAGCAGTATTTTATTATCATGCGGTCCGAGTGCGGTCCCCTCAATATTAAAATAGCCAAGCAAAATCAAGTGTTAACAAAATATCGGACGATGACTCGAAGCCGGGCTCCGAGATATTATAAACCCGATCCCTTTTTCTGGAAACGTCTGTTTCATTATCTTTCTTCCTGCTCATCATCCCAAACCACGAAATAAAGAAAAAAATAGCTGATGATAAGGCTGTATGCTACACTTGTCTGTCTCACTAAAAATAATGTCGAGCCTTCTTGGCGGGAAAGTGAAGCGTCATGTCTGCAGTTTTGTTTTATTTTCTGATATTTGTGTTTTTAGATTTTAATTAAATAATAGTGGATTATTAACCGTCCCACACAAAAAAGTCCCACATCTTTACTGAGGACTCAAGGGGTTTAGGGGAATATCATTTATCATTCATCATTTTAATTGTAAGGTATTTGTATATTACTTTTTGTTGTTGTACCTACATGTATGCGTCAGTCGTAAGAGTTTGTCTCGCAATAAACCAATTACCGTGACGACGTGTTTTATTCCGGCGATCCTCAAGTATCTACCTAGCGAAGATATACTTCAGTGGCGACGAGTAAACTGGATTCTGGCGTGCGAAATTGAAACCTAGTAACTTTAAAAATGTCAATTGGAAAAATTTCCGAGTTTAAAGTACAGTCGGACAACTGGAAATTATATGTGGAACGGTTGGAACAGTATTTCCTAGTGAATAAAATAACAACGGAGTTGCAAGTGCCGACGTTAATAACAGTCATGGGGGCAGAGAGCTATGAACTGTTGGTTAGCCTGTGTACCCCCGAGAAACCTCATACAAAAACTTTTGAAGAAATCGCAAGTGTCATGGAGAACCATTTACAACCAAAACCAAGTGAGCTGGCAGAAAGATTTAAAATTCGGCATAGAAAGCAGAGCGAATGCGAAAACATGTCCGAGTATGTGGCAATGTTAAAAAAAATGTCTAAGACTTGCGAGTTCGGAAGTTGGCTGCAGGAAAGCTTAAGAGATCAGCTGGTGTGCGGTATAAGGAGTGAGACCATTAGACAACGTTTATTTGCCGAGAGTAAGCTAGACTTTGTTAAGGCGTACAATTTAGCTGTCAGTATGGAAGCTGCAGAGAAGGACGCGGCGGTCGTTGTAGGTCATCGAAGGGCATCGTCAGGCGAGGCAAGTGCGCTGGCGGATTGTCAAGCCATGACGGCCAGGCGGCGGGTGGAGCGGAATACGGCGGGCGGCGCGGCGGCGGGCTCGGCGGGATCGGCGCGCGGCCGCCGCCGCCCGGCCGGTGGCGCGGCGGCGGCGGCGCGGTACGGCCCGCGCGCGGCAGTGGCTGCGTCGGCGCCGGTGGAGCGTGCGCAGCGACAGCGGCTATGTCAAGTGTGTGGTGGTGCGGGACACGATTCTACATCATGCAAGTTTAGCCGTTACGCATGTCGTGTATGTAACAAAGTTGGACACTTGCGACGAATGTGTCCGAACTTATCGGAACATCACAATGTGGACTATGTGGCGCATCAAGTTAACTTAAGCGGACAGGAAAGTGACAACAGCGAGGAGGTAAATATTGTTGACTTTAATCAGATTGCTATTGAGCAGTGTAAACCTATATTTATATCTATGGTAATACACAATAAGCACATTTCTATGGAGTGTGATACAGGCAGTGCCGTATCGTGTATTAGTTTTGAAATGTACAAAAAATACTTCAAAGATTTACCAATTAAAAAGTGTAAATTAACGTTAAGGTATTATACGGGCGATTTGATAAAACCTGTCGGAGTAATAAGACCGCTCGTTAAGTATAGAAATAAAGAAAAACAGTTAGATTTATACGTGATAAGAAACGACAAAAGTGTATTGTTAGGTAGACAATGGATAGCTGAACTCAGTATTCAACTATCAGACATTGTATATAACAACCAAGTTCATAATGTAAACGTACAGGAGTTTAACTTTAATAACTTTAGTTCCAGATATTGTAAGGTGTTTGCGGATGGTCTGGGACGATTCACGGGTGAGCCGGTGCACATTTATGTGCGCTCGGGGGCGCGGCCGGTGTACATGCGCGCGCGGCCGCTCGCCTACGCGCTGCGCGAGCCAGTGGAGCGCGCGCTGGCGCAGCTGGTGCGCGACGGCATCCTCACACCCGTCGACCGCTCCGACTGGGCGACGCCGATCGTGCCCGTCGTCAAAAAGGACGGTAACATTAGGATATGTGCAGATTATAAATTTACTCTTAATAGGGTTATAGAAGTTGACCGTTATCCGTTACCGAGAGTAGAGGACTTACTTACGAGATTACATGGGGGCGAACGTTTTAGCAAAATTGACCTCTCTCAGGCGTACGCGCAGCTCGTTTTGGATGATTCTAGTAAATATACCGTTATCAACACCCATCAAGGATTGTTTAGATACAATCGTCTCGTGTACGGTCTAGCATCGAGTCCAGGAATATTTCAAAAACGATTAGAACAATTATTCTCAGATTTACCTCATGTGGGGGTATTTTTAGACGACATCATAATAACGGGAAAAAGCACAGAGGAACACATGAAAAAATTATTTAAGGTTTTCGATCGGTTAGAGTCGCACGGGCTTAAGGTTAAGAAAGAAAAATGTGCATTCTTTGAAAAATCTATTAACTATTTAGGGTACGTAATCAGTAAAGACGGAGTACATACCTGTGCCGAAAAAGTGAGGGCTATTGTAGATACCCCAGCACCTACAAACATATCCGAGCTGAGAGCATTCATCGGCATGGTCATGTATTACGCGAAATTTATAAAAAATGTAAGTACTATGCTTGCTCCCCTCTATAACTTGCTCAAAACCAATGTAAAATTTATTTGGAACAAAAGTTGTGGCGCAGCGTTCGAACAGGTGAAACGATCCCTGACGTCGAGCGAGGTGCTCATGCACTACTCGCCGGAGCTGCCGCTGGTGCTGACGGCTGACGCCAGCAGCGTGGGCGTGGGCGCGGTGCTCACGCACGTCACACCGCGCGGCGAGCGCCCGGTGGCGTACGCGTCGCGCTCACTCACGCCCGCAGAGCGCGCTTACTCGCAGATAGATAGGGAAGCGCTGGCTATTGTTTTTGGATTAAGGAAATATCATCAATTTTTGTATGGAAGAAAATTTTTACTGCGGACTGATCACAAGCCCTTGACGCACATTTTTGGCAAGAAGGCGGGCATACCTGTCATGGCAGCATCGCGGTTGCAGCGCTGGGCCGTTCTTATGGCAGGCTATGACTATGAAATTGAGTATATAGAATCAAAAAAAAATTGTGCAGATGGGTTGTCTAGATTGCCACAGTGCAGTAAAGAGCGGCTTCCTATAAATGAAGTAACCTACGTACAATTTGTTGAAAATTTCTTGCCGGTAACGAGAAATGACATAAAGAAGGCGACGGCTAAAGATACAGACTTGTGTAAAATTATATTGTATGTACAGTCTGGTTGGCCAACGGCGTGCACGGATAAATTATTGCAACCCTTTTATAGTCGACGCCGCGAACTGTATATTGAATGCGGTTGCATTATGTGGGGCTACAGAATGATAGTGCCGAGCGAATTGCGACCGACTATACTTAAGCAATTACATAGTAGTCATATGGGAATTGTGAAAACAAAAGGTTTAGCACGAAGTTACGTATGGTGGCCCGGGATAGATGCAGACGTGGAGGCTACGTGCCGCAGCTGCGACGTATGCGCGGCCGAGGCGCCGGCGCCGCCGCGCGCCCCGCCGCAGCCCTGGCCCTATGTGTCACTGCCGTGGAGCCGGCTGCACGTAGATTTCCTGGGACCGTATAATGGTAAAACGTTTTTCGTACTAATAGACTCTAGCTCTAAGTGGCTCGAGATTTTTGAGATGGCGCGGACTAACGCCGATAGTGTCATTAAGATACTGAGATCGACGTTTGCAAGGTTCGGATTACCTACAGTGTTGGTATCCGACCAAGGTCCCCCTTTTACGAGCACTAGCTTTAAAAATTTTCTCGTGAACAACGGTATTCAGCAGGTTTTTTCACCGACATACCACCCTCAGTCGAACGGAGCAGCGGAGAACGCTGTAAAATTATGCAAAAGGGCGATTAAAAAAGCCACTAGAGAGAACGTGGATGTAGACGCGGCTTTGCAGACATTTTTATTGGCTTATAGGAACTCAGTACAGAGCACGACCGGTGAAACCCCAGCGATGCTTCTACAGCGGCGCTCGCTGCGCTCAAGGTTGGATCTGTTACGCGGCGAACGTAATGTGGAAGACAAGGTGCGTACCGCGCAACACAAACAGGTCGAGTACTCGGGCGGTGTTAACCGCGAGTTGACGCAAGGCGTGTTCGCCTTGCGTTAGTTTTGGCCAGGGAGTACGGATCTCATGGGGGGATGTCGTATCGCCTAACCCAGCTGTTCACCGGGCATGGGTGCTTCGGCAGCTTCTTGCACAGGATTGGGAGGGAAGTGACCCCGGTCTGCCATCATTGCGGAGAGGAAGAGGACACAGCTCAGCACACCCTCGAGCTGTGTAGCGCCTTCGCGCCACAGAGGCGTACGCTAGAGTTGTCTCTGGGGGGGAGGGGCACTCTGGCTCTGCCGGATGTGGTCGCCGCAATGTATACGTATCGCGTCCGCGTCCACACGTTTTCAAAATGGACTGTCAAAAGTGCAAAAAAGTCTTAGCAAAGAAGGGATCACACTTTTTGTGTCAAGGACCATGCCAAGGGACATTCCACAAGAGCTGTGTTAAAGGATTAGCGGCTGACTTAAAAGCAGGAAAAAACAGAATTTACTGTAACAATTGTGAAGACGAAGGCTCAGCAGAAGAAGATCAGGAAGAGGAGGATCAGAACAATGATAAAATCTTGAAAGATATACTAAAAAAGGTCAACGTCATTCCTGGACTAAAGAAACATCTAGACATCATCGAGCAAAGTATCAGCTTACTATCGGAAAAATACGATACACTTTTAAATGAGCATGAACAAACTAAAGATAAGCTCAAGAAAGTCGAAAAAACATTATTACTTGTCAACAACAAATGTATCTATTTGGAAAAGTGCAATCTTGCACTCGAACAACAGATGAACGATTTTGAACAGTCATCGCGCAAACATAACCTAGAAATTGTAGGTATTGAATGCCTGCCTAATGAAAATGTTAAGGAGATAGTTGCTAAACTGGGTGATAGAATCGGAGCAAGCAGCAATGACATTGAGTGGGTACAAAGACGACGAACACCAAAAGAGGGAAAGAAGTCCGGCTCCATCCTCGTCGGATTCAAAACATCTGATGCTGCATCCCGGGATTTGTGGCTGGCACGGCGACGTGGGCTGGCTGGGATCAACAGTAGTATGATCACAGGTGGGGCGAGTGTGGATAAAGTTTACATTAACGAGGACCTGGCGAAAGCAACTCGTGCTTTACTATGGCATACGAAAAAACAACTAAACGGTGTCTACAAATACATTTGGGTGGCTAATGGTAAGGTGCTTGTAAAGAAAGCTGAAGGTGATAAAGTTGGCTGGGTGCGGTCAGACAAGGACGTCGCTGATCTGCTCAATGTGAAGTAAAGTGATTATGCTTATTAGCACAACTGGTGTAAATGTGTTTAAAATAAATCGTCACAGGCGCGTCGTTGAACGATATTGACTATTTATCAGAAGACTGTTTAAACGAGGCGTATGTTGACAGCTTCAACGAATGGTTTTTAAAGTTAAGTAACATAAATGGCATTTGTTTACTTCATATTAACATTAGATCATTAAAGAAAAACTTTAGTCAATTATTACTTGTACTGCATGATTGTTTAGAGAGGATTGATGTGATTGTAATCACCGAACCTAATGTTCCATATTCATTATTATCTTGTTACAAAATCAATGGTTTCAATGTAAATTCCTTTACTAGAATCGGTCGTAGCGGGGGAGGGGTGCTGGTGTACACGCGCGGGGCGCATGCGGTCCGGGTTATTGATATACCTATTATTGCTCGGCTGAGATCTGCGGAGTGCGTTCCTATTGAACTTAATTATAATGGGGAGCTACTATATATAATCTCTATATATAGACCGCCTCGAATCAACAAGCAAGATCGATTAGTTTTATTTCTGTCAGAATTACGTGAAATATTAATAAATATGCCAAAACAATTTAAGATATTCTTCTGTGGCGACATTAACATAAACTTATTAGATAATCAAAACAGTCACGTAAGCAAATATGAAAACTTAATGTGCGAATACGGTTTTACTAGGTGTATTAGTCAAATAACGCGTAAAGAAATAGTTAATGGTAAAATCACCGAATCATGTTTGGATCACATTTTTATAAGAGCGTCAGGTGTATCAATTAACTCTGCTGTAGTTAAACATAAATTATCCGATCACTACTTTGTGACTGCATTGGTTCAATGGGAAAGCGCTCCGTCGCCGCCGCCGCCGCCAGACCGGCTGGCGCTGGCGGGCGGGGGCATCTCGCTGCAGGCCCCCCGTCGCCGCCGACGGACGTGTGGCGGATGTGTCGACGCGCCGCGCGTGCGCATCGAACCCACGACCTTGACACGTCGAGTCCTTGATAACAAATTGGTTCGCGAAAAACTATTAGAAATTGATTTTAGCTACCTTATCTCTATTGATTGTCCTAAAAGAATGTATAACGAGTTGAATCAACTTTTTGGGAATGTGTATAATGATAGCTATAAGGATAAAAAAATTGGATCTTGTAATAAGAATCGTCGTAACAAAACTTGGATAACTGATAATTTAAAATCTATGATAAAACAAAGAGATAAACTTTTCGAGATATGGAGCAACGATCCGAAAAACATGATCAAACGTTTAAATTATACGAAGTATAGGAATAAATGTACGAAAAAAATATATAAATGTAACAATGATTATGATAAAAAGTGTATTTTGGAATGTAACAACAATATAAAAAAGCTATGGGAAAAAATTCACATGTTTATGGGAAATGAGAGAAAAAACTTAGATAACACTATATTAGAAAACTTTAACAGACTAGCAAATGTTAAAGACATATGCAATAACTTTGCGTCTACTTTTACTGATGAAATAGAACAGATAAAGCATTCTTGCAGTGAAGTATGGCTAAACAGAGATAGTTATGTCCATGAAGTCGACATGTGCATGAGATGGCAACCTGTTTCTGTACAAGATGTAATAAAAGTCATAAGAAATATGGACACAAAAAAGTCTCCAGGCAGCGATCTCGTGCGCATGTGTGACTTAAAACTGGTCCTTGATAAAATCTCACCAGTATTAGCCAACTTTATTAACCTATCTATCTCAAAATGTTATTTCCCTAACAAGCTAAAGGAAGCGATAGTGCGCCCGATTTTTAAGAAAGGTGATAAAAAATGTTATTCAAATTACAGACCAATCGCTATCCTGTCAAGCGTTGACAAAGTATTTGAGAAATGTGTAACTAATCAATTAAATAATTACTTACAAAAGAATAATATTTTAAATAATTGCCAGCATGGCTTCCAAAAAGGCAAAAGTACAAATACTCTGTTATCAAAATTTACGAATGAAATTAACCTTTGTTTAAGTAAAAAACAATTTGTCGTAGCGATTTTCTTTGATTGTAAAAAAGCTTTTGATACGCTCCAGACGGACACTCTGCTTAAGGCAATGGAGGAGTGTGGAGTGGGTCAGCCGCTGAACAAATGGTTCCGCGACTATCTCACTTCGCGCTCCTTCCGAGTTAGAGTGGGCAACGAGCTCAGTGATGAGCGTGAGGTACTCTGCGGGGTCCCCCAAGGCTCGGGCTGCGGCCCACTGTGCTATTTGCTCCATGCTAACAGCTTGACAGGTGTGCTACAACATTGTTCTGCGCATATGTACGCAGACGATCTATGTGTGCTGCTCGGCGGCACAGATCTCGCTGAGACATTCCAGCTTATACAGCAAGATGTACATGCCATAGTCAGGTGGTCGCATGACAACGGAATTGTCATGAATAGTAATAAAACTAAACTCATTGTCATTCACTCGCCTTATCTGCCTCTCGAAGATCCCTCGTTACTGATATATGCGCACACGTTTGATTGCCTTCACAGAGACCTTGTTAATTGTAGCTGTAAGCCAATAGAAAGGGTGAAATGTGTCACTTATCTTGGGGTAAAAGTGGACGAACATTTGTCTTGGTCTGATCATGTCAACTTTATTTGTAATAAGCTAAGAATTTTATTAGGTAAATTTTACCACTTAAGTTTTAGAGTTCCTAGCAGTACATTAAAATGTTTATATAAGTCTTTAGTTGAATCAATTGTGGGCTACGCTCTCGATTGCTATGGTCTGACATTCAAAACAAACATAGATAAATTAGAAAACATGCAAATCCGATTTTTAAAACTACTTGTAGATAAAAAGACTAAACATAGATGTAAAAATGATTATAGACAATTATTTAAAATCTGTAAACTCCTCCCAGCTGCTTTAAAACATAAATATTTATTAGCGGTCAATAACCATGGCAACCGAGAGTGGGGCATTACTATGGAACGTGTTGAACATATTCATAGGACAAGAACTACTACACTGGGAAAATTTGTCGTTCCCAGAATTCAGAATTACTATGGTGACAGAACTTTACAGAAACGTATTCCATATCTTCTAAATTCCTTACCTGCTGTTTTAAGAAATGAATTACCCAAAAACAAGTTTAAATCATTGTTGAGCGACTTCTTGCACGCCGCAATCTAGCTTAGCGATAGCAAGGCTGAATTGCGAGATATAGGAATTAATTTAATTGTTACAACTCTGACAATATCTAGTTTGTACTTACGTATACTTATGTATAGCATAATTGAGACTCCCGATCCCGCAGATAAACCGTCTAGTATGGTTTTGTGGGACAATGTTATATGTTGTTGTACGTGTCATGATATTATTCAATAAAAAAAAAAAAAAAAAAAAAAAATGGTGGAACGTGCGGAGAGTTGGGCAGCGGTGGCCAGATTCGCCGATGAGTGCATGGGCCTCAAGGAGGAGGCAGAGCGCGCCCGGGAGGAGTCGGCCAACGCTGCGCCAACGAGGAGGAGGAGGGCAGGAAGGCGGCGTAGGAGGTACGCCGACCTCCATCCACCTTAGGGTGATGCCAGGTGTCTGGCGGAAGACAGGTTCCGTCCTGTCTAGCCGGACGCCCGACGTTCTTGTTTGTGTTAGTATAGGTTGTCGATAGGATTAAGTATGTGTGTGGGCACCGGCATGGATATGTCGCCATATCACCCCAGGTGCCCACGAAATCCGTCTTATCCGTCTTAAATGTTGGGCGCGATGGACAGCATCTGAGCTGTCCAGCGTAGTGTGTTGTTCTTTGTCTTGGTGTCGTGTAGTATAGTGTTCGTATCGTGGGTGTCCTTTCACGGACCTGATACGGGACCCCAGCGGAGGCTATGATGAGCAACGGGGCTCTCTTCTGAGGGCGTCCCCTTGTGCGGAGCGGATGCGGAAGGGGCCTCGTACCAGCAAATGGTGTGTAATGTGTTGTGTACTGTGGGTGTCCTTGGGGAGCGGCGCGGAAGCTTTATGCGAAGCCATGATGGGCAACGGGACGCCACTAAAGGCGTCCCATTGCCCGGAGCGGATGCGGGGAGCCCCGCGCCAGCATATAGGTGTGTCTGTTGTGGTTGGGGTTGTATTGGTTGTTGCGTTGTGCGTGTCGTGGTTGTCCCATACATGTTGTTGGTAGGACTAGTGCGGGGACTCCCGGGAAGCAGTGATGAGCGGCAGGACGGCTAGACGACCACCGTTCGCGGTCGTCGTGGCGTCAGGCTGTCTCGGAGCAACCCACAATGGAGTCCCGCACTGGTAAATCTGTGGGTATTATGTGCGCACGCCTGCGAAACCATGGGCGTGTCCGTCTCCGTGTTGTGTTGTGTCCTTCAAAATTGGTGTTGTGTTGGTCCGCATGCCCGGGTAAGCCGGGCATGTCAGTCATGTGTTGTCTTGTGGTCTGCCCCCTAAATGGGCTGTTTTATTTGTAGTGCTTCGCGCGCGTAGTCGCCGTGTGTTGGCGCGTAATGGCTGCCATGCAGGGATTATAGGCCAACACACGGCGACGGGGTGGCTCTCGCGTGGTCATTGCCCTCGTGGATTAGGTCCCGTGACCGCCACCTCAGCCTTATGCTATCGGAGTTTGGTCCCCCGGTGATTAGTGGGTAGGCCCCTGCCTCTCGCCCGACGATTACGTCGTGGAAAGGGGGACGGGAGAGTCCCACATATCCAGTCTCCCTTCTGGAGGCTGGAATCCATAAGCAGGGATTACACCGGGTAAAAAAAAAAAAAAAAAAAAAAAAAAAAAAGGGAGTACGGATCTAAAGCTAAATGGGTAAAAGCTGAGGTAACGGATAGGTTAGGGTCCCGTAGGTACGTTCTCGGTGACGAAGACGGTCGACGCGTTTCACGACATGTAGATCAAATTAGGCGTAGGGCACGTTTATCTACTGTTACTTGTCCTGACGAAGTAGTGGGTGGGCACGGTGAAACGAATGAGTGTGAGGATGGAGTTGCGGATTTGAAGCCAGGTCCTTTACCGAGTGAAATAGCGGGTACAAATTCGGGCATAGAATCGACTAGTACTACTGATGGTACTGAGACTGCAACGGTTGCACCGGGGGACAAAGAGGAGTGGGCTACTCCTTCACGTTCTTCGCCCGTCTTACCCTCACCCGTGACTCGACCCAAACGCTCTCGTCATCCTGTGGTTAGATTTCAAATAGACTAATCAATAATACCTATGTGTATGGCTGTTACAATTATAGGTTTAATTAAGTAAGTAGATGTAAGTCATTAAGTAAAAGATTTAGACTTAAATTCAAAGGTTGTTAAGTTTATATTATAAGTGTAATTTAAGGGTGGAGGTGTAAGGTATTTGTATATTACTTTTTGTTGTTGTACCTACATGTATGCGTCAGTCGTAAGAGTTTGTCTCGCAATAAACCAATTACCGTGACGACGTGTTTTATTCCGGCGATCCTCAAGTATCTACCTAGCGAAGATATACTTCATTAATCACCATTCATTATCATCTAGAGAGAAAATAAATAAAAAAAACTAATGACTAGGCAGTATGGTCTCTGACATTAGCCTGTTCCGTCACGAAACAAAAAAAAACAACTGACTGACAGTGACAATGACATAGTAGATGAAGTAAATAAATGTCGACTTCTTGGCGGGAAAGTGAAGCGTCATATCTGCAGTTTTGTTTTATTTTCTAACATTTGTGTTTTTTCGAATATTAATGTGAAATAATAGTGGATTATTAACCGTTAAGTGTTTGTGAACGTGCATGAGTGTTGGCAAATGAAACAAAACAGTGCAACATCACTTTTCAAATTCTCTCAAGTAGTCCGCGTGAGACCTCAGTAAAGTCCCACATCTTTACTGAGGACTCAAGAGGTTTGGGGAACATCATTTATCATTCATCTTAATCATCACTCATTATCATCAAGGGAAAAAACAAATAAAAAACTAATGACTAGGCAGTATGGCTCAGACCTTAGCCTATTCCTTCATGGAACAAATATTAAAAAAATATATATATAAAAAAAATATGTCAAAAACATATGGAAAACGTCAAATTTTTTATTGCGTTGTTTGTATTGTATTCCATTCCAATTTTACATCGATGGAGGAGGCATAGGTATCAAATCAAACAAAACTGAAGTGAACAGTAAATTTTTACTTACTTTTACTTTAGAAAAGGTATCATGGCCTTGGTTTTAAGAAGATCATGTCTTAAAGCCAAAGAACATTTTGTGCAAACATCTTCAAAACCACGAATGCAACTGCCCAATACCCTGTCCACCGTCTTCAGAAGTTACTGTGATGATAAAAACAATCCAGAATTCAGCAACAGCACGATCTTAGTCGAGAACGGGTTTAACGTCCAGGAGCTGCCTGTCATTATAAGAAAGTTGAAAGACTTGACAGATTTAAAGGGCTCTACATCCTACGAAACAACCACGACTGATTCAGCCAGCTACAACCTGATACAAAGCGAATTCAAACAATGTGTCGACTTAAGGGATATTTTTTCTCTGCTATCAAAGTGTACAAAAATTACCCCCAACATCGCATTGGGTGCCATGGAAAGAATATATGACATAGAGAAAGAACCTAATGCTCTGGCAAACCATAGAGATAACCATGCTCATTTGGCCAAAGGTGCTATTTTGGACAAACTATTGAAAGTAGTAACAAAGACTGAGGATACACAGACCATACTTTATATATTAAAGTCCATATCTTCATTTATGGAGCCTTACAAATATAAGTTTTGTGATGAACTGTTGTTTCGGACGGTTGACAATAGAATTACTGTGGAACAAATTTGTGCATTCACAAGTTTTCTTATTGACAACAAATCCAATCCAAAGTATGCTGAAACTATTGACAAATTGTGGGTTGGTTTTGTTGAGAAAGAAAGTGATATAGATGAAACTAATATTGCAATGGTTTTTAATATATTGCGGGGGCTTAAAGTAAGTAAAAGAATTGTTTTATCTCTGTTGGAGCAGAAGTTGTCCGATTTGTGGTCAAAAATTAAAGTACCCGTCATGCAAGATATTCTGAGCACCTTTGTGGTGGAGAAATATTTGTCTGTAGAGTCATTTGCCACAACCGGCAGGTGGCTGTACACAAACATTCATGCCCTAGATGAAGACTCTTTGCTGGACATACTCACAAAGTTTACTCGGCTTAATTATACAGATGACCAAATAGAAAAGGCTATTGAGAAATATATGAAGTTAAAAGGTGATAAAATTGAATCACATGTCCTTATTGTGGGCATCCTGAACTATTGTATGCAATTTCAGATACGTAACAAACATATCTTGAATTCTTGCAGTGAATATTATGTAAGGAATGTCATGGATATTTCACCCAGTTTTTTAAAGTCATACATTTATCCATTTGGTTTTCTTTATTATGATCCTGGAAATAGTAATTTTTGGGATATGACAGAAGATATTCTGTTAAATGACTATGTTAAAATAAATGTGGATGATCTTACTTTAATAATGTTGTCATATATTTACCTGGAAAAATATCCCTTGAAACTAGTTCATAAGGTTCTCAGCCCAGCATATATAGCCAAAGTAAATAACAAAAATAACATTGAAGCCTTTAGGAACCTTACAGCAATTGATACCGCCTTGTCATTAGAATGTATGAAAAATTATGGAGGTCCTTTTATACCTAAAGATCAGTGGTCAAAGCCTGAGGTACAGGACAGTAGAATTAAAAATATTGTTACTAAGATATATCAAAGTCTTGAAGCTGTAGCTGGTGGTGCTGACAGATTGTCAACAGATGTGATGGTTCCTCACTTTTCTGATAAAACCTACTTGATTGATGTAATGTTACACCCACCTGGGTTAGATGTCAAAACTTCTAACTGGAAAACAAAGTCTTCTAGAAATGTTAACATAGCTTTACTTGTCCACTTACCTGATCAATATTGCTCCGATAATATGTTGGTTGGACCACAAGTTATGAGAAAAAAACATTTAAGATTGCTAGGATTCAAAGTTGTTAGTGTTCAATATTCAATTATAAGTCAATTTTATACATCTTATAATAAAGAGGGTTTGAGGCAGTATCTTTCTGACAGTATTAGCTGGGCTGAGGAATCTCTTTAAGATTTGTTAATAAATACTTAAAATTACTTACCTATATTAAATAAATTGTATTGTTTATAGAATTTATATATTTTCTATAAATGTGTCATGACATAAAGTAAGCCACAGCGTTAAGGTATATTAAAGATGCCTATTAGTAAGTACAATAATGTGAAATACATACAATACATATAAATGTAACTATGATTTTGAGATTGGGTATTTGTAAATAAAAGATAGTTGTTATTTTATCATTAATTTATTTCATTATACTCATAACATCTTTCTCTTAAATTTACTCACTGGCTAATTCACTAGATATTTTATTTTGAATATTTTAATAATTTCTTAAACAACTTTTATTTTTCGAAATATTTATCTAATAGAAACTCGTTCCAGATCAAAATGTTAACTTGTATGCAATAAGTAGGTAAGGTTATGTTTTAGCACTGTACCGCACGAACCAGTATGTTATAGCCTGTCAGCCTGTTCATATTAATTTTCGGTACAGTCAGCGCCAAATTGATTATAGACACCATTATAGGGTAGTTGACAGGTTAGTCAATAGTGAAACTTTTTAACACCTGCCAACATGAATTTTTTTCATAGAAATTAAATGGAAACCGCGTGCTTTAACATAGTTATTAATCTCCATCAAATGTTTATTATCCTATTTTTAGGTATATGTCAAAGGAGAACTTTTAGGTGGTGCAGTTTGTACTTTGATTGTTGTTGTCAACATCATTAAGCCTCGGATACACTATGGGTCAAACGCAGCGACATGTTGCGAAACATGTTGCTCGACAATTACGTGATGTTTAGGAGCACGTTGCGCGCAGGTCTACATTCAGCGACAAACGGCGCCACACATGCGCTCGCTCTCGGAGCGGGAGCAAGCAACATGTCCCGCGTCACGTTAAATGTTGCGGGACACCGGGCAACGTTGCTGCGACGTTGCAGGAACACGTAGAACGGGTCATTTGTCTCCTAGTGTATCCGAGGCTTTATTAGTAGGTACATTGCTCGCTTGCAATGAGGTGACATTACATGAAGTTAATTGCTTACCCATAACTCAATGCGGCTTGAGTTTTAAGAAGGTATCTCGCTGGAGCGGACAAAGGTGCATCTTAACGTCAGTGAAATCACAGATAGAATATGGCTTTAAAAGTTAATCGACGTCATTTCCATTGATTACTCATAGCCAGAATCGACTACATAATAATTTTATAGCCATAATGGTGTATCACAGCAACTCTAGCCTGAATATTAAATCGTAAAGAAAGTGTTACGCTGACTCACAGCCTAAATTCTAGTAATTAAACATCGATAAACTTGACACTTGACAGGATTAGGTACAGTCGCCAATATATTAACGCCACTCGGCAATTCATTCGAATGTTAGTGAGAATGATGGTCTGGTTTTGGAAATTCGCTTTCGGTAAAGCTGAAACTTTGGTGACGACTGTAATTATATACATAGCTCCGGACTTCGAATAAGGCTAAATATACGAATGAATTTACGAATACTATCTTTTAAAACTATTCTGAAACAGGTAACTATGTATGTGCATTCGTTTGATTTACAACTATTTTAGTTAACGTGACATTTCTAACACACAATGTATTTCGAAAGCTATAAATAGTGACACAAATTACCGATAGCTCCTTGAGAGGTGGTTTTGAAGATTACCTTATTGCGACCGCTTCATTACATCATTTATCAAATAAGATTAAGATGAGCTTTGGCACATTTCAAAAATGTATACATTCTGAACATTATGGTGTCAAGGCTGAGATTTAAAGTAGGACCAGCTACAGACCAACAATAACTTTCTTTAAACATAAGTTAATAAATGTTTACGGTAATCGATGTTACTGTAATGGTACCTATTTATATCGTAGCATGAATTGTATTCAATGTTTAGTTATGTTGACAAATTATAGCATCATCGCATTATTTTGTAATAGAAGTGTTTATCCCTCCTTATCATTAAACAATTATACATAAAAACAAATGTTAGTTGTTAGGCTGTAGGTTTCGAAATTCTTATAATAATTAGATAAGATTGATTGATACTTACGGATTAAGTAGTTATGTTTTTCATAGAAGTCAAATTTATTTTTAATATTTATGTAAATTATAATAGACCCATAATAGTATAATTTTGTTAATAGACCCGATCTAATTTTAGAATATTTGTAAATAAGTATTATTTTTATATTATACCAAGTATGTAAGTATATAATTCAATAATTTAATTCAAATACATATTTTCGTCTATTACCTATTGATAGGCATAAACAGTTTGTAGATAAATTTTCTATTTGGAAAGGAAGATATGTGTCCACTATTTCAATAGTCCCTGTATCACTAAGTGACCAGGCAGAACACATCCGTGAACTAAAACTCTAGAACAGCCGCCTTTGGTTATTTTCAATTAATATAATTTAGAATAATTTATACTTAATTTTATTAAGTGGTTCTCCTTAGTGTAACAATAAAATTTCTTGTAATTCTTTAGACAACATGGTATAGAATGTTTTAGACACCATTTTATTCTGGAGATAGAGACTAAAGGGGGATAAGAGTATGAATTTATCTAATAACTATATACTTCGACGCTTATCTAACTAAACGACTTTCTGGATTAGGTGATTTGACCGAAGCCATACATGGGCAAGTCCCAGGTTACTTATTTATCAAGAGTAACGCGGGCTGAACAGTCCGCCGTGAATAATTATTTAAATAGCACAGTAATTCGTAAAGATCTCAATGGAGTTAAAATGTTTCGCTATGGTCTATATGTTACTACATATTAATCGTAAAAGTGATATCATGCACTAGACTTCTCTTATAGCGATTTATTTATTTTGATTTGTGATCTAACAATTAGATTAATTTCAAACAATGAAATTCACTTGAATTAAAGAGATACGTAGTATCTTACTTACGGACTAGGATATTTTACAACACCGATTCCTATTTGGCAGTCATCTAACACTCTTCTTTTATATATATGAAGACTAAGCCCGTACAAATAATGAAAACCAGCGATTGCTTCAAAATTGCGTTGTACATTGATCGACCGCAACATAACTTAGGCGAGACCAGCTCTGAGATTTCACTACTTGCAGGGCATGTATGGAAATGAAAAATTGACAAGTTCATGTGACATGGAGACGTACTAAATTGTTTATGCTAGGTATATACCTTTTATAGATTTTTGTATTGATACTTACTTAAAACTAACTACATTGCCTTTGGTGTCATTTATTATTCCAGTAAACGATTTCCAGCCGGTTGGTAATCAGAAATGCAATCGAAAGTGTTCGGAGCCCTTATACTATTCGTGCAGGATGAACGCTATAGTTAGCGAACGACTGCCCGATACAATACATTATTTAATTACTAATACTGATTTAGGTTGTCGAATGTACCTAGATAGAAATTTTAATAGAAAATAGAGTAAGTATCCGAGAGCTCCGCGCAGGTTCGATCTCATACAACCTTTTGTACTCGAAACGGTGAACTCACAACTTCCCTAGCACCTCGGAGGTGACAAGTGGCGTTGGCAGTACTTATCACATCACTAACGGGGTACTTTGCTAAATTAGGTACTATAGCTTGACCACGACCGCTATACCGCTGCTACCATACAAGTTAGTACCGCAGCAGCGGTACAGCGGTCGTGGTCAAGCTATAACACAATACAACCATTTTACAAGCTGCAAGTGCACAAACGGCCCGTTGTCGTTTCGCTCATACCGCTAGTAGGTACCTTATTGTATAACTTCAACATCTATCGCAACACCTTTCAAGTAGAAGTAAGAGGTACATAGGTACATTGCTTCGCTTGTTTGATTATTTTAAAATCAATTTTAAATAAGAAAACTAGCAAAGCAATGTACTTGTTTTTTTATTTTTTTTTATTGGCAACGGGTAAGCGATTGGCCTTCATCTCACCTGCTGGTAAGTGACGATAAGGCCGAAGGTGGAATCGCGCTTCACCCGGAATCCTCAACTTGAGGAACTGGCTATCTTATCTCAAACTGTCGGAACACAACAATGCTATAAACATCGTTGTTATGGCGACAGACTTAGATAAGATGGTGGTAGCTAGCCAGGCGGACTTAACAGCCCTACCACCAACCCAACCGAGCACACAAAGATGTACCCCCCGCTGGGAATCGAACCCGGGACCTCTGGGTCTGAAACCGGTGGCTTAGCCACTAGACCACAGAGGCGGTTGTACTTAAAAGGTATTGCAATAGGTGTTTAAGGGTGGATTTGACCAAACTGGAATAAGACTTACTCCGAGATTAGTCTATACAAATTCAGTGTTTAATCTAGGTATAAGACCTTATTTCAGTTTGGTCGAATCCACCCTAAGTCAGACAATTAGCTTCCTGATAGTATTGTATTAATGCGATACAGTGTTGGTGCCACAGTCGCCTCCGCTACACGCGGGACTGTGTAGCCGCGTGCGCAGGTGAGTCGCCATCGCAGCGCACTTCAATGTTACCACGACGGAAACGCCATACAAACGATCGATCACAGCACGAAATAATCTACCTACGCGAGTGTGCGTCACAAGTTATAAGATAACACGTTAAGTTATTGCATTGCAACAAGGGAATGTTACAGCAAATCACTTATTTTACCTAACATAGGTAGGTACGTTGCCTATGAACTTATCAAGGCGTTGTATGCAATAGAAAGTGTGTTCTACGGACCTGCTTCAATGCTTTCAAATGTCGCCTGTTTAATTCAGTTCAAAAATCTATGTAGATTTGTTGAGCCAGATCTTTATTTATTTAAGTTTGGTTGTTAACGACTTTCATGACGAAGTGTGAAAACGATGATCATTTGAAAGTATTCAGCGTTGCAAGGACAATACATATCTACTCACCATAAAACTTTGAGAAATATGTAAAAAGCACAAAGTGCAAAGAATATTTATTTAAAATTAAGTACCTATACTCTTAAGGGATTTTAGGGAATTTTCGTGAATGTATACCTAACCATTGCAGTTTGAAGGCAACTAGAGTCAAATATGACTAGATTAACGATTGCTTTTACGTTTTATATCACTCATAATCAAATCGTTCAGAAATATGAATAGCAATATATTCACTCCTCAGTCCCACGGCAAGTTTTAAGTTGAGCAGATGTAAAAATCTTAGAACAGAATAATTATTTACAAAATACATTTCATATAGATAAAAATCTTCTCGGTTTTCATTTTAGTAAATGTATATGCTTACAAAGTATCTACGATTCTTTAAAAGTCGATACAAAATGAAATAAAAAATAAATAAATATAAAAACCCTCATCAAAAAAGGCACTACAACCGAAAAGAAACGATATGGCATCAATCGAGAGACCACTTAGGTACCTACCTAAATTAATTAACTAGTCTAATGTAACAAAACGAACTTAGACTAACCGACAGATAAGGCTCCTCGTTACATTCACACGTACACTTATTCATATACCTATACAACAGTGAATAAATTCCAAAACAACATCACTCTAAACAGCATATTTAACAAAATATTAGAACTAAGCTAACATTTACGAGTCAAACGAACGTCAATATAATGTAAGAAAATACATACGTCATCATTTACCTATGAACGAATCGGAACGTAACGTTCGTCTCGGCAGTCTTTCGAGAGCGATTATGCGATTAACATTAGAAAACGATCAACGAGACGCGGACTCGGTAAGTCAAAGTAGAGCACTAATAGTTAGTAAGGTAGATCACAAGCACGCGCGGCGTTCACGAGTAGATGGTGATGACCTCGCGCCCACCGCCACGCACCATCAGCACCTTCTCCAGGCCCTCCGTCAGCACCTCCAGGAACTCCATGTCTGGGAAGAATAATACTTATTATAATATAACAGCTTGATGGGCAATTAGTTGGCAATCAATAATTTTATTACGTAGTTTTACGTAAAAAATACTAGGAATAGGTAGGTAGTTAGGTAGGTACTAATGCTACGACATACTACGAATTACGTAGTATCATATTCGTGTAGCAAATAAAGTAGTTTAGAAAAAAAATGTTACGTCTAATTAGGTAATCTTTTTATTAAGGGTGAGTATAGCCTAGCTAGAGCATTAACTTGTAACAGAACAACGAGTCGCTCAATGATATTTATATTCATATTCATTTATTCCACTTAAATTTCTAGTGTATCACCCTTTCGCGAACCAAACATCGAGCACGCTCGCCGTTTTTTTACAACCTAATTGTACAGACCAACGAGCGTATTGGTGTAACATTTAGCCAGAGCACGAGCACACACGAAACATGTAGGTCCGACATATTAAGAAAGAGTGAACGCAAGGTACAACGAAATGTTACGGGTAAATGCACACTCGCTGTGAGCATTACGCCGAATAGAGGAACGTTACATTACATGGTAATGCTTTGAAAACTGCCGTTTTTACTTGTATTGTACCATTCGTAAGAACGTAAGAACCATTCGTAGGAAATGCTCGAGAAAATGCTCTGGTGTATATCCACCCTAAGAGTGCGTGCGATACAAGAGCTTGAACTCTGTATCTTGTGGCGACCACACACCTACATAAGACATGCTACGATTGTCGTAGCATTACTACGAAATGTTCGCGTTTCGTAGTCAGAGAAGTTCGCGTTTCGTAGTCAGAGAAGTTTATAACAGTGGCAAGGCGAGCCGGGCAGGTAGATAATGACCTGCTGCTGTGTGATGCGATCAAACCACGATCAAAACTGACTAAACAGGTGAATGGCTGTTCGGCTGACTCATAGTTGAAGCGCGCGCGGCGGGCCGGAAGTTGAAGATGACCAACTGCGTATGATGCAATCGTGTCACGATGGAAACTGTCTAAACAGCTGAATGGTTGTGTTGTGCGGCTGACTCACAATTGGACTCCCTCTAGAACTTGGTGTCGCGCGACGGGCCGGGCAGGTTGAGAATTGAGGATGACCAGGTATATGTGATGCTATCGCGCCATGATCAAAACTGACTAAACAACTGAACGGCTGACTTACAGTTGGACTCCCTATCGAACTTGGTGTCGCGAAGCAGGCCGGGCAGGTTGAGGATTGAGGATGACCCGCTGCGTGTGATGTGATCAAGCCACGATGAAAACTGGCTAAAGAGCTGACTCACAGTTGGACTCCCTCTCGAACTTGGTGTCGCACGGCAGGCCGGGAGGTTGAGGATTAAGGATGACCCGCTGCGTTTGATGTGATCAAGCCACGATGAAAACTGACTGAACAGCTGACTTACAGTTGGACTCCCTCTCGAACTTGGTGTCGCGCGGCGGGCCGGGCAGGTTAAGGATGACCAGCTGCGCGTCGTGCGACCGCGTCACGATCACCTCGTTCAGTTTCACCGCCGTGTGCATCCGCCGCACCGTGCCTTCGTCTCTGCACCCATAAATTGATTACATGTATTCATTATAAAGACAGATTTGTTGGTCTGAAACTCAGTCTACCAAATAGCACATCATAATAAGAGACTATAATTGGTTTAAATGTTAATTAAATCAAAGAAATAATTACTTGTTGATTGTAAATTAATTACTTAAATAAATTAAATACTTGTTGCTTGTTGTTTATTAAATAAATTAAAGGCTTGTTGGGGGCATTGCCAGTTATCGTTACTACTTTAAGTATTTACGTCAACTATTTTTTATTGTCCTCTAACTGTGGACACATGGGTACAGTCTCGATAATGCTAGCAACTTTACCTCTTTGGATTGCCATCCTAATACACATTAATTATTGTTATTAATGATACTCATATTTGACTTTAACTACAGAAAGAAAAAAACAAATCAACAATCATCAATTTCAAAATTTAAGAGTAAGTTGTGTTGGTTCAGTTGAGGTTGGTGTTATAAAATGACCTTGTACCGGGTATCGAATCCAGATGCTCACTAATGGCATGGTAAACGGTTCGCTACGGAAGTCCTCTATTCAGTAAAAAAAGAGAGAGTTAGAAAAATGGTACTCACGGTGTGATGTCCGCCATATTGGGTTTGTTTGGTTTGAGCGCGTCTCCGTTGGGGTTGTTCTCCTTGGGCTTGTCGGCGTCCGGCGGCGGCGAGGGCTCTCCCTCACACTGCGATGCATCGGGCGAGTCCCACATTGAATCGATTATGTGCAACAGGCTACTTCGGAAATCGTCCTACGTCATCCCGTTCAAGTTTCCGATACGGATCCGCGCACCGACAGTTGCACATGACGGATTCAAGACGAATAAAACACGGGATGTCATATATTGTATCAATTGAACAGTTACTCAACTACGGACATTCAAACATCCAAACTCTTAGCTAGTGGAATACGGAACAAACTAAAGTGAACAAATCAACGTGGATGAACTCATTGCAAACATATGACCACCGTGTAGATTCGCTAGGACTCATTCGTGAAGTAAGTGTTGTAGCCATGACAAATTAAAATAAAATGAAAATAATTTCGATTAAAAATGGTTAGCGGTGCATTAGTGACACATCTCTGTAATCGTTCTTATACTGGTGGAGTGAAATAATTTTGAAACAACGAAGTATTCTACGAGGAAACAGATTCTTGTGTACGTTTCTGATTAGCGATTTTATTTATTTTTTCAAATTTCATTCTACCTTATCATATTATAAGTTTGGAGTTAGATATTTTTTATGTGCTGTCTACTAATCTAAGCTCGGTAAGAAAATATACACAGGCAGTGTTTATAAAAAGAACTGATAACTGTAAACGCCAATTCTGTAAAAGGTGTAGCCAATCTAAAAAATAGACACATTTAGTTGCAATATTTTTTAAAACAATTTGCATTTAGCAGCAGTATAAGATCGATCTTTTATAGAAATACTAGAAGCTTATGATTATCTAATGAGAAATTAACATTTCCACTTAAAATTGATATAAAATATAATAGGTAATTGAAGAATAACAGTAAACTAAACACTGTTATTGGCAACAGATTGTTCCTTTTCTATTTATTTATAAATTATATCGAGCAGAGGCATGGATGTTTTAATCTCGTTAGACTAAGTTATCATAGCTCCTATGGGTAACACTATCTACAAATACCTTTATTTATATATACAATAAACAGATGTTTAATTTCATAAATATCGTATCAGTCTGAACTTGATGTTGCTAGTCAGTCATCATCAATAATTAAAATTAGTGTCTTGACGACTGTGCTTGACAAATGATACCTACTCATTCATTTGTATAACCGTTCTAACACAGGAAAAGTATTGTTCTCTTATGAATGAAAGGTTCTTTCACAGCAAAGATAATTATTAATGACAACTGACTAGACCTGCACAAAAATTAATTATTATTAAACTAACTATATTTTTGTGTCAACAAAATAGATGAAGTCTCCGGGTATACTTATATCACTTTTGGCTGGTCTAGATGCGTGTAAATGTATATTATGAGAAATTATAGAACTCTCTGTCAGTTTCCTTAAGAAATATTTTATTAGGTATCATTCTAATTTTCTATATCTTTAAAATTCTTGAGAAT
Organism: Scoparia ambigualis; assembly: GCA_963921215.1. NCBI lineage: Eukaryota > Metazoa > Arthropoda > Insecta > Lepidoptera > Crambidae > Scoparia > Scoparia ambigualis. The sequence goes on from OY992504.1 coordinate 32,359,043, forward strand.
GTTAAAACAACTGTTTTCTAGTCTAAGATTAATTCTGTGTCGTATATACACTCTCGTCAGACATACTCGTCTTTATCTACTTGATATATATCAAGATCAAATATATATTAGGAATTAACATCAATAAGACTGAACTCAACTGAATAAAGGTTTTCTTAAGCTGTAAGTACCTATTTCTGTGATTGACACTAATAGTTACGTGAATTTCAAATGTAATAATTACAAATTACACTCATCTGGACTTTTAGCTATACCAGAGAAACTCATAAGAGAACAGAGTTTGAACTTCAATTGCTTGTTTTACAGTGCCGTGCACACTGCACAATCCCGCAAATGTTCTGCGATGTGTGTGTTGCGAGCTGTGTGTAAATGCTCCAATTGCAACTTAATATTTTTCCCTTCACCAATAAAGCCATCGAAGTTTGATTCTCGGTTTATCGTAAGGGCCTACTCTCAAAATTTCAAATATCAAGTTACGCTCATCGATGGTTGTCGTCGTGCATTGTTGCAGTTGCAGTTGTTTCTTGTTTGCACAAATAGTATAACTAGGAAGGTGCAAAAAGTTATCTTTCAAGACATCATTCGTGGTTAGCCTCAGACCTAGAGGACCAAAAGCAGTAATTTTAATTCGGTAGTTTATGGTAAGTACCTAACTATTATCATCCACGGAATATATCTTTGTGGTATCATTCATCACTCATTATTTGAGTAAATAATATGTGAGAAAAGCGCTTACACCTTAAAGTTTAAGGTGTAAGGCTTAAACATGATTGTTCTATATCATCATAAATCTGCCATTGCACTGAACTGATTGGCAAAAATGATGAGCGTAATAGCAAGATGAAGCGCGAAGCTCAAAGTTTCCCAAAATCTAAGGGACACATAGAATTAACAAACTACAACAACGAGGACGGTCCAATCTCCCCATGTCCGTTTGTCCCAGAAGTGAACCCCGTTTAGAGGCTGATGATGAACCACGAGGACAGCCATCAATGTGCGAGTTCCATGATAGTGGGAACACAGAAAAGTATAGTGCGGTGTTCACCTTGTCGTCCTTGTCTTTGTCGTCGCTGTCGGTGAGGGGCGGGGAGGGCGCGTCTTCCGCCTCCGTCGCGCCGGGCTCCGCGAACCGAACCTTGCTCGCCGTCTTCACGTCTGCGTGGTGGTGGTCCACGATCGCTTGCACCTATTACGTACGGTATGTTGAGATATGATTTTTATGGTGGCTGTATACTGCAGACTACTAGTTGCATACTGCAGATTGGACACTACAGACTGCATGTTGCAGACTGCAAACTGCACACTGTAGATTGCATACTGCAAATGGCAAACTGAAAACTGCAGATTGCAGACTATAAACTGCAGACTGCAGACTGCAGATTGCAATCTGCAAACTGTAGTCTGCAGCTGGTTTTTGTGAATATGTCTTGGCGCGGCCGATAGACTACAATGCCAGTCTGCAGACCGCACTACATGTTTGTATGAGTATATAACTACTATGTAATTCATTCCGAGAGAGCAGCACCTCCTTAAATATGAGGGGTACAAAGAAGAGGTTCGTTTGCAGATCATTGTTCAGTAGTGAAAGGAATCCTCTATAACGCACTTCTTTTTCATAAATAAACGACAATAAGAAATATCAGAAGCCTTTATTATTTATTTAGTTAGAATAAGCACTGACCGACTGAACTTTACTTACAAAACTGAGAAAGTATTCCGAAGATAAGATAGAAGAATTAAAGCTAAGCGTGATCCTTTTTATCTTCGTAAAGCCTCAAATAACTTTAAAGCACGCACGCCTAACACTAAATATTGAAGTGAATTATAGGCAAGGCAATAATAGTTTGAAGATAAAACTGCGTCTTAGTGAAGGCAGAATAGGCAAACGAGTATCAGAGTCGTATTTAAAATTAAGTTATTAAATTCTATCTATTAATCTATTAATTTTGTTTTATTTATTTATACATGAATATATAGAAATATAATACTCGTATTATCGATATTTAATGAGAAATAGTCAGAATTTAGCTTTTTATTTAAAGATGCTGTATGTTCTTTTTTATAGATGAGTTAAACTTAAAACTAAACATAGCGAATCTAGCAAAGATAAAGAGTGAATTTTAAAGCCCTCACAATTTTCTGTATACGTGAACTGCAATTTTTTTACCACTATTATCAAAATACTTAATTACTTACATTTGAATAGTTTTATAAATTGTGAGAAGAGGCTTCGCAAATATAGAGGCACTTCTCTAACGAAACTGCTGCAGATTACATGTTATTTATTTGGAATTTAAAAATTAATTTTCATGATCATTTTCAAACAGTAGGTTACCTTAATAAACCCGTATTTTCTTGTTATATTTAGATAAACTAGTGAAAATAAAACAATTTTTTTTATCTATTTGGTAAGAATATAGAGCTTCGCCGCATCAATATATGTATAAAATGTTAAAAGACTTCTAATAGCAGCTGTTTTGTTAGAAAAAGCCTTAAATCGACAATGAAAGCCGTTGAGCCGGTAATTTAGTGCGATTCTAAACTCCTTAGATAAATACAATTATAAAATGAATGGCGAGTTAACAGTGAAAGAATAATGAATGATGATGACTCTTATTACATTTAGACGACATCTAGTTAGAGCTGTATTTCATTCTAAGAATGTAAGTCACATACATTTGTAACTTCTTCATATAAAATGTTGAAGAAGTCAACAAACATTTAAAACTCATCCTGATCAAAGTACAGCTCTGGTACTATCTAAGAATTAAAAAGGTCAAGCTTAGAAGAAAACAATCATTCACACACTGATCTCGGTCCACTTAAGGGAAGGTCTATAATGCAAAATGCGGGAGAAAGAATAAAAATAGCTATAGCTATAGGTGGACTCGATCGAGAGTAAAGTAGCTAGTTTACCAGAGGTAACTTCTCCTCAGCGTTTTCACGATAGTCCACGAAATTTTGCATCTGTGGTCACAGCGACAGACAAACATTCGTTAATGTTAGATACAGTAGTTAAAGCTTTTTACAGACTGGTTAAAAAGCAATTTTATGAACATGATCAGCGACGTTGTTAAAATATTTTAATTTATGCGCAAAAATCAATCAGCGTTCAGATTTAGTCATATTGAGAACGTGAAATGATTTTGTACAACACTTCTTTAAATGAAATTATCCTTGGATTGGAAAAAAATATTTCCGTTTTTATTTTTTGATTCATTATTAGGATAATGCGAATACCAACGAACACTTTTGAGCTTCTTAGATTAACCACTATCGAAGAGAATCATAAAATAACATCTTTAATTTTATTTAAAACATTCTATCAATTTAGCAGGAATATGGACTGACATAACTTAAATCATCGTAGAACAAGAGTATTTTACAACATCGCTGCTCACACAATTGATTGTCTGTTCATAAATGAAGTGAGTAACGGATGTTGGTACACAAGCACACACTTACCATGCCAAGGGCCTCCTTTTTGTTGAGCCGCAGCTCCCGCAGCATCTGGTTGCGTTGCTCCATCATCAGGGTTCGTTCGTACGTGTAAGCGGATATGTCGCTGTCGGTCTAAAATCAATCAGTGACTAAACTGAGTAAGCTATATTATACACAAACATTAATCTCTAATAGTTATAAAATTAGATGATGATAACAACATTTATAATCGATTTAATCCGCTTCGAAGGACCAATGTAGATTGTACTTTAAGAGCTAATAATAGCTAGACAACAGCAGTCTTGTATGTATTTCAATAGCACACGTCTGGTAATCAGATTAACAAACTAAGTTGTAGTTATCGCCTGTGGGAACCAAAATGCGATGGAATGCTGCTGTCTCCTGGTAGGTTTGCGTTTGCGTTAATAGTCTTTTATTAAACTTGATTTGAAAATTAAGTTGCTACAAACCATTTCAACGACTTCGACTTCAGCCTCCAGCCGCAGTTGGTAGAGGAACATCTTGAGGTCCTTCTTCATTTGGATGGAGTTGTCTTCCATTTGCGCGACGGTGAAGATGCGCATCTTGCAGTTCTTCCAGGTGCGGTGTTGCTTCAGCAGGAATGGCAGCAGCATCAGCATGCCTCCGTCGTGCACGATCCACCAAATATCGATGTTGCCAGTTACCTGCATCATTGAACATGATACATTAAAAATATCTCGGTTACTATTTTTTTTTATTTGAGAAAAATAGCTTAGAATTAAGATCATGTTTTAATCATGTTTTCAGTGAATTATGGGCAGTATATCTTTATATCTTATGTTAAAAAATACCACTGACGTTAGTTGGTTGGGTGGCGGTTAAAACGAGTCCTATTACCTTTTACGATATTTGCATACAAAATCACAAAGCACCAAGCTGGTTAGGCTTGAAGTTTTAAGTGAAGTTTCAAGCTGAAGACTTTTTAATAACTCTTCCAAAAAATATAAGAAAACGTACTTTCTCAGTGGAATCCGGGAAGAAGTTGATTCCTTTGGGCACCAACATTGCCATTCTAGATGCGGTGACGGCTCGTACGGTGTGGAGGAAGGAGTGCCACTTGGGAGGGCTGTCGTGCTGGTACTCCTCCGAGCGCCGCCAGCCGTAGGGCCAGCCGACGATGACGGTGTTTGGTTTCAGGCCGCCCAGACCGGTCGTTTGGACACTGTAAAAGGGAAAGAATATCAGATTTATCGTTATGAACTCCTCTAAGGAAGTTTGCCTTTAGTAGATCTGTGCTGTGATTTTACTAGATCTAGTTTCTTTCAAACTAGAGGATAGAAATGCAGAATAATGCTGCTTGGTGGTGTTAAAGTAGATGCCATCCAGGCGGATTCTAGACAGAATCCTACCACCAGGTATTGCGCTAAGAGTGATTTCATTTCAGTAGTAAGACGTAAATGTCGACCGTAAACTCGCCTGTCACTTCGACCCTCACGTTCCGATCACAAGAGTGACCTTCGAGACGTTTGTGTATGTAGAGTCAAATTAACGCATGGGGATTTGATGACTCACTGCAAATTCAGAATCGAGTTTCGGATCGAGCTTTTACAGAATCGCACATGCAGGAAATTTAAAAGTGCCACAGGTCATTTTGCATTTTTAAATACTTTGATACAGAACCACAATAATCATTATCATTAGCATTATTATCATTAAATATTATAAAGGAAAGTAGAAGGAATTATAAAGGAGACCTCCCGACCACATGAGTAATATGGCAAAAGTCAGAAGTTACCTGCGCCCAGAAAAAGAGGATGGCGGAAATCAAGATGGACAGACATTATTGCCAAAGACCTAAGAAGCTGCAATGTATCTGACATCTATGCGTCGAACAGAGCAAAGTGGAAGAAACTGACAAGAAAAGCAGACCCCACCATCAGATGGGATTAATAAATGCTAATAAAAGTCGCCGATTTCGTGTGTCTGTGACTCCGCTTTATTCTTCAAAACAAAGCAATTTTATGCGGTTTCCATTAAAAGAAAGAGCGATAACTGAAGATGGCTATTGTTAATAATTTGTATACATATTTTATACAAAATGACTAAAGTATGCCGGTGTTTCTAAGTTAGCATGGGCATAGGCGCGGGCGGGCCGCCAGTTGTGAGTAAAGAGACTTACAAGTGGCTAAGCCCATCGGCGATGCTGGGCGACACGAGCACGTCCACGAACCCCTTGACCCTCTCGTTGTCCATGGTCTCGCGCAGGTTCTGGCGCGCCGTCGCCGCGTCGCTGGCCCGCCGCGTGAAGTCACCTCCCAGCACCGACACGCACACCGTCAGACCTTTGCCTGTAAACAGTGCACGAACTTAAACATACATAGGATAGGTTTACGACTATTAGAGTCTGGCTAACGAAAGCTGACCCAGGAAAATCGCGGCAAATTCAAAAAAATCATGACTGGGTAACACAGGGTCACTCACACAGCTGCAATTTTCTCAGAAAAATTTCAATTTGACATACGACATGACACTTCAGATAGACACCCATAGAGACAAAGTGTTGCCAATCAAATAACTACGAGGTTCAGCTTTCGTTGGCCAAACTCTATCACCGAAGGCTTAGTTAGAGACCAGGCAATGAGGACAGCAAAGCAGACTCCTGCCACAGTCTACGTTCAACCAAATGATAACGACACATGTGCTCAGCGTGACAGGTGGTGAGCCCATCGTCCCTCTATGCTGTTGGATAGGGATAGGGATAGGGTGCAGTCTTTGGTCCGTTAGACGCCTTTTACGACACCCAAGGCAAGAGATGGCGCGGTAGAATTATTTTAATAAGCTGCTACCAGCACAGCACAGTTTATTAGTTGTATTAGAATAGAATAGTAATAGAATTTCTTTATTGCTTAAACTGTGTAACAAGTTCTTAAAATTATGATTAAATTAATTCACAATAATTTTATTTGTCTGTCGTAAATATACTTAATATTAGTTAAATATCTATAGCGCTTTAAAAATTGATCTTTAAATGGGCAGTACTGTATTGGACTTTTAAGCTTATGATGACGACACATCTATATGGTACTAACATGGATTTGTCATCAACATCAGCCAATAAGGCCCTATTGCTCAGCCATCTCAGCTTGAACACGGTTATTCGCTATGTAGCTCTACAAAGCTGAGATAGAACTAGAAAATCAGGTAATAATCTTTTGTTCAGTACTATAATATACTACATAAATAATATTGTCGTCGGTTAATTGGAAAGCACCTATTGATATCTTCGGCCCAATATTGGCCGTAAGTTAAGTTTTTTAACTGTTGTTTTAGGATCCACAGCTATTTCTTCTAAGTATATCATTAAATACAAAAAACGTTATTCAAGTCAGCTAGGGCATAGAGCAAATGTACTGACCTGCTTTCAGCTGACTCGCGAAAGCTATCATTTTCTTGTAAGTGGGCATGAGGTCATCGTTCAGTTTGGCTAGCACCAGGACTTGTGGTCTCCAGTTCTTAGTGTGTGGTGGGCCTTGCTCCAGACGGAGCAGGGAATAACGTGCCGCTGACAGCGCGAGACCACGAAGGCCGTCACCCCATTCCTTCTCGGCTCTAAGTAAGTGAAAATAATTGTAAAAATCGAATTAATAATTTATTTGCAGCATTACATTTCGGTTTGGCGACAATGAACCGACAATCATTAATCCAACCTAAGTAAATTTTTGGAATAAATATCTGTTCGGGAATTTTGGTGGATAACATTGCACGCCTTCCGGCTTTTGCCATGTTATTATTAATAGTAACGCAAAAATTTATATGGTACTTTGAACTGTTAGACAAAAACTGTCTTTAAACTATGTTGAAAAATGTTTCATGAAATATTTACTTACCCTCGGTACTCAATGTACTTGTAGATCAGACCAGCCATGCCCATTGCGATGAGTGCGTAGAACCATGACGTCATAAACATGATGGAGATGCACAGCGTCAATCCAGCCAGTGACAAAGACCTGGAAATAGGGTTGTGTTATTTATAAATACACTTGAGAGCAAAGATATCTCACAGTCATATTTTTTGAACTTAAACCGCAGAAAATACTAAAATGATATCTACAATCATATACTTACTGCATTATATGATTTTATATGAGTTAGGTATCAATCTGTTCATTATAAAACAAGGTTTTCAGAAACTTATATCTAAATGTACCATGAACTTAGAAAATAAGATTTAATTAAAAAATATCAGGGGCGTGCGATATTTTTGCTCGCAAGTATATTTTATTTTAACTTTGTTATTTTTTCTCTACAGAAGTAGATAAAAAGGAAAGTACCTACATCGTGTTTACTGGTCCCTCTGCAGGGCAAAGCCCTCCATCATTAATATCAAGTCATGCCACAATTTGTGGATATTGTGTTATAATCACCATGCTTGCCAAATTGTTGCACTCGGCCACCGAGGCGTTATGATAAAGTTTCATATTTTTTGTCTCTAGAATGTTCACCTACTTTCATAATCATAATTAGTTTATTATTTTACCAAAATACTTAACACACAAGTGTTCGACTCTCTATTAAGTGCTTATTGCACCTGAACCAAAGGGAGTCGCTCTTCCTTAGAATACATTTTTAAGACGCTACGGAACGTGAGTAAAATCAAAATTTGTGTATGTGTGTGTGCGTGTGTGTGTGTTAGTGTGGGTGTGTGTCAGGTGTAAATTTTTAAAAGTTTTTTAGTTTCATCATACTCCAAAGACTTTAGCCATGATGTTAGCTTTAGTCTGCTTTCACGAAAGGTCATAGGATAGATGTTTAAGCTCTTGTTTAATGTATTATACAAATGTGAAGAAATATAATAAAATTGACACTGGGCAAACTGAGAGTGTGTACGTTTAGTGGCAGCCACTCTATCTCTTTCATTTTTGTAAAAGAAGATATGAATAAGTCATATAAGTATGCAACTCACCAGTGGTAATACTTGAATCGCGGCCTCCAGTTGGGCGTCTTGAGCAGCGTTTGCAGAGCGCAGGCGAGGTTCACGAACCCGTAGCACATGAGGAAGAACATCGACAGCAGCGGCGCCAGGATGTCAACGTTGCCGAGCAGGATGCCGCACTGACAGATGCACATGGTCAGAAGCAGGGCTCTGTTCAAACATAAAATGAAACAATTAACTATCTTACTCAACTACAGTGAACTTAGTTAAATAGCTAATACAATTTAAAAAAAAAATGCTTTAAGGCGAAGGGTACTGAGTAAACATGTATACGAGGTGACTTAAGACATGTTTCCTGGCTAAAATATAGGATGTGAAGCTTTGAAAATAATAAATGCTTTTAACCATATCCTGAAGCTCTATCTGTAGGTTCGAATTACATGCTATTAGCTTTATTAGAATTCAGAAATAATTTGAAATGCTAAGCTCTGTATTTATGTTGCACACATTTTTTATCAGTTTGACAAATATAGATAGTTTGTACCTTTTTCCTGTAAGTCTATTTGTTACGAACAATAATCAAAAATTAGGATTTTAAGCGGAAATCTATATTTTTCGTACTAAGTTTCCAGGCGTTTGGTTGTATAGAATGCGACATTGCCGTACTGTGCGGTGCCCGGCCTGTCGGCTGGCCTTACTCTTCACATTAAAGTGCACGGTAAATAGCGTCGACAAAGACGCTATGTTCACCAGATTAAAAGTAATGCAAAACTTGTACCTTGTCGGTTCGCCCCTTTTAGAAGACACTGCGAAGGGTGCCAGGAAGGGTATGATCTCGTCTTTAGCGATAGCCTGTAGCAGACGCGGCGCGCCGGTGAGCGACTGCAGGCCCGCGCCCAGCGTCGACAGGAACGATCCCACCAGGATCACCCACTGGTTGGGCCACGCCATGTTGGCCACCACCAGCTTACCGCCTATCGACTGCCCGAATCTGAAAGGTGGTAAGTAGTTATAGCCTGAGCATAATTGGTGCCATAATTATTATGTTGCCAACGTAAACCTTGGTGCTGAAAAAGTATAAAGACACGTAGGCTATAGTAATTATGCTTTAGCGGCTTAATGCAGACGTAGTTGAAATTGGTGACAAATGTTATTGGTAGAAACCAATAAAATAAAGAAATAATTAGTATCGTTTCTTAAAATAACAAGACATTGTAAGAATAGAATGTCTTGTTATTTAAAAAAACAATACAAAATTTTTCATTCATTTATTGTTTTTAATGAAATAAATAATAAGATAAAGGTCCAAAGCTTATTAAAGAGTGGCGAAACAGGCCTAAATCTTTTAGATATGGACGGAATAACAGCTGATAATATGGTCTTACTTATCACGAAGAAGTAAATTGTCGACCGTGCCAGCGAACAGCAGCACACAGGACAGGTACACGGTGGAGGTGGTAAGGATAGCGCCGATGGTACCGATGGGAATGCTCTTTTGAGCGTCCGCCAAGTCACCAGAACGGTTGGAGCCCGCCATGATCCCTAGAAGCAGGAATATAAAACGATTCAATAATCTTGCACCAAACAATAATGGTACAGTAAAAACGAGACTAATTTTCCTCTAAAAGTCTTAGCTTACCTGTGTCTTAAGTTGGTATACCAACATCGGAAATATGATGTCAAGTACCGCCTCTGGGGGTTATTCTGTATCTCAGTCAGCGCTGCCGCAGCGCTGAGAATTGACTCTGTCTCTTTCATATTCATAGAATTGGAAAGAGACAGAGTCGATTCTCAGCGCTGTGTCAGCGCAGACTAAGATACAGAACTGGCCCTCTGTGGTCCAGTGCCTAAGTTACCGATCTAAGGCCCAGAGGTTCCAGGTTCGAATCCCAGCGGGGAGTATCTTTGTGTATTTGAATTAGTTGGTGTCACCATCTTTTCCAAAGGTTGACGCCATAACAACAAGTCAATAGAATTGTTGTGTTCCGACAGTTAAGATAGCTAGACCCTCATTGCTTTTCCCTCATTGGAGGATTCCGGGTGAAGCCCGCTTTGGCATTATCGTCGTTTACCATCAAGTGAGATGAAAGCCAAGTGCTAATCCGTAGTGGATTATCCGTAGTGGTTGGGTCGGTTAAGTTATGTACAATTTAAACATTTTTCAAAATACATTGGTCAACAATCGCGAAATGGGAAGAAACAATATGTACTTCATCACCAGCCTATAGACGACCCACTGCTGGGCACAGGCCTCCCACGTGGACAATAGCACGTGGGGATATTAAGTCCACCTACCCACCCACAAACCCACCACGCTGGCCCAATGTGGGTTGGTGGGTTTTAACGACTGTAATTTTACGACAACAACCGGGACCAACGGCTTAACGTGCCTTCCGAAGCACGGACGATTTGGCCACCCACCATTGGCATTGCGAAAGTTACACGTTAGCGAACGCGCTAGCCGCTGCGCCATCGAACTCTCCTCCTCCTCCAATATGTACTTATTCCCATTTAATCAACAAAAATAGGTGGTAATCTAGAAAACTTGACAAGATACTATAACTCTTGTTAGTCCTAAAAAGTACAAAAAAAAATCTTTTTTATTGAGATAAAGACAGACAACATCTTTTTTTAATCAGTTTCAAACTAGGTGTAAGTTGTTTGCAAGTGAAACACACCAGTCACAGACGGGAAGAATATTCCGATGAGGATCGTGAAGGTGGTGCTGAGGTCCGCGTACACCTGGTTGTAGGTGGGTCGCTCCATCTGCTCGATGTCTTCGGGTTCCTTGCCGTATGCGATGTACTGGCCTTCCTGGAGGAACGAATCTTGAAGATTGTCGAAGAACACGCCGCTTGATAAGCCCTGTACAGTACAAAGAGAATAATGTATTAGGTAAGAATAAAGTAAGGTAACGTAAAAAAGTAGCAGGTTAAAGTTTATCTGATATCCTAAGCCTATCTGTGTTAATCTCTCCGTGGCTGTAGACTGCTTCTGCGGTACTCATTCACTTTCTCTGACTGAATTATGTATCCGATCATGTGAACGAAAACGAGAATTTATTGAAACTTATAATAATTAACCTACGAGAGCTGGGCAGTCCAGTAGTTATACTTAAGCTTTACGAGAGTTAAGATTCATTGAAATAATTTTAAATTTATGTATAATTCAAAAAGTTTGTGTTGCTTAGACCTTTTCCATTGTAACTAATACTTGAAACAAATACTTAATACGCGCTAGACTTGAATGAAATAAGTATTTTAAAGTGATTTTTAAACGTTTTATTTATTTATTTATCTGTTGTAATACTTGCCTTGATACCCTGGACTATGGAAACGTTATGCGCAGCATAGTACGGGTCGCAGGTGTTATTGGCGCAGAACAGCTTGTGCAGCTCACCATTCACGGTCTTAGTGCAGTTTGAGATGTGGATGTCTTTCAGCAAACGCTTCCCTAGGACGCACATTCTGAAACAGTGAATAAATTTGATCAACAGAGTTCTTTAGTTATTCTTTAAAAGAACATGATTGAGTTAGACAACGACCGACTTCTCTCGTTTCGGATGCTATTGTTCTTTTTTACTAACTTGTTAATCTATTTCAACTTACTTGTTCTTACTGCGGTTACCATCGGAGTATAATGATAGCCATCTTATGCAACAATTGGGACTGGTGGGATCGTCTATACATTTGCAAATATACGTTTCCAGTGAAACAAAAACATATCGAATCATGACTCACTGCAGATTGCTGTTCCCGTTGAAGTTGACGAATATCCCGACGTACACGGCGGTGATAGACAGCAGCACGCACGCGAGCGCGACGGTGGCAAACTTGTTCACGAACTTCACGCCGAGGAACACGACCATGCCCATGACGAGCAGCAGCCCCGTGCCGTACACGCGGAAGTTGTTGTACATCGCCTCCGGGTCTTTGGTGAAGTCGCCGAAAATGGATATCCACGGCGCCATATACGTCTGTATGGACAAAGATTGGTTAATTACGAATCGCAATAATACTACAAATGCCCTGCAAAAGTGGCTCCAGCTTCCCTCACTTTTTAAAGTAAGAGTGACCAGAAAACTTTTGAGCAAGCTTACTTCATGTCTATAAAGACCCACGAAGACCTATGTAGACTTCATCTTGTCCTGTCGAACCGGAATGAAGTCATGAGAAAACTATTAAAAATATAAAGCACATAGGGAGATCGGTCTTCTCCAGGCTGGCACAATGCCAATTGGTGGGTTTTTCATCATCAGCCTATAAAAGTCTCACTGCTGGGCACAGGCCTCCCACGTGGCCAATAGCACTTGGGGATTTTGGGCCATAACCCACCACGCAGGCCTAATGCGGGTTGGTGGGTTTTAACGACTGCCATATTACGACAACAACCGGGACCAACGCCTTAACGTGCCTTCTGAAGCACGGAGGAGCTCAAGATGTTTTTAATTGGTCACCCATCCAGCGACCCGGCAATGCGAAAGTTGCTTAGCGGGCAAGATCGCAAGCCGAACGAGCTTGCCGCTGCGCCATCAAGCTCCTCCTCCTGGTGGGTTTTTACGGCTGTCATATTACGAAAGCAATTACACCAACTGCTTAACATGTTTTCCGAAACATGTAAAATATGTCTATACAACGAGTATACAAACATTTTGAAATATTGTCATAATTCTTTAGTTCTTTTGAGTTTCTTATTTCCTTGAAATTTTAAGTAATCTAAACAATGTTTGGTAATGATTGTCAATGTAAAACTTCTACCTAACATGAATAGTTCTCTTAGTAGTTGCACCGGTGTTTTTAAGTCAAACGGAATTCGAAATAAAATTCTAAACAAACAATAGCATTAAAAGCTGCTGGCGCGAACGTTAAACTCTTTAATGTCTAAGATTGATCGTATTACTGTGAAAGTGCAGAAAGAGCGTAGTTTATATTTCGAGCACTGGCGTTTTCAAAATTGTTTTCTTATTGGGTTGGGACGTTAACAAGCTTTCGCGTGTGCAGCAGTATTCGGAGCACGGAATATGGTAATTGAATCTTACGACGGAGGAATGTTTCACTCGATAGGAAATAACTTACTTTAATATAATCGATTTTCTTATCTTGACTAACATTGTGAGCTTTCTTATTGTTTTCAATACAAATATTATCTACAGCCTTAACTTCTTCATTGTAGCTTAGAATGTTATCTTTAAGTCAAGTAACATTATAACACACCGTTACCAAAGACCATTTATGTTAAACGTGTTATTGATTACAAAACTGAAATTATCGTTGGTAATAGGTATATATCATACATGCATTACAAAAGCCAAGACTTTTCTAAGAAACGGGTATCGACATATGCTTAACATCCGAGACATCGGTCATGATCTCATGACTAAATCAGTTTTGTGACAGAAAGATCCTCATGTTTTTAAGCAGTCAGCCTCTGACCACAGCCGGTGCAGGTCGGTTGAAAGGTGGGTACCTACTTAAAAAGATATTTCTTACCTCTACTAAGTAGTTTGTAAATAAATAATTACCAGCACGATCTCGACGGCGCCGACGATGTACATGGCGGCGGCGAGCGTGGTGCCCGTGTAGAAGAGCATGCCGACCGCGCCGCCGCACTCGGGGCCGAGCGCGCGCCCGATCATGAAGTACGACCCGCCCGCCGGCACCACGCCGTTGGTCGCGATGGCCGACATCGATATAGCGGTGAGCATAGTCTGGAAAATACGAGAAGACGAACTGATCATCACTAGCCTATGAACGCCCCGCTGCTGAACACAAGCCTTCCTACGTGGATATGGGGTTGCTAAGTTTTAATGACTCACGAAAACGGGACCGAGACGAACGGTTTTACGTGCCTTTCGAAGTACGGAAGATCTCGAGATGTTTTTTAATTTGATCACCTGTCTGGTGATCTGGCATTGCGGAAGTTGCTTAGCTGGATAGATCACAACGCGAACGCTTTGGTAGCTGCGCCATCGAGTTCCTCAATAAGCGATGTTTTTGTTAAAATGATGATACTGATCCGGCAATCGAGCAAGCGGCGCACTTAAGAGGCCTATTACATCTCGAATGTGATTTTTGCGTAAAATGCCCATTTTTGCATTTTGTAGTAATTTTGCAGTTGTATTTATCGTTTTTATCGAAATAGGATAATAAATTTGTGCATAATATTATAAATCTCCATTCTGTGAGCATAAGTTGAATTCGGACGGCCGGCGCATCGCATTTTGTAGTAATTTTGCAGTTGTATTTATCGTTTTTATCGAAATAGGATAATAAATTCATTATAAAATCTTTATTCCTCATGAAGTAAAAATTACTCTGGTATTAATTTTGCTCAGTAATATTATCGTAGATAGGATAAATTCGCAGTTAACTTATAGCGATTTTCGAAGTTTTTTGGTTTAGAATAAGATTTTTTTCCTATATAAAATCAATGATATCTAAAAATTCCGAGGCCACTACGCACTATTCGACTATATTAGAGATAACATTATAATTTGTTTAGTTCACTTGTTTAGAATAGTAGTTCAATCGATGAGCTCAAAAAAGTGCCTTCGCGCACTTTATACAAATCTTTCTCTGCAATTTTGGGTTTAATTAATAAGTTAAGCAAAATTTACAAAAAGCGAGGCCGCTACGCACTATTCCAATAGCTTTTCTACACTATTCAATAAGTCATAATTGTTAATGTATTTTTGTTTCTGAGATCCATAACGCCAAAATTGGCCATTTTACGCAAAAATCACAGTCGAGATGTAATAGGCCTCTTAATGGTGCACGGTCACCGCACCGCAGCTCATGGATGTGTGTAACAACGAGAGTATCACGCGCATGCTGTCAACACTGGAGCTTCAGTTTTTAAGCCTTTATGACCTGTAATTTCACTGGATCTAGTACCCTTCGAAGCGGAATGTATCAATGTAAAATATTGCTGCTTGGTGGCAGAAACAGGTATTTGAGTAGTCTCCAACCAGTTGGAATCTATGCAGAACTTTAATATACGTTCTTTACGTGTAAAAGGTGTCAGACTTACCGTGCAGCAGCAGATGAGGACAATAAGGAAGCCGTGTATAGCGCCAGCGGTGCCGACCACCCAAGTGAGACGGATGAACAGGATGACGCCGAAGATGTTCTGGATGCAGGGCAGGTAGACACCGATGAGCGTGCCCATGCGCGCGGGCGGCTTCGGCTTGGCGGCATCAGCGTCAGGGTCGGCAGCGGTCGCCGCCGGGATGGTGTTGGAGTAGTCTGCGAGGGAGCTGAGGAACGTCGCCGCTCGGGGGCGATCTTCGATCTCTTCCTGTCAAAAAAAGTGGGAAAAATAAAAAAGAGAAGGTTTTTCTTTTATATAAGGAACGTGGCTGATCAGAGTCGGTCTTCAATTTGCTCCTGTGAACTAGATCTAGAACCCTTCAAACCGAAACACAGCAATGCGTATTGCTTTATAAATAATGTGTATTGCTTCGCACTTTGCACTCATATTTGATGTCTCAGAAAACCAAATCAAACAAAGGATGAGAGAGGAAGAGTTTATGGCTGATCTAAAAGATTGCATTAATTTTAAAATATATGTGTGTAAAATATATAATGTGAATGTATGTATAATATTTTAAAATATTTAAAAGACCCAGGTTATCAAATATTACAATAAAAATTAAATAACTTGTGTTATTCAAAAACTTAAACTTATTGATCATTGTATTGTTCTGTTTTATGTACGAGCTAGATACGAACGAGTGAGTGTACCTGTACACTTAATTAAACAGGCGTTAATAACGAAAACCAAAGTAACGATATCATTAAAGCTTTCTTTACTACTTCAAAATAGTAAAACGTAGCCATAATCCTGAATAGAGTTATCAAAAACTTTCGTTTCACTGCGAAACTCTGTCGTTAGGAAAGTCGCTAATATGACAAATTGCGACCCGAATCACGTCGGCGACATAAAATACATCCGTCATCTGAGTAGAGAGCGGCGGAAAGGTAAATGTGCCTGGAAATTTGTATTAAGTTCGGTTGTACTAGCCCTGCAATTTGTGAGGCCGAAATATTTTCGCATTACGAATTTCCCTCGTTCACTCAGTTAAAAGAGAGGCACCATTTTATTTAGGTAAGGCAACGTTAAAACAGCTTTTACAAGAGTAATAGGTATTGGTTACTGATTTAGAAAATGATTTTGGGTTTGAAATTATTTATAAATATAGATTTGAGACCGGAATTGTCCATTTTAGGTAGGCCGTTAGGTAGATAAACACTCATAAGATTTTTGTATGATTAGATAGACAGACAGACTTTATCTAGATAGACCTATTACAAGATACTAAAAAGCTAATACTGTATTTTGTTTGTGTTATGTGTCTATACAATGATGTGTTTTATGAATTATGTATATTTGGAATATTTATCTTTAAGGTTTTTAGATGACTCATAAAAAAGACATCAGAAAATCTCATTAAAAAGTATGGGTAATAAAAATATTACAGACCCAGATTTAGTAGAACATTTGCGATGACCATGAAACGTGATTCAAATTGTGATATATAGACGAAGTACGGATTTTAATTTCGCACGCGTAACACGATATACGAAGCCTGAGGCCCTACCATGAGTCTAACTACTCGGTAACAACAGCGTATATTATGTGTTACATAATAAAATAGAGTTTCGCTTAGTAGCCCCCAGAGAGCGGTTTCCATTTCAGAATATACAACATCATACTCAGACGCACGATGTGTCCGTAAATGTTTTCTACAGATAAATGACGTACAAGGGTGCTTGTAATAGTTGTAACCTATTATAGAAAAAATATTTTTTAAATAATAAGTTATAAAAAGTAATACAGTCCCGATATTACTGCTTTATCAGTGTCGCGTAACGGTAAAATAATACTTCTACTACCACCCCCTCTCTTCCCTTGGGTGTCGTGGAAGGCGACTGGGCTCACCACCTGTCACGCTGTGTACATGTGCAGTCATTATTTGGTGAAAAGTGGACTATAATAGTAGAGGACAGCTTTTGATGTCCTCATTGCCTAGTCTCTGACTAACCCTTCGGGGATAATAGTCGTGATGTACATGTATTACACAGGGTATTTCTTGTAAGGTGTCAAGCCGATGCGTGGTGATAGGGGACTACCATACCTATCTATTGAACCTCCTTGTGTGTTCAGCGATTTTTGGTAGTTTTCGAGGTTAGTAGATTTTTTATATTCAGGGGTAGCGATCAAACAGAGTGAGCATTTTCCAGATATCTATAAAATTGCCGACCGCTTCACAATTGACAAACGCTAACGAATAGACATGGAGCATGACATGTATTAATTTTGGTTATTAGGTTTGTAAAATTTTGAACATTGAACCAAGACGAAATTTTTAAAAACCAATAAGCCAATTTTGATGAAACTTTGCATGCAGAAGTAAAACACAGGGACCTAATAGTTTGTTGAAAACATTTTTAGAAAACGTTTTTTTAGCTGAGTTATTGCGATTTCAAGTCCACTATAGAAAGTTAAAAATCGCAATTACAATTCAACAAACTATTTAGATTCCTGTGTTTTACTTTAGCATGCAAAGTTTCACCAAAATTGGTTCATTAGTTTAAAAAAATTTCGACTTGGAAGTTTGTATGGAAAACCGAAATGAGTAAACCCTCTTAGCCCGTCTGCGCGTATCCATGGTAAGGCCGCCGGCTGATACGGCCACGTCCGCCGCCCCGGGGCGCTCGTATTTTATTTACAGGCCATTTGCATCGGCCGAGTACTCGTAACGCTCGTAACGCTCGTAACGTTGTTCCGAAGGGCGCTGGCGGGCGCGCGCGACCCGGCGAGCGATGTTACACCTCTTTTTTTTATAAAGTTTTTTGGTTTCCACCTTGATGTTTTTTTATCCAATACGGTTAAGCATATAACCTTCATCTCACCTGATGGTAAGTGACAATATGGCCGAAGATGAAAGCGCGCTTCACCCGGAATCCTCAACCACTGAAAAGCTGGCTATCTTATCTCTAAACTGATGGAACAAAACAATGCTATTAACGTTCTTATTATGGCGCCAGACTTTAGATAATATTGTGGTAGTTAGCCAGGCGGACTTAACAAGCCCTACCATCAACCAAACCAACTAAACTAAAATGTACCCCCGCTGGGAATCGAACCCGAAACCTCTGGGTCTAAGACACCGGTTAAGCCACTAGTCCACAAAGGCGCTTACTGAAAGAGGTTACACAACTACTCCGTTAAAGTTCTCGTTGAAGAATACGGCGATGAAATTCTTAACCCCAATGAGAAGTAAGTTTATATTTTCGTAGGGCTTCTCTTTTTTCGTTCGGGTGATCATCGAGATTTGAATAAAATATTTCTTACAAATTATTTTGAACCCTTATATGAAAACACAATGAGGAATTGGAGGAATATGTAAAGAGTAGAGTATACGATAAAGAATTTATTTAGACAAAACAAATATAAATGCAAGGCATACATGAACGTTGTTACATCTTGTAACCGCTTCTCGCCTCGATTTCCTCCGAGAAGGCTCTGTATCTCCGCACTCGGCAATCCTAAAACGCTTTCAGTTTAAAATGCAGGTGCGGCGCTAGATTTCGGAGAACATGCTCTATTAAGGCGAAATGGATTTCACCGTTCCGATTCCAAACGACGTGAAAAAACGTTTAGGGAAATTCGTCGTACCTACTCCTCGCGAATTCCACCATTGATGATTGAACAACTGACAGATGTTATCTACTTTGTTTTGATTGTTGGTAATGATGATTGCGATATGGCTACGATTTTTGCATACGGAAATTCGTATTGATGTAAAACTTTGAGATTCTCTTTACCAAATACAAAGTTACGTACATCAAAGAGTTTTTTATGGTACCTAAAAAATATTTCAGTCCTCAGTACCCAGTAGTTAGCCAATAAGATTTTTTTAAGTTGCCAATAAGTGGATAAATAATAATACTACCAACACTTAAACTAGCAACTTAATGTAAATGCAATTTTTAACGAAACCCTAGAGTATATCTATATACTCGTATAAAAAATGAATCCCTATTTCCCTTGGTCACGCCATCACGCGTGAATGGCGGGACCGATTTCGCTAATTCTTTTTTTTTGTTGTGTTTGTTATTGTCAGGAAAAGGTTCCTATGAAAGAAAAAAAATTTAATATTTTTTTTATTAATTATACTAATTCGAATTCAATATTCATAAAAGACAGCACAACATCTGTCGGGTCAGCTAGTCTTTTTATAAAAACGTACCTTGATATTGTGGATTAAGCTTTCTAGCCTAGGTACCTCCCATCAAGATATCCTGATTCAGATAAAAACGAAACGCTGTGATGGCAAACAAGAATTTCATATAGTTAACGAATGATTACTTACTTTCATCCGCAAATAGAGGCGTGATACTTCAATCAAAAATAGCGGAAACTTCAAATTAGACATCC
Source organism: Scoparia ambigualis (assembly GCA_963921215.1). Taxonomy (NCBI): domain Eukaryota; kingdom Metazoa; phylum Arthropoda; class Insecta; order Lepidoptera; family Crambidae; genus Scoparia; species Scoparia ambigualis. The sequence goes on from OY992504.1 coordinate 32,378,841, forward strand.
CACATATAATATTCCGCTGTTTACTCATTATTTTAATTAGGAAGAGGTACTTAGAGCTCACCAAAATAGAGTTGAAGTTTGCCCGCAAATAAATTGGGCTGATTAGTTTCAAGTTGACAGATCATTAGCGGGTGTCTCAGTTCGGTGACGAGCCGGAGTGGTGTTGGTGGAACTCGCCTTGTAATAAAGTCATTCATCACGGCCTCAGGCTGCGGCCTTTGAAGTGCTGAGAATTAGTTTGAGCCGCTACAAGACTGCTAATGTTGTGTACGCAGTAATATTGTAATAGGTACTACTTTTATTTATAGGTATATGTTTTTTGGATAGAAAGTATTTGGTGAAAGCATAGAAAACCTTTTATAATCTGGGAGATCATTTTGTTGTAAGTTATATAAAGTCAGGATATTTTCTATCAGCTGATATTCATCATCATTATCATTATTTTTTATCATGCCACATCTACTACTTTGACTTATAACATCTACGAATTTTAACATCAGCTAACTCATGTTGCTGTTAATGTTGACTAAAAAACATATGCATCAAGCACTGACAAATTTCGACGGATGAAAACAAGACCTCGGTAGCCAAGTGGTTATAGCAGCCGCCCGGAGTGCGGAAGGTGCGTGGTTCGATTCCCGCCTGAAGTTGTCGTCTTTTTTCAATGTTTAAAAATGTAACTTAAGTCAGCTAACTCACCAACACGGGCAGATCGCTATATCGTTATCTCTGTTATAAGCGGTTTAAAAGACAGGGCATAGACGCATACGAACTTAGAGTTACTTCAGGGTCGTCGACATGATCGCGATGTTCACGTTGTCACAAGTGTCCATGGGTATCCAAGAGCTCTTTGACCTCATCCCCTTTTCTCCCTTCCTCTATAGGAGTACGCGTGCTGCTCTCCGGAGTCAGCAATTTACTGTCTCGAATATTCCATCGCGCACAAAGAGGTGACTCGTTTCTCTGCCGCACCGCTGAAAGATGGAATTGTATATCAGCACATGCTTTCCCTCCTTGTTATTCTTAATATGTAGTCTGTGAGGGCGACTGATGCTTCGTGTTGCTAACGCTGCACCAGTTGTCTTCGCGACTGGACTTCATTCCCACTTCATTTCCATCAGGTGAAGTGGAGTCATATGCCGTGCTATGTTTAAAATAAAAAATACGTTGCGGTAACCGGTGCGGCGTTCTATCGGGCCGTAAGCTTGCCAGATTACCAGCTCAGCATAAAAAAAACTACATACACTCGTAGCCCTAGATGCGCCAACCTTACGGAACAATAAAACAACGGTTATAATTTACAACCGAAGCAATTTATCATTGTCGCTTTTTCCTATTTTGTTTTCATTTGTCCCGTCGCCATTATTCGGCACTTTATTTAGGATCCGGATTCCGTCCTGGCGGGTAGGCTGGCGTAATGAAGTCCTTTGTTAATTCGCTGTTGATATTGCGGGAAGGCAGATCGAGAGAGCGTCCTCATTCAATTTTAACGTTTAAAACGACGAACCATTTAGACTTGATTAATACACAGACAAAATTAGGTTTCACCGCAATGTGTGGCGTGAACAGGATTTTCTCAATGGGTTGCCTGTAATGTGGTAATGTGAGGTTTTGTGATACTTGTAACAGTTATAAGTGAATATATACAACGTGTTAATTAAATAGCTTTGAACCTCACACCCCCACTTATTTTTATTATAAAATAATTATATGATTTATAAAGATAAATAATTTGTTTTTTTTTGTTTTCTTACATTTCTTGCAAATTAGAAACTCTATGATATGCGAGTGTGAGAGATGTTGCCGCCGCTATTGCATTTAATTGTGACTGCAACGTTGCTAAGAATAAGATAGAGTTAAGTAAATTAAAATTTGCGGCGTTATTTAAAAAGCGGCGTAGGCAAAAATATGGATATACTTTAATAATAGTGGAATCGATTCTGCTATCGATTTTGAACTACTTCCAGGTTTTGAGCTACTTAATTAAACACGTTGTATATACAGGCTGTAAAAATCAGTCGGAAATCAACAACAAGACTGCAACTTTGTGATTGTTCTTCCGAAACGACTCATGTCGTTCTGTATCGATTTCTCAGGCGCTATCACGGAAAGGCCTAAGCCCACCATTGAGAGGTTAATGGGCTAAAGATGAATGCTCCTATCGAAGTTTAAGTTTGGCCGCCAAGTTGATCCCAGCTCTCCCTATTCCATATTAATGGTTCCCTAAACTTACCCTGAACCTGTGGCGTAAGTAAATTTGTTTTGTTTAAGTAATATGTTTGAAGAGCCCCAATATTAGATTGCGTACTTAAATTAAGTAACTTGTTTACGTACACAATTTACAATTTACTTATTACGTCATAAAGCCCTAAAGTTTGTATGGCATTAGGTTTATCGAACCCACACACACCCGCAATAAAAAGAAATAACATAATTAGGGAGTTGAGATAGTTTTTATTTTCATAAACTTAGTAAATGTGTATATTAAATTTGCTATGAAGTTTGGCTAAATATAAAATTCATTCACTCAAAATTCATACACGAAACTACAACATTTTCATGGAACCCAAACACAAGTGGCATATTCAAGTGGAGATCTTATGAGTGACTTATATAACAGCAAAAAGATGGATCTAATATTGTACATTATAAATACTTATATAATGTTAAGGTGGCTAATATTTTTTAATTGAAGACCTTCTTTTTAGTATCGCTTTGTGCCTCCTCTCACCAAAACACATAGCTGTATACAACTGAAGTGTCCTTATCTCCAGTAGTCAAACCTCCTCAACCCAATATTTAACCGCATTGCCTCTTTGAAGCGAGAAGGAGCTTAAATCAGCACTTCTAGAACAGGGAAGCGGAACGCGGGGTCGACAATTTCAAACAAAATCGAACGAAGCGCGAACTTCACACCTCTTGACCTCGCAGAGATATTTTAGAGGCAGCCCCTCGCATTCCTTTTGGTATCGGGAGCTCTCGAGCGGCCTCTGATGAAGAGTGGCCTTGGCTGGAGCGCCCTCAGGTCGATCGAGGCCGCCTCGACTAATATCCGCCCCCGGATATAGGTGCGACGCGAGCATTAACGATGTTTTGCTATAAACAAACTAGTAAACAAGTTACGTTAATTAAAGCCCCGTTGCCTATAATAATGTTAAGGGTGAAATTTTGATAGCGCTCACCCGTATACGCGTATGTTGCATGACGTTGGCGTTACTTTAATAGCTTTGGATTATTTAGCTACCGTGTCGCGTTGCGGAGAAAGAATACTACCACCCCCTTCCTTCTCTTAGGTGTCGTAGAAGGCAACTAACGGACTAAAGGCTGCACATATACACAACAGCATAGAGCGGCGATAGGCTCACTTGGCACGCTGATGTGCAGTCGCTATTTGGTAAAAAGTGGACTATGGTAGAGGACTGCTTTTGCGGTCTTCATTGCCTAGTCTCTGACTAACCCTTCCGAGATAATAGTTGTGATTATATGTATCTATGTATTATTTAGAAGGTTTTACGGTTATATACTTTCAGAGATGATTGTTTTGCTTTTTGATATACTTTAGATAAGTGTTTTGCTTAAACAAGGAACTGTAGCTTATAAGAAGAAATAGTAAAATATGCAAAACCAACCAAACCAAAAAAACTATTGTTTGATCTATCTGTAATCGTTATCTAACGTACTCGTATTTCTAATTGCCAAGCTATGACTGCTTAAAACAAACTTTTCGTTGGACAAATAAGTGTTTTAGTTACCTACATAATGGAGGAATGTATCTGAGTTTCTGCCATTCGAACGATATTATAAATTTTCTTAACTGTCTGTTTACTTTTTAGAGCAGTATCATAAATCAACTCTTTCTGCTAGGATAACCAATCCTTTTCCGCTTCATATACGAGTACCATTATGAACGTAACGTGTAAAGACGTTGGTGTCAGCCTATTTCAAGATACTATGTAATGTTACATAAGACCTTTTGCCTGAAGGTGGTTTGTCGTTCCATAACAAGACGTAGCCACGAAATGACTACCTCGTTCTGTATCAAAATACCTAAGTAGGGCAAAGTGGAACTTTGGCAAATGGCGTGTAAATTATTTAGGAATTGAGTCGACGAAGGTGCCGCGTATACAGGGTGTAAAAAGACCCTTATCGAAGCCGAAACATACGCATAGTGCACATTAAAACAAGTAATATTTAGCAGAAAATATTGCTGGGAAGCTACAGTTACTTTTAGATATTGTAAAACAGCTGTTTTCTACAGCCCGCAATGTAATGCGCGCACAGACTTTGAAAAAGACGTGAGAAAAAGACGAGTGATAGCTAGCCCCAAAGCTAAGCCCAAGAAACCTTCAGGTTTCTTTTAAATAAGGTGTAGTAATCGTCAAATTGAATTTATTTGTCCAAATTTCGTAAAAAAAATGTGATTTGTATTTCATATCTCCGTAACCAGGCGGCTCCCAGGTGTCCTAGGCCAGTACAGAAAAATCTTCATAATCATGGAATGAGTGAGTAGCTCTCGGCTCCGGTAAGGGTCTTTTTATGCCCTGTATATGCAGACTTGTTAATTTTTTTTCCAGTTGTTTCGCTCGAGAGGCGAGGTGAGGGCTGCATGTTGGGAATGTAAAGTGCGTGGCGATGCCTGGAGTACGGTTGACCCTTTCTGGAGTGCCTTTATATGATGGAGGCAGGATATCTGTTGTTGTAAATCCGATCTGGTTTGCTATGTACGCACTGTTTATAACCGAGCAAGAGTTGATGGAAAAGGTTTTTCATCCCACTTCAGGATAAGGCTGAAGTGGGAGCGCACTTTACTTTGAATCATGAGCCACTGAGCAACTGACTGTGTAAATTACACACAATTCTATTAAGTTTTAATTTAGTTTGTAACGAACTGCGCATACCACAGGCGCGGTGTGATACAAAGTTTATTAACTGCATTTTTAGCGTGCAAATTTAGACGTGAAAACTCACAGGTTCGTTTTGTTGCATTCTGTTTTAAGAGAATGTCTAGTATATTAGGAGTTTGTTGGCACAGTGACTAGCACAGTAGTGAGACGTTTATCGGCTTATGCTATTTAATTATGATAAAAGGGAGTCTCTAGATTTATAATCTATTTGGGGGTCAAAGTTGCTCGCGTCCGTAGGTTTACCCTTGAGACCCTACACGTGATCCCTGGGTGGTGCTAAATGAGTGACACTGACTGAGTGGTAGAGCCACGCTGCGTTGCAGCATGCATTGGGCCGGCTCGCCCGGCGTAATACCACCCTCTCACGAATATTCGGCGTGAAATAATGGCACTTGGTGCTGTTGTGTTTCGTCCGATCAGTGAGGGTACCGGAGGCCCCTCCCCCCCCCTCTCTCAATTCCTATTCCTTCCTTAAACCTATTTCTCCCTTAAAGGCCGGCAACGCGTCTGCGATTCCTCTGGTTTTGCGGGTGTCCATGGGCGGCGGTGATTACTCTCCATCAGGTGACGCGCCTGCTGGTTTGCCTCACTCTTTTATAAAAAAAAAATAAAGAATATTTTTGTAGAATGTTTTCTTTCGTTTTCTTTTTAGGAAGAACGCGTTTGTGATGATTATGCTGACAACTGTATCAGGATATACACTTAGAGTTTAGGTTTCTATGGCCCCTATTTAATTATGATTGCTAGATTGAACAAAAACTATTGATGCAGTTTTAAACCTGATACATTTTACCATCTTTTTTGATCGTATTGTTTTAAATTTAAATTCAGAATACCACACTACATGGAGCTACGCCTAACAAGTTGGGTATGCGCCTTGATGAAGGCAGTTGATTTTTTAATAAAAAACATGTTTTATCAAATAAAGGTTTAATTTAATAACGCGTGTTGCCTCCATGGGCATCTACGACAGCTCCCATACGATTAGGCATAGAGTTTATCAACCGCTCTATGAAATTTTGAGGGATCATCTACCATTCCTCTTCTATGGCAGTTTTCAACTCCTGCATCGTCTGGGCAACTGGCTGACGAGCCCTAACACGTCGTTTTAGCTCGTAACATATGTGCTCAATCGGGTTCATGTCTGGGCTTCTGGCTGGCCAGTCCATAACTGTGATGTTCACATCCCGAAGATATTCCCTGACGATGCCGGCCGTATGGGCTCTTGCATTATCTTGCATAAAAAGGAAATTTGGGCCCACATGGTCCACTTATGGCATCACATGAGGTTCTAAGCACTCACGAATGTACCTTTCAGCATTTAATGTTGGCAGCCGTGGTCCCGTAATAACCTCAATTTGAGTTTTGCCGCTCGCGGATATACCGCCCCAGACAGTCCATGAGACACCGCCATAAGCAACCCTCTCTTCAAAGCAGCATTGTGCAAAACACTCTCCCTTACGTCGGTAGACCTTCTTCCTTCCATCATTGCTATGTAACACAATTTTAGACTCAAAAAGAGTACACGGCTCCAATGCTACTGAGTCCAATTTAAATGAGTGCGCGCGAAATCAAGACGCGCTGTTCGGTGGGCTCGCGTTAGTTTGGGGCCATTAGCTGGCTTGTGTGGTACCATATCGCGTTCTTTTAACCTTCTCCGAACAGTTCGAGTGCTCACAGATACTCCGTGGAAGTCGCGAAGTTGGTTTTGTATATCAATGAAGGTAAGGTGACGATTTCTCAAGCTGGTCGTCACGATGAATCGATCCTGCCTTTCAGTTGTGACCCGAGATCGTGGCCTTCCTTGGCGACGAACAAAGCCGCCAGTCTCTAGGTAATTCCGATAAACATTTCGGACCTCAGATCGACTTAAATTAAGTTGAGCACTGACATTTCTTTGGCTGTGTCCGGCCTGGATAAGTGCCACAGCTTGGGCGGCGACTTCAGGCGAAGTATTCATAGATTATTGATAGAACCTCAACTTAATGTTAAGAATAAGCAATGTTTGTTGCAAAACCAAAGAGAAAAATCACACTTTCAAGAATTAAATCCAAGTAAACCAATAAAATCAAGTTTTCTTAGTATTCGATTGTTTGATATCAACGAACAAAGTCGAAAATTGTCTTTTGTTTATTTAAATTCTGTGTTCGAAATTTAAAAAAAGACTATTGAATAAAATTATGAATGTGCCTGGTTCAAAACTGTATAAAAATTTTTTGCTCGACCTAATATAAATTTTTAGCTAGGACTAAACGAAACTGAAAATGCAAGGTGGGCCAATAGATGTGTCAAGAAGTGTATTTTGTTTTGATTATTAAACATCATCGCATAAACAAATGTAACGCAAAGTGAATTATTTTAATAATATGATTAATGATTGTACACATAGTGTTTTACACCTGTAATTTCTAATAATTCCCTTCAAATTTCTATTAAGAATTCCATCCGCACACGAGGAGGTAACCCGAACTAGCGGGCGAGAAACTCGGCCAATAGCGTAACGTAAGAAATTGAAGTGCTCCGTAACGAGCTACGAGCGTCTGCGGTGCTACGGTGCTACGTCGCTACGCTACGGGCTACACGGGCCATCGGCACACGTAGCGCCCGGCTACGTAATACGTTCCTAACTCAATTTCAATAAAGCGCTCGATTTATTCCTACACGGGGCGCAGGCACGCCCACACACCCTTTAATCAGGGCCTTAAATGTTATTCCGATTCGTGCGATATTGCTAGTTTGTGAGAAAGTTACATTTTCACATACTCATGTAGAAATATCGAACGAATATGATTTATTTCCAATTTAAATTACTTTTTAAGATTAAGTATTATATTTCTGGATAGTGGCGACATGTACATGGAGACAATGACCCTGAACAGTTAGAAAGACAAAAAAAAGTTAGTGAAATAATATGACCTTTATCATATAAAACTCACGATGATTCATAGACATATAACGAGAAGATAGTATTGACAGACGGTAGCTTTACTACTAGAAGACTACCTGTCTTAGCTCGAATTTCTCTACATTAAATAGTGAAACATTAAATTCTCGGCGGCAGAATATTATTATTCTATTGCCAGTTTCAGAGGGATTATAATATAGTCGAAATTGTTCTCCTGACCTGGAGCTGTTCTACCAAAATTTAAACTGGGTCAGTAGTTAAGTCACGGAGTCGAAACTAACAAATAGAGAATTAATTTTATCTATCATTTATTATTGTTAGTAACTTTAAGACAACAAGAATGCTTTCTCTGATCATTAAATTTCGTTGAAGTGCCTTCCTAAGGTAAGAACGAAGTGAGTCGTTGTAAACAAAGAGCGTAAGGTAAATAAGCCAGCGAGGGAGGCGGGAGCGGTAATATCAAAATTCATACTTTCGGTATCGCGGCGTAAAAATAAAGTTGCTTCTATAAACTTGGGTCGTAATTTCTTCGGGACTTTTACGGCACTCCCGAAACTGTTTAGTCGGTAAACATTAAATAGGCGTAAAGGCGGGTGCACACGGGAACGGAGATCGCTGTTTGCGATTGCAACTCGATGCTTCATAAAGTTTGTAGACACGAATGTTTGCTATAGAAGCATAGAGACTAGCGCGAAGGATTCTTGCTGCTCGTAGGATAGCTAATTAAAATATATGTAGCAGGATATTTTTCCACATGTTACATTTGTGTTAAATCAGCTTCTATTGAATTAGGTCAATTATTTTATGTTACTCTATACGTTACTTACTTTTACTAACAATCTGAATTTTGTGTGTTTTGAAATTATGATCGGAACTTTTAATTTGTTTTAATGATTTTAATTAGTTATCAAGAGCTGTTTCGTGGCGGCTCGTTGACAGAATACTACTGACCCATTTTCCCTTGGGTGTCGTAAGAGGCGATTAAAGGACCAAAGTCTGCACATACATCCAACAGCATAGAGCGGCGATGGGCTCACCACCTGCCACGCTGAGCACATGTGCAGTTGTCATTCGGTGAAACGTGGACTATGGCAGTGGACTACTTTTGCGGTCCTCATTGCCTGGTCTCTGAATAACCCTTAGGGATAATATTATGATGGTAACAGTTATCAAAAAATACCTATATCGTAAGTTTCACCTAGTTACTACAAAACAATTAAGGTGCCAATATCCTATGGAAAAAGTATGGTATATTTACTAAGTCTACTAATACAACGAGTCCCGCCGACTCGGCTCCGGAGAAAGGTTATATTGTAATCTATTGGATTACAGCGTGGACCTTCGGTTGTAACAATAACAATGAAAATTGGTTGTCTGACCGTCTTCAATAAGTAAATAGGTAATTATCACGGCTATTTCGGGTTGAAGAAGGTGTAATGTAACAGACTTTATTTTGGGAGAGGTAAATGTGTTTATGTAAGATACCTACGTGAAGGTGAAATAGGTCTGTGTTTGTGGGAAAAAATAACCTAAAACATAGTATTTTTATTGACTTATACAAATAACAGGATGTATGTTAGCAATTTTCAGTTGTTCGAACATTATAAAGGTATTTGCGTTTGTAAAAGGGAACTATTTCTTATAAATTGAAACATTTGATATGAATTATACTCGCATTTATACCCTTTAACCCGCCACCCGCATTGGGCCAGCGTGGTGGGTTATGGCCCAATACCCCCACGTGCTATTGTTCCATGGGAGGCCTAAACCCAGTAAAGGGACGTGTATAGGTTGATGATGACTCGCATTGATTTTCCGTAATTTAATTTTAGCTTCCGTAAAGAGAAATCACTGTTTTGTATTTTCTTCATAAAACCCTAAATTTTGACAGAAAGAAAATAACAACGTATACGTTTTTAAATTAGCGCGAATCACAGACCACCGCGATACTCTAATGGCCGCGTACCTGACCTAAATTACAGCAAGTGAGTGTTTGAATCCCACTCGTAGAATGTTTTTGTTTTATAAAAAGTATGCAATTTTTTTTTTGTAAATGTGCTTTTTAATTAATTACGGTACTCACATGGTAAAGGTACAGGTTTGTGTCGCAGCCTTTGTCCTTCTCCACTGGCAGGCCATGTTCATCGGTGTCACCTGAAAAGAAAAACAATTTCTCATTATCAAGTCAATTAGTTGTGCGTTATCCATACTTCGGAAGGTTGTTGTCGTAAGATGACAGTCGTTAAATCGTATCGTAAATCGTAGAAGCCTTTGTAAAAAAAGTTTCTTTGCCATTAAACACATTTGTCTAAGATAAAAATGTTTGATATCTTTCAACCAGATTCTTCCACTCCGCTGCTCTGTGGCCGTCGGTATCATCTCTTACATTAATTATAATGTCACTGTCAAAAATGTTATCTCTTTCACGATCTTCATTTATTCGTCGCACACTTTTATCCGGCTGTGTTTAGCGTCTTGCCTGTTTGGCATATTCGTTAAGAGAATTGTGAAATTTTACGTATTTTTAAGTCACTTGTACTATGCGCTGAATTAGTCAAATACATTAAAAGAACTTATGTAAGTTAGCCTGATCATTGCACAAGGTCATAAGCCTTGTTGAAATTTGAAACAATTTTTTTAAAAATAACAAACAATACATTAATCTAATGACATCTAAAAACATATATTTTCGAAAACTTTCTTAATTTTACGCATGACACAATAATTCTTACATGAAAATATTCCGCAGGGCACCCCCTTCTATTTAAAGTAAATTAAAATTTTTAAAACAAGTGCGAGATGGTTTTGCATATTTCGCAGAATAAAATCATTGCTCTCATTAAATTATTAGGTCTAAAACTTCTAAGCAGAATTGATCTATTAATATTATTAATATCACTAGGATTGATTTTGCTTTGAAGTTCATTAAGACTATATTAGTATTGTACTTTTGTTGCGTTCGCGCGGCATCCCCAGCGGCCCGCACGCGCGTCCGTCCACGCTAATCTAGAAACACCGTCACACTTCGGCCATTTTGTAAAAAAAATATATAAAAAAATCATCGTCATTTATCGATCTTTATATCAGAGAAAATCGCGTAAAAATCCATTGGTTTAGAAAGAGAATGTGGAGCCACAGACACAAGAAAACGGCGACTTTGCTTTATAATAATGTAATGATGATTATGTCACTCTTATTTTAACTCTCGACAATAAATTGTAGTGCACTCACAACGAAGTAAAAGTAATTTCTCACTAACTCGAACTTCATGAGCGTATAGTCACGAGCACCAATATGTATACACTTTGACTCTTATTCCATTGCATTAAGAGTTACAATTGTTCACATATTTTTGCTCGTGACTGTACATAAAATCAAAATCTCACCAGATTGAATGTTGTCAAACACTGGTAAGTAGCCAGGCTGGTAAAAATAAAATCTTATTCCTTTGCACGGTGGATAGGATAAAAGGATTTTGCACAGAATCCGACTGGAAGGCTACAAAACCGATACCTATTTCTGCTGGCAAGCAGCATTGTTTACATTGCTGCATTACGGTTTAAAGAGTACTAGATCTAGTGAAATTACCGGGTATAGAGGCATAATAAAAGTAACTGAAGCTTCAGGTCTTTACAGGGTGTAGAATAACTAAAGCTTCAGCTTTTTGTATCACACGCATCCACTGGCTGCAATGGTAGCTTTCCACCAGGCAGGCCGTAGATCCTTTATATCAATTAATAAATAATGTGGCGACTCAGGCCGCCACACTTTACAAACTCACTGTCATAAAAAATGCAGCTATGCCAAGAGCTGTGTGGAATAGCAACTCACTAAAAGATTACTTACTTACGGTAAAAGATCTCCGGGATCAGTGGTAAAAATGGGAGTTCCGCAGGGTTCAATACTTGGTCTATTCTTGTTTTTGGTTTATATTAATGACTTACCTTATTTTGTAAAAAACAGTCATGAGATAGTATTGTTTGCTGATGATACTTTACTTTTATTCAAAGTGAAACGACGACACCCAAATTATGACGATGTGAATAATGCGGTCTCACAGATTGTTCACTGGTTTAGTGTAAATAACTTGCTATTAAATGAGGGAAAAATCAAATGTATAAGATTTGTATTGCCTTATGTTAAGCAGGTAATAACTAGTGTACAAATTAAAGATAAGAATGTGAATCCTGTGGACACCACTGTGTTTCTAGGCATCACTTTGGATGCCAAGCTTCAGTGGGGCCCACATATAGCTAAATTGTCGAATACTGCGGCTTTTATGCAGTAATGAAGATTCGTCAATTAACTGACGTTGATACAGCTAGATTAGTTATAACACAGTAGACAAAACAGCTTGGGTCTGAAATGCTCCAAGTACTCCAACAGCTATTTCTAATTGCCTATAATTAATAAAGCACCATATTTGATTAAACTATTCACATTCAAATTCATATTTTGTATTTTATAACCTGGTAACGATATATACTCGTATATATATATTTTTTTTTGTAAATGTCGTTGCTTCTGTGCGTTGTGGTTTCTTGTGCCCGTTCTTTGCCACAGTAAAAATGATGTCCTGAATGGGTGGTAGGTTAAAAAAGATTTGGACGATTTAAAGTACTTATTAATTGAGTTTATTGAATAAATATATTTTGATTTTGACTTTGACTTTGACTTACTACAATCCCATCTTTTCCCTTGGGTTTCGTAAAAGGCGACTAACGGAGTAAGGACTGCACATATATCCAACAGCCTATAGCGGCGATGGGCTCACTACTTATCACGCTGAGCAAATGTGCGGTTGTACTTTGAAACGTGAACTATGGCAGTGGACTGCTTCTGCGGTCCTCATTTGCGTTTTTTCTGACTAACCCTTTGGGGATTATAGAAGGGAATCTATATAATGAACTATGTCAATAAAAAATAAAAGGTTTTATAATAATAAATTCCGGGACCGTTAGAAGTTTCCAAGGATCGATAGTGTCCCAGCAATATCTCGAAGCGCTGTGAGCATGCCACCTGCCGCGCTGAGTGGATTTGAATATTGCAGCGGTAAGGGGCTTAGTGAAATGTAGGCCGGAGAGTTGTATTGGTTTTGATGTCTTGCCCAGACTCTATTCACTGAAGTACAGTAATACAGTTGTAGGCGTTACACGAGAGCTACTAGAAAAGCCTATGTGTACACTGTACGGTCAGCCAAGAAAATGGCCTGTTAGTTGTGGCCAAACTTCCTGTGAAAACCGACCTGATATGTAGCTTATTGTGGTAAGCGAAACTAGACCTTAAAGTTGTATGAGGTGCAACCGATTTTAAATTGTAAGGACGTAAGCGACATTTCTGGCCAACCGTACAGCACTAACGTTCTGGTCAAACAGTGAACGCAAACATTGTTATGTATGCTTGTTGTTGTGTGTATTTGTTCAATTCTGCTATTCGCAAAGCCACTGTTTTGTTACCAGATGAAGGAATAACATAAAAGGTCCAAAATGTTGTTTTCTCTTAGAAATGGCCGGATTTAGATGTTTGGTGCTGGCGAAATTAGCTCTAGATAACACTTTCATCTTGTTTGTTCAAAAAACAAAACACAATATTCTTTTAAAAGTTGAAAATGAAACAAGTTATACTTATTTTTACCCGACTGCGCCAGAAGGAGGGTTATGTTTTTCGAGAGTATGTATGTATGTAAGTTTGTATAATTGTTTGGCACGCTCTGCGGCCCGAACGGTTCGATGGATTTTAGCTTGAGAGGTGTTGTTAGATTTGTATTTACTGTGAGAGTGACACTGGGTATATCAAAATAAAAAAAAATCAAAATGGCGGATTTTTAGCCAAATTTAAATGTATAGCACGCTCTGCGGCCTGAACGGCTCGATGGATTTTAACTTTAAAGTATTTGTGTGTCATGTGTATATAGGTTACTATACAAACTTATTCAATAATAAAACTAAAAACAAATAAAATAAAAACGGTAATTTCAAAAAAACTAAAAAACCCGACTGCGTTTCTGTGTAATTTGTAAATGAAAAAACCCTAAAACAAGAAAGTCGTCATACCCGATTGGACTTAACATAAGAATCGCCAAACTTACAAAGAAAAATTGTAGCAGTCGTGGCCCATTCTAGAAAGTCAGCAGTAGATTGGAGTAATCTGCAATGTAATATAGGTATGTGCTCTCAATTCACTAAGCCTCCATTTCTAGAATGGGTCCCGTCTGCTACAATTTTATTTTTGCAACTTTGGCGATTCTTATGTTAAGTGCAATTGGGTATGACGACTTCTTGTTTTAGGATTTTTTCATTTCCAAATTACTCAGAAACGCAGTCCGGTTTTTTTAGTTTTTTAAATTTGGTAATAAGTTTTCAAAAATAATTTTAATCTACCCGAAATATAAAAAAAAATAAAACACTCTGGTAAAACTGCCTATAGATCGTTTTGGATTGTTCAAGTACTTGTTAAATCATCAATAAATAATCTACATTATATAAAGGAGCTTCCAAATTGCCAATAACATTCAATACTGAAAATTTTATCAACTCATTCCGCTTTGTACCACAGCTCAATAGAAATATCTAAATAATATTTAAACACGGCTTCAGAGCACTCTAAAAATAGGCTGGCATCTCAAAATTGTTCATCGCGAGTAACTCAATGTGGGCACAATTTGCTTTGGATGTAAGGTCAAAGGTTGACCTTTGGAGTCCTCAATAAGGTTTATGTGCCGGCAAACGTAGGTTTTGTGGAGGTATAACTAATCTGATTCCCTGTCGAAAGAGCTGGGGTTGCGACTTCAAAGCGAATCAAAGTCGGAGTGTAGTTTAGGTAGTACCCGGCTTTGGCGGTTTATCGGTTTGCGGTTTGGTAACGGTAAACAGTGTTGTGTTCTATAAAGAGAAAGGGAATGTTTATACGGGACTAAGCTCCAGTTATAACTATCAACCATGTTTTGTTCAATAAAATACATAGGTACTGCGGGCTGAGGGGGAGGAGAGTACCATATAACCTGAGGTCTCCCGTGGCTTAGTATGTGTTAGACAGCAATTTACATAGCGGTCGATGTGACCATAAAGACGGTTATGGGATATATTTTTCCTGAAAAAATCACGCGAGCGACGCCGCATGCTAAAGTAACTAACAGTTCAATTCGCTCAAATACTTTTATAACGTTTTCTTATTACGTTTCACTCTTTTGAACAAATAGTTCTTCAAAGAAAGTTATACTTTGCTATAAGTTAGTTTATAAATCTCGTTTGCTAATATAAATATTATTATATTAAAACCTATTATAACCTGTCTTAGATGAAAAATTTAATGTTCCAATATCGGAAATCAGAGGTGAGAGACACGAACAGTTTTTATTCGAAGTGCAGCTGAATAAATGGATCGGCCGTCCGCAGCGTTGCAATCCCCGCTTGAGGGTTGTTACATTCGCCCATTTATTTTTTCTAATAGTTTTTTTATACTGTTACTGATAAGCACTTGGCCTTCATCTCACCTGATGATAAGTGATGATAAAACCGAATATGTAAGCGCACTTCACCCGAAATCCTTAACTACTGAGGAACTGACTTCATATCTAAGTATTTTCAAAATTATATCCTAACTACAGGGTAGTATGTAATACTATATAATCCCGTCCCGTCAACTGGGCCGTCTTATTAAGTGACAACAACAACTATTAGCATTTGTAGTCAGAAATTGTTAAAAAAGCTGTATCATATAAAACTGCAAAATGTGCAATTCGACCTAAGTGTAATTTTTGCCCAAGACCTAGTTTTCGGATTATATACCTTTTACCAAACATCATGTATAATACGTAAATAATAACCTTATTTACGTATTTTACAGGATGACTGTTTAACTTTATAAATCTATTGACAAGAGCAACCATATGGCGATATTAGTTGAACTATGGTACATCGCCGACGAGCACGTAAGGCGAATGTTATGAGAGTAAATAAAGTAAAAAGAGTGTCAGGAAATGGAAAGCTGTGGTTTAAGTCTACCCCTCCAGGAAACGGGGGTGATATATGGGTGTAACTAAGTGAAGAATATAACTTTTATAAAGCTTGCTTGTTTGCAATAAAGTAGGTATGTAACTTTCGTAAAACGTACATAAACACCAGCCCGTATTCAGTGATGCAAATTGTTTTATTAACATTGTTTCAGCGGCTGTCTTCACTTTGCTTAATAAGAAATTGTCTAAATTTCAAGTTGTAGTACTTTAGTACTTTATTTCTTTATTAGTCAGCAAGCGAGAGTTATTGTTATCATAACATTCATCAAATTGTCGCAAAACCTCCGAAGTTGTATCATTTGCATGTAGGTATACTATTTTGCAACGACTCCACACTACACACAATTGAAAAAAGTTTCACGGAGTTCGCCACGTATATGACGTGTTCGTTAGCCGGCATCCCTATCTCCCCCGTACCACTGAATATATAATAGTACAGGCAACGTTACGTATGCGAAGCAGTCGAGGCACGTTCCAATTCACGCGAGCTGCGCGCCCGCAATTATTGAAACTTTTTCAATACACCCTTTATTCGCGCAGCAATCGACAACGTAAGCCTTAAATACGCCGCTTAAGGTCGCACCCGCCCGTAGGTCTTAATTAATCGCCCATTGTGAGTTCCTAATTGCTTTTATTAATTAATTTTGTAATTTATTTTGTTTAATATGATCACGGAGGGCATTTAAAATGGAACATTCGTACAGTAACAATAGCAATGTAAAAAGATGTGCTTAAACAACGACCAATTGAGCTTTTATAATATAAAGTGTAAATTAGCGAAGGTGAGTTTGTTAGTTACGCTTTCAACTGATCATCACGAAATTTAGCAATCACGTTTTCAGGGGTATATTAAAGGGACATAAAATACTTATTAACATGGTAAAAAGGTTCCTGTGGGATGATAGAAAGGAATAGAATAACCATTTATTTTCTTATCACAAACACCGGTTTATCGATGTTGTGTTTATTGTTATTGGTGGTTATTATAATTATTTGTTGATACATATAAGTAGTCCACCAGTACGAAGTTGCGGAAAATGCTAGTATATTTACATATAATTTAAATTAAAATATATACCTGCGTTTGTACTTAGGTAACTTGCTTTTCTGTTCTGTTGTAAAAGAGTTAAATCCTTTTTTTCTGATAGAGATTTATGTGGTGGCTGTATATCTATGGCTTTGTTTAATTTAATCAGGCTCTAGAGATAAAGTGGCAATACCGATAGCAACAGAAGCCGCATTGATTGATGCGTGCCGCCCGACACGGATCGCACTTTCATTACTCTGCCCTTTCATTACTTTTTTGCGGACTGTACTGTGCTCTTTGTTTTTCTTGGATCACTTTAGATGGATTACTTTGCGTTATCCAAAGGTTTATTATAATGAAGACGGACGTATTGAATGGTGCTTTCTTCAATGACTAGCAATGAAGACTGTTGAAATAAAATTGAAGAGTGATGATGATGATGACCCCGTTCCTAGTGATTTCAGTTGAACGGCAATTCTGATATAGGAAAACCTCGATTTTGTTAACGTAATTGATTGTTAAATGCTGACGACCTCCGTGGTCGAGTTGTTAGCACGCCGGTTCTGGCATCGCGTCATCTCCACCATTCCGGGTTCAATTCCCGGTCGGGTTTTGTAGATTTAGAAGAAACTCGTTTCTCTAAATTGATTACGGGTCTGGGTGTTTTTTTATGTTTTTTTTTGTTAACCATTTAAACAAGTTTTAGAGAAGTTTAATTTGGGCTAGATAATAATTAGTGTGAGCGTAGAAAGAATAAGTAAAATATTATACAAAAAGTTGTCCCGGCAAACTCCGTACCGCCTAAAAAGCAATGAATGTAGTGCATAGAATAATAACTAAAGTCATAGTTGAATGATTGTTCTCGCTGCTCGCAGCGAGACCAATCATTTATCTAAGCCTCAGTTCCACATTCGCGCGAGTCGCGAGTCGAATGGCGAAGCGAGGTGCGTGCGCGATTGTGTGAACGCACGCTCGTCACTCGCCTCGCGACTCGTCTCGCCGCTCGTGACGCTCGCGTTCGGAGCGGTTTTTTGGCCGCGAGTCAAAGGGCACGAATGACGAGGCGAATTTAGTGTTTACACATTTGCTCTCTCGCTCATTGTATTTTTATGGTTGATCAAGCAACATATATGGATATTAAAAATGGATTAAAGTAACGACAGAGTTCTAACGTTTTTGGAACTTTACCAAGCTCAACCAGTTATTTGGTTTGGTTTCCAAAACATGATCGACACAAAATTAAGCAAAAATTATTTATTAATAATCATTGACACGCGGATGCTGCTAAAACGTAAACGTTGTCCATTCTTGCAAGTTGAAGTAGAAAAGAATACACGCGAATGTGTCAGTCACTCGTCTCAGTTTAAGGAAGGCGAATGTTTCGTCGAACATAATTATCGTCGAATGGCGAAGCGAGTAGCGAGCACGCATGTGGAACTGTAGTACACGACTAAAGCATTATGCTTTAGTTACTATTCTGAGTTCTGATGTAGTGTCAACTTTTAGTTAAAATTTACAAGCTATAAAACTGAACAATAACGTCAAGCTGTCAATTCTAAAGTCAATTCTGTCAATATTTTTTTTATATCTTTGAACTTTTTTCATTATTTACATCCTCTTTGCTGTCTTCTATGTCTCTCTCTCAATCACTTTTTAAGGAGATTTTTTAATCGAAAGGAGATGTTCCCTTCCCTTAGAGCATTAAATCCATTCCCCATACATTGTCCGCCCCACAAAAAAGAATTACTGTTACTTAATCAAAATTGAATTTCTGTATTGGTTTTTCATTCTGTTCTAATAATCAACAGTACCTAGTTATTGTTGTAAACAGAGGGTATTTACATATAAAAAAATATTTAGTAGTTAATTCCTTGTAACATTTGACATTGCCACCGAAGATTTTATTACAATTCACAATTTTAAAAATAGGAAAAGCAAATGGATTAATCTCGTACAGACTTAATATAATGTGATACTTACGTAATTTGAGCTATGCAAAATTAGCATAAGTTTTCAAATAAATGCTGTCATTTCGTGACAACTTATTTCTTTACTTTCGAACTTACCTTTTTTCTTAACTTTCAAAGAATTAAATGAATATGAATTAGATTTTTTTATTTATTTATGAGGTTAGGCTCAAACATCCTTGATGCCAGTGCTGCAAAATAATTACTAAATGGCAGATGTGGTATTAGGAAATGACGTAAGCCTAACTTTAATTCCTTTACGTAATTTTCAACATAACGTAAAACACGTCAGGTACGACGTATCTATATTTATATACGTTTACAGTAAATTAGACAGCAATTTCATGAAATTATGTTGATCAGGTGGCTCACGCTATTTTTCACTATCGAAACACGAAACGTCTCTAGGTCAGAAATAGAACATCTCCTTTTTCAGAGACTAGGCAATGAGGACAGCAAAAGCAGTCTTCTACCATAGTCTACTTTTCACCAACTAGCGACTGCACATGTGCGGGGTGCACATGTGCAGTCGCTATTTGGTGAAATTAATGCACTTAGCACTATGCAATGTTTTTAAAATAAGATCTGAGTCCAGTTAGTGGATATTTATAGCCCGAATATGGCCAGCGTGGTGGGTTATAGCCCGAATATGGCTAGCGCGGTGGGTTATGGGGCAATCTCCTCTTGTGCATTGTAGAGCCCAGTAGCGGGACGTTTATGAGCTGATGATAGCCCGAATATAATGATTTGATATTGCCCGACTATATAACAACTAGTATTGGCCAGAACACGAGTTCTTTAAATCCTGTTTTAGGGACTGGACTCGATTTTTGGAGACTTTCTGTCAGTGATAAGACTCACGAGTCTTTACAATATGACTCGGAAACTCGAGTCTTTTTACGATAATATATTCAAAGAGACTCGCAAGACACGAGTTCATTGCTAGATTTGAAGTTTTCTTAAAAACCACTGTTAAGAATAAGTTTATTGAAAAGTATTTAATAATCAATAATTTGCCAAAAACCCCGAAAAACAAGAAGACTCAACTCTTTTTGAAGTACTTACTAAACTCCAAGTGTTTTTAAAGAACTTGAGTTCCATAATAAAAGCTCAGTTATGTGAGTCGAGTATTTTTGCATTAGGTCTCGACGAAAGTACTCACGGCTTAAAACTCAGGACTCATTTTAGTCAGTCTTGCGAGCTCTGAAAAAATGAGTCCAGTCCCTATGTTAGGGCTTAAAATTTTTCGAGTCCTGGCCAACACTAGTTAAAACCTATGCACGTAAAATTATCATAAAACAAACATGCAACATCATCTTACTCATTGAAGTAAGTCTTAACACAGATGTAACAAATCATATCTTTCCTTTTGTTAGCGACGTGACATCATACTGAGACTACACGGGTACGCGAGTAGTGTCCTCATTATCTAAAAGCTTTTCTGTGTACAAAGATTGTTTTGGTAACTAGGTACACAATAACGAAATGGAGATAGAGGAAAACAGCGTCTGATTCTTATATGCGGCGAAGTAAACAAAGCACCGACGCGACGGAATATTTGTAGCGATAAAAAAGTTAATATTAAGAAGCTAACTTTATTCACATTAACACATAGCTATAAGGTGCATATATATAATACATAATAATCAAGAATATTATCCCTGAAGGGTTAGTCAAAGACTATGAGGACAGCAAAACAGTCGTCTACCATATTCCACTTTTCACCAAATAGCGACTGCACATGTACTCAGCGTGACAGGTGGTGAGACCATCGCCGAATATTAGCTCTGACTAACTATTCAGGGATAAATAGTCGTGATTATATGTTTATATACACATGTATGTATTCACATTTCAAGCATATTCGCTATTCGATTTTATGGCTAGGGTAGGTAAAAGATCAGCGGCTTGCGCGCTCTGATTGCAATCTTGTAAGTTAAGCCATTTTTTAAATACCGGGTCATCGGATGGGTTGAAATAAAAATTTCGCGAGGTCCTTCAGTCTTATTGTTGTCGTAAGATGGCAGTTGTCACACACCAATTCTAATTGGGTCAGAGTAGTAGGTTACGAGTGTTACTACCCAATCTCCCCGTTGTACCTAATATCCCAGCAGTGGGCGGTTGTAGGTTGATGATGAAGATACAGATACTGACATAATTAAAAAAATATGAAACTGCGCAACAATGCGACAAATGTGGTAGTCCGCGAGTGGAATTATCATAATTTAATAAACATTTCAACACCGCCAGGCGAATTCGTGTCGGTATATTAATTGAAGCCTGGTTCTGATTTATTATTTGTGTTCGAATTAAAGGACATATCTCCGGTTCTCTCAATCCGCATTCAGTTTTAATGTGCTATTGAACAATGTGGAACGATTGATTAATTTAAACTTTCCCTCGTCTTATATACTGGTTTTGCCTGTTCGACATAAATGACATTCGAAATAATAATAAGTTTTTTTTTGCAACTACTAGAAGAATTTATGTTTTGAGTACCGTTAGGTAGTGCTAGTGTGTGCTAACATCGTGCGTAGTATTGTATGTTCATATGTACTTATTTATGTATTTACTCGTATCCAATTATGTATATCTATATTATTTGTGTAAGCTTTGTATTGATTCACGCGTTAAAATGTCAACTTAACACATAATTTGTTTTGTAGCGCATTTGCGCGGGTTTGCCACTAGTAAACGATTATCAAAATAAATGGTTAACACTTGAAAATACGAAATATTGCCACAACCTTGGCGTAGTTGTTATACGAATTTTGTGGTGGTATCATAAAGACAGGTTTTAAAACAAAGCATTGCTTGTATTTAAAACACCAAAAACTTTTTTGTAATTATTGACGCCTCTACTCGGATTTCACCAACAAACAGTTGAGCAAACTGCGGCGCTGCACTGAATTTATTCCTGATTGGCACCGAAGTTGGGTTTTGTTTTTTGGCTAAAGCTGGAGCCGTTAACGTATTGCGGCAATTGCTTTGATTGCCATTGTTTTTTATATTTACGGTCTGATAATTCCTTTATAGAAACGAGTGTAGAGATGCAAGAGTTGGCTTTGTTCTGTCGCTGAAATGTGTGGTTGACGTAACACGCTTCGACCCAGGCTTTAAAAAAAAACCACCCACGTCTCCTCAGACACGGTGGTTACTCAGAGTATAATACACTGGCCTGCAAAAATAATTAGCACACTTTCAAAATTTCATTATTTTCCAAACTATAGAAGTTAGAGATTTAAAATAAAAAACGTTTCATAGCAATTTTATCAGCTTTCTTTGAAACTATAGTAAATTATACAATAGTAACATGTTTAAGTCTTGGTGTCTTATTTATCTTGTGTACTTTAAAAATTATTACAATTTTAAAAGTGTGATACCTACTTATTTTTGTAGGCCAGTGTAGTTCAGGGGCCAAAATATTACCTCTTAGAGCAGTATTACTTTACTTTAATTAATTATTTTAATTACGCGAATTAATAGATATAATATGACCATAATACTGAGATCTGACCTGGACACGTGTACTGCAGCTCTTCACAAAAGCCTTTGCTCTTTTGTCTTGCAGTGTTCGTTTTTGATGTCCACCGATGTTGTAGGAATAAAAAAAATATACTAACAACTACCGAAACCAATGAATTATCCCAATTAACACAATCCAAAAAATATTCGTAAGCCGCGAGTCCACCAATTTAACAAGTGTAATTTTTTTTTAAATATTGGTTCCGTGAAGGAACAGGCTAAGATCAGAAACCATACTGCCTACTGCCTAGTCATTAGTATTTTTATTTCTTTTTTTCCCCCTTGATGATAATGAGTGGTGATTAAGATGATGAATTATAAATGATGTTCCCGAAACCCCTTGAGCCCTCAGTAAAGATGTGGGACTTTACTGAGGTCTCACACGGACTTCTTGAGAGAATTTGAAAAGAGATGTTGCACTGTTTTGTTACATTTGCCAACAATCATGCACGTTCACAAACATTTAACGGTTACTAATCCACTGTTATTTCACATGAATGTTCGAAAAAACACGAATTATAGAATATAAAACAAAACTGCAGACATGACGCTTCACTTTCTCGCTAAGAAGTCTATAACAAGTGTAAAGCATCTGACAGACAGATGACAATCCGTTCCAATTCACAAGAATATTGGGCAAAGGATTCGCTAAACAGCCTTAGAACGGAACAAATAAAGTAATAATGCTCTAAGAGTTGACGGTGAAACCCTAGTACCGGAGTCGGTCCGATACACGGAGGTCCGATACCCATTAAAGTGGCAGTAGGTGGAAACATGACGGAAACAGCCAAGAAACGGACGAAAAAGAAAATAGGTAGAATCTAAACCTCATGTTGATAATGATACATCTCTGATCATCATCGCTCTAGTGGTACCGGACAGCACATCGGCTTCACAAAGAAGATGGTGATTTCAATTTTAAATTATGCACCTGTGACCACAAGATTTCGTTAAAATATTTGTTACTCTTCGCCTTATCACGCCTTTGTACACAGTTTTGGCAATAAAGTCTATTCTATTCAATTCTTAGCGCCACAGACGAGCTGAGCTGGTAGCCTTTGGCATACATAAGATTAAAATCGCATCGCAAGGAACTGGCAGTCGTACCAGCCTTAGTGTGACGGATCGCAGCGATGCTGTCAACATAGTAGATATGAATAACTCTCAGAATAATAATAATTATTATATGGAATAACTAGACAAGATAATGGTAGTCAGGTGGTCTCAGAATAAGTCCTTGTTTGTCAGCTGTCGCACCCAACGCTCAGTGGAAGCCTCTCTTTTTTAACGCAATCTCCCTTTGCTGGTAGTCTTTCAAAAACAATTATTTCTTTTTCATCAATGCTATCACTAGAAAACCATACCGACCAAACCGAACACCAAACGGCATCCAGGTAACGATACCTGGATGCCGACATCGATATCAAAGGCGAGCCTTGATATCGATGTCTGAGACCGGGTCTTACTTATTTGGAAGTCTCGCTACTAAGCGGTTAAACAATCTCCACAGAAGTAGGACTATCCAATTGCTTTGTGCGAACAGCGATACAGCTCGTTGAACTTTCTCCCCCGTAATAGCTTCAAGTAAAGCAGCCTGTTTAAGCTGTAGTGTATAATTGCACAGCGCCGCTTACTCGAGAGACATACTCGTATGTTCGGTTCGTACAAATGTTTGTCTTTGTCTCAGCGACAAGTTTGCGGCAAATGTTTGTGTTTATGATTTGTCTTGAACATTTCTTAGCGCTGAAGTTGGAGAACACTGATCGTGACATGCATAAAAAGGTACTTATTAATTAAAAAAAACTTTATTTGTCTTCTTAACTGCCTATTAAACCATGAATCCGCATGGGACCCGGGTAGTGGGTTAGAGCCCGACCTCCCCTTTTACTGTTGTTCATGTGAGAAGGCCTGTGCCCAGGAGTAGGACGGTGGGACGGTTTTAGGATGATGATGATGATGAACTGTCTATTCAAGTAAAAAAAAATGGCATATCCACCCATCCAAAGTTACCGGGTTAAATTCATGCGTGTTCTTGATCTCTTATAAAAAAGATATGTGCGATATGGACAGCATGATCCTGCACATATTCGCATAAACTGTAACAAAATATGTCAAAAATACAACCCTTCGTGAAAACCGATACCACTTAGTTAATAAATTATTAAACAAACGAATAAATATAACTTAAATACGTTTAGATTCAACTTAACAAAAACGTACTGGTAAGGAGTTGTCTCCAATACAGTGTCACTATGGTACGTGTGTACGTTGTGAAGGATGCTTCCATCTAACAAAGTCTACGTGTGATATTTACTCAGGCATTAATTACCTTTGGATGGATGTTGTGTAAGAAAACGCCTAGAATCCCGTACTGAAGGTATCGTAAACTTGATGATCGTGATATTATTATGGTGATAAACCTTTACACAGGTATGTTGAGCTACTTATATCTGAAGTGACCAAACTAAGAAGTTCTGAAGTTAAAGTAAATAAGTTTTAGATAAAAACTAAAAATCGGACAAAATAATATTTCTTGTTCATAATACATACATACATCTAATCACGACTAATATCCCCGACGGGTTAGTCAGAGACTAAGCAATGAAGACCGCAAAAGCAGTCCTCTATCATAGTCCACTCTATGCTGTTGGAAGTATGTGCAGTATTTAGCCCGTTAGTCGCCTTTTACGACACCTATGGGAAGAGACTACCACCCAGGTAGTATTCTTTCAACACTACGCGACACGGTAAATAATATAAGTAAATACTTGTTTATAACATAAGTAATAAAACTTTTACTAAAAAGTCTAGAACAGAACAAGAAACAGAACACTATTTTACTTTTTCAAAGCTGCTCTGTCGCATTCCCGATTACAAAGTCTTCGCGGCCCAGTGACTTCCTCCTCCTTCGCAATCCTTCCCTCGGTTTGACTCCGCTCCGTAAGACATGCGATATGCGTCATTGCACTCTCGAATAGCGTAAAGTGTTCTTGTGAACAAGATATTTTGTGGGAATTTCTCTATTTCTTCTATTTATAAATAGTGTGTGAACTGATATTCATCGTCTTTCTTGAGCTTTCTAAGATAGTTTCGGTACGTGACCGTGTGATTTGTGTTAGCACTATTTAAGTAGGTACAAACTTACAATGTGATAGGTGTGGTACTTCTAACCTGTTAAGAATAAGTACTACAACGAAATTCATCGACAAAAAAAATAATATGGACTTATGAAAAAGTGATTTTAAATCACAAAATAATTAAGTAATGATTTTTTTTCTCTCCAAAATAATCTCAAACATTCGAAACAAAGTAATTTATTAGTTAGCCAGTGTCATTAGATACCGTTTGCCAATTTTTTCATGTTTCTCCGACGTATGAAACCTTTGATATCGCATAAAGTAAAAATGGTCATAAATTAATAAGAGGGAGGGGGGTAGGACCCCCCATTTTTTTTGTCGATAAATGTTGTCTTAGCCTTAACAGGTTAGAAGTACCACCACTATCATATTGTATACTACTGTCACACTGCTAGGAAAACGCCGCCATTATTAAATTCAACTTTTCGTTACAATTGTCCGTCCAGCCTTGCCAAATGCAAGTAAATAAAAAAATAAAAACAAGTTTAAAAATAAACTTAACTTGGGCTAGATAGTTGGCGTGAGAGTGCAAAAGTTATTATTTTGCATTACTGTATTACGATTTGTAATTACATAATAATATTATACATGCATAAAAACTGAACCTTTACATATTACACGCATCAATAGACTGCTGTAATTGCTTTTCATCAGCCAGGTTGCATGCTCCTTTGGCAGCACAGTAAACAACATACTAAATAAAACTTTCTAGTTTCTAAAGAAATAATTTATGACCTACATTACCTAAGAGTTTTTCTAGACCTCCCTCTACGACAATGAAACAGAAGCTATTATTTCTTAATCTATTTCCGCGCGTTTCGCGCTCACGATCAGAATGAGCGTTCGGTATTCATGTCACGGCGAAAGTAGAATAGTTTTGGCACACAAAGGCGTCAAAAAAGCTACCAATAAAAACGCCCGTTTGTCATCTAGAAATATTACTTTCTGTAGAGAAAAGAAAGGCACTGAAACTGCAAAGGGAAAATATTTGGGTCAGACATCAATAAAACTTATCACATGACTCGTCGACGTATCGTCGTCCTTACTTCGTCGTCGTCGCGAGGATTTGTGCCATGTAACTGTGTGTATGTTACTGTGTAATGTCAGAGAGTTCAGCCGGAATGATTCCTGCTGCTCGTAAAGCCACTATAAATAAAAAGTCACATTTTTATTACGGGTCCGTAACGCACCATTCAATTAAATACTTCTTATTGGCAAGGTACACAGTTTTTATGTTCAAACATATAATTATTTCCCTTATTTATTTTCCATATATGTATATACTTCTGTATTAAGGACTGTAATCAAGATACTTTTTAGGTAAGTATTTAAAGCCGAATTGAGTATGTACGTATTTGCGGTGTTAGAAATCAATATAAAAATGTAATAAAATACCATCGACTTGGATACCAGCTCGTGTCCATTTTATTTGTCTGTAGCTTTTTGAAATAGGGTATCGTACTGATACACAACACGGCCGTCAAATTTACTTATTTCATAATACAAAACTTTGTGTACCGAAAATGATAAAACGCTTACATTGAACAACGAAAGACGTACGACATCAAAGGTCCAAGTATCGGCTCCTTGCGTATAGATGTCACGTAACGGAGCGGAGGTCTGACCAAAAAATGTTGTTGAGGGTAAAAGTTTTGCAGCACAGATGTGTTTTCAGGGAAATTCGGTCGGTCGAGTAGGCGATAACTTTTATTGATGACCGATCCAGTTCTTTATTTGGAAGCGAGCCAGAAGGCTTCGTCTTACCGTTAATGTTAACCAGCAACGTTATTTTTCAGAGTTCCGTAGTGAACCAGGAACGCTTATAGTTTCGCCATGTTTGCTGTCTCTGTCAGACCGTTCTCATGTTTATCTCTACGATCTATTCATTGTTTTCACGTATGTTAAAACAAATCTTTAAATATTTACTGGTCTTCTACAATATTTCGGACTTTATGGTAAAACGAAGGCTTCAGACTGTTTTTCGTAGTTCTAAAATATCATTAGTAACATAAACGAATCTGAAGGAAACTAAGAATTACTTAAGACTACGGAACCTTTTTTTGCACAATTCCTTCTCGGACTTAGCTTGTTTTTATTTTATAGAGGTTGGACTCCGATGGATTACATAGACACTAAACTGCTGTAGATAATTTATTATTTCCACATCTTTTTAGATAAAGCGTTCAACAGAGAAATATAGTTGCGTTCCCTTGCAATATATTTTACTCATTTATTCTTTTTAAATCAGATAACAAAGACCTATAGAGTTTGTTAGTACACTTACGCTATGTAGTAATTTATAAAGAAAAAAGTAATTGCGAGAAATCTATGTGATCCAGTGCAAAGTGTGAAATAGAAACAATAATAAGAATAAGAAAAATAATAATATTATTTCTGGTTGTTCTCATCTTGCTAACGGTATAAAGAGTATTTTTTTATTAAATATTGTAAAGAATTTTAGTTTCAGAATATAATTTAATAAAGAACATAAGTATAAATGTGTGATATATTTTATCGAACATAGATTTTTTAGAATTCAATTCAAATCAATTTCATATTTAGATTTATCTACTTCTATTTTCTCTTTCTATTTAATCGGACAATCCATTCGGCCAGCCATGTTTGTTAGAATATAAATCAAAGCTCTGGTCTAACAATATTTATATCTGTGAACATCCTACATAGATTTCCCGGGATGACATTAACTGGATTTTCTTGGATGAAGCATGTTCAGTTCCGTGACTCCATTAGTAGAATGCGATCTGTCAACAGCATTGGGCTAAATCAGAGTTTATGGAGCACCGTGCGAACAAAGGAAAATAGAAATACACAAACTACCAAACTCAAATCAAAATGCAGCTAGTGGCACGAAAAGTTTATTCATAATCGCCAATACTTCAAAAGTACGCTACGCTACTTATTGCTCCCAATGAAATAATATTCCTATTGAGATTAGTAAACTTTGGAATCGATTTTGGACAAGGTTTGAATAATAATTAGCTAAGTGTTGGAGGCGCACTTTAGAAGCTGATCATAATGGGAATTTAGGATTAGCTGTCGTCTTTTTGACTAATAAAATAGATTGTATAAAATAATATAAATAAAAACGTATATATTAATGTTTTAGCATTACGAGTATTTTAAAACTTTTTAAATGTTCATGAGTTTATTTATTCATTTATCACCGTGTTGGTTTGAAGGTATAGTCACAACAAGATAGAAAGTGATGAAGTTTATGGATTAAGTTGTAGGTGTTCGTACACCACCTCCACACATGTATATATTTTGTGTCAGCAAATTCATGTAACCCGTGGAAGCTCGAAGCTTCCAGAGCTAGTCGCTCTGCACCCGCGAACTGTATCGTACGTCGCATTAATAAATAAAGCAAACATATAAGTGAACACGCATTTCATTGGGTCACCCTTACCTTCTGGTGGAGGCCTTAAGCCTCCACAGTGGTGACCCCGACGTGATAGTGGAAATGCCCGACGTGATAGTGGAAATGCCCGACGTTATCGTGAAAATGTGAAAGGACACAATTCGAACATTTTCGCCCACGTGTTTGTGTCGCGAGCGCGTCGCGTTACGCAACCATGAACCCGACGCCGCCGCCCGGCGCCGTTCCCACGCTGCCCGGGGGACACCTCGCCATGCCAGCTGCACCGCCAGGTAACCATCAGCGCCCGGATCATTCTCCATCTGCGACTGCTGCCATCGACTCGGTCGCATTGTCGTCGCGACTCGCAGAATTCTGGACGGACCAACCACGTGTCTGGTTCATCCGGACCGAGGCCATAATTGCGTCGCAACGCCTCGCCGACGAAGCCAAATTCGACCTGGTCATCTCCAAACTCAATAAAGAGGTCATCGCGCAGGTCACAGACATCCTAATTAATCCTCCAAGCTCCGGTAAATATGAATTCCTCAAAAACCGCCTACTGACGATTTACGAAGAATCCCAAAACCGTAAGATCGAAAAATTAATTAGCGAGTTGGAGTTGGGAGAGCAAAAACCCTCCCAACTGCTACGTCGGATGAGAGAGCTTGCTACCAACAAATTTCCGGACGACACTCTTCGCGTTCTCTGGCAGAACCGGCTTCCATCGCAAGTACGAGTGGTGCTTGCCGTCTCCGAAGGCAAGGACTTGGAGAGCTTGGCCACCATCGCCGACAAGGTTGCTGAGGTCACGCATACAGCCCATGTCGCGGAGCTGACGCCACCACCACAGCCTTCATTCGACGCAGCGCCGATACTGGCGGAGATCGCAAAGATCAATACCCGGCTACGTAGTCTCCATCCTTTCCGATCCCGGTCACGATCCGTTATGAGAGGCAGAGGTTTTGGGCGAAATGGACCCAACCGCAGCAGGCCAAGGACATCAGCAGGTCGCAGCGCATCCTGGAGCAGAGATAGGTCAGAAAACCGGATGTGTTTTTACCACAACCGTTTCCGCGAAAACGCCCGGAAATGCACCAAACCCTGTGCGTGGAAGAACTCGGAAAACTGAGTGGAGTGGTACAGGAGATGGTGGACACTTGTACCATTTCACCCGGTCACCGATTATGCGTTACTGATGTTAATACGGGTCTTAAATTTCTTGTTGATACAGGCGCCAATGTCTCGGTACTGCCAGCAACAAGAAAACAACGACAAGATGTAAGTAGCGACTACCAACTTTTTGCCGCTAATGGCACAGTAATCAAAACTTTTGGCACTAAAACTTTAGTCTTAAATTTTAAGCTTCGTAGACCTTATAGATGGCATTTTATTTTGGCAGATGTCAAACAACCAATTTTAGGGGCATATTTTTTAGCATATCACAAAATAGTAGTTGACGTTAACTCGCGTAAATTAATCGACCAAATAACAGAATTAAATGTAGTCACATCCATCGCCAACATTACACAACCGTCTATAAAGTCTATCGATGAGCGACACCCTTATTATGATTTGTTGTCTAGGCATCCTAATATAACTAAGCCAGCGTCATTCGTGGAAATTCCGCCACACTCGATTATGCATTATATTGAAACCAAAGGGCCGCCCGTGCATGCGCGAGCGCGCCCGCTGCCTCCTGATAGGTACATAAAAGTCAAAGAAGAATTTCGGTTAATGCAGGAAATGGGAATCTGCCGACCTTCGAAAAGCGCGTGGGCTAGCCCACTGCACGTAGTGCCGAAGAAAAATGGCGATATTCGCCCATGCGGTGATTATCGCCAACTTAATTCGATTACGAAGCCCGACAGATACCCAATTCCTCGCTTGCAAGATTTTACTTATATTTTAACAAACAAACAAGTTTTTTCAAAATTAGACATAAATCGATCTTATCATTGTATACCTACAGCACCGGGAGACATAGAAAAAACTGCTATAATTACCCCTTTTGGCTTATTTGAATTCCCACGAATGAGCTTCGGTTTGCGTAATGCCGCACAAACCTTTCAGCGTTTCATGAACTTTGTACTTAGTGACCTAGATTTCCTATTTTCATATTTAGATGACGTAATAATTGGGAGTCCTGATGAAGTTACTCATAAACAACATTTAGACATAGTTTTTGAAAGATTTCAAAAATTTGGCATAACTATTAATCTAGCAAAATGCTCATTTGGTCAAAACAAGCTCAATTTCTTAGGATACGAAGTTAGCCCCGATGGTATACGGCCTTTAGACGACAAGGTTCATGCCATAATTAATTATCCTAAACCCAAAACCGTACAGGACATGAGACGATTTTTGGGGATGGTCAATTTTTATCGCGCTCATTTGCCGCACGCTAGTAGGTATCTTAACGAATTAAATAAGTATTTGTCAAGCGCAAAAAAGAACGATAAGTCTCCGATCGCTTGGACGGAACCCGCGAACGACGCATTTTCACAATGTAAAGTAGGTCTTCAACAGGCCGCTACATTGTCGCACCCCGATCCGAACGCAAAACTCGCTCTAATGACAGATGCCTCGAACACGAGCGTAGGCGCAGTTTTACAGCAGAAAATTGATAATATTTGGCAGCCATTAGGTTATATGTCAAAAAAGCTAACAAACGCTCAACAAAAGTATTCAACTTATGACCGCGAACTTTTGGCAATATTTATGGCCATTAAACATTTTAGAAAATTATTTGAAGGCCAAATCACTGTGTACACCGACCATAAACCCTTAACATTCGCGTTTACAAAAATAACAAAATGCGAAAACGAAATTCCGCGCCGTTCGAGACATTTATCATTCTTATGTGAATTTACGACAAATATACAACATATTAGCGGGTCCGATAACAGTGTCGCCGACGCCTTGTCACGCGTAGAAACCATATGCTGCCCGTCACCAATCAATTACAACGAATTAGCGGAATCACAGAAAGACGACGAATACATAGCACACATTTTATCGGACAACAGTAGCGACAGCAAAGTAAATATAAAAAAAATATTAATTCCTTCATGCAACAAAGAAATCTATTGCGAGATATCGACGTCTCAAGTCAGACCCTATTTAACACAACACTACAGACGTATAGTTTTTGATAGTTTTCATAACTTGAGTCACCCTAGTATTAAAACTACAAAAAAAATGATCACTTCTAAATATTTTTGGAAAGGAATGAATCACGATATTACGCAATGGACGAAGTCATGTTTACCATGCCAACTATAAAATTAACTAGCGATCAAGGTCGTCAGTTTGAGAGCAGTCTATTTTCAGAATTAATGAAACTATTGGGGATACAAAAGATACGCTCCACCGCGTACCATCCCCAAAGCAACGGCGTAGTCGAACGATGGCACCGCTCTTTGAAAGCAGCACTTTCGGCTCGTCTCATTGCATATGACAGTTCTTGGGTAGAACAACTACCAATCGTTTTACTGGGACTTAGAGCCGCTTATCGCAGTGACACCGGTTACAGCGCAGCTGATATAACATACGGTCGCAATTTACGTTTACCTGGAGATTTCTATGACTCAATCCGTAAACCCACCGATACTTATAATTTAGTCCATTAAATTCGCGACACTATAAGTAAAATTAAGCCAGTTTTTAAGTCGCATAGCAACTCAAAGACTTTCTTTGTTCATCCCGAGTTAAAAACATGCGATTATGTATTTGTAAGAGACGATACAGTGCGTAAGCCCTTGAAACCCCCTTACGACGGTCCCTACCGCGTTATCAAAAGAGGCACAAAGGTTTATACCATACAAATAAATAATCGCCAAACGTCGATCTCTATAGATAGGCTTAAGCCCGCGTACATAATAATAGGTAGTGACGATGACGATGCCCTGGCGCCTGCTGACGCAGCTCGAGACGCGCCAGCAGCCGACCCACCGACATCATCTTCGTCCATGCAAAGCGCGACACACATTCATAAAACACGAAGTGGACGCTTAATTAAGCCTCCTTTGCGTTTTATAAATGAGAACAATTAAAGTAGGTTGAGAGTAATAATTTTAGTTTAGTTTATGTTAGCATTTTTGGAGAGATAATTCTCGCTTTATAAATAACAACAGTTCGTATTTTTAATTATTTCATACGCGTACACAAGTTAGTAACACGGATCGTACTTGTTAGTTTGCAATGGGTAACTACCAAGAAAAAGAACTTATCGTCAACCAGCAAAGTGACGTAGCCACCAAAGTTGAGGAGCGCTATAACCAACTAAGCATTTGGCTAGTCGTAATTGCTAGTTTGCTATCAATAGTTATACTATTTTATCTATGGAAACGAAGCTGCCAAGGTTTAAAAGGGTGGTTGCGCAAGCAAGCCACAGGTGTAGCAGTATCCTCGATACAGCTTCAGCATCAGAAAGCGTTTAGTCCACCAACTACAACCGTCGGTATTAACCCGTCCGCATCATCCGCTGCTGATCCTGTTCACGGATACGCATAAGTTAATTGTAAGTAGCTTTAAGATATTTCTGTAACTGTTCGTAATCTTAGTAAATGCTTAGGGTAAGCAGTGAAAAGTGAGTGAATACAAGTGCAGTGAATATAGAACGGTCTTTTTAAAAAACAATCCGTATGCTCGATGCCTACTAGGTACATACATTTCTTAGAATAAGTCTTAGTTGTAGTCACACGGTATTGTACTGTACTTGCTATCGTATGATTACTGTAGTTATAATGTAATTGGATCCAATGTTTATTCTAAGCGTACGGTAACCGGTACGCAACCTAGCATAAGCGTAAGATAAGAATACAGTGTAAGGTAACAATAGCTTTTAGTTGACAGTGTTGACTTAGCGTAAAGAAGTAGGATAAGCAAACTTCTTTGTAACCTAGCATACCTACCTATAACTTTTTACTTTCACTTAGTTTTTATCTTTCTTTGTATCTTAGCACATATTTTTTTCTTTCACTAATTTTTTCTCTTATTACTTAACTCAACAAATATTGTTTTCTCTTTCAGTTATATAATTTTTCTTAATTATATAAATATATTTTTTTAAAGAGGGGAGTATTGTAGGTGTTCGTACACCACCTCCACACATGTATATATTTTGTGTCAGCAA
Organism: Scoparia ambigualis; assembly: GCA_963921215.1. NCBI lineage: Eukaryota > Metazoa > Arthropoda > Insecta > Lepidoptera > Crambidae > Scoparia > Scoparia ambigualis. The sequence goes on from OY992504.1 coordinate 32,412,833, forward strand.
ATTCATGTAACCCGTGGAAGCTCGAAGCTTCCAGAGCTAGTCGCTCTGCACCCGCGAACTGTATCGTACGTCGCATTAATAAATAAAGCAAACATATAAGTGAACACGCATTTCATTGGGTCACCCTTACCTTCTGGTGGAGGCCTTAAGCCTCCACAAAGTTAACTACAGAATCTTAAAGAAATCAAATATAAAGATACATGCTTTACATAAATATAAAACAAATAAATATGTTATGCGAATTTCTGTAAAAAATTTCCACTCTATTAGGAAAAAAGTAAAAAGTTAAGGTGGTGTTTTTTCATTTTTAATGGAACAGGTATCTATTCTTATACACCTCCTTTAACGCGTCCGTCGTCTAGCCAGTCACGGTTTACGTTCAGTTTCAATAAATGTTCAAGTTATTCGCCACACAAATCGGTCTTGACATTTACTGCAGCGCATGATCGATGCAAATGCGATAATATTTTCTCCATCGCAACGGATCTGTGTCACATCTAGTCCAGATGATGCAAATGAAGCCTTTGTACCAACATTGAGATGCAGACAAGGCTAACGTACACACGGCGTCAGATCAACCTACCCATAACTGTCATATTTCTACAATCAATTTTGAACTTTATTGTTTGGCTCTAAGGATCAATATTGATGGGAGAAATTTGACAGCTTAGGGTAGGTTGATCTGACGCCGTGTGTACGAATAATGTAGATGCAAGAATATTACAGAACATAGCATTTTATATTCTTAATTATAAAAAGTAACTTCTTCTTTTTCTACTAGAGTTGTTCCAATCGTTTTCTAAATTCAAATATCTTGAATAGCTGAAATGCATGGACATTAGTAATAATTAAATCCATTGTTCATGCTGAATTGCTATTTATGATAATTATCACGACCGATATCTTCGAATATTAATGTTTAAATCTGTTACTCGTATACACCAAATGAAAAGCTCTCCGAAACCAGCTAAACTGTTTCTGACATGCACAGCTGAGTTGAACATTGGCTGGCATTATCACAGTGAGGCGATTACAAACTGTGTCCGACTAGCTCATTTGAATTCGTCGGGCTGACTGCAGCGACTGTCACCGCCCCAAAGCCAGGGAATTTAAAATTGGTACCCGCAGCCACCGAGGATCCGGAGCTAAACTTTAGGGGCGACAACAAGCCGATGTTTGAGTAGCAAGTTGGCTGAGCGGAGGATATGCGACTGCAAATTTGAAGCTTACAAATTTCGTCCACATTTCTTTTGACAGAATCGTTCGAACACAGCCATCATCCCGCTGCGTTATAAAATAAGGAAATTTCGAATCACGACCAAGCGACGAGCACATTTGAATATTATGCGACGCAGGTCTGGGCAAATGCTGACAATGTTGGTTGGAAATTTTTAGAATTTAAAAATTGCTGTATACTGCTTAACCGTTGTAGAATTTGTAAGAACAAAAAGACTTTGATATGTACGACAGTCGACTTGGTATATTCACACATGATTTACATAATGACAGTAAATTTTTCTCGAAAGTAAGATCACATCATCACTTACCATCAGGTATTAGTGGCCAAATACAAGAATATCACACTATAAAAAAATATTCATAACTCAACTCACGGTGATTGTATACCCCAAAAATAACGAATAAAGGATTAAGGATTTACTGTTCAACTGAGGCTAGTAAAACTCATTTCAACATGTTTTTTTAAGTTGAAAACAGATTGAGAGTAGTTTGCTCGACAAATAGTGGTGTCACAAAAAAGGAGGAAAGTGACATCCCAGCGCTGTCGTGAAAGCTTAAGCATTCAGCGCCAAGCGGAGTGAGCGGAGTGAGCGGAGTGAGCGGAGAGAGCGACTGTCGCCGCCCCCTAATCCCGGAATTGGGAATTTTCATTCCGCTGTCGCGTTGGGATTTCACAGCTAAACTTTCTCGGAGTATTATAATGGAAAGCCAAAGTACTTATGTGCCGAAAAGTTGATACTTCATGCGATTCGTCACTACTGCATTTTGTATGCATGGTGACAGTATGCTCCTTCCGTAAATGTACTGCTTTCAACTGATATTATAAATAAGACTCAAACCAAACTCGAGATTGAACCAGTTCCGATACGATATTAAAGGGTAGCACATAACAACTTAATTGAAGTCCCTATCACAACGGACTCGAAACGTCAGATTAAAATAGATCCGGGCGGCGATAGCTTTTCAACTTAGCTACTGTTACCGAGATACCGTTTCCTTGTCTAATTTTACAAATACTTGTGTAGAACTACGGAATAGAGATGGTTAAAACCATATTACTTAGTTAATTTACTACATTTTATAGTTTTATTTAGTCCTGACGTTTCGAACCCTTTACAGGGTCCGTGGTCATAGGAAGTTTCATTTCAATGTGTAACGTTCGCGCAAACCTTAGAAAACAATACATATCACATATTGTATTTTTAAAATAAAAGTACAAAATATTTTTTCATGACGTGTAGAATTGGCCTAGAATTCTGAAAACGCTACCCTAGACTTTACGTTACATATACCAGCAGATGGTGAAAAAGCCAAGTAAATCTACCGAGTGAGCGTGGCTATTTATTTGGCGTAGTTTTCTAAGTAGAATAATCAAGTGAAATAAGTTTTACTTTCAGCAGGGCGTAGTTTGGGTAAATAAGTTAGGGGACAAAATTCTGTAAGCTCGTTAACAAAAGTTTTAATTAGGGATGTCCTTGTTAGTTAGAATAACGGATTAAGGTACGTATTGTTCGGGTGCGAATAATGACTCGCAGTATACAACAAGGCCTTGGACGAAAATTATTTTCTAGCTCATTGTTAGGTAGGTACTTAGGGATGCTAGCAAGGGAAAGTATGAAATATTTCAGGTAGTATTTCTATATTAATAAAATAATCATGTGTACAAGAAAAAAACACTCCTGATTTCTTTAGCTACATTATCGCATATTATGTGGTCAAGTAGTAATAATGTTTTAATTGCAGCTCGTAAGGAAATGTGCCCGACTAAAAGTTTTGAGCATAAAATACAATAAAAATGACCAAATGACCAAATTTTTATCATTATAAAGCCTGAATAAATCAGTATCAGTTAATGTGCAGTGTCAGTAGTGACTGATATTATTTTAATGATGTTTTGTTTGTTTCACACTACTGAACCGTCGCAGTAGGGTAAACGTGACCTGACGAGGAGAGATCAAAGTCAAGCGACAAACATATTAAGCCACTTTACCACATTTTAGAGATAACTTTTGCTCCACGACATGACTCACAGAGCTGATAAGTCTTCGGAGTCAAAACCTTAAAGCTCCTTACAGCTATTGGTACGTAATGGCATCGTTAGCTGTAGGTAATTCAAGGATAAACTATTAATATTCTCGCCACCCCAATATTTAATTCAGTGACACTGTAAAGGTAATTAGTTAATAACAAATATCCATCCTAAAAAAACAGATTACGTAATGGGTTATCGCGTTCGCTCCCATCGCGCAAAAACGTTTTGTGTAACGGAATCCTATAAGAGGTGTCATTAGACACAGAGGCGCTCGGTATAACGATATCAGCGTTCTGTTTTTTAGTTTATGAAACTTCTTCGCCACGCTATATTCAATTTGCAGTGAAGACTTAATTTCAATAATGAAAATCGGATTAAGGTACGTATTGTTCGGGTGCGAGGAATGACTCGCAGACAACAAGGCCTTAGACGGACATTATTTTCTAGCTCATTGTTAGGTAGGTATGTACCTAATCATAAAATAACAAAAAATAAATTATAACTCAAAAACTACAAAAAATCTTAGAACATACAGGGGGGTTTAATGGATAGGTATGGTAGTTGTCTATCACCACACATCGGCTTGACACCTTACAAGAAACACTCTGTTTAAGCGTAAGTCTTACTATTACTAAAGGTTCATTATAACTAAAAATCGAGACCTTTGCCCAGCAGTGGGACAATACGTAGGCTATACACAACTTTGTTTCTTTGCTTATTAGAGCGTTATTAACGCAAAAACATCAAATATTACTAAACTAGATATTATTTACCGGTAGACTTATGTTTTTTGTGTAGGTTATAAAGAAGTAGCTTGCTGTAATACAATTTCCAAAGTTTCATTAATATTACGTCGCTTAATATTATTTGTATTATTTTGTCACTGAGTTACTTTTTTAATGCTGCCACTGGGAGTCAAATTAATTTTTGTTTAACTCGAAAGGTTGATTTACATCAAAATTAATATAACTTTCTTTGAACCTTAGCCCAAGGTCATGACCTCGTTTAAATGAATTATGCAAATCGCTATTTATTCACGGACACTCGAAACGGATTCTGTATCTTAAATATAACAGCGAACCCTCGAAACAACTCAAACAAATTGTATTTATTTGTAATTGTGGATCGGAGAAATTGATAGCTTGTTCATAAATTCGATGCGTACACAGCGGAGCGTTGAGCGTTGGAAATGATTAGGCCCGGGAAGTTTTGTTATTTCTCGCGCGCTGTCGCCTGGAATATTAATCGGCGACGGAACATTCCATTTTTAATTATCGCGAGCAATTTCTATTTGACAAAAACCGTGGGGCGTGCATGTAAAGATTGATGGATTTGAATGAAGCGAAAGAAGGACCGTAACAGATGGCGATAGTCTCTGCCTACCCCTATAAGAAACAGGCGTGAGTTTATGTATGTATGTACTATCGCGGATTCCGTCGCTACCAGTCAAAAAGGTCAAAATCCCTTGCACACCGCGTCGTCTATTTGGCACGGGCACGTACCCGGGCGGGCGGTGCGCTTCATACGAAAATCGCTGCAAAGTGGAAAAGCGACGGTGACCCCGACCATACGTAATTTCTATTTGGTCCGCTCGTCGAATAGACACCGTTCGCTGTGTGTTCGATTCGGTGTACGATGTTCAATGTGTCACTTAATTCCTCTTTGTTAATGTATTTTATGATGTATAATCACTTCTGATTCGCACTGATGCATTATTAGGTATGTATACGTATAGATATTCATTAAAGGAAGGAAGTAAAAGCTTGATATGATTTTAAAGAGCCATTAATAACATTTTGTTGTAAAATTATTGAAAAACTAGCGGCCTGCCCACAACTTCGTTCGAAGGAATCTGTCCCGGTATTATCTAATACATATATTTTTAATATAGATAGATATTACAGAAAGAGCGAACACAAACTTTCGCCCGTAGCTTTGCGTGTCTCGGTAAGTATCACTGTCACAAAAGTTTACACCGCGTACACACACGTATTGACAGGGATAAAAGGTAGCTTCTATGAATGAGGTATATAATGTAGTTTTCTATTAGTTCTCTTTGAATATTTCAGTATTACTCCATCTTAATAACTAATAAACAAATACTTACATATTACGTAATGTACATTGAATTCATGCATGTATTTGTTACGATATTATTTATTTATTACAAATAAAATCTTACATTTATATACATAAATATAATCGCGACTATTATCCCAGAAGGGTTAGTCAGAGACTGGGCAATGAAGACCGCAAAAGCAGTCCTCTGCCATAGTCCACTTTTCACCAAATAGCGACTGCACATGCGCTCAGCGTCACCGGTGGTGAGTCCATCTAGCCGCTCTGTGCTCTTGGATGTATGGGCAATTTTTAGTCCGTTAGTCGCCTTTTACGACACCCAAGGGAAGAGAGGGGGTGGTAGTATTTTTTCACCACTACGCAAGACGGTTAAAAAGAAGCTTTATATACATTAAATGGCCCCGGCACTCTCTATCAATGGACCGGAGAGTGCAAGAGTGTTTCCGATATTCAAAATCCACAGATGCAAAGTTATGGTATATTTTACAGCCGTTAGGAAGCAATTTTAAAGCACTTAAGGACATCATTATATTATATTGTCGCCGCGCTTTTTATTGATGCCATAAAAGTTCTATGGCAAGTATTATAAGTTTTATGTTTTATTTTAAGAGCTTTTCCCGCTTTTTATTACGATAACCGGCATTGTGGTGTACTGGTGTCAGCGTCGCCCGGTTTTGAGACCACTAATCGACTCAGTGATCGCAGATTCCATTCTTTGGGTTTGGTTTAAGTTACCGGAAATGTATGAAATCTAGGAACTGTATACAACTCCTAGGAAATGTATACAATTCCGAAGCTATTTAGGAAATGTCTAAAATATTGTTTTAAAAATCATTTAATTCATACATATCCCGGGAATTGTATACATTTCCTAGGAATTGTATGTAATTCCAATATCGTATTAGGAAATGTATAAAAATAATGCTTTCTGTGATAAAACACGTTGTTAAAATCAGAATAATATTTTTTTTATTAAGGCACTCGTTGAGACAATCAGGTAACAATCATAACGTACAAAGTCTTAAATTTCTGTTCTAGTATTTCTGTTGTCTAATTAAAAAAATACCTTGAAACGCTACGCTGCGCTTCGCGATTGTTTTAAATTTCTAACCTATCACGTGACCTACTGGAGTAGGGCAACTAGTATCCCCCACTATCCCCGCTTACTCATTGATATCTTATATGTTTTACATTTCCGATTGCTATTTAGGAAATGTATAGATTTCCCAGGAAAGAAAAAAAAAAGAAATGTGTCATATATAATTTATTTCACATATTTACATTACATACATTCCTAGGAATTGTATACAATGACGGATTATATACACTTCCGTTAACATATACAATATTAAAGTGGAAGTCATAAATCGCCTACCCATATTAAGAGTGGGGGGCATAGTTCAATCTCCTCAAATGCCATGTAGGCCATGTGTGTGTGAATGGAATCCGTTTTGGTAGTCAAGTGGCAAGCGCTCAACCGATATCCGGAGGTCCCGGATTGAACTCCTAGATCAGACAAAGCGTGTTTCGGATTTTCCGATGCATAGCCCGAGTTTGTGGTCACCAACCCGGCATTAAGCAAGCGTAGTGATTACGCCCATACCCATCAATTGAAGCGACGACGACTTGATTATTGCCCAACTGTAGGACAGGATCATAATTTTTTACTTTTCAAAATATTTTTTTAATTTAGGCTACGATTATTGAGCACTTATGAATGTCGCTATGCCATCGGTTCATAAGTCCTAACTATGGGGCGGGAGCCTTGTACTGAGAAGAACCGGCAAGAGGTAAAGCAAGGGTATTTCTTTTCTCCCTTTCTTTTACAGCGTCAATATAAATTGGAAAATACCCTCCCTACCATAGAACCACATTTTCCATTACAACATAAAAACATTTAATACGATTACAAGACAACACAACACATACATAAGAATATCATATAAAAAACAGAAGGTTTTATAATTTGTATATTTTTTTCGAGTTAGTTTTCTTGTAGTACGTATAATATGGTAAGGCTAAAGGTAGGTACCATCAACTATAACGAAATGTCCTGCTGGGGCCATTAAGGCTCTCTCTCTGTGATGTACGTTTAAGTAGAACCATTGGCGCCTAATATTGGAAACCGCCATTCGATCTACGACCCGAGCCGGCCGCAATGGAAGAGCTTGTAATTGGTAGGTGCTTCGTGTAACTGTTTCTGTTTCAACTGTGTGTTTACAAAAGTTTATTAGAATAGAATAAATCTTTATTTCACATTATCTTTATTACATTTTCAGTAGGTACCTATCAACTACGAGTTGACATCTCTCTCTCTCTATGTCGGTCCCTCATGATTGAGGATCGTGGTCAGCATCAGGGTTGCATCTGGAGCGGATAATCTGCCTTCACCGGCTCCTGTCCAGCGCGTCTCTTACGACCGTGCAAAATTTGGAGGAGGACGAGTCCTTTAAGTCGGTCCATCTTGTTGGTGAGCGACTACGCGATCTTTTGCCCTCGGTGCTCCCAACCACGAACAGTTTTCCAGACTGTCGTCGCCTCTACGTATCGTGTGTCCGAAATATGAACGAATACGTTGTAGACATATGGTGGATAAGCGAGTCCTTATTTGGAGCTGGGTGAGGATCGATACATTGGTGTGTTTTGCTGTCCAAAGTATTCTGAGCATTCGCCTCCAGCCCCACATCTTGAATGCATCAATCCTTTGTCTTTCTCGGGCCAGAATTGTCCACGTTTCCACGCCATACAAGAAGATAAGGGATACCAAGGCTCGTATCAATCTGATGTTGGTTTTGATACCAATTCACCTTTTCTTTCAGATGTTGTTTAAACGGGTCATAGTATCCTTTGCTATCCCGATGCGCCTTTTTATCTCAGAGACACAGATGCCGTCACTGCAGATTTGGGAGCCCAGGGTAAATGTAGCGGTCAACGATGTCGATGGCAGGAAAGTTGCAGGTCACATTTGTTAGCTTTCCGGCTCGATCCACTATCGTCACTTTCGTTTTTGCTCTGTTCACTGCGAGACCGACGTACCACTTGGTAACTCGAGTCTTTGGAACAGCTCACTCATATCTTCCATAGATGTTGCCAGGAGAACAGTGTCGTCAGCATATCGAAGATTTGATAGTCTCTTTCCACCTATATACCTATTATAGGGAAACCTTACTCCCAATCTTCGACATAGAGTGACATAAAATGAAGCAAATTACAAAGTTACAATGAAATTGCAATCGGTCTTGTCGATTTACAGAGATTTCTTCCAGACAACCAGTAGGATGGATATAACTTAGATATACACTCTCAAATCAAAAGTACATGCGGTATAAACATTACGATTAAAAGTAATTAAATATTGATTCACAATGATTAAAAGAAATTAAATAAATAAATAAATAACGCAAATTTACTAATTTAAATTTACATACCTACATAATTAGTATTTTATTCCGGTTTTTATTAACCCTTCACACGGCCGAAGACACGGTAAATCGGTAGTGTTGAATAAAATAATAAAAGCTCACAAAGTCTACAAAGTCTACTGAGCAGTTATTGTAGTCCGAAAGTTTGTTTCACTGGAGGCTTACGCCGAACTTGGATTATAAACTTCCCGCTCCTTAAATGAAGCCTGTCGGAATGAATTTGTCATTCAAAGCTTAAGGTATTTTTCATAGCTTGCCAACACAAATCTATCTTGTTAGTGGTAATTTATCTTAATCAATCTCCATAATCTACGCGGTAAATACATTGAGCCGCAGTAATTAAGGTGATAATCTATGGAAGGCTCCAGAAATATCGCCGTAACAAGACAACGCGAAATTTTCTGGCAATAAAAATAAAAATTTGTCAGGATCGTAGCATTCGTAGCAAATTAGTACTGGTAAGTCAATACTAATTTGCTACGAATAGTACAAACAGTTAGTACTTAACCACATAATATTAATAATTTTATAAGTAAGTGACTGCATGGTTTTAATCTATATTAATAAAAATCAATTGCCTCCGAAGTTTGTACGCGCATCACTACAGAACGGCTGTACATATTTGGCTAATTCTTTTTTGTTGTGCTTGTAATTATCAGGACTAGGTTTGTATGAAAGAAAATTTTAGAAAATGATGGGGTAGGGGTTCCACACGGACCAAGCCGCGGGCGGGTCGCTAGTATGAAATAAATATTCTTTAAGCAGAAATTAATAGAAAATTGCCTACCCCTTTGGGAAAAAGGCGTGATGTACAGTCACGAGCACCAATATGTATACACTTTGACTCTTACTCCATTGTATTTAGAGTTACAATTGTTTACTTATTTTTGCTCGTGACTGTACGTATTTATGTTTGTTGAAATGAAATACTTTTAACGAATAAACTTACTTGCTTTTTTCACACATAATTGTAACCTGACGTTTCCAAACCATTGCACCGTTCTAAACTTTAAAGAATAATTTTCTAGACATACTTTTACGGCACTAAACATAACAGAATGTTCACAAGTTAAAGAAGCATTCATTGTTTCAACATTTATTTTCTTGAACTAAACTAATTTCCACACACAACTTGGTCTGCGTCAAATAAGGTCGATCAGAAAAGTTTTTCCTTGTCCTCATGGGAACATTGTTTTAGATCAGGATCAAAAGAAGCATGGCACTCCTGGGCCCTCTAATGTCTTTGTGCTAAAATATACACACCAATATTTTTATTATTAAAATTTTTGCATTCACAATGCTATATATAAATACGATTAAATGTTTACTAGAAAAATATCAACCAGCCTCAGGAAAGCTCGGATGGGATTTGAACCCATGACCTTTGGATCGCCGGTCCACTGCTTTTACCGGCAATCCAAAAGTCATGAGTTCAAATAATGGGTTCAATTTCAGAGGCTGGTTGTTTTTTTTCTAGTAAACATTTCCGGTAACATATACATACATAGAGTCACGACTATTACCTATACAAAAAGGGTTACTAAGAGGCTAAGCAATGAGGACCGCAGAAGAAGTCCCCTGCCCTAATCCACGTTTGACCAAATTGAAACTGCACATGTACTAAGCGTGACAGGTGATGAGCCCATCGTCGCTCTATGCTGTTGGATGTATGTGCTTTAAGTATATTTAACTTTTTTCATTCTTATTGACATTTTATTATTATTGACATAATATTTTAATAATGTTTGTATGCCTACTACTGATCTACATCTGACGAATGTAATTACCTATATTTTTTCTTAATCTGTAATAATTGATAATAATATCTTTAAATTGACCTTCTATCGCATCTGACAATAAGCTTATCTTGGCATGCATGTAAAATTGTAAGTGTTGTATTTTTATCATTATTTTGTACAAGTTGCTTGAGTTAAGTGCCGTACTCAGAGACGTCAATTAAGTTTTAATGACAATTAATGTCTTTCCTTCTCTATTTAGCACTATACATAAAAAATTGACAGCAAGAGACTTAAAACTTAATTGACGTCTCTGAGCATGGCAGTAATAGTAGTATTGTGTCTTATTTATGTAAAAAAATGTAATCTAATCTTATAAGAGTTTTTGATGGAAATCTATAAGCAACAAGAAATTTAAATAAAATAAATAAATAAATGTGCAGTCTTTAGATCGTTAGTCGCTTTGTACGACATTCAAGGGAAGATAAGGGTTCGTAGTAATTTTTTAGTGAGCTGTTAATACCACACGGCTCTCTTAATATTCTCACCACCGATATATTGTATTGTATTTTGAACTTATGTTATGTGCAAATACACCATTAATTCATAGAAGATTTTTTTATCTGTGCAATGTATTTTTTAATTAAGTAAGTATAGAGTAACTTAATCTAGAGATACAGATTTTTTTAAATTTTCTTTAAGGGAAAATGAAGAAACTAAAATTTATCAAACATAATCACAAAAATACCGTTGATCATGGTCAATCGACCAGGACCGCACAATGAACTCTGACACATTACGATACCACAGGATACCTAGGCTAGGTTACCTTTACGTTACACGTGACCCTTCGTTCGCCCGGTATCCACCAGTTATTTATTAATGTGCCGAACAAATTAAATAAATAATAAATAAATTAGAAAAAAATTTAAATGATGTTTATTAACATTACTGAATGCTATAATAAATATGTGCACAAATATAAATAAAACCTGTATTACGACTACAACCAGGACTAACGTCTTAGGGGCCGTCCATTAATCACGTGAGGCTCGAAAGGGGGGGAGGGGGTTCGGAAAAATCACGAAATATCACAAGGGGGAGGGGGGGGGGGTGGGGGTAGTAAGATATCACGTGTATTTATTTTTTCGTCAAACGCGCGATTTCTATATCAAAAGCGGCGTGTAGTGTGACCTTGACTCGCCGTGGAAGTACTATTATTTATTTATACTGTGGCGCCGTTACCGGGTTCTAGAATAAAATTAGATTATACCTACTTTATAGATGTATTTAAAGATATTACTTAATCAAAATTGTAAAATTAAATACACGTGATTTTGGGTAGGGGGGGGGGGGTCTTAAACCTCACCACGTATCACCAAGGGGGAGGGGGGGGCTTAAAATGCTAATAAAACATTACGTGATTAATAGACGGCCCCTTAACGTGCCTTCCAAAACATGGAGGAGCTTCAGATATTTTAATTTGGTTACTCTTCTTGTAGTTAGTTGCACAACACTACTTGACTTCCACGATCATACAGCAAACGCGATAACGATACGCCAGCTCAAGTACGCTTCCTAATCGAAATGTGATTGAAATTTGAATGACATAAGTTTCAAATTAACATGTTAATGTTGGCCCCGCTCGTGTTTAGCTCAAAATTAATATCCCGTGACAGTCGGCGGATGATTAAGCAGCAGTAATTTATGCCAATGAATTAAGCCTGTCGGATCAGCGGGCGGCGGCGCAAGGCTGGCGGACTACGCAAACATACTCGGTGTTCGTTCTTTTTTTTAATTAAAACGTTTTGTGTACCGATCGGGTTGTTACGTTCGTAATCGATTTTTTAAAAGTTAAACAAAGAATCTTTTAAATGTAACAAAAGAGAAGGAGTCTTTGAAATGTAACAAAAGACTAACGTTTGATTATAACAAATAACAACGTAGCTTTGATCACTTAAAAAATAACAGTAGTGACAATTCGGCATATTAACAACGCTTTCTAGTTTCATTTTTGCTTGTTAACTTTGTATTTGTATGCACTCGATTCTTATATATTAATTTTGTTTTTATATGTTGCATGATACACGTTTGCTATTGTTCATTTTTGGATTGTTGTTGGTTGTCCTGCTTTAAATTAATTAATAAGTAGTGAGAATATACCTATTCTACTGCTTGGAAAATCCGTCAGGGTGGCATTATTTTTTTTTTCCTGAAAAAATGATCTTTTTGGTTATTAGAGTAAGTTCTCATTTGGATCTCATCTCATATTGACTATCTAACTCCTGTTTTTCCTTGTCAGTACAATAATGAAACATAGAGAACTGACTGCGACAACCCTGGCAACCTCTGTACGCCGCAAATTTGCGATTCTAGATTATACCTATCCGAGTATCCGCCAATTTAGTGTTGAACCCTATTGTGATTAAATTAATTGTGCAGCTTGTTTTAGAGCAGTATTCTACTGATCTGCATCATATGGATGTGAGTTTACAGCAAAATTTGATTAAGCGTACGTTAATTGTTCCTGAATTACAATCACTACGTATTGACAATGATATGACATTTACTCAGTTAAGCTTACCGGAATTATGCATCAGTTATAGAGATAATCGAGTTTACCCGAATACGATTACGCTTGAGAGATATAACAAAATTGTTCGCATGCTATGATAGAGATTTGGTTTGAATTATTATTTGTTGAAAATTTTATATCATTATTTGCGTAGAATGCGTTACAATTATGCGCACATTTGAAAAAGTCCAATTAATTTAAAAAGACAAAACAAAATAGACGCTTCAGTTCTTTTGGCGAGCTCGATAGCAAACTTTCCGAACAAGCCATTCCGTAGCGAGACTTAACTTGTGTAACTAGGGTAGTTTACTGTGGCTACACGGCAGAGGCTGGCCGCGAGTGCCCAACTTCTGCGGTCACTGTTGTGCTGACAAAAGCAGAATTTTATTACCCTGCTACCGACTGCTACTGGTTTTCCTGTAACATCACCCCGCATTTTTAACGTTCAATATGGCTTAATTCTGCTTACAGGACTTAAGCTTGTTTTGGTTAACAGTGTACAATAATGCTCACAATTATTGTGAGGATTGGTACTGTAATGAATATTCTATGAGAATGATAAGAGTTTTATTATTTAGTACCGTTATATTGTTGTTGACATGGAACCGATTTACGTAACTACCTAACTACGGATTTATAGATCAGTACTAATGTTTTTTGTTTGCTTCCTGTGGCTACACGACAGAAGCTGGCCGCGAGTGCTCAATTTCTGCGGTCGCTGCTGACAAAAGCAGTATTATCCTGCTACTGACTGCTCTTGGTTTACCTGCAAGGTTACCTCGCCTTTTTGACGTTGAAAACAACTTAATTGCGCTTCCACATTTACTATGTAGAAATTTGACTATTGGTATTTTAATGAATATTCTGTGTGTATGCTGTAAGTTTATTGTTTAACGCTGTCTCATATTGTTGACTAGCGGCCGCTCGCGGTTTCACTTGCGTGGTTCTTGTTCCCGTAGGAATATTGGGATAAAAAGTATTCTATATATTAATCCAGGTTATAAACTATCTGTATGCCGAATTTCAACCAAATCCATTCAGTAGTTTTTACGTGAAAGAGTAACAAACATCCATCCATACTTACAATCTTTCGCGTTTATAATATTAGTAGGAAGAAGGATTTGAAACTTGTCTTGAAACTTGAAATAACGAACGAATGAAATAATGTTACCTAACTTCCGCGTTCATTATTAACTGGTATCTTGTTTTAAGGTTTCAAAGGTAGTACTATTGTTTTTTTATTTTTTTTTATCCACAACTAGTAAGCACTTGGCCTTCATCTCACCTGATGGTAAGTGACGATAAGGCCGAAGGTGGAAGCGCGCTTCACCCGGAATCCTCAACTAGTGAGGAACTGGCTATCTTATCTCAAACTGTCGGAACACAACAATGCTATAAACATCGTTGTTATGGCGACAGACTTAGATAAGATGGTGGTAGCCAGCCAGGCGGACTTAACAGCCCTATCACCAACCAAACCCAGCACACAAAGATGTACCCCCCGCTGGGAATCGAACTCGGGACCTCTGGGTCTAAAACTGGTGGCTTAGCCACTAGACCACAGAGGCGGTTAAAAATTTATTGTTAGTTAGTTAGTTAGTTATTGTTACCAAATACAAGTCACATTTTTTGGCGGATGTGGGAGGTGGTGCCTAGTCTCTGACTAACCCTTAAGGGATAATGGTTATCAGTGTATGTAAGTAGTAGTAGTAAGTACGTAACGAGCATTCTACTCTGTACGAAAAAAAACAATTGAGTTCGTCCCAAACACAACTACGCTACAGCCCATCTTCACCAGATCCTAACGTCCGGTCCTCTTCACTTAGTACCTAGCGAGATCGACCTTGTTCCTACTCATATGACAAAAATTGTTTATGATGGGTTCTTTTACCCCCTTTCGTTTCCTATCCCAAACAAAAAAATAGGTATATATTAGCGCAAGTTCTAATTGAAATATTCCAAAGTTGTCGTCACATAAACTTGGCTACAACTTGGTTTGCTGATGTGCCGGCAGGCTAGTTTCATTACTTTATTTGGGCAACAACTAGTTTCAAGTATGGCGCAACGGCTCAAAGACGCTATCCTGTAGTTCCGCACGGAGACACTTTCGCTGCGGAAGCGGAGATCATAACTTCTAAGATTCAAAACTATTTTCATTGTTCATAGAACGCTTTGAGGAGTAATGATGAATTCCCGAAACTGTAATTGTTCATCATACTATGTGTGCACAATTAACGTAGGTGTATTAACAAGACTGCCAAGACTTGCGATTAAATTTGCTCTGTGTATAATTAAAATGATGAACAAAATGGTTCGCAAAAAATAAAGCCAGTATTCAAAAATCCAACCATTCATGATTTAGTGGTATTAGTGAAATGGGGTTAAATAATAATCAAATGTTATCGTTATGGTTATATAACTCAGCCACCATTCTCACATTGGGCCAGCGTGGTGGGTTATGTCCCAATGTCCCACTGTATTGATCTCCATGTGGAAAGGCCTGTGCCCAGCAGTGGGACTTTTATAGAATGATGATAATTGTAAGAGCTCACGCTCTAAATTAATATATAAAGCTGACAGCTAGCGATGGGTAGCTCGAGAGCGAGTTATTTAAAAGAGCCGGCTCACCTATTCTAGCTCAACTATCTAGCTCACTCCCGTTCAATTTAGCTCAGTGTTTCATCGGAATACTTATGGTGGTTCGAAATCGAGAGCGGCTCGGCTTGATAGTCAAAAGGGGTGTGTAATGTTTGTTATAAATACTTATTATCTAACGTTCATTTAATATAATTTCATTTCATATAATTTTATTTGATATAACAACTGACTTGATATAATAAACATTTAATATAATTTTAGAATCTATAATTTCATGTGATATAATGTCCATATGATATAATAAACATTTGATATAATAATCTAATGGTATAAAACATTATTCATATAGTACTCAGACCCAAAGGGCACCATCCAAGAAAGTAGGCAAGCAGCATGCGAGCAAGCATGCAGCATGCTAGCAATCATGCAGCGTGTAAGCATGCACGCAGCATGCTAGCGAGAATGCAGCATGAAAGCAGGCATGCAGTATGCAGGCAGTCTAGCAGCATGCAGGCAGGCATGCAACATGCAAGCAGGCATGCAGCATGCAAGCGGGCATGCAGCATGCAGCAGGCATGGTTTCTGTCACGGCTCCGGCGCTGCGGAACTCCGGCGGTCCGACGCGAGCTTATCGTCGTAGATGGCTTTCGCTCACCACCGCAGCTTCGGCTTGCTGGCCGGCTCAGCCGGCCAGCCACAGCCGCGGCGGCGCCCGTTAAAGCCACCTGCTCCTCAGCTCGCGGGCCGCCTCGCCCCTTCGCGCCTACGCGGGCTTAAATTACACTCTAGCGTAGGGCAGACAAGTCTACGTGGAGTCGGTTTTGCCGCGATTCGTTTCTGTCACTGACGTTTGTGGCACAACCTTACCAAAAACACAACGTATTAACTTTTAAAGATTTTTTTTTAAAATCAAATTGGGATTAAAATGATAATGATATTTTAAAGTTAAAAATATATCAAATGAAGTTATATAATATGTTATTATACCAATATAGCTTTATAGAAAAAGTTGTTATAGAATATGAGTATTATATCAAATGTCTAGTATACGTAATTTTGTTATTGGAAGTGTATATAGATCAAGTAAAAATTATATCCAATGAACGTTATGTCCTTTGTAATTAGTTTATATGTCATTATATGAAATGATACGCACCCAGTCAAAAGGGTGTCGCAAAAGGGGTGCAGGACAACATTTTCTGTTGATTTTTATATGGAGCCTTAAAACTTACAAACTTTAAAAAAATTTAAGGTAACTTTTTATAAAAACGCGAATATCTCGAAAACGGTGCGTCGTAGCTAAAATCTAACGAAATTTTGGCCCCCCTGTAAAACTCGGCAAGATCTTGAGCGATAACTTAACTTTTTTTATAGGAAAAAAAAATTAATTTTCTAATTTTTGTATGGAGCTAGATTTCTGTTGTCTAATAAAAAAAAAATACCTCGAAATTCAAGACAATACGTTGCGCTTCGCGCTATTTCCTGAACAGTACACATAAACGACTCAAGAGCCTTCTATCTTCATGAACTAAACAGAGCTAAATGAGCTAATGAGCTAGAAGAGCTATATAACTCTTGACTGGGTAAAGAGCTATATAGCTCTTATCTCTTCAACGAGCTAAATTTCTCATGACTACTGACATCGCAATTCCTTTGTTGCCTTCCGTGCGATTGAATTACTAAGAGCCACTGCACACATGATACTTTTCGCATCGGCGATCGGCGATTTTGCGACTAGCGTCTAGTTTTGGCGACTCTCTGCGTTCTGCGTTCTGCGTTCTCTCTTTTAGCGATTCAGTCGCTGCATTCAGCGTCTTAAAAGCATCTAAATCGCCGATCGCCGCTGCTAAAAGTAGCATGTCTGCTCTGAACCTTATATGTAAAAATAATATGAAATTTAGTGGCATTCAACCTAAACACCCGTGTCATTCATTTCTATCGGATAACTTGCAGTAAAACATCAACATCCATAACTATTTCAAAATCAATTCATCTCAACAAACAAATGTAGGGTTAGCAACGCTACAGATACTTTTGTAGTATGATGATATAAAATAATAAAATGATACTCAAATCGAAAGCCACTTTACGTTACCTTGGGTACTCTCATTAGTCAAAAGTATCAAAGCCAAAAAAACTCATACAAAGCAGTAGGTATTACAATAACAAATTTCGATATTCACCCATACAAAGTTTTGACAATAGCGTTGTCGGTTCACCAAAATATGAGGCAAGCTTCGCAATTCCTGAGCCGTTGTTATACTTCTCAGTCTGAAGTGGTTTGATTGGCGCCTAAACAGCCTCCGCAAACAAGGCTTATCGGAGACGAGCGCTCGCCTTCCCTCTGCCATCGACGGAAACTCAATAGGCCGCCTGCTCATGTACCCACTTCCTGTTGTAACTTTGCCTGATACGGAATGCGTGGGTAAATGTATGTGAATACCTACTCGTGTGGGTCTTTATTGTTATGTAATGTTAAAGATTGCTTGCTGTTGTTAAATTGCGTAAGACACTTTCGCGCGTCCCTGACGGTTGAATAATTGTGTGAACTTGACTTTGACTAGGTCTTTATATGCTTAAGAGTCATGAGTCGTGGCTGAAGGACGATCAACATCACTAGGCAGCTGAAATTTTAATTTGTATGATGTAGCAAAATTTAGGTAAGGAATTAGATCAAAAATTTTTACAATTGTAACATCTCTACAATTATAGTAAAATAAATATAATTTCATTAAATAGCAAGTGCGGGTACAGATACTTATTGCTGAATCGATGTCGATACAAAATTAATACAAAATGCTTTTCTGTATTGATATTTTCTTGAAATATTCGAAGGCGACCAAAGCTTATGCAAATGCGGATGTAAATAAATATAAATATACTTTGATATGTTTATATAAAAATTAAACCTTAAAGCGAATACCTATATAATACGCCATTTCGCCTATTTAAACTATTTTCTTCAACTTTACTGTATTTGCCTACCTACATCAATTTCAGAGAATATAATGGTCATTTATCTGTTTTTCCTTTTTTAATGTGAAAGAAAGTACCTACCTACAAACAAACTAACGTTAGCTCTATAACCTTTTGTCTGTCACAAAGACTCTTAAATCGCAAGCAACTAGAAATTGAATTTCTATTGTCTCTGGTATTACGACAGTTGAGCTCACAATAACACATAAGATCAATACCAACAAGACAACCGCATAGACTGACACACAATTGCAATTCCCAGGCCCTAATTATAACAACATTAGAACTGGTAATTGAAATCTGATTTGTGCCACAAAGGCGATAAGGCTCAATTTCCATTGCAATCCCGATCCGGAATCAATCAGAGCCAGTAAGGTTTCGGCGTAGTCCAAAGCGGATCATTGTACGCCGAGCGAGCTTGGTTGCGTTCCCAATTTGCATTCGCGACGCGACGCCCCAAAATGTGGTCCATTTGAAATTATAATTTGCCACCACTCCCCCGACTCGTAAATAAAATCCAACGACTTGTGTAAACTTTGCTAGTTAATCAATTTGTGACGAGTTTGACACAGTGTTGGGAATCTAAATGAATCTTTATTGACAGGTGAAATCAGTCTGTTACCTTGAGTCGACGCGAAATGTGGTCCATTTGTAATTATAATTTGGCACCACTCCCCAGACTCGTACATGAAATCCTGTAAAATATGTGTAAATTCTATGTAAGATTTTGTCAGTCAAGCAATCTGTGAGAAGTTATGACACAATGTCATAATAAATGGAGAATCTTCAGGCAATGTAGTCTGTTCTCTGAGTTGTCGAAAAATAAAATAAGTTGTATGTGTTCAAATAAAGGAAACATTCAGCGTTCTTCAGTTCTATGCTCCAGTGTACATACGATATTTTATGCTTATTAGTTTATTCCTTATTTTTAGTAAAAGGCACCCTTGTAGTTCCAATGTTCCAATAAAGATTATCATTATTATTATAGTTCTGCAATTTTATTCCTAACTAGTGGCCCGCCCGCGACTTCTTCCGCGTGAACACCCTGTATCCAGTGACAAATTTCCAAAAAAAATATAAGACATTCAAAATGTCGACGAAGTCAATTAACGCGCAGTTGGCTGGACTAAGGTACAAATTGGTAATAATTCAGAAAATATTATTAATATACTTATTCGGAATGGCAATTGAATACAGAACAGTCACCTTCAATATTTCGCTGTTCAACCTGTCAATTGGTAGGTATTACGTGTCACGTTTACGGATTTTTCATAGAATGAAGTATAATATTTACTGGAAAAAAACCACAGATCTCGTGCTCTACACTTAGAGCATTAAACCAACTGAATGCTGTAAGGCTCTACACGACTTGAAATGGCATTGAAAATGAACGCGTAATTTTTCTTTCGATAATATTTTTTTTTTCGGGACCAAAAAAAAAAATTTTTTTGAAAACCCACTTTTCCAAAATATTTTTAGATCATCTTAAAACCCTTCGAATTCCGCGTCTTTTGAGCTATCACGCGGCTAAGGGCACCTCTACAGCCTCAACCGTTACTAATATCAAAAAAGTGTAATAAGGTAAAATGTTCCTTAGTTCAATACCGAGGTGCTTTTTTTTAATCTTTTTTATTCGGCCCCGTTATCGAGATATCGGGAATTTTCTGGGAAAACACACAATTTATCGGTCAAAAAAAGTCGGTTTTTTTCAATTTCCAAAAATAGTTTTTGACTTTTCCAAAATATTTTTACATAATTTTAAACCCCTTCTAATTCCGCTTCTTTTGAGCTTTCATACGTCCTCGTGGCCTTAAACCTCAGGGTATCACGGGCGAGTCGCACTTTCAGCGAAAATGGAAAATGGGGAAAAATCGCTCCTACTGGAGCGAACGAAAAAACATTTTCAAAGTTAAAACAATTAGTCTCAGAAAAGTTCGAATGGGATTTGAACCCATGGCATTTTGGACTGGCAATCCAAATTGCATGCAGAATTGTAAATACAAAAATTTCAATAATAAAGATATGCCTGACATTACCCCAATAATTGGTTGGCTTTATGATGCTTAATACAAAGTAGCTGTCGCGCCAAGAGCGCTCTGTCCAAGAAAATAAAAACTTTGGTTTTTATGTTCATTGAGAGCAAGTGTGATTTCTAACTTAAACCGTTTTCGTAAAGATGTAACTTTAAACTTTAACATTAGGTTTGTGTAGCTAAAGAAGTTTTTGAAGACTTTCAACTGGTTGGAATTTGGTACACCAAACAGTTTTGATTCTTACGTTTTCAGTTAAACTTTATGTATAACTTTATCTATTAAATTACATTAAAAATAACAGTGAAACTTGGACCAACGAAAACCATTGCATGTTTACTTTTTTGAAATACTAAAGCGTATGCCGTGGTATAACTTTTAATTTCTTTTAAGAAAAAATGTCATAACATAATATTTTACTCGTATGTAAAAAAATACTAGATTTTTGTTAAGGACTCTTTTTCTGATACTTTTGAGATCATTAAGCTATTTTGGATAATTAAGGTATTTTACGTTTTTTTTTCAGCCTATATTGTCCCACTGCTGAGCAAAGGCCTCCCCCAAACCTTTCCACGCATCTCAATCTTTCTTATTTTACGTTTATGACATAATTTAGTTATATTCGTTAGTTAATTAGTAAAAGCTGTGAGTATTTATTTGGACTAGGTATTGGCCATTCGATATAACAATATATATCATCGTGTCTTGCTTAAATGAGCGCTCTAACGACAAGCGCATAATTAGTGCGGCTGCGCTACGCTACTGTTCGCTTCAATGGGCGTAATTGTATTCTGGTATAATTGGAGGATCCGCCATTATCATGCTGAATGACGTACTGAGAGGTAAAGGATCCTGCGATGGGTTGGCGAGATGAAGCAAGTGAAGAACTCTGCTGAGAAGAGTATTTCTGAATATTATGAACACATGATTCGGAATATTATTATTAACGTGCCGCGTAGCGGTAAAAGAATAGGAACTACCAACCACTCTTTTCCCTTGGGTGTCGTAAAATGCGACTAACGGACTAAAGACTACACATACATCAAACAGCATAGAGCGGCGATAGGCTCACCACCTGTCACGCTGAGCAGATGTGCAAGCAGATGTGGAAAGTGGACTACGGTAGTGGACTGCTTTTGCTGTCCTCATTGCCTAGTCACTGACTAACCCTTAGGGGATAATAGTCGCGATTATATGTATGTATGTAACACATGAGTGTCACATAGGTAGGTCATTCAGTCTTTCAGACAATGTTGACTGACACGGACGGTTACAGAGTCATAATACAGTCGGATTGTAATCGAGTGTTGTCCTGGAGTGAAGACCTGGTGTCAAGGGTTTCCAAAACTCTAAACTGGCTTGCTTTTAAGATTACAATTGTCTGGCAGTGGGGATCAACGGCTTAATTTGCCTTCAGAACATCAGAAAAAAATATAGAAAAAAATGTTTGTCATCTGTTCGAGTAATAAGATAAAACTTCTGTTATGGTAATGTAAAATTATATAGAGTTTGCAGCATACAATAATGGCCATGACATGAATCACACAATTATCGAAAGAGGGATGCTGTATAAATTAGTAAAACTAGCCGTAAGACGTAGAATAGCTAATGTAATTGTTAATGTAAGTATGAGTTATGTTTACCTTCTAAAATACAATTAAAATAACCATGTTTCTTGTGAATAAATGATTTGTATTTGTATTTGAAAAAAGAAACCATTTTTAATTTACTATTGCAGTTACCAATTATATTTTAAGTGTTAATAATTCATTTTGAATATTTCACAGTCAAAAGGGGAACAATAGCAAAAGAAAACTTCAAAATAATAGTAAAAGCAAAGGTTTTTCAAATAATAATAAACAACTCGAATTCCTCCGTGCTTCGAAAGGCACGTAAAGCCGTTGGTACCCGTTGTGGTCGTAAGATAGCAGTCGTTTAAACCCACCAACCCGCGTTAAGCCAGGGGGTGTCACTCCGCAGTATAAGTACGTTCGGCCGGCGCGCCTCGCAGATGAAATCGTGATTATTGATTATTCGTATCGTATTCCCACAACGGCTATTGATTCTGGCAAATATATTACAAAACTAATTTCATTTATTTGCAGGTTACAATGCCCCAGACAGGCGTATCGCACTAAAGGTTGCCGCTCGGCTCGCACGCTCCACGTCGCGCGTCGTAATCGTACTTAAATATATCCATGAGTGGAAACCCTACGCTCCTGACGTCAAATCGATATCGAGTCAGCGTTGCTCAATGGAATATGAACGCTCGAGTCACACGATAAGTTTCAACTTTGCATGAAAGTCGTTAGAGAGTGAACGTTCTGTACGGTAGTACTACCTATTAGTTATTCTGTGATTGAGCTAGTGTAGTGGGTTATAGCCTAATCTTCCTAAGTGGGAAAGCCTGTGCCCAGAAGTGGAAAGTTTAGAGGCTGATGATGAAGTAAAAGAAATCCGCTCGCCGCACTGCAAGACGCTTGTGGTCGTGACCGGGGCCATAGAGCTAAGTGCTATAGAGAGCAACAAAAAATGGCGGGTGGCGCTAGCGGCGGCGGCTCTAGTCCGCAACATGGAGCCGGCTAACGAGCTGCAGCGGCCGATGTAATTAGTGCTGCGGCCATCTGCCCGCTGCTGCTTACTCAATACATACATACCATACATATAGTCATGACTATTACCCCAAAAGGGTTAACCAGAGACCAGGCAATGAGGACCGCAGAAGTCCACTGCCATAGTTTACGTTTCACCAAATTACAACCGGCGTCAGATCAACCTACCCAAAACTGTCAAATTTCTACAATCAATTTTGAACTTTATCGTTTGGTTTTAAGGATCAATATTCATTGGAGAAATTTGACAGTTTAGGGTAGGTTGATCTGACGCCGTGTGTACCCGTGATAGTTGGCGATTAGCGAAATCCAAAGGGAAACGCCACTGCATAAAAAGAAGAAGAAGAAGAAGAAGATAGTTAGTGAGCCCATCGCCGATCTATGTTGTTGGATGTATGTGCAGCCTTTACTTCGTTAGTCTCCTTTTATTCTTTTATTGAGCCGCTACAGACACGGCTTATTGATCATTCATCAGCTAATAAAAATTCCACTGCTGGGCACAAAGCTTTCCACATGGGCAACAGAACAAAGATGAGATTAATTGGTCAAGGTTCATAAGACCGCCGGCGGTCGCGAAACAATTGATTTTCAATTGTGTCTGGTTTGACGGTGCTCAAGGGTTTAAGCCATAACTCACTACGCTGGCCCAATGGCGGTTAGTGGGGTTTAATGACTGCCGTCTTATGACAACGACTGGGACCAAATGCTTCACATGCCTTCCGGATAACGGAGGAGCTCGAGATGTGTACTTTTTCCATCTGGTCACCCCTCCTGTTTCCCAGCATTGCGGAAGTTGCTTAACTGGAAAGATCGTGAACCGAACGCCAGCCGCTGCGCTATAGTACTCGAGAGATCTAAATCACATTATAAAATCTTTAGGCACCTACTTGGAACAGTAATATGAATACAGTACAAAAATGAAAACAGGAAGTACTAAATAGCAGTAGTAGATAATAAAATTGAAAAAAAACTTAATAATAATTATAATTTGAATCAATTGCCCCCGCTACAAAGGCCAATGTAACTAGTAATACGGTGATATGCCAGCCCACGCCAACCAAATGCCGGCGCACCACACAGGAATAGGTGACAAAGGAATGGAAGTTCTTCTTAGTGCGTGCGTTCATTGAGCTAAAAATGAATAGTGATAAAACAAATGTATCTTTCTTAGGCAGTGAATCTATGTTTTCTTATGAGAAATAAAGTTTCTTTAACCATTTATAGGAAGGACCAAGACGTGACCACGACAACTCTGTTAAAACTGCACGACTAGGAAGAAGAAATGCCAGCTGCTAGTCTAATATCTGCCTGTCACATTTTAAAGAGTCTCATGACATTGAGTAAAATCTACAGCAGGAAATAAAATTTGGGACTTAGTATAACACGAAGAAACGCCAAATCAAAAAACATCTCTGATAGTTTCAACGCAGATGGAGTTCGAATGGTAAAATAGGAATCATTGTAATATTTTTATTTTATCATGGCCTCATAAAATGTGGAATTATAGAGAAAACCTAAGTTGAAATCCGATCGATGACCTTCTCCTCTTGCTTATTATTCGATGAGATACTTTCCATGCTGATACAAAATCCAGATACGAAGGGACAAATCGATACCTCCTCTCTGCAGGCGACAAAACCTTAAGGGGTATATTTCGAGTTGTTTTGGAGGTGTAGTAGGTATATCAAAAGAATTCAACAATTCATAAACAAATATGTAACATGAGACAAAAAGAAATATAAATTAGTTATGTCGGTGCAGATCAAAGACATATTTCTAAGAATTGTATATATAAAGAAAAGTATCAATTTACAAATGAAAATAACGTAATTTGACACCTACTGCGTACCGCCACCCAAGTAGTATTAAGTTAGTATAAAAGGAAATTATTACTTATTTAAATAAATTCAGTTTTTACTCATCCATAGGCGCCAACACTATATAGCTGACCCTGCCAGTCCACTGCTTCTAGGCAGTGCTGGTACGCATTATTCCCTGGCTACAGAAAAAGTCACGGTACGCTTTACTGCGATTCTCTAGACTAGTCTAGACCAATCCGCTGTATATGGTCTACGATCGAATTACCAATCTAGGGTGACCGAGACAAAAAAAAGAATAAAAGCCAACATTGTAGAGGTAACTTTTGAAATGATATAGACCTATGGATTGCTTTGCATAATGCAAAACTTGATTAATACCTAGCTCATCAAAGAATAGAAAATAAAAACAGTACTCATGTACCAACCTTTACACATATTGCAAAGCTAGCGGCCCGCCCGCGTCTTCGTCCGCGTGAACACACCGTATCCCGTGGTGAAACATTTTTAACATTGAAAATGTTTTTTCGATCGCTCCGGTAGGTCCCCATTTTCGCTGAAAGTGTGTTTGCCCAGTGGTATACAGTGGTTTAAGGCCATGAGGACGCACGAAAGCTCAAAAGACGCAGAATTTAAATGGCTTTCAGATGGTGAAAGAATTTTTCGTAAAAGTCGAAAACTTTTTTCGAAAATTGAAAAAAACCAAAATAAACCTTGATTTTTAAACACCTTCCCTCGGAATATCTTTGATATCTCGTGTACGAGGTCGAAAATCGAAAAACTGAGAGAGACGCCTAGGGATATTTAAACGGGGAACATTTTATGACTTATACTTTTTTTTGTGGGAGTGATAGGGAGGGGGAGCGTCGCCGTGCGGGATTACTCGGGCGTCATAGCCCTGTGGAACTTCGCAGCTTTGAGATACGAAGATCTATTAGGACTTAATAGAAGCGGAAAATTAAGGGCTTTAGGATAGTACAAACAAATTTTGGAAAAGTCTTACAAACATGATTTTCTTTATTTATTTTTTTCATTAATAATCTATAATAGCTAGGTTCATTTTCAATGCAATTTCAAGTCGTGTAGAGCACCAGATCTGTGAATTTTTTAATGGTTTTTGATTCTGTCATTTGGATTATCACTGTTTCTTGAGAAATTCCTATTTACTCACCCGCAGTAAGGGTTTCGCAGCTGGAACTAAGGTTCCGGCTCAGAGGTACTACGGGGTTCCGGTTCATGCCCCCCGCTGGCTGTGCCTTTATCGGCGCCTCCGGCGGGATGCTGGACGTGGGTTGGACTCGTAGTGGCTTGTGGTGAGCTGTAGAGCTTGGGAATGTTCGTTTGTCCTGGCATTGTGTGCCAGGGCTTCCAAACTCGTGCACAGCGAGCAGGGCTTAGCGGTCTCTGTGGGGCCAGAAGCGAAAAGCCCTGCGTGGAGGAACGTGAGTTTCCCTTTAAGTTGGCAGCTTTGTCCGGCGGTTCTCATTGGACATTCGTGTTGACATCTCCGGTACTAGTCTAGAGAACTAATAGAGGCGGCCCTCTAGATGCCGTAGACTCCGCTCCAGCCAGCCGCGTAGGACGTGGGAACTGGCAAGTCCCGGATGGGTTCCGAGACGTGAGTGTGCTTACTACTCCGCGAAAAAGGTGGACACTTGGGAGTTGACTTTAAAGTTAACGACCCGAGCAGTGGCAACTGCGAGTTGTGCCCTTCGTGCAACGAGAAGTGAGCGAGCTTGACAGCTCCGGTTACTTATCTGCACAATAGGTAGTGAACTACACGGGGAGTTGACTTTAGAGTCGACGACCCGAGCAGTGGCAACTGCGAGTTGTGCCCTTCGTGCAACGAGAAGTGAGCGAGCTTGACAGCTCCGGTTACTTATCTGCACAATAGGCAGTGAACTACACGTGTTCACGGGGAAACTCTCCCGAGACGCTAGTCTTATGAGTACCGAATACCGCTTCGGCGGGCTGATTCGGCGTCATGACCTAACGCAGATGGTCTCCTGCGCGAGTTGGTTTACTGGCGCAGGGACGTCTGGCACTTCTTGCATAACCTAACGGTTGGTCTCGAGGTGCCAGTACAAATAAAATAAGCGATGTACGGAGAGGGGATATTTCTGGAGAGAGATTAACGAGAAAACCACTAACTACGGTGGCTTTCTCTCCAGAAACAGTAAAAGTCCGAGTGACTTAATTGTGTGCATGACTTGATTATATTGTAGTACACTTTGACCTTATCATCAGCTTTAACATCATGTACTTTCATCCTCAGATGTATAAAAACACTTTAGTACCATTTCATAGCAACTCGCTCAGAACGATCGCGCTCGTACAACCATTACGTATGATCGCAGTAGTTGGTCTGACAAAGTCTAAAGTATTGAGCTATTTCTAAGGCTAACCCTGGCTGAGTCGAGATATAGGTAAAGCGCTTCCTTGTAGTTTTATGAAAGAATAAAAAATAAATGAAGACGTAGAAGCAGTTACGGGCACGCCATCTGTCTCGCTGAGTGCATTTTAATACAAAAGTTTTTAAAGTAAACGGACCCTAGAGGTTGAAAGAATCGGAAGACCTTTTTTGTTTTAAGTTTTGAATTTCCATCCTGTCTCTTGGGTATTTCTAGCAATAAGAATAAGTTATTTAAACGTTACATATTTCTTTAGATGGTTTCTATTTTAAAATTCAGACAAAATTGTTACGTTGTAAATACAGGGCCCTGTCTGCCTTTACTAATCTACAAAAGAAGTTCGCAATGGTTGAATAGTACTTACCTGAAATCATCACTTTAGAATGATCAAATGTCCAAAAACATTAGTCCGTGTAGCTTGTTTGAATTAAATCCATTTTTCTTCACATTAAAGACATGGAGCCTTGGCTGACACATTACAAGACACACTTTTCTTGCATTTTCAATTTATACATATTTATAAATCAGTTTTAGCAAGACTTTGCGTTAGATTTGAGGAAAAGTTTCCGTGTTTACGTTTTGTATTTGACATAACACCATAGACAAAATGACAGCCACCGTAGCGACGCCTAGCGGTAGCGGGGCGAAGTAGCTGTCAGCTTCTAGTTTCACATAAAAGATTCAATTTTAAAAATAGCCGTAACAGTTCTAATAATAAATTACATGATAAATTAATATGTATAATAATTACTTTAAGTAATTAAATTTAATTCAAGCAAATCCGGAAATAGAACTATTTTTTTCTATAAGGACTTTTATCTAGAACATTCGAACGGGAGTAATATTTTTTATATGGATATTGTCTCTGCCCGTAGGGGTTACCAGAGAGGAAACTAATACTCCTTAATATTAAGACAGGGTAATTAGTGAGTTAAATATCACAAAACATAATTTTAAATTAAAGAAAAATGCATTTCCCATTGCTAAACGTTAATTTTTTTTTTAGGTCGTGTGTTGTTATTGTTGGCAAATTCTGTTAGCAGAGGGCGAGTTGTGACAGACATCATATTTGACGTTTTGGTTAGTTTGAAGGAAAATTCTAAAAGAACAATTTCTTATGAATTACCCGACAATGGGAGTAGAAATTATAAGCTGGCCTTCGATTTATAAGTGTTTCCGGCGAAAGGAAAGCTGCCGAGTTGCGACGCCGAAACGAGTTCAATCTCTGGCGTGACGTGGTGCGAGGAGTTGAGATCAATGCACTCAGGTAGGCGTGGGTCGTAGTCACCTTTTGTTTTAATCTGAGGTCGTAATAATGTAGTGGATTTGAAGCGTCATTAGCTTGAGAATATAGTCAACAAGTGTGTGGTTTATTTACAGGAATCCGTGCCACAACCAACCGGTCGTGACGCCGCTGGCAGCCACGCGTAAATCTAGGATATCCCAACGCGTGAGTATCTCAATAGCATTGTTTAAATATAATAAGCCGTCATACTAGGAAAGCAAATCGATATTTCATGGTGTCTGAATCCTGCCTTGTCGCCAGGCGACGCAAGGCTCTTGGCCATGTGGCAGACGTGTCAAACCCCTTTATTAAGTGGATATTGCCCCATCCAACAGTAGTCTGGCATTGTTTAGGTATGTTTAGTGGAATATCGTTGCCGTGTAGTGCCTTGTGTACTAGTTAAATGTGAAACAAAGCTAAAATTAAAACATGGTGTTAAATGTTAGTGTTGGAGTGTGAGTTTTTAGTTGTGCGTTGGGAAGCTTTTGATAACCCATGGCGCTGCGAGTCCCTGGTTATGATAGGTTGCAGCCCCAGATACACAGATAGCAGACTGCGGGACCCTAATTTATGTAACAGTTCTGAACTAGGCGTGTAGTGTTATAAATAGGCCCCGTGTTGATAATTTCAGATGCTTCGAGAGGCCCGTCTCGCCGCCAGGATTTAGAGCTGGGCCCTAAAGCCTGGACGCGAGACCTGCCTCTTTGGGGCACCAGCGGCCACCTGCTGCCAGCGAGCTGTCGCCGCACAGGCGTTGACGGTTTTTGTACCCCCACTCTGGGTTTAATCGTTCTTTATACAGGAACATATTTTTACATTAGGGTTTCGAAACCTTAACATAGTATTTTCTTTTATATCCAACTACACCAAGCGTTGGTGAAGTTGTGAAACCTTTGAGGATCTGCGAGTTCGACCTGTGTGAAGTTGTATGGTGACATCGTCTCCAGATTCGGATCGACTATACGATCCTGGCGTCCATAAATATTTATTTTATATCGGTATAACCCCACGGTTCTCTAGAGTATCGGCTTTAAACGTGTGAGAGTTTTAATACGGTTAAACGGTTTAAAACATTTAATTTAATATTTTAATAGACGGAGTAATTTAATTTTAATTTCAACATCATACTCCGGACGGTACTGGTTTATCCCGACCCCCACGACCATAGCTTGCACGACTGAAATATTAGCTGGCTGGTTAGGCAGTAGTAGGAACAGTATTATAAAATTTATTTTAAATTAAAATTATCACCGACCCGCTTGGTCACTTTTGACTCTTAGGATTTTAGTGTGTTTTAGGGGGTGATATAGCTTTGGAATAAGGTTTAGATTACTTTAAACAGTAAATTATAGTTGGCAAAATTAATAGAAAGTTTGTTGAACTTTCATTTGAGATTGACCCTAGGGTCAATTTCAACTGATAGTTTTTTTTGTTATTTTCGGCTAAATAAATTAAAAGGTGTAACGTAGATGATTTGTACCTAACATAATATAAGACAAAATTGTGACTAACCCCCCTCTTTTGAATAATAAGAGTGAAATAAAATTTATTAATTTTATTTTATTGTTGTTGGACAAAATATTAGTGTGTGTCCTTTTACAATATACTGCCTAGCTGTTGAACATTTTATGGTTTTATTTGATAACAACCCACTGAAGCTTGCATTTGGGATTTTCTTCCTTTTCCCCAAAAGGGACAAAATCTCAAATGTAACAAAATGATTATTAGCCTATTATCATTTTGTAGGATAGTAAGGATAAGTAGGGTAGGTACTGCTTAGTCTTGAAAATCGCAAATAAAACTCGCAAAACAGTGCTTACGAGTTACATACGCGAGATAAGATCACGACTATTTGAAAAGCTTTAAGTGTGAGTTTACTTAGATAATATAAAAACTTTTTCTCACTTTACTTTAACAAAACATTTATAAATTACACACAAAATGTTAAGAAGAGAACTAAATGAATTTATTTGTTTGTGAAGAGATTTACCAGTAGATATAGTGTTTTCTATTTAATTTCTAATTTTTATTAATTAAAATTAAAATTATATTATTGTGAAAACGTGTTAAATTTTGCATAATATTTGATTTTATCTTGAGTGTGGTGATGACTTTCCGAAAATCGAATTTTACTGCAAGCGACTTTTCTATTCGTATAATTTCCCAATTTTTAATTTTCTGTGCGTTTTTTTCGCGGAGAGTAAATTTCTGAAATATTTTTTTACTTAAAGTAATATACCTTTCCATTCTGAAATATTCCTAGTCAAGTTTTTTACACATTCGCTCACATGATCACTAGGAAATATTACTATAAGCAATTTTTCCCATTCTAAATTGTGTGTTAATTAAAAAAAAGTAGGTAACATTTTTACTGTGTAGTAAATAACCACAAAATAGAGCTATTTAATATCGGGGTTTTGGGACTAAAAGATGATGCTGCTGAAATCCAAGGAAAGACAAGCTGCTGATAAACCTTTACTTATCTAAAAAAAATAAAACAAAATCAATATCAAAATTCGAAAATTAGACGAAAAGAAAAATAGTTTCTGAAAAAATCAAACTCCGAAAAAATATATATCAAGAAACGATTCGATTTTCGGAAAGTCATCGCCATACTCAACTCAGAGTTAACTGGTTTTGACCGATGACAAATGCCATATTTTGTGTCTGTGATTCAACGGTGACGTTAAATTATCATTATCATCAGCCGTAGGAACATTGATGATCCTAAGGTCCTCCAGGCTAAATGTCTTTTGAATGAGTTAGTCCACTAGTCAAAATGTCTATCGAATAATTTGACCTCAAAGGGAAAACAAATATCCACTGTTAAACAACGGTCTCCTCCAACGATCGCTACCACGAAAGGTTTTGTGCTGTTCGCATCCATCCGGTGCGCAGTCGCTATTCATGAACCATTCTGCCGTGGTTTTGCCCTATAATGTGACCGTATATAGCGATGTGCCCTATACTGTGAACTATATGTGACGTATAATAAAAATAAGTAGCGTGTCGTCATCATTGACCCAGCTATCGTCATATTGCATATAGATAAGCTGTCACAACGATACATCCGGATGTTGTAATCCAATCAGAGCACAATAGCGGCGTAACCTGGTTTCTTCGCTGGACTGGCTTTTGCCAGAGTCGAGTTTTAGATAGCTTATTGCGTACTGTTGGGCGCGCGATATTATAAGAAAATGTGTACTTTGTTCGAAACAAGTCAAGCAGCCACTTGCGATTCCGACAAATCTTGAAAATTTTGACTTGGAGATTATTAAAATGGCTTCAATGAAACATTTCATATAATGCATACAAGCCATTGCAAGGTTCGTGCTCTCAAAGACGGGTTGTTCCGTATTCATCCCACATGGACGTCCCACTGATGTTTAATCACCACATAAAGATTTATAATTAAAACAAAAAACATTGACAAACAAGAAATTTAAGATTGAAATGCCCTGCAAAGGGCTCAAGCGAAAGTTTAACTAATTTATAAAATAAACGCAGGTAGATTTTTTATCAATTTAAATTTAAAAGACAAAATGGAATTTATTAAAAATAAAGGTAAAGGTAAAGTAAAGTAGATGCGTACAATGAATGTTTCGAAAAGCTTTAAAAATGACCATTCGCCGCAATCCAGAGCGATTGGGACAAATATTCATTTCAATAACGGAAGCGCTGACCAGATTATCGTTTCGGTGAATACGGGAGCGTGTTTAAACTTGTGAGCCACAAACGCTGCCGCCGCGCCGCGCCGCACGCCGCCGAGATCAGTCCACTCCAATTGTTAGTCGGAATTGTTCCAAATTGCTATAGATTAGTTTTGGTAGGCAATGCATCGGCGCAGGGGGCTTTAGCAGGATTTTTGTTTGGTGCGATCAAGGTTTCCGTTCATCTGCTAATACCTACTTGGGCGCCTGGCCAGAACAACCGACCACAGAACTGAGGCAGAACTACAGACCATAGAACAGAAGCTTCAGTGCTGTGGTCCACTCTAATTGCCATAGAAATTGGTTCCAAATTGATATTAATTAGTTGGTAGACAATGCTCCTTCGCAGGGGACTTTGGCAGGGTTTTTGTTTAGTACGTTTAAGGTTGCCGTTAGTCTGTTAATACCAGGACGCCTGACCAGAACAATAAAACACAGAGCCAAGTCAGAGCCACAGACCACTCCAACTGGTCAACTCCAATTGTCACAGTCGTAATTGGTTCCAAATTAATAAAGATTAGTTTGTAGACAATGCCTCGGCGCAGGGGACTTTGGCAGGGTTTTTGTTTGGTGCGATCAAGGTTTCCGTTAGTCTGCTAGTGCCTACTAGGGCGCCTGGCTGCCGTCCAAATTGGTACCGAATTCCGTGCCCGCCCTGATTTTCTTTTCAACTACAAATTATGGGAGTTGCTTCCAAATCTCTCTCCAGATTGTAACGTTCCGGATTTGTGAAAACACCATTGTGCAGTTCGCGATAAACAGATAGGTAGTTAGCTTTTATATTGTTATTGAAACAACTTCTCCTATTCAACTTTTTTATTAGGTCGTCCTAGTAAAATGTTTGGATGTACGATTGTACGTTATAATAATAATATTATTTTGTGTTTATAAAATGGCTCGTTTCCATGCATCCAAAAATCTGCTTCCATCACAACCAAGAGTTTTATTTAATATTTATTTCGTAAACAAATCAGTTCCCAATGCGCCCAAAAGTGAAGAAGGTACAATCGTAAAAAAACACCAGACGAAATGGTTACTTTATCGCCATAGCGAATTGTCTTGAGAAGAAAGAAGTAATTGACATCTGATTGCAGTACACAATAGCAAACAATTTTCTCATTTCTGTCTGTCGTTTGTTTGTTACGCTTTTACGCTAAACATTGATAAATTTTGGGTTATAGGGATAAATGGCTACTTTTTTCGCAAAAAAATTATGCGAGCGAAACCGCGGGCAAAAGCTGTTGTTAAATAATGGTGGATTATTAACTGATAAGTGTTCATTAACGTGCATGAGTACCAAATGAAATAAAACAGTGCTATATATATTTTCGATTTTTCTCTATATTTCGGTGTAATATCGCAGTAAAGTCCCACCGCACGTCTTTATTCAAACTCAAGGAGTTTGTTAGGGTTAATGTCTATTATCACTATGGCTTTTTGATTCATATATATCATTATCTACTTTAAGCTAAGACAATATTGAAATCTTATATTTGCCTAAGTTATTATATAAGAAAAAAACAACCGACAAGTTACAATAAGTGCCAGACCACAATGCGCAAACAAACTAACCCGCGCAGGAACCTTTTCCGTCACGTCATAATGCCAGATTAGTATACAGAGCGCGTTTCTTCATCCGGTTCTCTTAAGACTAGTGTTTCAGGTGAGTTACCCCATATACACGTGTAATCCTTTCCCTCTTATTTTACAAGAAACCGTCGTCCACTGCCCTATCGATATGGTAAGTATTGTTTGCCCTCTTTACGTTAAAACGGACCAACGGATGGACGAGAATATTTGCGCAGAGACAGTAATTCCCTTTTAGTTTTTTTATATAGGTACTATGACATTATCTCTCTCACTCCTCCAAGTATCCCCTACAGACTGAAAAGACAAAGCCGCGGGCAGTAGCTTAGCTCAATACAGCTTAATGGCCATTATATAGCGACAGATACAAGGCCAAAAGTTTTAAGTGCTCTCTGAAGTACAGATAAGCTTGAGATCACTAGGTCATCCATTCGGGGAGTGAGCATTTCGAAAGTAATTTAACTTAGGTATGAGATGCGGTAGTTAAGCGAAGGAGGAACCGGGAAATCCTTTGAAAATAAAAGTTGTAGGAGAAAGGGAACTTCGATGGCGTAGCGGCTAGCTTATTCAGGTAAGGAGCGAGAAAGTTAGGCATCATTCGTTATTGACGGGCTTTGAATGGGTGTCGACGTATTTAATTAAGTTTTTAATTAATGCTGTTGGCACCGGTAACTTATGTTGGTAACTCACTTATTGTTGCTTACTTAGAGTTGTGTTCTGATTCCGGGAAGTGGGACTGATGTACGTAAGTTTACGCGTTGAACTTATTGTTACGCGTTGACGTAGTATCGTTTTTTTTTATTCGGCATCGGGTAAGCGCTTGGCCTTCATCTCACCTCATGGTAAGTGACGATAAGGCCGAAGGTGGATGCGCGCGAACCCGGAATCCGCAACCACTGAGGAACTTGCTATCTTATCTGACGACCTCCTTGGTCGAGTGGTTTGTACAGCGGTTTTCATGGTGTCGCCATCTCTGAGGTCCCGGGTTCGATCCCCGGTCGGGTCAATTTAGAAATTATTGTTTTTCAAAATTGTCTCGGGTCTGGGTGTTTTCTATGTATAATAAGTATGTATTTATGTATTTTAAGAATGTTTATACGTTGTCTAGTAACCATTTAACAAGTTTCTAAGAAGCTTCTCTTGGGCTAGATAATTGTTGTGAGTATAGCATAGTTTAATTTTAAGTTTAACTTTTATTTTTTTAATTTATCTCAAACTATCGGAACACAACAATGCTATAAACATCGTTGTTATGGCCACAGACTTAGATAATATGGTGGTAGCTAGCCAGGCGGACTTAACAGCCCTACTACCAACCAAACCGAGCACTCAAATATGTACCCCCCGCTGGGAATCGAACCCGGGACCTCTGGGTCTGAAACCGGTGACTTATCCACTAGACCACAGAGGCGGTAATATATATAATATAAAATATCGTTGGTTATATTTAGGCTTGATAATGAGATCTGGTGGTGATCTGAGAGTGACAGATCCCCAGGTGATCTTTTATATTATTATTATACTAATTTTATTTAATCTGTGTATTGTATGCAATCTTTGAAATTAATGAATGAATGAACCGATTCCTAGGTAATAAAAAAGTTACACTATCCGTGAGTAATTTAAATATAAATAATAAATAACTTTTATTCCCATCCCTTTATGTGTACAAAGCCCGAGACGCGGGCAAAAGGTTCTGGCTATTATAACCACAGCGGCTTACATGAATAATTTTAGAACGATCGGATGGTGTACGTAGTATCAATTTGTGAAAATACTCGCAACGTGACAAAGTAACTTCTCAGGTCTGACTAATAGGCTTCCGGGTCGCGCATATCTCTCCAACACCTTAGTTCGTCCGTCAGTCCGCGCGAGAAATCACCATCGTTTTATAAAGCTTACGGAACCAAGTGGACGGCGGGCGAAAAATGGGTTTATTAGGGATCCACTCAATTACTGTCAAGTAAAAAGGAAATAAGCATTCAAATTATTCAGCGATGGAAATATATTGAGTGTAACTGCGCAATTTATATTCTTTAAAGTAATATAATTACCTTTTGTATTCCTTAGTAATATTTCCGTTAGATACCTTCAAGATTCACTTAGCAATATTTACCTGAAACAAAATAGAAATGTTAATTTTTTACTTAAAACAGGAAACAAATGAATGCAAATAATCGAGTTTCAACAAAATTACTCCACCGAGTTCGCAATCTATAAATAATTTCCCACTGAATTATGGAAATTTAATTTGAAGAGAACAAAGGCTTTATAATGTCGGTCCAACAACGTTCTGCACCAGTTAATTTATTATTATTTGGCTGAAACAGTAAATGTGTATTCTCTACGGATCATATTTGGTGAGTTGTTGCTTTGTCGACTTCTTTCCTGTCGTCCTTTTTTGTAGCAATATCCATTTCCGGAACACGTATAATAGATATTTTCGTGTATTATATGTTTACCTTTGTGTGTGTGTGCTTAATTGTTTGTTGACCAGTCGACTGAGCAAACAAAAATTAATGTGTTTATTATTTTCGGTCCAATCACAAAAACTTCTTGTTGGTAACGTTGAGTCCACCAATATATAAAAATATATTTCATAATTACTAGCTTTTGCCTCCGACTTCGTTTGCTTGTACTACACTATCCCACATGCCCCTATTATCGCGATATAAAGTATTCTATGTCCTAGTTCGGATCATGGAATTACTATTTATTTCTCATCACAAACTGTTACACATAATTATTATCTACTTAAACCTAATACAATTATTATAAATAAATCCTAGTCTGGACTGTCTATGTGTAACATAGTGTACAAATCCGTTCAGAACTTCTCAAGTTCTGCTTACCAACGAACGGTATTTAATTTTATTAGTATAAAATTATAGATACATAGTCTTGAGTTTCCCTGCGTAGAAAACTTAATAGTATAAGTAATCAAAAGGACGTGAAAGGTTTACTCGCAGTTTTATACAATACAACTAAGTACAGTCACTGTTTTTCTCATTTCACCGTATAATAAGACAAATAAACAAGAGATTGAGCCGTAAAACGCGATGAAGAACAGCCTTCGAGAAGCGTAGGTACAAAGTAAGCCTAGACAACGCCGACGGGTAACTGGAAAAGTTTACCGATTTTAATTTAAGGCAGGTAATGACCTAACACTTTGAGATGAAATTTTTAAAAAAGAAGCATTGTATCTGGAGTTAATTAAGGTTTTAAGTTATGTTCTGCCTTTAAACGCCTTTTTTCTAAGCGTGTAATTTTATTGCTGTAATAAAATTATGTTTGCTTGCCTTACTGACGTCAACGTATAAAATGTTAATATACATTGCTTTATGACAAGTGGATCAATAAATTTTCCTACGTGGTGTTGTCCACATGGTAGGCTTGTGCCCAGTAGTGGGCTATATACTGATGACGATGATAAATATAGAAACTTAAAACTATCTAGATGCTAACGGAAGTGAAGTTATCTGAAATGAAACTGTTGCAGCATCGCGGTGACCGCCGTCTTACGGCAGAATAGAGCTAGACGCCGCGAACCGCGAGATCCAGGCCATTCAGAGCATAGTCTCTGTCACCACACAATGCTTGCCGCATTTAATTCATGAGCTGAGATGGCACCAAAATCTAAAGCTTTAGAATACTAACATCTTTGGTAAGTTGAAACAAAACACTCCATAATTGATCGGGTCAGTTTAAAACTTCTTTTGGCGGATTTTTCAATTGTTATTGAAAACTAAATCTCACGTCGTATAAAAATAGAATATATTGATATGTCCTTCAAAAGGTAGGAACTTCATATTAAGTAGTAATATATATATATATATATATAGTGTTTAACATAGTGTTCACACATCAGTTACGCCTCCGCGGAGTATCAGCGCTTCAGTGCATCCAATCAAAATGATTGGTGATTAACGAGATGAAGGAAATAATTTAACTATGTACTAACTAAATGGTATTTTTTTTAACTACCTAAACATAAAATAATGCTGATTAACTTTACTGTACGGCATGTGCGAAAGAGTTTAAAACAAAATTAAGATTTCAAGCCAAATTAGAGCTCATGATAAAGTCTAAGCATGCAATGGGATCGAAATAATCGAAAACGATTAGAAGGGCATTATTATTAGCTGGTCAAGTTATGCAAGTCAGTTACCTATAACTACAACGGACTACAAAGGACATATTTACATAAAGCATCTTGGACTGCCTTCCAAATATTAGTACAGTGCTAATACGCGACGTCGGCGAGCTTAATTAAACAATTAGCAAGTTCTATGACAACTAAGCTGTTTGTGGCTGGGCTACTCGATTTTAGATACCGTATTATATTAAAAATAAATTTAAGCAAACATTCCCAACTTTCGTTTAAGAAAGTCGTTGTGTATGACGAGAAAGTACTGCATTTTCAATAATGTTTGTTACACTATAAAGTAACCTATACTACCTGTACTTAGATGAAACGCAATCGCACGTTAAACAATATATTTAACGTTTTTTCATATATTAACATATCATTTACAACTTTTTCTGTGCTTATTAACGCATGTACTCCTCTTTAACATGATACTAATCATCCTTACCTAAGTAAGTTAAGTAAGATAAGTCCTTCAATAGTAAACAGACAGAGATATATCGATCAAGCAAAATGTTGTGATTGTTTGCTGAAAATGCCGGGTGGCTGGTGACAGGTTAAAGGTTGCTGACACGCAAGCGGATCCCTGTAATTTACTAGAAGTCTCTGAGGTATACTGGGAGCGGATAACTAAAGGTCGTAAAGACCGTGTCGTAGGAATCATCTGCATTCAAACAGCTAACGAGTGGAATTCCCTTCCTGCGGATCTGTTTCCTGACACGTACAACCTGGACATTTTCAAGGCAAAGGTGAACAGGCATTATCTAGATAAGTATGCTACATACTAGGTCGCATCGTCACTTACCATCAGGTTAGATCGCGGTCAAATACTTGCCTATAAAGACTGGGCCGATTTAAAAAATTCTTTCAGTGTTAGATAGCCCATTTATCGAGGAATGTTTTAAGCTATAATTTGTTTAGGTACGGGTACGGGTATGGGTAGTAACCCGTGCGAAGCCGGGGTGGGTCGCTAGTCAGCTATATAACCTGGACAATCACTCACTTCTCATTCATACCATCGCTTACACAATCCATCCATTATCTCTCTCCATTCATCAAGACTTAAATTCGTAGTGACTTTTAGTTACATGCGTTTTATCCCTTCTCATCACATCACATCTCACTGGCGCCATTTATTAATATTATGTAACGGAGATTCCAATTTCGTGGGATTCAGCTGGAAGCGAATTGAGAACCGATTTCTGCATTCAAAGCTTGGGATAAGCGTCGCGTGGTAATCGAAGCGCGCTGCAAGAGATTAAAGCTCGCCTCGGACCGACCGACGAAAGCGCTCGTGTCGACAAATGTTTTCAGAAAACCCTGGTTGACATCATAATTTATCACGATAAATTTTTATAAGCTGTGGTTTTCTACTCTCAACTAGAATTCCTTCTTAGTAAGCAATTTAAATATGGATATGCAGTTCTTGAGACAATTGTGTTGTAAGTTCGGCTTGAGGCGCAAGCTTCCAGATTATCGCGATCGCCTTCAGCAGTTTAAATTTAAAAGTTTAGAGAATAGACGCAAAATCCGGGATCTCTGCTTATTATATAAAATTGCAAATGGTACTTTGAGTGATGATTTGCTCCAGTATTTGAAGCACCCCTATAAACGTATGTTTCGCAACCCTCGTTTGTTCAGCGTTCCACTATCCAACAATAATATATCTCAAAACAACCCACTTTATCGTATGTGTGAAGCTTATAACAGTGTGTGCGATGAGCTCGATATTTTTCATCAGAGTGCTAATTGCTGTAGGAATAATTTGTTCAAAATTACTTTTAACTAAAACTCTGAATCTGATGTTGCATTTTAATTTTCTGTTAATGCTGTGTACAATATTTAGGTTAACTAAATTAAATGTTACAGTTTGTTATCTGCTTTTGTACCTATCAAATAATTATATAAATAAATACGCCAACACCGCACAAGAAACGAAACAAACGAATTCTACGTCTACTTGTCTCCTTGTACGCGTGAAATTGTATCACGACGTTTCCAACGCGTTACAAGATCCGTGGTCATAGAAAGACAGAGATATTGGTCGTTCTTACAAAATAGTAAGAAAAGGTACATTTTATATTTTCTGCCCGGAGATTGGCTTGTTGCTTTGCCGATCTGGTGAACGCAGTTCCATACGAATCAATACAAATCAATCGGTAAGCTCCGTACGCTCCGATTAGGCCATTCAGCCTAGTCTTTCAGTTAAGTTTTCTTTAGTGTATGGTAATACATGATGGCCGATATCTATGTCCGATGTTTATTTATAAACTATCTACTATCTCAGTTCATAATAAGATCAACCAAATTTTTTTATATGTTTCTGTGTCGCGTAGGGGTGAAAGAATACTACCACTCCCTCTCTTCCCTTGAGTTTTGTAAAAGGCGACTAACGGACTAAATACTGCACATACATCTAACACCATAGAGCGGCGATGGGCTCAGCACCTGTCACGCTGAGCACAGGTGCAGTCGCTATTTGGTGAAAAGTGGACTTTGGCAGAGGACTAATTCTGCGGTCTCCGTTGCCTAGTGTCTGACTTATCTTTGGGGATAATAGTCATGATCGAGTGTATACATACATACATATAATCACGACTATTATCCCCTAAGGGTTAGTCAGAAACTAGGCAATGGTCTTCTGCCATAGTCCACTTTTCACCAAATAGCGACTGCACATGTGCTCAGCGTGACAGGTGGTGAGCCCATCGCCGCTCTACGCTGTTGGATGTATGTGCAGTCTTCACTCCGTTAGTCGCCTTTTAAGACACCCAATGGAAGAGATGGGTCGGTAGTCTTCTTTTAAGGCGCCGCCACCCCACCGTTTTAAATACACTGAATGTAAAAGCAATCAAGACGTTTCTTCTCTTGAATACCGTATACTAAATCGCCTTGCAAACGCCTATGTTCATTACACAATGTCATATCACAAAAAGTAGCGTTTAGTGCTCGCTCGGCTCAGACGGTTTGCGCAAAGCCTTCGCTGCCAGATTTAGCACAATTTATCACAAGCTGCGTGTTCTTTGCGAGGATAATGTAAAACGGGCATGAAATTTTTTATCATTCCTGACAAGAGTTGTGTTACATTACAACTAGTATTATCCTTTGTTTAGTGTTATTTATAGGGTAGATAAGTGGTTTCTTTCAGGAAAGTGCAACTGCAACACCAAGTGGTACCTACGAGAGGCGTTCAAAATATTCTCGGTATTGATACGTTACAACCTCTTTTATATACGAGTATATATTTGTTACTGGCCGCTAAGATTCATCCATTGACATTAAAAAAAAGTAAAATTGGAACCGAGATGTTCTTTTGTTTTTCTGCAATTGCCGAACAAACATGAACACCATGAGCGAATTAACAATTTTAACGAAATTAGAGCACCGATCCGTCATAAAATTCTTGACAAAACAGGGTAAAAATCAAAAAACCATAAAAGAGGAAATGGATTGTGTTTACCGTGAGTCTGCTCCTTCTTTATCTACTATTCAAAAATGGTCAAGCGAATTTAAGCGTGGAAGGGAGAGTATTGAAGATGACCCTAGACCTGGCCGGCCTGTAGTGGCTACCTCACAAGAAAATATTGATAAAGTGGAAAAACTTATATTGGAAGACGGCCGAGTGAAGGTAAAATCTATAGCTCAAGTAACCAATCTCTCTATTGGTACCGTACATGACATTATACATGACCATCTTAATATGTCAAAAGTAAGTGCAAGATGGGTTCCGCGAATGCTGACGCTTCTTCAAAAGGATATGCGTGTGGCTTGCTGTTCAGATTTTATCGACCTGTGTGGTGAAAATCCCGATGAGGTGCTGCAAAAAATAGTTACTGGAGATGAAACCTGGGTTCATCATTATGACCCAGAGAGCAAACAGGAGTCCATGCAGTGGCACATTAAGGGTTCAGCTCATCCCAAGAAGTTCAAGGTAATCCCGTCAGCTGGCAAGGTCATGGCCACAATATTTTGGGATTGTGAAGGAGTTTTGCTTATCGATTATAAAGAAAAAGGTGTAAATATCACAGGGCAGTACTACGCTAACGTTATACGTCAATTAAGAGATGCGATCAAAGAAAAGAGGCGAGGAAAGTTAACCAAAGGTGTTCTGCTTCTGCATGACAACGCCCCTGTCCATACTGCTCATATTGCCAAGGCAGCTATTGTTGAATGTGGGTTTGAAACTGTTACTCATCCACCCTATAGTCCGGACTTAGCCCCAAGCGACTTCTTTTTGTTCCCCAATCTTAAAAAGGATCTGCGTGGAAATAAATTTTCTGACGATGAAGCGTTGAAGACGGCCGTGGAGGAGCATTTTTACACCAAAGATAAAAAATATTTTTATGAGGGATTAAAAAAAATAATTGATCGATCTTATAAGTGTATGAACATAGGGGGGGAGTATATTGAAAAATAAAAATATCAAACTTTTCGTACTTGTTTGTTTTTATCCACATACCGAGAATATTTTGAACGCCCCTCGTACGTACCTATCGTTATAAAATGGGGCGAATTTTGCACACGGTGGGAATAAAATGAATAATACAAACGAAGTGAACTGAACTTCAGTATGAAGTGTCCAGCAGTGGAATGTCGGTCGAATTTATGAAGGTCCATGTGATATTGAATCATTTATTGTAAAAGAGCCACAGCTCCGCATTTCTCAGAAAGATCAATTTATTATTAGAAATTATTGACCTATCCATAGTTAATTCATCCTATCCATACCGTGTCGCGTAGCGGTGAAACAATTCTGCCACCCCTTCTCTTCCCTTGGGTGTCGTAAAAGGCGACTAACATACTAAGGACTGCACATATTTCCAACAGCATAGAGCGGCGATGGGCTCACCACCTGTCACGCAGAGCACATGTGGAGTCGCTATTCCCTTCGGAAACGATTGTCGTGATTCTATGTATGTATCTACAGTTAATGTATTCGGTTTCGTTGGTGGTAAGCCATGTTTTAATTCCACCTGGCTAGCTACCACCATATTATCTAAGTGTGTCGCCATAACAGCAAAATTAGTAGGGTTTTTTCGACTATACGAGCTGATAAAATATAGTTCCGGTTGAAAATTCCAGGTAACGTGCGCTTCCAACTTTGGCATTATCGTCACCTCTTTCTCACAATATTATTTAAGTGTGTCGCCATAACAGCAATATTAGTAGGGTTGTTGTATTTTGACTATACGAGCTGATAAAATAGCCAGTTCCGGTTGAAAATTCCGTGTGACGTGCGTTCCAACTTCGGCCTTATCGTCACCTCTTACCCGTTGTGGAATTCTAATATTATTAAGTACTATTACATAATAAAAAAGTAAAATACACACGAAGTTCATAAGTATAACTATGCATTAAGTGTGGCAGGAATGTAACCGGAATAGAAATAAAATAAGCAATTAATAGTAATAAGCAAAATAGGTACCTAATACAGAAATAATAAATAAATACATGTATTAATAGAAGGAAAGAAATAAATAAGCAAACTAATTAAAAATGTAATAATATAAATATAATTAAGAAATGTACTTTAGAAACGTAAGATAAAAAGAGAAGAAATGTATTAGTGTGTAAGAAGAAACTGTAATATATAAGAAAAGGAAATGTACTAGAAATAAAAACTGCATGTATGCATGTATGTTAAAAAGTAAAAGTTTAAAAAAGAGGAAAAGATACAGTATAAGAAAAAAAAACAGAAATGTAGAGCTCTTAAAGCTCAAGCTTATATAATCTCTAAATATGAAAGAAAGAAAATAGAAAATATGTTGGAGAAATAAAAACCTGCCAAAAAGCGGGAGCAGCCAGCTTTAATTTAAAAAAAAAAAAAATTATGCCTTAAGAAACTTTGCATTTTGTTTCGATTATGCACTTTGTGTTAGATTATGCACTGTGAAAGAAATGAGACGCATCTTGCTTGAGTGCTGCAGTCCGCATTTGCATTTATCTTACGAAGAGCAGTTAATGGAAAAGTTTACTGTAGTTTCTTGGTGCTAAATCTAGATCGTATACAGTTAAATAATCTAGCTCAAAGTTATAAAGTTAAGAAAACTAAAAGAAACTTTGTTTTTTTAGAGGTATGTGACATGACCCGCAACCTGTTTTTTTAACGTTTCATTATTCCACAAAGGTTTTAAC
Organism: Scoparia ambigualis; assembly: GCA_963921215.1. Lineage (NCBI taxonomy): Eukaryota > Metazoa > Arthropoda > Insecta > Lepidoptera > Crambidae > Scoparia > Scoparia ambigualis. The sequence goes on from OY992504.1 coordinate 32,457,224, forward strand.
ATAGATTTTTATTTTGGACACTTTGACTAAATACATGAATTGATTATTCCCAAAGAGGTTATACAATCATGTTGCGAGGAAGCTTCAAAGTCACATTTGGTTAGTCTTCAAATGTACGGCAGGAAATTTACCTCAGTGAGGGGTATGCTTGCTTGAATCATTAATGCTTCATTTCCTAGTCAGTATACACAAAATACGTACAGAAAGCCAGCTTAATATTGACGACTCCGTGGTCGAGTGTTAGCACGTCGGGTCTGGCGTCGCGCCATCTCTGAGGTCCCATTCCCGTTCCATTTTCCATTCCCGGTCGGAGAAAAACTGTTTTTCTTAATTGATTTCGAGTCAGGGTATTTTTTCAATGTTTATGTATATTTAATTATCCGTTATCTTACCATATTTACGAGTTTCAAAAGAATACTCAGCGTCAACAAATTTAATTTAATTTAATTTAATTCATACATAGAAATCGTCAGGCTCACTTACAAAAAGTCGCATGCTCAATTCGTTCGAATGCCTGCTGTTTGGGCGTTATTAAATCGTAAAAAAGGCCTAGCCTGGGCAAAGCCCTCCATCATTGAAATCAAGTCATCGGCACAAATGATGGGTATTGGCTTAATCATCACGCTTTCCAAATGCAGGTCGGTGAACACAAACCCGGGCTTTAATATAACACACTTTGCCTCATGTGTAATTTTTTTTTTTAAATTTGACTCGTCATAGTGACTGCATCCAGCCTGATGGTAAGCAGCCGATGCAGTCCAAAATAATGAGAGCGCTCCCCATCGTGGAATAAGCACGGTAACGAGCGGACCCATTCATGACGGCCTGCATAAATGCCGTTTCACGCACGCCCCGCTTAAAAGACCCGGGACTGTAGGAGCTGAGAAACACATGCACCGGTAAAGAATTGTGTCTTGGACCTCCGAATACTAAGGGTTAATTTTGGACCCCCGCCAAAATCTTTTCACGTAATCCAATAGGAGCAGTACAACCAAATAATAAAATTAAAAAAACTTTTTTTTTATATTTTTGTCTCCACTCTTCCTTAAAAAATAAAATTATTGTCACCTAGCGCGCGGTCGCCTCGTTATCAAAGCGCGTGCGCGTGACCGCTATTATTCACCCCTTGCACCAATGACAGCGCGCCATCGCTATGACCGCGAGGGTGAGCGCATGCACCTACAAATATAGGATTTAAAAAGCAGTGTATTTAAAGAAAGAAAACATTCATTATTTTTACGTCAAATATTTTATTACCCCATATTTACTTTTGACGGGGGGCCCAAAGTAATCCTGTATAGGGCCATGCGCACTGTCACTCGGGCACTGAGGCCTTTTTTCTGTAACACTCGATTCTGATGCTCTTACTGGTAATGTCACAAGTTGTTAAAAATTGTATACTAAAAAGGCTAAGTATACAGTATACCTATTTTACTTTAAAATACAATAATCTTGCTTTTGATACTTTGTCTAATAACGACAGTATACGAGTATAATTTCAGTTTTTAAACAGAATTAACATAAACCAGTTATTTATAAAAACTTCTTACGTCATATTAAGTCAAATGTTTCTTCATCACAAAATCTAATTGGACAATACTATATTACAGGTGAGAGCTCGCTATGGTCGTAATAGTGGTTATAATAAGACATGGCCGGTTAGCTTCAAGCATTCATTCTGCACGTACCTATTACTTGCTGCATAGCAGCAAGCAGAGAGCTTGTGCTGCTCTGCATGCACGTGGCATTATGCAGATTAACGGACCGTCCGTCGTCTCTGAAACCGCACTGAAGCTGCCACGTCTCACCTCGCCCTGACGTAGCCTAATAACTTGCTCAAAGGATTAAATTGCCTTGAATATCTTGTACTGCAAGACGTTTGTGTTTCCAGGGTACCTAATCCTTCCTTTTACTGTGGTATAGCTGTCTAGAGAAGGAGTGTGTGCTTTATTACATATTATACTACGTAGGTACTACAAGTACTACGAAGTTCAGAGCCATAATTAATATTTACAAAAATGCAGAGGGGATCATTGGCGGGTTCAAAAAAAGCTAAACAAAAGAGATCATGATCAAAGATTGTTTGATTTTAATTAGTAGGAATACATTATTTTACGTACTAAAATGTCTTTGTCAAGTAGACATGTTTTAACATATTTGGGTACAGAAAATATTTTAAAGCTTTTATATTATCTTAATAATATGAAGTACCGATGTCCTTTCTTATCTTTTAAGACCAGCGCCATGTCTAATCTTGACGCAAATCAGGCATACAAACTACAGGCATATACAGACAATATCGTCTTGATCGATTTAATAACATAATTTAATTTATTGCAATCTAATTTAACTTTACGAGTGTATCTACTTTTTTTTGATTATGCATATAGGTGTACACTTTTTTTTAGAGCTGCAACTTATCCTCTGTGCTTTTTCGGTTTTTGCTGTATGTTGTTCTTTGTTGTAATTCTGTTTGTGTACTAATAAATAAAATAAAACAAATAAATACTACACTTGTTATGTACGGCTTACAGAGACACTGTGTGATAGGTAAGAATATCATAATAAAAGCCAAGTTGATACTTGGCTTATTTACACTTTATAGTCAAAGAGATAATACAGATCCACATTTAGAATATGAGCTCCTATTTATAGCTGACTAATTAATCGATCAACGTAGATGCTACACCGCTGGCTTTAGAATTATGAACTTATAAATTTATTTCAATAAGTACAAGAAGTGGAACCACTTAGCCTTCTTCTTAGCTGATGATAGGTGACGGTAAGGCTTATAGTGGAAGCGCACTTCACTCGGAATCCTCATAATACTCGTAATATATTATGTACTACTAAACATAATTGTATTTTAAAGATACAATCTTTTGGGTGACCTTACATATACCTCATCATCATCAGCTTAACAGTATCGCGTAGCGGTGAAAGAATACTACCACCCTCTCTCTTCCCTTGGGTGTCGTAAAAGGCGACTAACGGACTAAAGACTACACGTACATCCAAACAGCATAGAGCGCCGATGGGCGCACCACCTGTCACGCCGAGCACATGTTTTGTAATAACAAAATATAGGTAAATAATATATAGAATATTATTAGTAGATTAAATATTGTAAGTTTAGATATATAGCTACAATATCTGTTTTAATCCATGTATACATTTATGGCTGTGGCAGAATAACAGGGTTTGTGGGTCTCCTACAAACACTGAGCCACAGACCTTTATGTCTATGTTTTTTTGGCAAATAAATATACTTATTATTATTATATTATTAATAGTAACTATATAAAGAGAATACATTTAGAAAGAGCGGAAGATTTGTAATATTTTCCAGATGACTTGTAAAAGAAGTTATTACAAATAACTGTAGTATAATATCTATGATAAATCAAATAATTACCATCTAGATACTAATTGAAATGAATTTACATAAATGTTTGAATACATACATACTAATAACTTAACATAAATACCTACTTACTCGTGTAAAAAAATCGCTAAATACCATAGACCATGCTGGTATAAATTATTTTTTTCCGAAAAACAACTTGTTAGAAATGTTAGAAGAAGCGTCTTAATAGCGCATAGTCATAAAAAGTCATAAAATATATTATTGCCTAATTAAAAATGCTAAACTTTCGACTAATGATTAATTTATGTTGAAAATTATATCCGCACGTTTGATATAATTAGCACCTTCATAAAAATATATAAAATAGAGATACTATAACGGGTTTGCTGCTACTCCTTAAATAAATCACTATGTGGTAATAAGGAACTCGATGGCGCAGCGGGTAGCGCGTTCGGCTCGCGATCTTGTCCGCTAAGCAACTTTCGCAATGCGGGGTAAATAATAAAATAATAATCGGTCCCTAGTCCCTATTTGGTGAAAAGTGTTACTATGGCAGAGGACTGCTTTTGCGGTCCTCTTTACCTAGTCTCTGACTAACCCTTCGGGGATAATAGTCGTGTTTATGTATCATCAGCCTATAAACGTTCCTCTGCTGGTCATACCCCTTCCCACTTAGGCTGGATTCTACCAAACGGGAATAAGGTCTTATACCTAGATTAAACGCCGAATTTGTATAGACTAATCTCGGAGTAAGTCTTATTCCAGTTTGGTAGAATCCACCTTTAGACAGACAACAAAATATGGGGAGATTGGGCTCTAAACCCACTACGCTGGGATTGCTGGCATTACCAACACGGGTAGATTACATTAACTCAGAAAAAAAATCATATTAGCTATATCGCAGAAATAATATATGAACTGGATATCTGTTATAAAACTTAATACTGTGTAAGTTGTTTTATTTTTATTTATTGTTATTCTCTTTATTCAATATAGGTTACTCTCCCCTACAATCTTAGGATAGGACAATATTGTTTGTAAAAAAAACATATTTACAGTATAAAAATTATAAAACACTTAACCTAGTCTGCCACTGGCAGCGGGGATAGACCCAAGCTATCGGTGGTTATGCCGGTTTCACACGAGGGCAGAACAGTGAGGCAGAACAGTGGGCAGCTTCTGCATTGGTTACGGTCAAGACAGTACTGTTCTGTGCGTTCAAACGTAGCAGTACTGTGCTGCCCACTGTTCTGCCTCACTGTTCTGCCCTTGTGTGAAACCGGCATTAGGGCTATTATCTTTATTAATGGCAATTAATGAAACGTCAGACAAACGAAAACATAATTTCATATTATGTATAAGTATGTTTATCCGTTATTTAACCAAAATCAAGTTTCAAAAGAAGCTAAACTTGAGCTAGATAATTGGCGTGAGAGTGAAAAATAGTTATAAAAGTTACGTTGGTAGTACAGTTCAATAATAATACAGAAACTATATTATTAAATGAAACCGTAAAATAATTTCAGCACACCAACTTTCCCAGCGAACCGAAAGAAATAAACGAAAGTAGCCGCTTCTTCGTATTGCGAAACTTCTGCGTTCCGTTCGGCCTACTTACGGAACTACACATGGGAGCGAGCAGTCTACTTGTACAAGTTGTCTCTTAAGTTTTCCGCTTCCAAGCCACTTTGCGATGCAGGCCGCACGCGTCATTTTAAAGCACTTTTAAGTATCCAACGGACTGATATATCTATATAATATTATCTTAAAACTATGTTTTAACGGGACCTAACATGATTAATTTTGTAAGTAAGTACATATCTACTTTCTGCTTGACGTTTCGGTTTGTCGGTGTGTCGGCTCGGGCGGGTATTTGTTTCTTCATCCACCCTCACACGTTCATTTAAATTGTCACAGTGCAATGAATCATCACAACACAACTCCGTTAAACCCGTCCTCCTAAATTATCATCAGCATGGAATCCAGTGATTGGCAAATGCAAACCACAACGTCTGTCTATAAAAAGAAACTCCGATACTGTTAGTGTAGTGTGCCGGAGTTGTGTTACTGACGATTCATTGCACTGTGACAATCTAAGTGAACGTGTGAGGGTGGATGAAGAAACAAATACCCGGTGACCTCGGCCGACAATGTGGTCTGTGCCACGGCCGCAGAACCGTCAAGCACTAAGTAGATATGTATTTACTTACAAAATTAATCGTGTTAGGTCCAGTTAAAACAGTTTTAATGCAACGCAACGCGATAGTTTAAAGTCTTATAATATTATCTCATCCAAATTTTAAAAAAAGGAAAGTTAGTATGAAACCAAATACTGCCGACAACTTGGAAGCTAAATCGATCCTACTAATATTATAAAAGCGAAAGCTTGTAAGTATGGATGGATGTTTGTTACTCTTTCACGTAAAAACTACTGAATGGATTTGGATGAAATTCGGCATACAGATAGTTTATAACCTGGATTAACACATAGGATACTTTTTACCCAGATATTACCACGGGAACCGGAACCACGCGGGCGAAACCGCGAGCGGCCGCTAGTAATAAATATATATCTAGCTGAAACTTAAGAACGACGTATTTCAGGATTTTTAAAACTTCAACCTCGTATTTGATTCGGGTCGACCGATTTGACAACGCATTGTCACGGCACTGGTATTCTGCAGATACCTTTGCAAAAAAAATTTTAAAGAATTTGTTTCAAATTTCGAAAAGGGAATGACCTTGTGCAATGATCAGTCTAACTTACATAATTGAGTTCTTTCAATGTATTTAACTGATACAGCGCATAGTACAAGTGACTTAAAAATACGTAAATTTTCACAATTTCGTGCAGGACCCCCTGTAAAGATTACCTACAAGATATTCCATATGAACCATAAATTGTACATGGGGAGAGTGGGCCACAACCCACCACTCGGGCCCAGTGCGGGTTGGTGGGCTATTTTTTAACCCTATTCCTCGTTTTACTTACCGAATCATATACTTACTCATAATATTTTTACATTACGCTGACACAATAGTTTAATGCTATTACACTTTAATAATGCATGTTTTTTGACAGCATTTCGTTATTTCGTTCCTACAAACTAATTTTGTCTCCCTTCAAAATCTCGTTTCATATAAGACTTCCAACAAGCGAAATATTTGATGACAACAAGTCTCGTGAACGTGAATCGCTTTTATCTTTCCAAATTTCTGATGGGCAAAGGCCGAGCTATTCATTATGTATGCTCCCAAGTTGGGCCTGTCAACTTCAAGGGACTCAGAGTCAATTTAAAATGTTCGGAGCGTTCCACTTTCAGTTTCGTGTTCCTAAATATATGAAGATATGAGTACGAAAATTGATTTTTGAAATCGAAAAGTGATTTATGTAACACGTCATATATGCGACTAGCTTTTGTTTGCCCTCATTACTTTTTCACTAAAAAAAAACATACATCCGAATTGAGAACCTCCTCCTTTTTTAAAGTCGGTTAAAAAGTAGCCTGTAATCTTCTTTAGGGCCCCATCTATCTACTTTCGCATTAAATTTTTAGTTAGGATAACAGGAACGTGTTGACAAGAAACACAAACACGTAAGAAACATGCTTACGTCAGATAAAGGCGCAAAAATAAGTCTGCAGGGAGTTTCTCCCGTGTTCTTTTAGCAACAACACATGTTGTGAGACTCTATTTTATTTCTATCTACCGTACAATAATAAATATACTTTAAAAATTAAACTACTTGAAATTGACTTAATGCTACACGCGATGGCCATTAATTAAGATTAATAATAATAATTGAATCAGAGGTGCCGTACTATAAGTACGCACCTGCGCCAGTTCTCGAAAATGGTCATGCAACGCTCTACTGGGATCGCTCTATCATCACGGACAGGAATATTGTCGCTAATAAGCCTGATATCGTGGTGATCGACCGATCTCAGCGCCAAGCAATATTGGTTGATATCACCATACCTCATGACGAGAACCTCGTGAAAGCCGAGAAGGACAAGCTCAGTAAGTACCTTGACTTGGCTCACGAGGTTACCGCCATGTGGGATGTGGATTCAACCATTATTGTCCCGATAGTCGTTTCGGCACACGGCCTTATAGCGAAGAGCCTCGATCAACACCTAGAGAGGCTCTCGCTTGGGTCAAGGGTCAGATGCAAAAGGCAGTACTCCTTGACACGGCACGTATTGTCAGGAGGTTCCTCACTCTGCAGCCCTAACCACCGATAGCTTGGGTCTATCCTCGCTGCCGGTGGCAACCTAGGTTAAGTTTTTTATAATATTTTATATTGTAAATAGGTTTTTATATAAAATATTGTAAAAAATTAAACTTAAGAATTATGTTAAATAAAGAGGATAATAATAATAAGTCTGCAGTGAACGACCATTCCCAGGAATGGTTGGGCTATTACATAAGATTTGACAAACTCCATAATAACCTTCAATATTCTCACTCTACGTTTTGATTCTTCGGTTGTTGTCGTAAGATCGCAGTCGTTAAAACCCACCCACCTGCATTGTGCCAGCGTGGTGCGTTATGGACCAATTTCCCCACGTGCTGTGGTTCATGTGCTCAGCAGTGGGACGTTTATAGGCTGATGATGAATTCTCACTTTTCACCTAAGGTTGCATGGAAGAGATTGCTATTAAGCAATGAGGCCGCCTATTTGAATTCTACTCGCCGTGATTTGTCCTGTTTTTGAATTTTTTCTCTTCCTTGTGTACAATAAAGTGTTATTCTTAACCACTTATTAAAATTATATAACATAAATGTTGTTTTTACAGGATTGGTAACGCGTGAGTGATATCCCTGGCGTAGCAAACGTTCATATAGGCGTAATGAAAAAGTCACAAACTTGAAAGGAGATCATTCAGGCTTCATACATTTTTGGGCCTTTTCTGAAAGTGCCGTCCAACAAAAAAAAAAGTACGTATTGTTAGAACTACCCATTTGGAGTAATAGTTAATATGTCACAAACGTTGTAGGATTGCTCTGAGCCAAGTTATACAAGTTTGATGATTCATCATTTTCATACATTTATTGATTTCCGAAAGTGCTGGAACTGGGAAACATAAAATAATGATAGATATTGCTAGAACTAATGATCTGAAGCAATTGTCATTGCAGCGCAAAAGCTGTGGGGTCATCAGCTGTTCCGTTCATACAAAAAAAATATTAGGAATCAATAAATGTATGAAAATGATGAATCTTCGAACTTGAATAACTTGGCTCGGAGCAATTCTACAACTTTGGTGCCATATTAACTATTTCTCCAAATGGCTAGTTCTAACAATACGTACCATTTTTTTTAGCCGGCACTTTCAGAAACAGCCCATAGAAAATGGATGTCCTTTATCAGGTTGTTTGCAACTATACTCGTATAATCCTCTTAAAAATGTCAGATGACTTTTTTTATATATTGACTCGTCATAGTGACCGCATCCTGCCTGATGGTAAGCAGCCGATGCAGTCCAAAATAATGAGAGCGCTCCTCATCGTGGAATAAGCACGGCAACAAGCGCACCAATTCATGACGGCCTGCATAAATGCCGTTCCACGCCCCGCTTAAAAGACCCGGGACTATAGGAGCTGGGAAACACATCCTCCGGCAAAGAATTCCAAAGCCGAATGGTCTTACAGAGAAACGACTAATCAAATTTTTTGGTACGAGTACTGATTGTCTGTACAGTATGATGGTGGTTCCTAAGACCAGCACGTGTAGTCCGGGAGAGGAAAGGAGAGGGCAGGATTAGACCAAAAAGTTCTTCAGAACACTCTCCGTTGTAATTCCGGTAGAAGACACTGACTGCCTCGCAGACCGTAAGTGGCGCGCAGACCGTTAGTTTATAAAAATATTGAAGCTTATAAGGTTATGCAGCTAAATTAAAGCTCCCGACAAATTGAAAACCTCCTTTTTTTAAGTCGGTTAAAAAGTAGGGTCTCCTTTTTTAACGAACTAAACATTTTCCCAGTGGGCTATATAGCGAAAAGTCGAAACCCATTACGTGTAGCGCCGCTGCGCGCGTTCCGAACCATTGTGCGGGCACAAAGAGGCTCATTGTTATCCCGGCCGGCGTGCCTGCCCGCTGAATTTATTTAACCGTATAACCTAAATATTAGCGCAGGTATAGCCTCCAGGAATACCTGTTATTTTTATTTTTTATAAGTTAGTCAGCCGACAAATGAGTACACGGTCTCACGTCTGAAGGACGGCTGCCATTATCCAACATACCTATGGACGTACATACATACATACATACACTTACGAATATAATTAACAAAGTGTTAGTCAGTTAGTTATTTATTTATTTATTATTAGGAACAACAAACAGTTACACATTACATAGTAGAGCGGCGAAATAGCAATGATTCGTATAAATGTGTAACCAACCACGTTATTCGCGGAGTAACAAGATACAATTTGTCTATCAGCTGAATCTGCCGAGTTGAAGGAAAAAATATATAAATTAATTTACAAAAAAACGAGCAAAAAATACCCATTAGGTGTTATTAAACATTTCAATGATGTGCTTCTTAAATCTAGTTGCAGACAAGTGAAATATGTCTAGGCCAACAAAGACTTTATTATAATTTTTAACCAGCCGATGCATCGGAGATCGCTTACCCGCATTTGTTCTGCATCTAGCCGTAGCAAAGACATGTCGGGTTCTGTTAACACGTATGTAAGTTGATCGTGGGACATTTTACTTAAGTCTGTCATTTAGCTCTATACAGTTGAAAGCGTTGTTTACCAAACCGTGAAGAAAATGTGCTTGAAGTAAAAGCCTTCTTGATTCGAGGGTGGCCATGTTGTAAATTTTAAGAAGTTCAGAGTATGTAATTTTTTTACGGTGGCATTTAAAATGAACAGCACGCAAAAATTTACGTTGGACTTTTTCTATTTGTTGTTTATATTTAGTTAGTTAGTGACTAGGCCATGGAGGCCTAAACAGTGCACTGTCACGGTTCACGTTGCGTGTATCCAGCTTGATATGTGGTAAGCCCATCAACATTTTATGCTGTTGGACGTATGAGCAGTATTCAGTACGACACCCAGGAGAAGACATCCCTTGGAGTTACCTATTTTATTACTGAGCCACACAACTCACACTTAGCGACATAGTCCAAAAATAAAGGGATAATGCTATAGTTCTCATGCCTCTATGTTGGTCTCCATCTTGTCAAATTCTAGATAGTTTAACATTTCTTCGTACGAAATTTTGTATGTACTTAACCTGCAATAATTATCATAATGCAACAGGCTTGCTTCCTTTTACTGGTTATAAAACCACAGTATAAAACGAAAAGAAGTGATGGAGAAATAAGAATGGACTTTCATATTAAATAAATAATATTCAAGTAAGGCACATATAAAAACTAATTTGTTTTTAATTTTTAATACACTGACATACTAGGACGAACTACAAGAACTTGAACATCAATAATGATTACTAATTTTGTGTTAACACATTAGATAACACAACAGTATTATGAAATAATGAAAATCCCTTAAACCCCACAGAAAGATAATAATATGCTTTCGTTTAACTGTTACGGAGTAAAAAACGCAGTCCCAAATTCATCCTATGAAAATAGGGAGGTTCAATGAACGTACAAATATTAAAACATACAAAAATGTACTCTCAAGTAGATGTGCTTGATATATTTTAATTTAGACAACCTCCGATGCTACTAACATTGCTATTATGGCGACAAGTTTAGATAAAATGGTAGTAGCTAGCGAGGCGGACTTAAAACAGGCCCCGCCACGAATGAAAACAAGTACAAACATGTACCTTTATATTATGTACTTGCTATGCCCTGGCAGGGTCATAGTAGTTTCTTTTTTAACATCCTGTATATTATTATGTACGACATGAATGCAGTAAAGAACTTTGACAGGCAATCGAACCCGGAACCTCCGCGTCCTAGACCGGCAGTCTAACCACATGACCACAGACGCAGTGAAAATTGTAATCGCAATCGTTAACGAAATGGCGAATAAAAGTCTCACTCAACACTCCGAGTTGTCGAATTGGCTAGATCGATTCGGGTAGACGGTCTCTAGCCGCTGGCTGCAATCACGTTGAGCACTAAGCCGATCATGGCTTCCCGACAAGGCGTGAAGCCTTACGATGCCAACTTAACGGTTATTTCCGTGTTCCCATTCCTTCACCTTGCGAGGGTTAAGGTTGGGATATTGATTCTGACAACTGTACGTAATGTTATAATTGAATACGCAACCGACCGATTGTGCTGTGAACGCTTGCCTGCATGCAGGGGTCACCGAATAGGCAAAGGGATTTTAATGTCATCGTCAGCTTACAAACTTCTCACTGCTGGGTGGTATTTCCACATGGCCAGTAACAGTGACGAGCCCTCAAACTACACACTATGCAGTCAGTTAAAATGTATATAATGAATGTCAAACTTTACAACTTAAAGGCAGGTTTACGATTTTATCATTTTGGTTTTTCTATAAGAAAAAAATAAGTATTAGACTCTATGAACAGTGTCCTGCAATGCAGAACACAGCAATGTTCTGGTTTGAAGGGCATAAGATACAGAAAAGAAACTGTATAGTTATACATTAACTTTGTCTTCACTGTTGCCAATGCGCGGGGTATTCTCAAACGTAAGTGAAAGTTAAACTTTTTTAATTAAATAACTTTTTTTCCAGGGTTTTTGAATCTTTAAACTTTATTTGCCTGCTACCCACCCAGAACGTCTTTAACGCGCATGAAACCTCACGGTTTTATACTCCAGAAGTAAAGAAATTTATAGATTTATTTATAATTTATCAGGATATGTGACAATTTGACATCAGGCGAAACGTATATTTGATAAAAAAACATGACTGTTATAGTTTTTACAATTAGGACGGTCGTATATAACAAACCTTTGTATATTTTATAGATACGAATATTTATTTAAAGGTGATAAGAATCATAGGTTTGGCTGATTTTGGGGCGTGCTCCTGATGTAAAATATTGACCATCTAAAGTAGTAAGTATATTAACTTATCTTGCAAAGCTCTTATTGACAATCAATATCTTTTGTGTTCTAATATTTATATTAATAGGTATAGGGCGAACCTATATTACTTATTTACATATGATAATTTACAAGGAAATTATAATTGATATTCGATTTTAGAATGATTAGAAGAATTTCGATTGATTCGATTAAAAGAACGATTCGATTTTCGAAAATAACAATTTATAAAAAAATGTTGAACGGGAATTTCAACGAAGATATCAGTTTGTTTAAATGTTTAATTATAGTAAATATCATTAAGAAGATACGGTTGTTCCGCTCTGGACCACAATGTTGGATTCTTATGTCCACTATTCGATAAACGTTTCACGGATTTTATCTAAACCGTAAAACGAGAAGTTAAATATAAAACGTATAAACCGTTAAATATTCTGGTATCGTTTCACGTTTTTTATTTAAACCGTAAAACGAAATGATATATATCTATATATAAAACGTTAAATATAGCCAGCATAGTTGACAATGTTATACAGGATAATGCTAATTAATATGGTTGAGCTGTCTAGTTCAAGACAGTCTCACCCTCTACCACACAGCTGGTAAGCATGTGACAGCACCACGTGACTGGCAGAGATCTATTTAAATCAATCAAAATCGACGGGACTCGAGCAAACATATCAATTATACTGTCACTTGTTGTTACGCCAGTAATTATGAACAGGCAATTTACATGCACGGATGAATTGACGTATCTGCAACGTTATGTTTTTATTACACACAATATCTTATAAATATTATGGACTAGCAGCTTGCCCGTGACTTCATCCGCATGAACGCCCCGTATCCCGTGAAGATTTCCAAAATCAGGCTGTGAGTTAGAAACCTCTTTGTTCACTTGTCATATTGTCATGTCAGATTTATTGGACATGAACGGTGAAGACAGGCAGGTTCTCAATGCCCCGTGCAGTGCATTGACAGTTGACAGCTAGCAACAACGAGGTTGGTATACCGTAACCCTCCGGGTTGACGGCATCATGCATTGTCTTGGCGCTTTGCTTTAAAAATGGTTGTCCTCTATAAAAATTACGTAGCACGCCCGTTATTCCAGATATTATGTATTTTTTTGACTTGACTAAATAAACTAACTAACTAAGACGACCTTAAGTAGCAGCAGCTACATAAAATTACATTGAAAACGAGTTTGTCAAATAGTCGTATTCGAGTGATAGAACATAGAAGCTATAATAGTATGTTCTACTTATTTCTTGCACTTAGTTTAAATATTATGTTGAAATGTGCTAGTGTGTTAAATGTGGTAAAAGTAGGTTCTATTTAATTGCTGATTGAATTAAATAAAATTGTGTTACACTTGGCGGATAAGATCCCAAGTAAACTGTTTTGAAGCTCATGACGTAACTTAAACTTTCTTTGTGACGATATTTTCATTCACATGTTTCCTTTGTATTGATAATATTTTGCATATTTCAATTAAATATAGTAAAAACAAAAGCCGGCTACAAAGCATTAAATTTTACAAGTAAGTACCTACACTGAGTTAGTGGGCAGTGCTGTCGAATTTCATATTCTAGTGTTAAACATAGAAGACCATTGTTTTATACGACCGATTCGGTAAAAAATATACAGATCGCTTGACGGTTGCGGTCATTGCAACCAGCAAATTCGCACGTTCCGGACTGTGAGGCTGTAGTGATTATGCCCCATGTGCAGTAATATTACTGGTACACAGTGATTTTACTGGGTCTCATACCCATTAAACAGGGACACAGCAATGCAGAATACTGCTGCTTGGTGGCATAAATAGATATGGAGGCGATAGCTATCGACACGGGTTTAGGAAAACAGTGAAAACCTAACTGGATTTGTATTAAAACTTCGGATTATTATTTATTTAATAAAGTAAAGTTTTCGTTACGTCCTTACTTCAATATTGGAAATAAACGTAATGGTTGAGAATTAAATGTTATTCTTTATTTGACAATGCTACCTGAACACAGAACAAAAATATCATTTTAATAAAAGTGCTATAAAGAGACGAAATATACCACTAAACCTAAGCTAGGCTATAACTTAACTCAAAAATAGATAATGTTTTCGACTTTTCATTTAACACAGCTTTTCTTAATGGAAACAGCAGTGGTACAAATTTGACTATAATATATCTTAACATGACGACCGCTCGGGCGATATTAAAGTTGAACGCCTACCGCGAAAGGATTCCCGCAACCCTTTAGGAGCCGAGACGGGCCGGAACATTAGCATGCCGCTTCGAATAAATCATAAGAGACGGATTGTGTAATGTGTTCATTTACCTTTCTTTCCCGGGGAGGTGCAGTTGCCCTTGTTGGAGGGTGATTTAGTTTCGGCAGCCGCCATTTTCTCTTTCTCGGTGGCCATTTTAGCACGCTGCGTACACTCGCCGAAAAGAACTTTCTCACGCGGACGGCGCACCGCCTCTCATTACTGTCTTTGGAAATGTGGAATAGTTATTTTTTTCTTCTCTTTAATAGAGACCCCGAACGCGACCGCTCCCAAGTGGCACAGAAGAGATTATGGATAATGAACGATGACTGATCTTCAATGACTAAATATTGGCAAATAGCCAACCGACACTTTATTGACTTTTACTTTACTCATTATTTTAAAACGAAAAAAAACTTAATGGTGACCAGAAAAACTAATACGGATGCATACTGACAATCTTTATGATGTTGTGTGTGCGACACTGTGTAATATATAGTGGGTTTTCTAATGTTTGCTATGAGTTGATGAGGCTGGCTGTTTTTATACATTTAATACGTGATGTGTTCATCTAGGAGGTATCACGGTGCGCGTGCGCCGTGACCGGCTTCGCTCTTGTTTGAACAGAGAGGCAGTGTCAACTATCGCTAATACGGTTAATTCGTCATAACTAGCGAGCGATTTTAGTTTTTTTAATTAACACGCTAAGGCAAAATACGCTGTGCAAATATATACAACTGCCATCATCGGAGCCATTGACTGACGATTGTTTTGTTTGATGACCATGGGTGTATGTATAGTAAAAAATATTTTTCCTTATATTAAACAAAGATGTGATTCGTGAGCTGTTAATTCCAGTTTCTATAAAGTAATTAATCGCCAATGAAGTATAAGAACCTCGCTTCTCATAGAGATAACTTTGTCTTTCCTCCTTTTTAATCTGTATTTTATCTCTTTGTTACAATATTTTAGCTAATTAAATTAAAGCTAAAGAAACATGATACAGTTTTTGTATAGGACCTCAAAGAAAATATCCCTTCCGCTACAAAAGGGAGAGGTAGGTAGGTATAGAGGTATAGAGTTCCACTCGGAATGTAATTTATTTTTTCAGAAAATATCGTGACGTTAATTTAATGGCTCCTCATTTCAGTAGTCGGCCAAGTAACTTGATTTCACAGCGGCGAAAGTAATTACTTTGCTTAAAATTTCCCAACGGCGCTGTATAAGATATTAAAATTATATATTGTATATTTTTTTTAAAAGCGACTCTAGAAAAAAACTGTTGTGTTTTAGAATTGCGACACAAGAACAATAGGAAGGGGAATGAGCTAGAATTATTTGTGTATATTACTTTTTAGGCTTTATTGGTTTTCCTGTAGAATAAGACGAGTATAAAATATAAAAAATCCTTTGTATATTTTCTGATCGACTTTATCTTCGATTATTATCGATCGACTTTTGTTGTAAAAACTTTAAAACGCATAAGAACCATACGAACGGGCTTGAAATACTTTTTTTATCGTCATTCATTAGGGACTTCCTCGTTTAGCCCACAGAATAGAAAGAGTGAAATGAATGGCCGTTTCAGCGCGCAGTTATAGTGCTCGGTCGGTTCAACTCACCCCAACAATAGCTTTGTCACATCATTGTTGCCTTCAATAATCTATATTTAACTTTAGCTATATATAACCTGAAGTTTCATAACTAAGCTTGTATTTTATGCTTTAAAGTATACAATAAAAAGAAATAGTTACTCTTTAAAATTTGTTATTTGCAAGTAAGTCAGTCAGTCAGTCAACAGTCAAGTCTGTAAGCATTTTTTTCTTTTTTTTAAGTAATGACTTTAAAAAGAAAGATCAGTTTGAATTTGGCGGGCTTTGTACGTTAATTGTCACAAGTAATAAGACATTACGGGTATGATCTAATAGTTTCTTTTATTTAGTTAAAATATTATGTTGAAATGTGCTAGTGTGTTAAATGTAGTAAAAGTAGGTTCTGTTGATTTGCTGATTGAATTAAATTAAATTGTGCTACACTTGGCGGGTAAGATCCCAAGCAAAATGTTTTGAAGCTCATGACGTAACTCAAACTTTCTTTGTGACGATATTTTCATTCACATTTTTCCTTTGTATTGATAATATTTTGCACATTTCAATTAAATATAGCACAAACTAAAGCCGGCTACAAAGCATTAAATTTTCCAAGTAAGTATGTACAGTGAGTTAGTGGGCAGTGCTGTCGAAAACTGAACACTGAATAAAATAAATAAACATGAAACACGATGGATGTTTTTGAAAAGCCTTTAAATGAATGACATTATGGTACGGTTTTGCTTGCGTTCACACCGTCCTATATTTGGCCGGGTATTCACGAACTTGACATTGTTATTCGAACGGTATGAGAACTAAATTTTTCATAGTTTCTACAAAGGATGGTTACTACGATATCGTACGCCGAAGGTTATGTGTGCAGCGGCAATCGTGAGCTGTAACACACGAACATACGGCTGCAGCACTCGGCCACTGGTAGCTGGATCACTGGTTTTGCCACTGACACATAACCTTGAGGTGAGCACTGATGCACTGTGAGTTAGGATGGACCTTGGGGGGTTAGCAGTCGCGCTCGGACGCGTTGAGTTCGCGTGCAGCGCGTTGGCGCGCGTTGCCCGTCGGAGGCTGGGATCAATGCGGGCGGCGGGCGGCGGCGGAGTGCAGCACGCTCCGGGGAGGCTGCGCCGGCCCGCCCCGCGGCGCATGCGCGCTGCGCACGCAGCCTGCCGCCCGCCGCCGCCCGCGCCCGCCGCCGCCGACGCCGCCGCGCCGCGCCGCGCCGACTCGCCTCCCGACCGACGTTTCAATTCTCTCATCTCGTACTGATTTACGATACATCCCGTCTTTTAGCTAACATCTAGATGGCAATTTGAAATTCCTTTTTTACGTATTTTTGTCTTAGAGACCTTTTTAGTGTTCTTTTAAATATGAACGTTTACAATTCCTATGCAATTTATGAAGTTACAACTCGTTAAAAACTTTTTCAGTAACGAACAAAGGAACACAAATATAAATTCCTATTTGTGAAAATTTACCACTCACGACTTTAATACGGACGCCCATTACCTAAAAAGTAACAGCGCCATGTAGACAATGTGTTACTCTCGTTTATTGCCGAGCAAAAGTACAGCCTAGAGCTTTGTAACAATGTTTAAACAAGGGCGAAGGCCTTTGGCGCGGACTCGTTCCCCAACACTTATCTAAAGCAGGAATAATGCAGGGCGCCTGCCTATTACGTAATACGAATTTTGGTAAACTTTTTTCAGTAGTTTAAAAAGTTTTTAATCGTTTTGTGCCGTTAAAATTATTAATGCACCACCGTGCACGGCACTAGTTTGAAAACAAAAAGAGAGCGTTGGCATTTCCTATCCAGCTAACGCAGCTCAATAAGTCAATAGTGGTTGATCCGAGGTAGGATGCGGTGGTGAGTGGTTATTTACGCGGCCGCGTAGGCAGGTCGGCTGGAGTACGCAGCCGTGGAATGGTGCCAAGTGCGGGACGATGACTCTCCGCCCGATAGCTGCGTGTCTTATCGGCTTAAATGAGGGTGTGACGGCCTAAAGAAGAAGCCAGAAGGAATGCTTTAACACGTATAGCTTGCGGACGCGTAATAGAATGTGGACGTACAGTACATAATGTATAAAACAATAGGCGTCGCTCGTGTGGTATATAGCGGCTAAATAAATCTCTTCCCTTGGGTGTTGTAAAAGGCGTACCAAACTGCACATACTTCCAACAGCATAGAGAGGCGACGAGCTCACCACCTATCGTGCTGAGCACATGTGCAGTTGTCCTCGTTTTCTGGCTAATCTTTTGGGGATAACAGTAGGTTGGTACTATAATAAAGCAATATTAACTTCTAAAGTCCAACTACTTATCTCATTTGGAAAAAATATGTATGCCGTTGTTACGGGAACAGCAAAAGAAACAAACTCACATTTCCAATAGTGAGTAGGATGGAACCAGTACTGTCTCCCTGTGACCACGGACCCTGTAAAGGGTTCAAATCGTCAGGTCTAAATAAAACTCATAAATGAGTAAATAAAGCGAGTTTAATTCGTAAAAAAGTGTTTCATTGCACCAACCAATGACAGTGTGAAGCTGACCTTCTGTATCCGTTTGTTTTGGTTAGCGCGCTCGGACTGTAGCGATGGCGGTGTCTCGTGAGCGCGAGTTACTTCAGCCGAAGCTGTTAAGTCAGGGTGGTGAATTGATCTGAAGTCTGAAGGCTTCAGTTTTACAAGCTAATAATATCCTAAAAAAATATATCTCATAAATTTTATCGATATCGGTACGCGGAGATCCCGGAATTAACTGCCTCTGTGGTCTAGTGGCTAAGCCACCGGTTTCAGACCGGGTTCGATTCCCAGCGGAGGGTATATCTTTGTGTGCTCGGTTTGGTTGGTGGTAGGGCTGTTAAGTCCGCCTGGCTAGCTACCACCATCTTGTCTAAGTTTGTCGTCATAACAACGATGTTTATAGCATTGTTGTGTTCCGAAAGTTTGAGATAAGATAGCCAGTTCCTCAGTGGTTGACGATTCCGGGTGAAGCGCGTTTCCACCTTCGGTCTTATCGTCACTTACCATCAGGTGAGATGAAGGCCAAGCGCTTACCCGTTGTGCAATATAAAAAGAAAAGAAAAGTGTGTTTTAGGTTTTTCGATGGCCGCACATCTGGCAAGCGTGATGATTAAGCCGATAGGTACTCATCAATTGAAGCTATATGACCTGATCATAATCACAATAGGTATCTATTTATTTGCTTTTAAATAGGGTATCATTACAGATGGTTAAAAAAAATTTAAAGCATGTTATGTCTATTTGACCATAGTATGCAAATATTTTAGTTTAAGACATTTATAAATGATTACATTTCATTATTTTTCATTTTAAATAAGTACTTATCACAAATTATGTTAGTCAAATTAAGTAAAAATATTTGTTTTATTAATTTACATTAGTTTACGTTTACATTAATTAATTTATTTGGATGACTATTACTTCTTTTTGATAAATCCTATGCTTTTACATAGATGTCATAATTTTGTTTAACAAATATTCCTACCTCTAGTATGTACAATTCAACCAGAGTTCGTATTCCTAAATCCTTAAAATATGTTCTGCATGAAATATCTGGTGCAATATTACATATGGACCGTATGCACCCTCTTTTGTGATAAAAATACTTTATTTATGTCTATTCCGTTTTACCAAACCAAAAGTCCATATCCCAACACAGACTCAACATAGGCAAAGTAGGTATGCTGTCAAAGCTGTATCCCCGTTTGCAATTTTTGTTAACTTGAATAGAGCGTACGCAAATCCATTTATTTTAGCACAAACTTGTTTTATATGTCCTTTCCACATCAATACACAGATTCTATCCTTAAACTTAAATATGTCACACTATCTTGATTATGTATTACATCATTATTATAATTAATGTCACTGTTTTATTCTTATAATTATTGAAATTCATTATATTTGTTTTATTTAAATTTATCTGTAAATTATTATTAGATAACCAATCACTTAACGATGTCAGTGTATTTGTAATGTCTATTTTGTGATGTTGTAATAAAGAATTATTATCCGATGTTACCACAACACTCACATCATCAGCAAACAGAGTCATCATGGTTCGTGACTTCCGGCAAATCATTGACGTACAACAAAAATAGCAATGGTCCAAGGACGCTACCTTGTGGGGCTCCAGAACTGTTTATTTTCAGATCAGACGTGTGTATCTGAACAGTGTACTTTTCGTTTAATTGTGTAATCTATACATATTGATTGACTGGTTACAATGATAGAGGCTCCCGCCCTGCAGCGGGACAGTAGACAAGCTGTACTCATTGAGTTATAATGTACTACGTACTAGAGAAGACGTCTCAACTAGAATGTTTGTAACACGCGTTAGAGACAGCTCGCTCCAACTGTAGTAGTCTGTGGTAGGCGCTAGACGCAACAATACGTGAGTATTCTGTGTTTTATTTTATTAAAATATGCCTTTATGTGTGCTAATGCACTGTTTAAACAACTCAGGAAATACAAATAAAACCAAAGGAATCCCTTTTCACCTGGAAATACGTAATAAATTATCGATGTAACATGCATTTGACTACTTATTTTATCAAATCGCCGCGACATGATGCGGCGGCCATGTTTCGGTAAAATGCGTAGAGTAACAATATTTCTGTTTTGTTACAACTAGGTAAGCCCCGCACCACGGTACAAGTATCATTGTGGCTGTGCACATTTATTGTATGGGATGTCTTTAGTTTATTTACCTCAATGGCTGTACTTTACTTTTTACACACATAATATACAACATGCCTGTTTCCCGGAGAGGTGGGTATAACCGCCTTTGTGGTCTAGTGGTTAGACCACCGGTTTCACACCCAGTAGCAGTAGCATGCGCAACACGAGAAAATTTTCTCGACCCGTTTTCTCGTCTTATGTCTATGTCTCTAGCATACACGATATGTCAAAAATAGACATAATAGAAGTTTTTCCTTGTCTGTGGTATTTTGTCTACAAACCCTAACATGCAACATATTTTTATCGAGTTTTAACAACTGGAACCGAGATAGTTTGTCGTACCCGTCATCGAAGGAAGAGAGAATATCGTCCGCGACATATCTCGTGTTGTGCATGCTAGCCTACAGAGGTCCCGGATGTTTGTACTCCCACCACATGATTATGTACCTATACGTTACATAATCAATAATTTTTTAGAGGTGAAAACTTCTAAGATTTGATGAAGCAATGTTGACTTAACCAAGTGGTTAAGGCAGCCGCCCGGAATGCGGAAAGTGCGTGGTTCGATTCCCGCTTGAAGTTGTCGTCTTTTTTCAATATTTAAAAAAAAAATTTCTTAAGTATATTTAAGCGTTAAAAACGCTAAAATATATTTAAAAAACATTAATGTTACATAATCATTTAGGTTAAAAATCAAAATCAAAAAATCATTTATTATAAACCTTTACAGGCACTTATTGACGTTAAAAACAAAAGTAACAGTTGAGTAACGTTTAGTTAAATCTTAAAAGCTAATCTTACTAACTAATCCACCGACCTACCTAATCTACAAACCTAACTAATCTACCACCAGTTGGGATTTTGGGAAAGCCTTATTGTTAATTCCCTGTGATTTAACTTTGATCTAGCCCCTCAACGAACGGTAGCATACGTATAATGACATAATTTCTTTGATGTATACGTTACAACAACAAGTGAGTACAGTCGAGGACCACTACTATATTATCTAAATATGTCGCCATAACATCAATGATGTATATCTACGTTACAACAACACGTGTATACAGTCAAGGAAGTTCTCGGTCGACCACTTTTCGGCGATATTCGCTTGAGCTTCATTACAACCGCGCGCTACGAACTGTAACGTGCGCGTAGATAGTGTGCAAGCGAATATCGCCGAAAAGTGGTCGACCGAAAACTTCCTCGACTGTAAATATATACGTTACATAATCATTAAGGTTAAAAATCAAAATTAAAGTCATTTATTCAACATAAACCTTTACAGGCACTTATTGACGTCAAAAACAAAAGTAACAGTTAACTTACGTGTAATTAAATCTTAAAAGTTAATCTTACTAACTAATCCACCTACCTACCTAATTAATCTACCACCAGTTCGGATTTTGGGAGAGCCTTATTGTTAATTCCCTGTGATTTAACTTTGATCTAGCCCCTCAACGACCGGTGGCATATGTATAATGCCATAATGACTTTGATGTATACGTTACAACAACACGTGTGTACAGTCGAGGAAATTTTCGGTCAACCACTTTTCGGCGATATTAGCTTGAGCTTCATTACAACCGTGCGCTACGAACCGTAGCGACGCCGACGCGTAGATATTAGCTTGAGCTTCATTACAACCGTGCGCTATGAACCGTAGCGACGCCGACACGTAGATATTAGTTTGAGCTTCATTACAACCGCGCGCTACGAACCGTAGCGAAACCGACGCGTAGATATTAGCTTGAGCTTCATTACAACCGCGCGCTACGAACCGTAGTGACACCGACGCGTAGATATTGTAAAAATGGTCTACCGAGAACTTCCTCGACTGTCTGTATACGTAATATATATATCTTTTTTAGGTTATTATTAATTCCCTGTGATTTCACTTTAATCTAGCCCTTCAACGACCGGCGGCGGCAATACAACCTTAATTTTTCTTTATACAAAACAAATTTCGATCTCCAAAACTGTCTGATCAGCTGACGATAATAGTATGGGAGAACAAATTTTTTTGTCATTTTTCACATAGGTTTCATGGGGAAAGTTGTTCAGTTTCATGGGTGGAACTCACCCTTAATTGGTTTTGTATAAAGAAAAACTAAGGTTGTATGATGCCATAGTCCCTTAGCGCGCCCCTCTTCGCATTTCGGGGGCCTGGCACTAAGGTTACCTAGTAACGAAACCTAAAATAAATGACCCCAACTTCACCTAAACCTAAAAAAAGTTTTGTTATGACGGATAAGCTGCTTGGCGGCCGAAATACGTATTAGGGTGGTCGTCATTCAGTTACATTCTGGGTGGAACCGTTCATACTACTGGCAGTCTTGCATAATCTTGTCCCCATACATTTGGGTGTGCATATAGCTCACCTCGGAATGGAAACGTCATTACATTACACACCAACCTAGTGCCCGTGATCATATGACATAATCCACTTACGGTGGCAGCGGCGCAAACATCCCTTTCTATTTAAAATATTCATAACTCGATTTACGCAGGCACACAGTCATGCCCCTGAACAAAGAATTCGCAGCGTTCGTACCGAGGCGAGGCAGGTTTCATTTGGTACTGTGGACCGCACGTTGAGCGTAGCAGTTTTGTTGACAACAAGCAAAGTAGCTGAAGTGAACACCATCAGCTTATAAACGTCCCACTGCTGGCTGGTACCTACTCCCGCATGGACAAAAACACAATATGTATGTGAAGGCCAACCCATCTCATTGACCCAATGGGGGTGGGTTTTAACGACTGCCATCTAAAGATAAAGATATAGTTTTATTTATTGTACTCCACAGAAATATTAAAAGGACATAAAAAGCAATTTCTTACAGGCAACCATGTTGGACTGAATAGAAAACCTATCATTTTAAGGGCAGTTATGGTGTAATACATATTACGACAACAACCGGGTCCAACTTCTTTTACGTGCTTTCCCAAGCAAGTACGGTTTCTTTTAATACTCGTATATAGAGACGTTGCAGATGTGAGGAAAAGGAAACACAGAACAGTTACTTATAAGGTTTTGAGAGTCAAACTAACTACCGCCAAAACTTTTATACGGTGGAAACCTTACACAGAAAAGAAACCACAAAAAACTTTACTACAAGGCCAATTTCGTCCTCCCCTATAACATAATATACAACTGGGCATTCGTCAGAAGGAGCTTTGACAACATTTTTAACGAGTAAAGTAAGTAGGTACTTTAAAAGGTTTTTGTAAGGACAGAGGGACAGTTTAAAAATCACTTTACGAAGTTGCCTTTTTCCAACTTATGGTATGATTAATAAGTAATTTTTCTTCCTTGGATTAATTACAACAGGACATTCTTGAGAATAAGTTTAAACAAGTCCTATAAAAGTTTTCGGTAAGAACAAAAAGACAGTCAGATCCTTTTTCGAACTTTTGATCTGATTATTAATATTTACTTCCTTGAAATAATTTTTACAATAAAACTATTAAGAGATCTTGAAAATCGATCGGAGACGTTGCCAATTATACCTCAGGTTTGCTCTAGGCCGCACATTTACTATAATCACGAGGCTTTACGTTTATCTATAGAGTCCTGGGAAATTACGTGGAAAGGTCAAAAACAGGACAAACTGGCGTTTTCATGACGTCACGAGCTGTGGTTTGAATTACGCAATTTTCTGGATCTGTAAACTTGTGTTACACGGTGAAATTTTTCATTTAATTTATTTTTATGTAGATGTTGTTTTCTAACCCTTGACCTTTGATGTGTGTGGGATAACCAGAGGTTATTCCACACACATAATACACCCAGGTGTTCTAATTAATAACTATCATATAATATAATCCCGTCAGCTTCTGCAAAATCAAACGCAATAGAAATTCTATTGTTAGTGACCGATTTCACGGACGAGAAAGTTTACTAACACACACAAGAGCTGCGTAATTTGTAGATACGCCATGAATCGTCATACTGTTCCATTGATAAAAATAAAATCGTATGAGTATAATGAAACACGTTGAATTGAATTCGTAGGTATTTATTGTAACGTTTTCGCGAATTCGCACATTGTTCGAATAACGTCTGACTGAACTTTTCCTGTTTTTGTGTCGATTTTTTTTGTTCCCAATTTGCGCTCCGCAAAACAGGATCAGCGGAATTTATTTGGGTTTTGTATAGAAAACCAAATAGAAGGTTCTTGGTTCTATTTTCAGTAATTAGCCCTAATGCAGTCTCACTGCTGGGCTAAGGCTATTTCAAGATGGCTGTATCTAAAAATAAAGTAATCGTTCTGGCAAATTTGGGTTTAGTGTGAAAAATCTTTAACACGTCTGGCCCGAAATGGGAATTAAACAAAATACTAAGAACTATCTATGTCATTCAGGTGAAATTAAACGAAATGAAAATGAAATAAGAAACTTTTGATTAAAATGAAGCTGAAATTAGGTTAACTGAACATGTGTGTTATGAGAAAAACGTGTTCGAGCCTAGCTCAATAACCAAAACCGATTTTTCATCAACTGCCAGCCGTGTGGAAGCCACTATTCTTTCTAATTCAGCAGACACGTTGCTTAGTTCGGCCGTATTATCCATCAATCGCGCTTCACGCTCGGCAAGCAACCTTTGGAACAGCCAGAAACACCGCTAATGCCTGTCTACACAGACATGTTTTTGCCAGAGTAAAAAGTTGCTGGATGGAAAGCGGCGTTTTTACCTTTATGTTTTTCCTGCCATTGTGAATGTTTCATACGGATGCCTCCGTTTTCACTTTATTTGCCTCGGTGGCAAGGTGCTCGGCCCCATTTCTGATTGACACCATGAATCATGATGTACAGATATCGAAAATATGAAGTAAAATTATAAATAATATAATTGGTTGTGGGCCACGAATACACAATTATCTATTTTTTTATTATTTAACGTATGTATTGTTATTGTACCTAACCGTGTCACGTAGCGGTGAAAGAATACTACCACCCCCTCTCTTCCCTTAGGTGTCGTAAAAGGCGACTAACGGACTAAAGACTGCACATACTTCTAACAGCGGCGAAGGGCTCACCACCTGTCACGCTGATCACATGTGCAGTCGCTATTCAGTGTAAAGTGGACTATGCATGGCAAAGGACTGCGGTCCTCATTACCTAGTTTCTAACTAACCCATCTTCGGGGATAATAGTCGTGATTATATGTATGTATGTGTATTGACATTAGCTTCGTAATAGGTCAAGGATCATAAGACCGCCGGCGGTTGCGAAACAATTAATTTTCAGTTGTGTCTGGTTTTACGATCCTCAAGTTAATAAAATATAAAAATTGATTCTGCATACTTTCGCATGCAACTTTAAATCTCAATATTCGCCCACTTACACTGAGAGGATGTACCTTTACAATAACGTTCAATAATTTTGACGTTGAACAATGCTTTCCTTTCCTTTTTTCGACTAAGGAACGAATACTTCGGTATCAAACGGCAATAACTCACTCCGACAGGAAACATCTCAAATGGCTAAGCGTCAGCATAATCAAATAATATTGTCTCATTTATCAGAAGCTCGCTTCACAATGTCGGGAGGGTATACGAATGCTTTCGCAGCGCTTTTTAGAAAGAGTTACGTTAAATGTTTACCATTGAATAGAATAGAATAGAGTAGACATTTATTTTTGACATTACACGACAAATAACAATACAACAATACAGGTACAAACTTAAGAGACAAAATTGGGCACAGTAGAGAATTGTGCACTGACGTGCTATGCCAAAACTGCGCTCAGCTCAGTATAAGCAGCAAGAGTGGTCACCAGCACTAAGATGTGACTATCGACGGCCTGCAAAAATATCTGATCATTGGTGGAAGGAATATTTATACCTATAAATTATAATATGCCTTCCACCAATGATCAGTTATTCTTGCACATCACATATCAATGCTGGTGAATGGTGACTGTACCTGCTGCACTGATATTCTGCTGAACACAGTAAGCAGCATTGCACCTTATTAGATTCCCAATTGGTTATGGTTTTTTTAAGTTTACGCTTTTTTTTTGCGGTGCGTAATGATACGGTATACAGGGTGTTTGGTGATAAATATTTAATTCAGCTTCTGCTCATTTGGTTTTTGTTTTTTAAAGTTTACGCTTTTGTTTGCGGCGCGTAATGATACGGCATACAGGTTGTTTGGTGATAAGTATATAATCCCGCTACTGCTCAATTGGTTTTCGTTTTTTAAAGTTTACGCTTTTCTTGCGATGTGTAATTATATGGTATACAGAGTGTTTGGTGAAAAGTATATAATCCCGCAACTGCTCAATTGGTTTTTGTTATTTAAAGTTTTCGCTTTTCTTGCGGTGCGTAATGATACGGTTTACAGGTTATTTGGTGATAAGTATATAAAATGTTTACTAGAAAAAAAATCAACCAGTCTCAGGAAGCTCGAGTGGGATTCGAACCCACGACCTTTGGATTGTATGCTATATAGATATGCTATATAGATCTAGGATAAAATGTTTACTAGAAAAAAAATCAACCAGTCTCAGGAAGATCGAGTGGGATTCGAACCCACGACCTTTGGATTGCCGGTCCACTGCTCAGAGCAGTAAACATTTTATCCTAGATCTATATAGCATTGTGAATGCAAAATTTCAATAATAAAGATAAGTATATAATCCCGCAACTGCTCAATTTTTTTGTTTTTTAATGTTTACGCTTTTTTGCGGTGCGTAATGATACGGCATACAGGTTGTTTGGTGATAAGTATATAATCCCGCTACTGCTCAATTGGTTTTTGTTTTTTAAAGTTTACGCTTTTCTTGCGATGTGTAATTATATGGTATATAGAGTGTTTGGTGAAAAGTATATAATCCCGCAACTGCTCAATTGGTTTTTGTTTTTTAAAGTTTATGCTTTTTATGCGGTGCGTAATGATACGGCATACAGAGTGTTTCGTGAAAAGTATATAATCCCGCAACTGCTCATTTGGTTTTTGTTTTTTTATGTTTTCGCTTTTCTTGCGGTGCGTAATGATCGGTTTACAGGTTATTTGATGATAAGTATATAATCCCGCAACTGCTCAATTGCTTATTGTTTTTAAAGTTAACGCTTTTTTGCGGTGCGTAATTTATACAGGGTGTTTGGTGAAAAGTATATAATCCCG
Organism: Scoparia ambigualis; assembly: GCA_963921215.1. Taxonomy (NCBI): domain Eukaryota; kingdom Metazoa; phylum Arthropoda; class Insecta; order Lepidoptera; family Crambidae; genus Scoparia; species Scoparia ambigualis. Next base: position 32,485,300 of record OY992504.1, read on the forward strand.
CAACTGCTCAATTGGTTTTTGTTTTTTAAAGTTTACGCTTTTCTTGCGGTGCGTAATGATACGGTATACAAGGTGTTTGGCGATAAGTATAAAATCCCGCTACTGCTTAGTTGGTTTTTGTTTTTTAAAGTTTACGCTTTTCTTGCGGTGCGTAATGATACGGTATACAAGGTGTTTGGTGATAAGTATATAATCCCGCTACTGCTCAATTGGTTTTTGTTTTTTAAATTTTACGCTTTTTTTCCGGTGCATAATGATACGGTATACAGGGTGTTAAGTTTATAGGTATGTAATCCCGCAACTGGGTCATCCTATTAAGTGCTAAAAACAAGTAAGTATTTGTATGGGAGCAACTATGAAATTGCAATAAAATGTAGATGTACGGAACAAATTACAAATTGAAAAGGCAGTGTCAAAACAATTTCTATGAGCAGGATTCTAACCCGCTCCTTTCTGGCAATCCGGGCCAGGTGCTCTTTCCAGTTGAGCTACCTCGGAACTTGACGACCTCCTTGGTCGAGTGGTTTGTACACCGGTTTTCATGGTGTCGCCATCTTTGCGGTCCCAGGTTCAATCCCCGGTCGGGTCAATTTATGAATTATTGTTTTTCTAAATTGTCACAGGTCTGGGTGTTTTCTATATGTATTTAAGTATTTTATGTATGTTTATCCATTGTCTGGTAACCATTTAACGAGTTTAATAACGAAGCTTCTTGGGCTAGATAATTGGTGTGTGTGTAGGAAAGTTTATTTTATTATTATTTTTTTATCCAGCCCGCCGAAATTAATCAACACCATCTTTATTTTTTACTTTGTAAGGCAAAGGCGCCCATTCAATGTCAACAAACTACGTTATCAACATCCGATCTTAATATTTTTACAAGCTGGATAAGTTCCACGGTAGCTCAACTGAAAAGAGCACTTAGCCCGAATTGCCAGAAGGGTGTTCGATTCCTGCTTATGAAAAATTTTTCGACATTGTCTTTTTAAATTTGTAATTTGTTCGTTACAAAATTTGCGTTAAAACTATATAAACAATAACATTGTGTACACAACAGTTGATTTTTTTAGCACTTTCTGTGTTGCTCGCATACAAATACTTGTTCTTTGCACTTGATAGGATGGCGCAGTTGCGGCATAAACTGTTACCAAACACCATGTATAAATAATGAGGACACATAAAACAAACAAAACAAATGTGGTAGGTACAGTCACCAGCATTAAGACGTGACTATCAACGGCCTGCAAAAATATCTGATTATTGGTGGATGCATATACATGCCTATTTATATGCCTTCCACCAATGATCAGGGGGTCTATCGGCTAAAAAATATAGGCCGATAGGGTAGCAGACATTTTTGCACATCACATCTTATTGCTAATGACTGTACTCGAACGTGTCCCGCTGCGGAGATAGAACTTTGCCAAACATTAAAAATTAACCAATTGTGTATACGTAACAGTGTCGCGTATAGCGGTGAAGGAGTACTACCACCCCCTCTCTACCCTTGAGTGTCGTAAAAGGCGGCTAACAGACTAAAGACTGTGCATAGTACCAATAGCATAGAGCGGCGAAGGGCCCACACCTATCACGCAGTCGATATTTGGTGAAAAAGTAAGTAAGTAAGTAAGTTCTTTATTTCCAATATCAAATTTTACAAAAGTAATTTACAAGCCCCCACACTAGGCATCGCCTGGCCTGTGGGGGAAAATAAACGATTTACACATGATTTTGTGACCAAACGGAACAACATCAACATTAAAATTAGAATTAAATAAACTAATTTACATTTTGAGGTGTTGGAAAAAATAATAATAATAATTTTAATATAAATAACTAATTTACTTAAGCTACAAAACAACTTTTATTATAATTAAAATAATTAGTGGGAAGCAAGTGGATGTGTAAGTGTGTACGTGTGTGTGTGAGTGTGAGTGTAAGTGTGCGTGCGCGTGTGTGTTTGTGTGTAAATGCGTGCGCGAGAGCAACCCCATTCGGTAATTCTTAGCAGCCGTTCTGTTTCCGTATATGTTAACTTCGTCAGAGTATTTGTGACAAGTTTTTTAGTTTCTCTGACTGTACAACTCTTAAAATGGCAAATGTTGGCAATTTTATTATATATAAAAGGAAAAAGAAAAGTTCCAAACCTGTGCGCAAAAGAAGTGGCCGTGGGGACATTAGGTAATTTAAAGATGCGTTTTTTCATCATATCATCATAATCATCACTGTTTATCACCAATTTATGAACAACGGAAACAACTCTAACTACAACTTTCGGACACTCAGCACACCAGCCTCCGCGTAAAGGGCATCGGTCGAATACCGTGAGGGTTTTCCGAGTGCCACTTTTAGTACTCCCCTCTGAGCTCTTTCAAGAGGGAGTAGGGTCAAAGAAGATGAGCCATCCCAAGCTAGGATGCAATATTTTAAGAGAGATTGGCAAAGAGCTAAGTATACCATTTTTAATATTTTGCCTTCAACTGCGTCACGTAGGTTTTTCATTACGTAAATAATTTTCCTCACTCTCTTAGACATTTCAGCCACGTGTGATTTAAAAGTAAGCCTCTCATCCAAAACCACACCAAGATACCTCAAAGAGTCCGATCGATTGATTTGATCGCAGTCACATGGTTTGCTTTGGGTTCGAGAACTACAACCGATTGAATGTATCTTCAAGACATTTAACGAGAAAGGGGCTGACGCTGCTGTCTTATGAAAACACAGAAACTTTGTTTTCCAGGTATTCAGGGATAATATATTTTCATTTAACCAAGTCTGTACGAATGCCATACCTTCCTCTGCTTTTCGACTTACTTCGGGCCAAGTTTTATCGCAGAAAATAAGAGCAGTGTCATCTGCATAACAGATAATTTCTAAATTTTTAATTGAAAGAGAGGCGATATCGTTTATGTAAAGTAGAAAAAGAGTAGAAAAAGTGGGTCCCAGAATGCTGCCCTGTGGAACGCCGAAAGTTACTGGTCTTAAACTGCTCTTCAGCTCAGAAACCTTTACACACTAATGTCGTTCTGACAAATAATCTGCGAACCAACCTAGACCCGTTCCTCTGATACCACAAGCCTCTAGTTTCTTTAAAAGAATTGGAATTGATATGGAGTCGAATGCCTTGGCGAGATCAAGGAAAACACCAATACATTTTGACCCTTTATCTAGGTGAGAGGCTACTGTATTTGTGAGAAGAGTTACGGCATCTTCTGTAGATCTACATTGACGGAAACCAAACTGCTGGTCTGTAATCAATTTGTTCGTCTTTAGAAAGGAAATAATTCTCTTGTTTATAATGCGTTCTAGTAATTTTAAAATATTTCACAAGAGAGAAATCGGCCGATAATTACAGGGGTCATCCTTTTGCCCACCCTTAAAGATTGGCACCACAGCAGCAATTTTCCAAGCCTTTGGGAAAGTACCAGTTTCGATACTTAAATTGAAAACAGTAGCAAGTGGATCTGCAAGTAAGTGTCCTACCGTTTTAAGTATCTTGTTGTTAATATTATCAAGACCAGGCGTGCTGTCCGACTTCATGTTCTTTATGAGAGTAAGTATCTCTTGAGGGTCAGTAGGTGCAATGAAAAACGAGTTAGCTGTCTTCCCATTCACTTCGGCTTTCGCTATGAGGGACTCATGAGTCTCGTTTAGTTTACCCAAGATGCTGTTAGACAATTGTTGGCCCACTGATGAGAAATATTCATTGCATGCATCTAAGGACCCTTCTAGAGTTCCCCTAATACCTGCAATGTTCTGCAGTGTGCTGTTAGCCTTTCTAAGTGATCTATGGGAGACTCGGTTAACAGATTGCCAGAGCTTTTTAGGCACGTTTATGTTTTTGTTTATTTCTTTACCATCGTGTTCGGAATTTAAATTTCTGAGAAGCTTAATATAGAAATTACTGTACCTGCAATAAATCAATCTTTTTGTTGTATCATCTGGATGTTTTCTTGCGTCCAGGTGGAGTTTGTCCCTGTGTTTTGAACATCCTATTAACCCTGGAGTCATCCAAGGCTGTATGTTGAACTTTGAGTGACTGACTCGAACTACTTGGGAATGCTTTGAAACGGCATTCATGAGAGTAGATGAGAGATTTGATGTAACTTCATCAACGGACGAGCCATTTACAATTTGGGACCAATCAATTTGTTCAATTTCGGATTTAAGGGAATCATAGTCTACCTTTAGTCTGGATCTTTTAATAACCTGTGTTTTGGAGGGCACGTTCTTAAAACCTACCATAGTGAGGCTATGATCAGTAAGGTCAATAGGGCATATAACTGATTCCGCTTGTGTAGTTAATGGAACGAATATGTGGTCTATACAAGCTTGACCATGGGTTGAAAAGTGGAACCACTGTCACGTCCATGGTGACTATAGTCACCAAGCGCAATAATGTCGCATACGTCCAAGGTAAGTATATTAGGACGCTTAAGTGGTGGTAGAGGACTGCTTTTGCTGTCCTCATTGCCTAGTCTCTGACTAACCCTTTGCGGATATTACCTAGTCGTGATTGTATGAATATGTATAGTATGTATGGATATACGTATACCTTACCTTGCCATTACGTAAGAATGATGATGATGATAACGTCAACGGTGAACTTGTAATTTCCGAGAATGGGAGCGTAAATTACTAGCAATCCCAAATTTTCGTTAGAATACGTTTGGGACGAAACAAGATTAAAAAATATCGAATCGAAACACGAGCTTGTCTTTATTTTTGTACATAAAAGGTATACAGATAGGTAGGTAGGCACGTAAACATTTCGAGGCAATGAGTGTTTTCAGAGAGATGAGAAGTCGAGAATAACCGTTGACAGGTTTGATTGGCAGGCGTGCGTGTGTGGTATCCACACGAATACGAAAAAAACCTTTGTCAGGTACTCATTATCTTCATCCTAACACCTTGGCTTCGAATACGAGCACATTGCGGCGTAGCGCGTGTTCACACTGTCCACTGCGTTCTTTCTGTTATCGTTGACTAGAACTTCCGTCGTGTAACGCGCGATATGCTGGATGCGCGTCGCGTATTGCTTGAGTTAGTGACCGAGGCCTAACATTGTCTTTCACCCTCAGACGAAAGGAATCCGTAGACAAAAGTATAATACCTAATTAATTTTAAGTTTTGAATGATATTTCATTAAAGTGAACCCAGAATATTGTAATTTATATTTTACGAAAACATAAATTATTTGAATAATTATTTTTATAGGAGTTACCGGTTATGTTATCGATTCGTGCACGTCAGTCTGCGACGCGGGACAATACTGCTTTCTTCTGTTCTGTCATTTGTAGGGATTTTTTTGGAAGATCTGACAATTTCGATTTAGTCGAGCTTTAGTAAACTCTGTTGAAAAACTGTATTGAAAGTCAGCGCTTTTAAAAGCGGAAATCTAAATAAATAGTGTATGCAAGTCCCACAGATTTGAAGTAGGCAAAATCTGTGATAACTACCGACTACTGACTAATAAAATTTAAACTTAACAAAGTTGCAAGAGGATTGCCAAAAAACTACTTTTACTGGAACCCTAGGTACACCTTTTTAAACCCATCGAAGCGACTTAATTTTAGCGATCGTGGTCACGTGCAGACCTAACACCTAGATATATCAATGTTAATGATAATACAATTCTAAATGTTATTTCCTGGGAATGCTGCTATGATATAGGTAAACCAATTGAAAAAACCGATTACCCCGAAACCGGCTCAGAGTGGATCGGGCCGATCCAGGGTGCCCGGGCAGACTCACTAATGGCGCTCTATTGAATTTTAATGGCATGAACATCAGGTAAGCCGTAAGCCTGCACGGTTTTGGTCGGAATGACGTAACAAAAAAATTCAGTGACACCGTTAAGGTGAATTTATATATCTTTAAGTACCCATAAATACGTATACCTATACAATGACTCATATAAAACAAGAAGTACCTATCTATAACGAATACTTGGACGAGGAAACTTTATTTGGTTTACGGCTCAAGTATCCCTACATCAGTGTAGGATCTGCACTTACCAAATATAATGGCTAACCAAATTAAAAAAAAACAATAAGCATTAAATTAGCAAACTATTAACGTCTTACTGAGCTCAAGGTTTTCCACAAGAACATTAGTACGGTGAAGCACGTAATTTTTTCATTTGGTCACCCATCCGAATATTGCAAAAGGCGCTTCACTTACAAGATCACAAACAAAACAAAAGACCGGCCGCCGGCGCCAAGCCGCTTAAAATTAGATTGTGCCTATTAAAATCTCCTTTGTAAAATGAAACGAGGAAGTTTAAAATCCGAACTTATTAATGTTTGCTAAGTGACAAAGCGACATTCTCTTTGTCAGGTTTAACTTCCGTGGAAAAGCTAAGAGCTGTATATACGAGCTGTTCTAGTTACCCAACGGCGCGCAGGTAAAGCCTAATATATTCAAGTTCAAGCACTTCCAGCTTTACAATGTCGTGGGGATTATGCAAATACTTAACGATAGCAAAGAATAACACAGTTCTTTGGTAAGTACAAAAGTTTATCACCTACAACACGGGCTTAATTTACATTTATATTGAAAAGTTTATATTTTGTACTGGATTAACTGCTTCTTTGGTTTAGTGGTTAGATTATCTAAGTTATGTCGCTATAACAGCAATGTTAGTTCGCGGACGCGTTAGCTAAGAAAGTTAGTTCGCGGCAGTTAAGAAATAAGAAAGCCTTGGTACTTAGTTGAGGGAGAATTCATTGGGAAGTGCGATTCTATTTATCGCCACATTCCATCATGAGGTCAAGTGTTTCCTAATCGTTATAAAATAAAATCTTTTGTGATAATTTTTATTTTTACTAAATATAACAAGACTTTAACAGAGGTGCTAGCGGAAGCCAGCCCCATCCGTGTCGGAAATTAAAACGCTTCGTAATGACCATAAATCGTCTATGGTAATGTTGAAATGAAAAATTACAACCATTATCTGACATTTTACAGTAAAAACCTAAAGGTGTATAAGATTTTTGTACACAATAACATAATGGCTATGGTAGGTACTTTGGCACAATATTTTCTAAAGTGGAGCAATGTGTGTTTCGGATTTTTTGATAACAGAAAGCCTCCCGCCTTTGCCTTGCAGTAGAACAGAATATATTGGCTGATTACAATATTTCGGTCGGTTGGAAATACAACACCATCATGTATCTATCTACTCTGTCAAGAAAGTACCGAGAAAAGATCAATAATACACAAAATGTTAGTTATTCATCCAAATTTATTTTATCGCCTTCAAAGTATGCTCCTTCAGAAACGATACACTTACTTACGCCAACGAATAATCCAATCATCAAAACATTTTTTAAACGCTTTTTCCGGAATTGAGTTCAGTTCTCGCCGCGAATTTTCCTTTATGTCTTCTACCGAATGAAAACGGGTGCCACGAAGTGGTAATTTGAGTTTAGAAAAAAGAAAGAAGTCGGCTGGAGCCATATCTGGTGAATAACATGGTTGCTCGATGGTATTTGTTGAGTTTTTGGTCAAAAATTCGTTTACAATGATAGCCTTGTGCGAAGGCGCATTATCGTGGTATAAAATCCAAGAATTTTCATTACACAAATTTGGTCGAATTTGCCCTCTTAAACGCCGCATAACGCTCAAATAATATTCTTTATTTACCGTTTGACCTTCCAGCAAGAAGAAGGAAGAGTCGGAAGGCACCATTTCGAAGCTTGTTGACTAGTTTGCATGTCAAACTCGTAAACCTACGTCTCGTCACCAGTAATAATGCGTTGCATGAATGTTAGGTCGGAATTGACTCGTTCCAGCATGTCCTCAGCGACTTTTATGCGGTTGAGTTTTTGGAGAAAATTCCGGTCTTTAGGGACTAGCTGAGCGGCAACATGTTTCATACCAAAGTGATTAATTAAAATGGTACGAATCGAATCGTGAGACACAGAAAATTCAGCGGCTATCTCTCTCAAACTTGAATGAGGATTTTCAGTCACGATTTCCTTCACTTTTGCGATGTTAACAGTTTTCAGTTGAAGACGTTGATGGCCTACAGAGCGAAGCAAATCTTCCATCACATCTCGACCGCTTTTGAACGCCTTGTATCACTCATAAGCACGTATTTTTAATAAAGTCGATTCACTGTAAGCCTTTTGTAACATTTTCAGTGACTCCGAACACGAAATTCCATTGGCGACGCAAAATTTAAGACAAACTCTTTGTTCGATGTTTCTATCCATTATGAAATTCGCAATACACACTAGATATAACTAACTAAAAACAGCACTGTCTATCTAAATAACAGATGCAACTCAAACTCCGCGCCAAAATGGATAACAGTTGTGCCAATCTATCAACAAAAAAAAACAAAAAAATTTAATTTGGAATCATCCCGTTCGTTCCCGAAACTTTTTTGACAGAATTTATTAATAAAAATCAATTGCCGAAATGTTTCTACGCGCATTACTTTAGAACGACTCGACCAATTTGGCTGATTCTTTTTTTGCTGTTTTCGTAATTGTCAGGACAAGGTTTGTCTGACATAGAATTTTTTTTGGAAATTTATCACGGGTGTTCACGCGGGCAAAGTCGCGAGCGGGCCGCTAGTATAAAATAAAAGTGATTCCGTGAAGAGTTAATTCAATGCTTAAAACGTAAGATTAGTTAGTTAGATTTTACAAAAAGTATTCTGATAGCGTTTGCGCGGTATTCGAGTCAATAACGCATGCTGGGGGCCCCGAAGAGAGACCATTACATTACTGGTGCCATAAAAATACCCTACGATCCGCGTCGTTAAGGCTACCGGGGATAAAGCTGGAATGGCCTTTGCCTACTATATGATGTGGAAGGCGTTTTTTGACACTTTCTGAATTGGTTTGAGATTAACCATTCAGAATTCCTTGTTCAAAGAGTGATACTTGTGTACTATGTGTCTGAAAATTTTATACTACTCCCTGTCCCTTTTTTACCTTGTCATCTCTGCATCACCCTATATGGTTGACTGGTAGAGAATGTTCACGCTACAATTGTTTCGTGCCCAGCTAAGGCTGTATGAGCGGAATCCTTTAGCAACGCATTTTTTTCTTCTTCTTTTATTTCAAAACGTCACAATCGTGTCTCAGTAGCTTAATTCTGAAATTTTCTCCATAGGGCAAAGCCCCTCTTATTATTAATTAAGTTTTGTTGGTTTGGTGAGCGACTTTACGTGCTCTATTTCAGAGCTAGTCAATAGTAGTATAATAACATCATCAAGACGTGCACCACAAATAAGCGTTGATTCCAAACATGCTATTAAGCTAATCAATATACAAGTTGCCTCAAACGGTGACACTATATTTTTTTTTGGCTCCTGACATCCAGGTTGACCCGGAAATACGCTATGTATGTTTCGCGTTTTTTTTTTGTAGTTTTCGAGCTATGATTTTTTTTTATTTTATGAATCTTTTTTCAAACAAAAGATGCATAAAATTCAAAAAAGATGCATAATTGCCAAAACAAAAAATTAAGTCAGTCAAGTCGAAAATTCTTAAAATTAAAAAAAATAATCATAGCTTGAAAACTACAAAAAATTGCAGAACACACATGGGGTATTTCCGGGTACACCTAGATGTCAAGAATCCAAAAAAAATATATTTGTGTCACCGTTTGGGCCACCCTGTATATTAATAGGCGTATAAAGCCACCAAAGAGTACGCATTAGTATTGGCAGAGACACATTCATAAAATCAATAAGTAGCACTTACAACCTTATTAATTAGGTGCACACATTGAGTCGCTACCAACTGACGTACAAGATTCGTAATACTTGTTTTTTTTGCGATAATAACGCTCAAATATACTATAAGATATTGAAACGTTCAAAAAGAGCGGAGTGGTCGATGCAGCCGACCGGATTGCGGAGGTCGTGGGTACGATTCCAACCTGAGGTAGTCAACTTTTTCAATGTTTCAATATTTGACATACAAGAGTTGCCAACTGATATAATATTACATATACATATATCTAATCACGACTATTATCCCCGAAGGGTTAGTCAGAGACTAGGCAATGAGGACCGCCAAAGCAGTCCTCTGCCATAGTCCACTTTTCACCAAATAGCGACTGCACATGTGCTCAGCGTGACAGGTGGTGAGCCCATAGCCGCTCTAAGCCGTTGGATGTATGTGCAGTCCTTAGTCCGTTAGTCGCCATTTACGACACCCAAGTAGTAGTATTTTTTGACCGCTACGTGACACGGTTATAATATTATTAATTAGTCAAAACGAAACGTACTTTTTGGTATTGTGAGGTATTTGGTGGTTTTACCCTAGTCCACAAAATTATCATATTTTCCACGAAGAAGTCTTAAATAAAAGACAACGCTTATTTGGAAGAGCGCCTGACCCTGATTGTCAAAAGGGTGCAGGTTAAAATCCTGCTCGTGGATATTTTTTCAATATTTTTCAAGTTGTAAATGACAACGCATTACACCGCATCAGAATCGCGCCGCTACTGCTCCGCCTATGGTGTGACTGAGGGCTAAGCTACGCCCTATTCCTTCCGGTTATGTAATCTAGGATAGTAATAATATTCCCGACGAATATCTTTAGGTAACGGCCAACATTAAGGGAAATATTATGAGCATTAGCGTTGATACATGGCCGTGATTTGTTGGCACGTGTGTTGTTGCTTTATTTAATGGAGTTAGTGGTGGGACGTCTGTTTTAATCAGTACCCTATACTAGGGTTGTTGAGGATGTGGTTATGAGGAAGAGGAAGGGGAAGAGGAATTATATAGCACAAAGAAAGAGGATGCGGATGAGGATGCGGAAAATTTATTTATGAGAAAGAGGATGCGGACGAGGATGCGGAAAATTTATTTATGAGAAAGAGGATGCGGATGAGGATGCGGAAAATTTATTTATGAGAAAGAGGATGCGGATGAGGAAGAGGAAGAAAAAGAAAGTGTGATGAAACAGGTACATTATTAAGTGTATTTCATCACACTACTCCGTTTTAGTTTTACTTATTAATAAAAACAAAGTACCTACGTAGTATTTTATTTATTTGTTATTTATTTGTTGCGGGCCGGAGATTTCGTGCGCAATTTCAATTCCTCCTTAATTTATGAGGAAGCTATAGCGGAAGAGGATATTTTAACTTTCATTTATGGGGAAGCGAGAGCGGTAGGGGAACTGTAATAATTGCGGAACTTCCGCAATATGTGGAAGCGGAAGAGGAATCCTCATCAACCCTACCCTAAACCGACGAGCATGTATGAAGAGTGAGTGAAGCAAAGGATGTGAGACAAAATCGTGGTAAATGGAAATCTGTGGTCTCTGCCTACCCCTCTGGAAAGCTGGTATGTATGTATAACAACAGTACATGTGTGTAATTTATGTATAAAATATTAAATGTATTAAGGGGGTCCCGCACGAAATTGTGAAAATTTACGTATTTTTAAGTCACTTGTACTATGCGCTGAATTAGTTAAATACATTAAAAGAACTGAAGTTAGCCTGATCATTGCACAAGATCATGGCCTTCTTGAAATTTAAACATTTTTTTTTTAAAATAACAAACAATACATAAATCTATGACTCCTAAAAACAATTTTTTTTCTACAACTTTCTTAATTTTACGCATGAAACAATAATTCTTAAATGAAAATATTTGTAGGTATTGATATTCCGGAGGACGCCCCTAAAAAGTAAATTTTATTTTTAACATAAGTGCGTGATGGTATTACACATTTCGAAGAATAAAAACATTGCTCTAATTAAATTATTAGGTCTGAAACTTCAAAGTAGAATTATTCTAATTATGAATAATTAATATTGATTGATTTTGCTTTGAAGTTCATTAAGAGACTTATGTCAGTTTTTGCGATCGCGCGGCACCCCCTTAAAATTACGAATCATATTTTGTACGACGCGGTAAAACATCAATTGAACTTTTACTAAGAAATGAGAACAATACAAGGTCCTTCTTAAATAGTACAGGCATTTTTGAGAAAGTAATCAGTACAACTAAAGAATCAGAATACGTACAATGACAAAATGTTCAAACGTTAATTTAATGTGAGACTGTTTTTTTCCTTAATAAAAAAACTAATAAAATTACTCCTTAACTTGTCTTGGAGGTCATTTCGGGTTAACAGTGCAATCATTCATTGCACGCGGGCGGAAAGAGAAAGAGCTAGTGTTATTTCATTTGATTAACTATTGTGAATGTCATAATGCAAAACTCTTCAAAGGTTATAATTTAAGCTTATAAAAAAGAAAATTATCTCCACACGGTTTTTTTCTTCACACATGTTTTCTCCATGACCTACGTTTGCCCACTCAAAAAAAACATAAAAGTACTATTAATTCAAGAAGGACCCTATATACCTATGAAACAGAAATGTTTAAGTGAACCGAGGTTACATTTGAATCAATTATAATAACATAAAACCCTATTTAAATATTTTTTACTTAATAAGATTTTAAGCGCCATGGCAGACACCAGTGACCGACAAATAATGAAATTTCAAATGTGTCTGGTTTTGTGACAGTCAACGTGATAATAATAAAACTCATAAAAAAAAGGGAAAATATTGGAACGCAAAAATTTTAAAGTGTATATTTTTTTATTATTTTATAGCAGAAGGAGGCAAACGAGCAAGCGGGTCACCTGATGGAAAGTAATCACCGCCGCCCATGGACACCCGCAAAACCAGAGGAATCGCAGGCGCGTTGCCGGCCTTTAAGGAAGGAATAGGCTCGTTTCTTGAAGATCCCTAAGTCGTAACGGTCCGGAAATACCGCCGCCGAGAGCTGGTTCCACAACACTGTAGTATAGTATATATAATATTTCATATATTATGTAAATTGCACGATCTGAAGCTAGTCACCCTAGGGACGGCTAGCACGTCTGCTCTCCTGTCTTTAAGTGGCCGGATAGTGGAGTAGGTGTCGGGTAACAGCACTTCCTGTGAAGGAACAACTGGGAGTAATTTCCAGGCGGGTGGTGACGGTACCCGTCACACCCGCTTGAGTGGCCTCCCTCGGTGTCGCAGTGGGGGAGACTTGGTGCAAGCTCTAGGGTGGTCCCGCTTCGCTCCTACACACACAGAAACTGAATCCAAAATGCTACATCGACAGTGTCATTTTAACTGCCTCCCGTAAGTTGGGTATTCTCAATAAGGTGAGGCGATTTTTCACTCCCGAGCAGCGCTGTTTGCTGTACAAGACTCAGGTGCGATCGAGTATGGAGTATTGTTCCCATCTATGGGACGGCTCCGCTAAATACCTCCTCGATGCACTTGATAGACTGCAAAGGCGAGCGGTACGCATTATTGGAGATGCTGAGGTTACAGCCTCTCTTGAGGACCTCCAGCTGCTTAAAGGCATTGCTTCTCTCAGTGTCTTCTACCGAAATTACTACGGAGAGTGTTCTGAAGAACTTTTTGATCTAATCCGGCCCTCGCTTTTCCTGTCCCGGACTACACGTGCTGGTCTTAGGAACTACCATAATACTGTACAGAATATCAGCACTCGTACCAAAAAATTTGTCAAGTTGTTCCTCTGTAAGACCATTCGGCTTTGGAATTCTCTGCCGGCTCATATGTTTCCCAGCTCCCATAATCCCGGATCTTTTAAACGGGGCGTGATACGGCATTTATGCAGGCCGTCATGAATGGGTGCGCTTGTTACCGTGCTTGTTCCACGGTGAGGAGGGCTCTCATTATTTTGGACTGCATCGGCTGCTTACCATCAGGCAGGATGTAGTCACTATAAGGTGTCACTAAAAAAAATCACCAAAACACAACTGCACATGTGCTCAGCATGATAGGTGGTGAGCCCTTCGCCGCTTTATGCTGTTGGACATATGTGCAGTCTTTAATCCGTTAGTCGATTTTTAGGACACCCAAGGGCATAGACGGGTTGTGTATTAGGGGTATTGTAGGGGTTGTACTCGTATATTAAGGGTATTGTAGGGGTTGTATATTAGGGGTATTGTAGGGGTTGTATATTATGGGTATTGTTTTAGTGAGCCGATATAGAACACGGCACCTACATAATTTGCGAGGGTTTTTACTCTTTGGGGTTTTACTCGGTGCGAGTCCGAAATAATCTTTAACAAAGGCTTAGGGCGTCTCTCAAAGTACTTAAATAAAAAAGACGCGTATATAGACGCTGCAGACAGCGCAGTAAGTTAAGATTAATCTACAGCTACTATTAGTTTTCGGAGGTCCCGGGTTCAATTCCCAGGTCAAATATATTCCATATTTATCGATGTATAACTTGGGTTTGTGATCGTGAACTGTGTAAATTGTGGCGATGCATTGATTTTAATGATGGAGTCCTTTTCCGAGCAGTAGGACAATTTATACGTTGAACTTTCCTTTTTACTTTTAATAATACCAATATTTTAATGTTTTTTATATATTTTAGCGTTTACCTCTCAGAGGTGAAAACTTCTAACATTTGATGAAGCAATGGTAACTAAAAAATATAAGCATCAAGCACTGACAAATTTCGATGGGTGAAAACCAGACCTCGGTAGCCAAGTGGTTAAGGCAGCCGCCCGGAATGCGGAAGGTGCGTGGTTCGATTTCCGCCTGAGGTTGTCGTCTTTTTTCAGTGTTTAAAAATTATACCTATATTTCCTTTGACAAAAAAATATTTCCAGAGCCTAAACATCCGAATACTTTCTAAAAAAAACGTCTTACAGATTGTGTATGCAATATGGACGCTGTATATATCCGTTATATGATTTGTTCGCCGACGAAGCACGCACATGGTAATCATAAATCTTTATTCATGAGTTTATCGGAAAAATTCAAGCAAATCGTGTTGACACAGAATTGGGATAATCCCTTTGCCACTCAAGTGTGCCGTTTTGTTATTCATGTCAATATGCAGATAACAATTAAAATTTGTTTATGATCAAACGCTTATGGAAAACCGTCACTATTAAAATGTGCATAATTATTAACTTTTCCTAAGTATTTATTTATTAATCTTTGTTGCCTACAGAAAATTGTGGACTAAAAGCCATAACGCATTCTCTACATGTCCACCGACGAGGATGCACAGAAGTTTTTAAAGCAAGTATGTTGATTCTTGTTGTGTGTGTGTTTGTAATCATTTTCAGTCTATTAACGTCTTACGTCTCGGAGTTTAGACTCGGGCTCATATTTTTTAAGATTGATTATACTTATAAGCTATTTACGCGAGCACTACACATTCAAAAGAAACACTTTATTCGGATATAACTAACTAAGTCGTCAGGACTAAAAACAAAACCCTTAAATGTAATTAAACGCGAGTTAGAATCGAAAAAAGTGTTTCTTTTCACTTATATGCTATTTCATTTACACATTCTAAAACACGCTAATGTCACAAAGGTCAGTTTTGATCGGAACGTGAGGTTCGAAGTGAGCGCGAGTTTACAATCGAGCGTATATAATAGACTAGCGGCCGCTCGCGGTTTCACCCGCGTTGTTCCCGTTCCCGTGGGAATATCGGAATAAAAAGTATTCTATGTGTTAATCCAGGTTATAAACTATCTGTATGCCAAATTTCATCCAAATCCATTCAGTAGTTTTTACGTGAAAGAGTAACAAACATCCATCCATACTTACAAACTTTCGCGTTTATAATATTAGAAGGATAATCGACATACTGACGTTAGTTCACTTTATAGTCTAAGGAGCTATGGGAATTGAACTACAATTTCTCGAAGCATTCAACCCGACCATTTAGCTAGGTACCGACGCTTACAATAAAACCATGTTCTGTGCTTGCTTCACAATGAGAATGACGTGGAAACCTTACCTCTTCATTTACTAGATGTATAGTCACACACAACATTATACTCTAGCAACATTGTAATCTGAATTTTAAATAATAAACATAAGAAGAAGAAGGCAAGGCATAGCTGAAGGAAGCAAGAGTCTTCAACTGTGTATGACCTAACTTCTTATATGCAAGTTTATAAATGTTAGAAATAGCGTCACCAACCCTATCTTCCTTAAAATCTTAAAGGATTTTTCACGCACCGCTAAAAAAACACAGTAACCGTTTTCATTTCACATTAGCGTGGTTATCGATGGAGTCATCAAGTTGGCGCTTTCTATTTTGGACGTCTCACCCGAGACTCGATTACCGTTCGCGGCGTAACGGAGTTTCATAAAAGGCATGACTGGCGATACATTTTTCATACGGCGCACGCCTCGCCTCGTCCGACACATGCGGAGCATGTGTTGATTCCCAGATTAAAAGTTCTCGGCAACACAGTAATAATATGTTCCATCTCTTATTTTTATCAATTACTCCGCGAGTGAGGCCTTAATCTTATTAATATTACATGAGTGACCTTTGGAAATAAGCTCTCCTTTTCATCTGAAGTAGTATAGTCACGTTTAAGATTGTGCGAGGTATGATATGAATGTAAAGGTTGAGGTAACGGTTGAGGAGAGAGGAAGCCAACGATAATAAGTGCCGCCCCATGTAATATGGGACCAGGGCAGGGAGAAGAAGACGTATAGGCACTTTATAATACAACGTAACTTTTGATATACTAATCGTTAATCAGACTGAGTATTTGAAATGTGAATTGTGTGGCATTGAAGCAGTGTGTGGTGACTAAAGAAAGTTGCAAATGTGAAAGAATGCTAAATAAATACATACATATAATAACAACTATTATCCCCGAAGGGTTATTAGTCAGGGACTATAGGCAATGAGGACCGCAAAAGCAGTCCTCTACCATAGTCTACTTTTCACCAAATAGCGACTGCACATGTGCTCAGCGTGGCAGGTGGTGAGCCAATCGCCGCTCTATGCTGTTGGATGTATGTGCAGTCTTTAGTCCGTTAGTTGCCTTTTACGACACCCAGAAAAGAGAAAGAGGGTGTTAGTATTATTGCATCGCTAGGTGATACGGTTAACAAATAAAACTGAAAAAAACTCGTTCTAAACACTCCCGTGCATCAGTGTTATCATATTACTTCATCATCCATTAACCACCTCTTTGGTGTAGAGGCTAAGCCACCGATCTAAGACCCAGAGCTCCCAGATTCGATTCCCAGCGGAGAGTACATTTTTGTGTACTTGGTTCGTCTGGCTAGATACTACCATCTAACCGAAAGTCTGACGCACTAACAACAATGTTAGTAGCATTGCTTATTCCGATAGACAGACAGAAGAGACAGGATAACCAGTTTCTCAGTAGTTGAGAATTCCAGGTGAAACGCGCTTCCTTCTTCGGCCTTATCATCACTTTCAGTAAGGCCTCCTGAGTTTCTTGCCAGCTTCTTCTCAGTTGAAGGCTCTCCCAAACTCCGAACTGGCGGTAGATTAGTTAGGTAAGTAGATGAGTAGGTAGGTAGGAGTTTTACTTCTCTATATAGATGGATGGGCACCCACTCACCCAACCCATTCAGGACGTATCTTTTAGCTGTGGAGAAGAACGGGCGCAAGAAACTCCACAGCTTTATAATAATATAGAAGTAACGACATTTACAAAACAATATGTCGTTACCAAATTTTTTCTGGCCGGACGAAACACAAGAGCACCAAGTGCTATTATTTCACGCCGGATATTAGTGAAATATTAGCGTATTACGCCGGGCGAGCCGGCCCAATGCGTGCTGCAACGCAGCGTGGCTTTACCACTCAGTCAGTGTCACTCATTTAGCACCACCCAGGGGTCACGTGTAGGGCTCAAGGGTAAACCTACGGACGCGAGTAACTTTAACCCCTTTACATAAATAATTATAAAACAATTATAATAAAAGAAAAGACATACAAAAACAAAAGTGAATCTAAAAGTTTTACTCGGGCACTATGAACGGATTAGAACAATGTGTGCGAAATTAGAGGAATGTTAATTCTATGCATTTTTGTCATTGATGTAATCGCTTACAGCGTAATAGCCTTTTCCTAAAAGTCTGTCCTTATCGTGTGTCTTAAATTTGTCAAAGGACAAAAATATAACATCGTTCGGGATTTTATTGTAATATAATATGACACTTTGTCCCCATCTAATGATCCATAAACTTTCTGTACCTACTGCCTTTATGAATAATGTCACATGTGTTGATCGGTCCAAAACTCACTACACTGGCTTAATGCGGATTGGTGAGTTAACGACTGCCATTATTCGACAACAACCAGGTACAATTACATAATATGCCTTAATCACGGAGGTGTTCAATATGATGAAATTTGATCATCCATTCTGTGACCTCCCATTGCAAACGAGCTACTTCCATAATGATAGAATATACGTCAGAAAAGGTAATATGACGTCAAAATTAATACAAGTATAAAAAGCCTCCTGTCTCAGCTCTGTAATTCTCATTGTGTGTAACAAGAACAGACACGGAGTCAGCATAAATTTCGTCGCTCGTATTCCTACGGGACGAAAGTACATTTTCGTTTTATCGCAAAAGTTCAAGGCTGTACATATAAGTTAAGTTACCGAGATGGCACGCGAAGATGCCAACTGATGTGCGTGAAATTCCTGCGCCTAACCGCAATTGCTTCTCTCTGAAGGCCTCTTTATATTGTAATCTACCTAGACTACTCGCTCCGGGATAGAGCAATGAAATAGATTACGTACGCCCTTGCAAGATGCGAATGTTACCTTTGAAGTATTTTAATTTAGTAACAACAAATATTTACTAGGGTTCATGATGGGTGGAGTCAAAGGGGAAGTGGCATGATCATTTCTGTATTTAATAATATTCTGTAGGGGCTTGATGCAACCATGATAACCTGCTATGGTAGGGCGCCGCCGCGGGATGTTAGAAGGTGCAGGTTCGAATCATACTAGAAGACTTTTTCAAATTACGCTACAAAACAATGCTATTACATTGTTGTTATGGCGCAAGACTTTAGAAAAGATGGTGGTAGCTATAGCTGGGCGGACTTAACAAGCCCTACCTCCAACCAAACCAAGTACACAAGGATGTACTCCCGCTGGGAATCGAACACGGCACCTCTGGGTTTAAGACCGGTGGCTTAGCCAATAAACCACAGAAGCGGAGACAGAGGTTATTTAGTTGATACTGATATAATTATTTCTTCAAGGCATGCGCCACAAATGAGGTTGGCTCCAAACATAAACAGGGCAGACAAGGCATGCAATAGCAGTGAGTATTAAAAAAAACTATGGACCGTACAGGTCCAATAGGTATGTACACGTGTCAGTCGTAACCAAAGAGATTATTGAAACTGGCAACATTTTCCGAAAGACTTACGATTCTGTCGTCGCACTGAAGTCGACTTAAATGGTGGATTTCCGATTCTCATTTACACAAAGAACGTGTCAAATTGTGCCTTCACAATGTAAGTATAACGACGTTAATTAGAACTCCAAAAAGTATATTTAAAGGCGAATTAACTAAATAGCGGCGTTGCCAACCGCTCTAAATGTTATGCCTCAATGATTCCTAATTGGCTACGTTTCCGCCTATTATCCTTTGAAACGGAACACGACAATGCTGGGGCGTCGGCAGCCCCGTGGCTTATTGTATAGCTTCAACATCTTAGCGCAATACCTTTCGAGTAGAAGTACAGTCGAGGAAATTCCCGGTCGACCACATTACGGCGATATTTGCTTGCACAATATCTGTGTACATTGCTTTGCTAGTTTGAGTATTTTATAAATAAGTTTTATATAAGCAAACAAGCAAAGCAATGTACGGTACTTGTGCTTAAAAGGTATTGCGACAGGTGTTGAAGTTAAGACAATTAGATCCCAGTAGGCCTAGCACGCGCAGCACGAGAAAATTTTCTCGACCCGTTTTCTCGTGTTAGGTCTACATTGATAAAAACAGAGATTTGGTCAATCCCCTAAGTGATTTGATCAAATAACGAGGATGTTAAAATAACAACACGATTTTATCATTTCCCTAAACAAATCTAGGGATTTGAACAAATACCAGAACTGGTTTCGTGAAATGATCAAAAACATGTGACCAGGAGTAGTGCAGCTAGTATTTCTGTTGTCTAATAAAAGAATAACCGCAAAATTAAAGACAATCGCTGCGCTGCGCTTTGCGATTGTCTTAAATTTCTAACCTATCACGTGACCTACAGGAGTAGGGCAATTTATGTTCTAGTGGTGTTCAAATCCCTAGATTGGTTTAGGGAAATGATAAAATCGTGTTGTTATTTTAACATCCTCGTGATTTGATCAAATCACTCAGGGAATTGACCAGATCACTGTTTTTATCATATAACATATACACGATATGTTAAAAATAGATAGTAGATAAGAGTAGTTTTTGCTTGTCTGTGGTATTTTTGTCTACAAACCCTTACATGTAACATAATTATATCGAGTTTTGACAACTGTAACCGAGATAGTTTGCCGTTCCCGCCATCGAAGGAAGAGAGAATATCGTCCGCGACATAATTATCTCGTGTTTCGCATGCTAGGCCTACTGGTGTCAACGAGATACCGCCGGCCGCCGCCCCTTTCTCCCAACATTCCGTTATGAAAATATTTGATTATGTTACATCTGTCACTGTCACATGTACGGCTTTTAGAGGAGTTTGCTGTCTATTACACTAACGACAAAGTATTTATTTTCGTTCAGAAGTCTCTCGGAAACGTTTATTTGTGGATTGGGTCTGCAATATGGCAGAAAACGGGAAATGGAATTGCGTAACGCAAACACAAATGAAGATAAGCAAATATGGAAATAATTAAATAGCAGTTAATTTTAAATGTCAGTCTGTAAAAGACTAACTGGAACACATGTCCGTAAACCGCGTCGCGTAGCGGTGACAGAATATTACCACCCCCTCTTTCCTTGGGTGGTAAAAGGCGACTAACGGAATAAAAACTGCACAAACATCCAACAGCATATTGCAGTCGCTATTTGGTGAAAAGTGGACTATGTAGAGGACTGCTTTTGCTATCCTTATTGCCTAGTCTCTGACTAGGACTTCGGGGACGGTAGTCGTGATTATATGTAAGTATGAACGTGAATAACATAGATTTCGATAAAAAAGACTCCATTGAAACGAGATCCCCAGTAACATGTCAATAATTTAAAATGTCGGTTGTGACATGTGTGTTTTAGAAGAGATACGAATGTTTGCGAGTCCTTAACGAGGAAATGATTTCCTGCGAGATATGTCGCCGGAATATTCCGCTCTAATTCACAAGGGGTGCCGCAGGGTAATCATTTGTGTCCTGATTT
Organism: Scoparia ambigualis; assembly: GCA_963921215.1. Lineage (NCBI taxonomy): Eukaryota > Metazoa > Arthropoda > Insecta > Lepidoptera > Crambidae > Scoparia > Scoparia ambigualis. Next base: position 32,506,466 of record OY992504.1, read on the forward strand.
CTTAATACTTAATCTAAAATGTCATTTTCGATGGAGATTACGCTGTTGCTTATATAAGCATGTATTAATTTGACATGTTTGCGTTAGTTCCGCTTCTACAAAAATCTGATATACATTATACTTATCTATTTACTTTTGACTTACGTTTTCCATGTGGATAGGTTGATCTTTTGTTTTCTCTCACCTTAAGTAAATTAAAACCTTAATAAAAGGTAATAGGGCGAGGAGACAAGCGACAAGGCAAAGAGTATTGAGGGTGATAACATCTTCGTTGTCAATGTTATTATGGTTATTAAGAATAGTTAGCAAATCATAAGAAGTTATTGTAGGCTAAGATTACATGGCTTTTATTGAGACAGTTGAATATAAACTATAATCAATAACCGATTGAACAGTTAAGTGTTACGTAAAAATCAATAAAGGTATTAAACGTAACTTTGTAACAAGCAGCTACTTATCCAAGCGATCTTAGAATAAGTACTACCACAAACCTGGTAATATGTACCCTGAATCGAGCTCAATATAAATCAAACAACAATGAATTTGGTCAACAACAAACTGTTACACGGTACCGCGTAAACATCCCATTGTTCACAAAATAACTAAACAAAGCACCACATAATCAAAAAAATAAAAATAAAATTCACACTTGACTCACGCCGACACTACGATTCAGTGTGCCGCCCAAATGCCTTTAATTATGTTAAAAAATTTCATGTTTATTTTTAGCTATTGTAGGTTGCTTGCTTTTAGATGAACAATTCGTGCGTTCCATCAGTACAATTTATCCATGAAACAATTTGTGGTACAGTCTATTCACCTTTCAGGACTTAGAATATTGATTTTCTTCGACGCTGCCAATCAAATCAGTTCTTAAGTGGGCTTGTATAACTAATCAGCTTCAGCCAAGATGTTAGCGTCCACGGTTGTAGAGTTTTCTAGTGTCCTTCAGAAGCTATCAGTTGATGAGATTCCCTTTTAAACAAAGGATGACTTGGAACGAGAAGAGACAACGCCACAACGCCATATTTACCAAAGGCAGTACTTAAAAATGCTTAATCAAGTTAAAATTAAAGTTCTGTAACACTTAAGGTATAAGATTAAGGACGTACAGTAAGACAGTTGCGATGCGATAAAACATGTGTGCGCTGATGCGAATCGCGACTACATCGCTTAAGACTGGCATTGGTTAGGTCAAACAATTTTCTAGAAGCCATTGATGTCTGCATAGCTATCTTATCTGTAAACGATGGAACACACGACTGTTAAAAGAAACGGGCTTAGATGAAGCTGGTGCTAGTTAGCCATGCGGTAGAACAAATCCTATTACCAACTAAACTTAGTACAATCTTTAAACTTATATTACAACCATTCGTGGCCTTACTCTCTTTTTTTTTTTTTTTTTTTTATACTAAGCCCGGCAAATGACCCCACTCCACCTGATGTTAAGTGGAAATGAGGTCCAGGCGCGAGGACAACTGGTGCAGCGTAAGGGACGTAGCATCAGTCATCCTCACTTTGCCGGCCACAAAATGCTTCTTCACGCCTCGTTTGAAGGACCCTATGTCATAGGTAGGAGGGAATACGTGTGCTGGTAGACTATTCCATCTTTTGGAAGTGCGGCAAAGAAACGAGTCACCAAATTTCTTTGTGCGAGATGGAATGTTAGAGACTGTAAATTGGTGACTCCGCAGAGCAGCACGCGTACTCCTATGGAGGAAGGGAGAAGGAGGGATGAGGTCAAAGAGTTCTTCAGAGCACTCGCCATGGTATAAACGGTAAAAGACGCTGAGTGACGCAATATCTCTACGCAATTGCAAAGGCTCGAGAGTTTTAGTGACCTCTGCATTGCCGATAATGCGCACAGCGCGGCGCTGCAATCTGTCCAAGGCATCGAGAAGGTACTTTGCGGAGCCGTCCCAAAGGTGAGAGCAATACTCCACGCAAGACCGCACCTGTGTCTTGTATAATAGACACAACTGATCATGCGTGAAGAATCGCCGCACCTTGTTCAGGACACCGAGTTTACGTGAGGCATTTTTAATCACGGTTTCGGTGTAGTCCTTTTGGTTCAGATCGCAGCGGATATCCATACCGAGCATGTTAATACTGCTCTGCAGGCCTAGAGATGTATCCTGAAGAGAGGGAAGGGGAAGGAATGGCGACTTTTTCGCTGTGAACGCGCACACCTGTGTTTTCTTGGCATTGAACTCCACCAGATTATCGGAGCCCCATTTAGAAATGAGGTCCAACATCCGGTCGAGCTCAATGACAAGATTTGCTCGCTTCATTTCGGTGTCTACCCGCCCAGCCGTTGGGTGCCCGTTATATCCCCCACGCACTGTGCTATCATCTGCATAGCAATGAATGTTTCCAAGAGGAAGCATGTCATTGATATGCAGAAGGAACAGCGTGGGGGATAGAACGGAGCCTTGAGGAACACCAGCGTTCACTGACATGAACCGCGAAGCGCATCCATCCTAAAGGACACGGATTCTACGCTCATGCAGGAAGCTGGCAATCCAGGTACAGAACTGAGCGGGCAAACCGTATGCCGGGAGCTTGGAGAGAAGAGCTTTGTGCCAGACCCGATCAAAAGCCTTGGCTATGTCAAGGCTAACTGCCAGTGACTCGCCACGCTTGTCAATAGCCTCACCCCAGAGATGTGTGACGTACGCTAGAAGATCACCCGTTGACCGTTTTGGCCGAAACCCATATTGACGATCGTGAATTATGGAGTGATCTTCTAGGTATCGAATAAGCTGTTTGTTCAATATTCGTTCTAGGATCTTACACAACACTGAAGTTACGGCTATAGGGCGGTAATTAGTCGGATCTGACCGATCTCCTTTTTTAGGGATCGGTTGCACATTAGCTTCTCTCCAAGATTCCGGCACACAACCCGAAGAGAGCGAGAGACGGTACAGACGCGTTAACACAGGGCTACTATATTACTACTATTGCTGGGATGCCATCAGGGCCGTTAGCTTTCCGGACATCGATTGACTGCATTTCCGCACGGACATCACACTGCCTGATTTTAATATCAGACATTGTGTGGCCACAGTGAGGAATTGAGGGTGGCTGTGCATCACAGTCATCGATCCGGGAGTTAGCCGCAAAGAGTTTGGCCAGGAGATCGACCTTTTCCTGCGGCTTGTGAGCTAAAGTTCCGTCAAGACATCTCAGTGGTGGCAGCGAGGGTTGGCAGAAGTTGGATTGCACGGCTTTGGCCAGACGCCAGTAGCTACGGCTACCCGTAGGATGCGTCAGGAGTTCTTGGCCTACTCGTGCAACGCGCTGGGCATCCGCTCTAATGTAGGCCCTCTTACACGACTTGGTGGCATTATTATAGGCTGCTTTTAGCGAGCGAGTTTCGGGAGCCCCATGAGCTTTACCTCTGATCCAAGCGCGGTATGCCGTCTGTTTGCTCTCAACAGCGCTGGCACACTCGCGATTGAACCAGCGGTTGCGTCTGCCTTTGCTGATGACATAGGAGTGTGGAATATAGTATTCCATTTCTAATACTATCTCATCAGCAACGGCAGTGGCGCTAGCGGTCGGGTTCTTCCCACTAAAGCAGCGCTGCCTCCAAGGGAAGGATGCAAAATACTCCCGCATCCTGTCCCAGTCTGCCGACGCGTAGTGCCAAATCTGGCATTTCAAAACCGCTGTTGGCGGGCGCGATGCCAAGGGCACTGTGCTGGATATCAAGCAGTGATCCGAGGAACCTAAAGGAGCTCGAATCTCCACCCGGTATCCAGCTGGGCGACTCGTCAGCAGAAGGTCGAGCAAGGAGGGCGCATGGCCAACTATGTCTGGGATCCTGGTGGGCTGGTTCACCAGTTGCGTCAGGTCATGCGTGAGAGCGAATGCGTGGGCAGTTCTACCAGCATGGTCTGTTTTGGAGGAACCTAACCACAACTCATGGTGGGCGTTGAAGTCCCCCAAAAACACCAGTTCCGCCGATGGAAACCGCTTCTGCGCATCATCTGCTACCCGACTAAGATGTTCAATTAGTCGAGTTGTCTCCATGTCGCCGTTATGGGATCGGTAGACGCAGACGTAGACACGGCAATGAGAGCCTAAGTCGACGTGTATCACTAGGAGGGAGAAGGAAGGGTCCTCCAGACAGCGCAGACGGCGACAGCAAACATCCGCCCGAACGAATAAGCAAACTCCGGCTTTGGCTTTGAAGGATTCTTCAAGCACAAAGCCGGGATAGTTCAGGTAGGTGGTGTCAGCTGGGCGGATTATTTGCGTCTCCGTCAGGAACAACATTGCTGGCCGTGCCGTCTCAAGATGGTGGTGGACGGCATTGAGGTTTGCATGGAGTCCGCGGATGTAAGCGAACTCCACCTCAAACGGTAAGGCAATCTCTAAGCGCATCCGCATCATTGGTTGGCCTGTAATTCGTTGTACACTGCTATGTGTGAATGTACCTACTGTAACAATAATACCATAATAATAATATAATAATAATAATACCACGAAACGCAAAGCTTCGAATGCGCTTAGAGGTTGAGATCCCAGGTTTGTGGTGCTGATTGGTGGCAAACCACTAGAGCGCAAAGACAGTTTCTTTAAATTATAGCGACGGGAAAAGTCGAAGCTACAATTTCGGTGTGCCAAACTGAAAACTCTCGGAGCACACACCGGGCCATCAAATATTCCGTGTAAACGAGGCGTAGTTAAATATGCAACGACCCCAAAAACGAGCCGCGCCTACTTTGCGCGCAAAGGAGATTGACCATTTTGGACCAAATGCAGCCCAAGCATGGGAATACTTTTATTTCTTTCCTTACATGAAGAGACTTAAAAAAATAATAATTTAAGAAAAAACATCCACGGGGTTATATTGTACCTAAAAACTTATCTTATGGCTTTATATGATTGATTGATTAAATGTCTTTCCTTCCTTAACTAAGTGTTGTTCTATTAATTAAATCCATTGTTCTTATTACATTTCTTTTATTTTAAAAATAAGACGTTCGTTATTATTTTTCGTTATTGTAAAATTTTCTCAATACTCCTCGGATAGATTCTGAAGTGCTATGGGTTACATACTAGTATTAGTCTAAGGAACATTATGCACTATGATTCAATGTTGGGCAGCACTCTTGGTCCCACGTCCATATAAAAATGGTCAATCTCCTTTCACTGCTGTTGGCTTTGGTGGCGTCGCCGTCGCCTTCAGTCTACAAACGTCATACATCATCATCTTCATTACGAATAGTTCGCCTCTGACTTGATAACCTACCAAGGTCCTTATCATTATCACTAATATCTACAAACATCTGGGTTCAGGCATCCTACGTGATATTAATGAAGTTTTAGCGGATCACCTAATGCGGATCTATTGGTTTCTGATCACTGGAATCTTACGACAATAACTGTTTCCAACGGCTTTAGATAATATATTGTTACTAATCCGGTGACCCGCCATTTTGAAAGTGGCTTAAGAGCTTTAAATACACGATATTGTCATCAAACCTGGTAACTAATAAGGAAATTCTAGTACCGTAAAATGCGACTAACGGAATAAACATATACTCGTACATCCAACAGTATAGGGCGGCGATTGGCTCGGGAGCCCTTTCGGTCGCATAATCTTATTCGTCATAGTGTAGTTTGGCATAAAAGTTTCAGCATTAAGTTTTTTCGCATGAAATTTGTAAAGCAGAGTGTTATAAACCTGTAATGGTTTCATCGGCATAAATTTAACTTACTATAATTGTCTTTATTATAATTTTAATCAGCATAAATGTAAATAACATAATTGCTATACGTCTAAATTTAATTTATCATAAAATACGAAACGCATAATGGATGAAGCGCAGCTATTGTCTCGAATTTCTAGGTAATTTTTTTATTAGACAACAGAAATACTAGCTGCTCTACTCCTGAAGGTAACTTTTTCTCTAAAATATCATACCCAGATTTCCTTTTTTTTTTGGTTTTCATATATTCATATTATTAGGTACATAAAGTAAAATGTCTTAAAAAGTTAATACTTCGTGTTTTCGGTAAGGTTTTGCTATAAAAGTCAGTGACAGAAAGGAATCGCGGCAAAACCGACTCCACGTAGTCTTGTCTGCCCTACGCTAGAGTGTAATTTATGCTCACGTGGGACCGCCGGAGTCCCGCAGCGCCGGAGCCGTGACAGAAACCATGCCTGCTTGCATGCTGCATTCCTGCTTGCATACTGTATGCATGCTTGCTTGCATGCTGCTAGCTTGCTTAAATGCTGCTTGCATGCTGCTAGCTTGCTTGCATGCTGCATGCTTGGTTGCTTGCTGCATGCTTGCTTGCATGCTGCTAGCTTGCTTGCATGTTGCATGCTTGGTTGCTTGCTGCTTGCTTGCATGCTACATGCTTGCTTGCATGCTGCATGCTTGCATGCATGCTGCAGCTTGCGTACTTGCTCCATGCTTGCTTGCTTACATGCTTTATGCTTGCTTGCATGCTGCATGCTTGCTTGCATGCTTGGTTGTTTGTTGCATGCGTGCTTGCATGTTGCATGCTTGCTTGCTTGCTGTATATTTGCTTGCATGCTGCAGCTTGCTTGCATGCTCCATGCTTGCTTGCTTACATGCTCCAAGCTTGCTTGCATGCTGCATGCTTGCTTACATTCTGCATACTTGCTTGCATGCTGCAGCTTGCTTGCATGCTCCATGCTTGCTTGCTTATATGCTTAATGCTGCGTGCTTGCTTGCATGCTTAAACGTTGCTACGATTAAAAGTTGTTCGATTCATTTATTTGAAATGTTGTATTTTTGTGAGTTTGGTAATGTTTTTCTAATATTAGTAATAACAATCGATAATAGGCATTTCAAAACTTTGTTAATTGTGTTTTAAGTAAAAAGAAAATTATGGAAAACAAAAATTACAACGTTTTCGGCCAAATAAAATTCGTGCACAAAAATTTCGAGTTTAAGATAGGTAACCCTAAATGTTAACTTTATGGTATTCTATATGACTGCCAATAAATGTTATGATTATAATCGTTATTGTAAAAACATTTATGTATAAACATTTGGTGCTGATATATCATTATTATAAAAGAAGTTATGGGGAAATAAAGTATGCCTAATGATTTATTCTGAATGAACGTTATGCGAAACGAAGACAATGCCAAAAAACGTTACGCTGCCTTAAAATATGCCTCTTTAAATTATGCAACCCAATATGGACCCGATTGGCTCATCATCTTAAACTCTGACTGCAAAAGCAGTCACGCTATTGCAGAGGACTGCTTTTACAATCCTCTACAAGCCTAGTCTCTGCCTAACCCTTTGCGGATAATAGTCGTGATATATGTAAGTATTTATAATGATACCTATTGTCATCACACAAACATAACCCAGTAAGCAAATTCTAATGATTTTTTCTGTGCTTAATTAAAAATACTTAAATCTAGTGTTGTAATTAAAATAAATAAAGAATTGAACCCTGCGAATATAGAGCCGAGCGCTTGACTGTTATATTAATTAAGTATTATTAAACTACAAAATATTATATAACCGTGTCTCGTAGCAGTGAAAGAATACTACCACTACTCTCTCTTCCCTTGGGTGTCGTAAAAGGCGACTAACGGACTAAAGACTGCACATACTTGGGGCGATGGGCTCACCACCTGTCTCGCTGAGCACATGTGCAGTCGCTATTTGGTGAAACGTGGACTATGGCATAGGACTACTTTTGCGGTCCTCATTGCCTATAATAGTCTCTGACTAACCCGTCGGTGATAATAGTCGTGATTATTTAGAATGTATGTTTATATGTATTATTAAACTAAAGTTTTGTAATTGAAAAGTCACTACGAAGAGGTTTAAATATAATATTTTCAAAAAGAATGTATTAAAGAAAAATTTTTTAAAAAAAAATGTTTAAAGTTACACCCATTTGTCCTTAAGTAATTCGTTTATTTGACTTGGCGTTCGCATCCATTCCCCTACCACCGCACCGGCACACAGTGATAATGCCGGATAATTCGAAGCCGTTTGCCCCGGACCGTTTGGCCAAATATTTGGAGGGCTACCGACCCGCGCCGCACCGTCATTAACGAGAAATTATTATCGACTGCTATATTGCCGCGTTAATCAATTCCCAACAAGCAAGTCAACATGTTACGAATACACGATTTTGTGTAACTGTCTATTTTGTAATCACATTGATGCAGCAGCCAATGAGCACTTAATCGGAATTTGATCAACCGCCGAGTGGTGAAACTTTTTGCAAAGGTTGAAACAGCTTAAATTTCTTACGGCCTTTTTTTAAAACACTGTTTAATTAAACATTTTTTATCTACGTCACTCAAACGTAGTTTTGTACTTGAACAAAAGAGACAAAACAATGTTTAATTTAATAATGCTCAAATAGTGTTTAAATAGTAAAAGACCTTTTTAAATTGCATAGATCATCATGTAACCCTGTCGCGTAGCGGTGAAGAATACTACCACCCCCCCCCTCCATTCCTTTGGGTGTCGTAAAAGGCGACTAACGGACTAAAGACTGCACATACATCTAACAGCATAAAGCAGTGATGGGCTCATCATCTATCACGCAGAGCAAATGTGCAATCGCTATTTGGTGAAAAGTGGACTATGGCAGAGAGACTGCTTTTATGGTCTTATTGCCTAGTCTCTGACTAACCCTTCGGGGATAATAGTCGTGGTTATAAGTATATAATGTATGTAGTTATGTATCATGTAGGTTTTGCGTATACATGTCATCATCATCATCATTAGCCTATATAACATGGGCATAATCCACCAAGCTGGCCCAACGCGGGTTGGTGGGTTAGAAAACAATATTTATGAGCCCTATGACATCTCGACTGTGATTTTTGCGTAAAATGCCCATTTTCGCATTTTGTAGTAATTTAGCAGTTGTATTTATCGAAATAGGATAATAAATTCATGCGCTCAAAAAGTCCCTTCGCGCATTTTATGAAAATCTTTCTCTGCAATTTTGGGTTTAATTAAAAAGTTAAGCAAAAACCAAAAGCGAGGCCACTACGAACTATGCTAATAGCTATTCTACAATTATTCAATAAGTCAAAATTGTTAATGTATTTTTGTTTCTGAGATCAAGAACGCCCAAAATTGGCCATTTTACGCAAAAAATCACAGTCTAGATGTAATAGGCCTCTTAATTGCTCCCTTTGAAAATATACAATACATATATACAGTTGACAAACCAGGGTCAAGCAAATATATAACCTAAAAGAGCAAGCTTAATTATTCTACGGGATATTTTCATCTCAGAAAATTAGGAAACTGTCTTAAGACACCCCCTTTGTTTCAAAGGGCGAACAATAGGGCAGGGCCTTGGTTTGTTTCCCTAACTTACCTATTATCTCTATTATATAATTCATTATAGTAATGGTTTGGAACTTACCGCGCTTAATTGCTTGGGCGAAACCTTATTATCGTATTGTTTCTGTATTAAGGTACGTGTCCACAGTGCGCTTAAATAAAACCTTTAATTTTTGTGAAACTTTCATACTTACAAAGCGTACGTAGAGTTACGACTGCTTTTCTTTAAAGGGTTAGTCAGGGACTAGGCATTAGAACCACAGAGACTGACCACGTTTCACCAAATAACAACTGCACATGTGCTCAGCGTGATATGTGGTGAGACCATCGCCGCTTTAAGCTGTTGGATTTATGTATTATTTATGAAACTTTCTTTTTAAATAATTATAAATACACGCTTACGACTTCTGTATCTTCAAAGAGGTTTTCCTGTATAGAAAAATAGGTACTCTAAAATATTTACAAAGCAAATAACAAACTTCGCCCACTTCAAATACAAGTGCACCCAATAAACAAGCTCCTAAGTGTAACAGCCCATAGGAATCCAGTCGTTATTTTTAATAAATCATTAAAATTATATGTGTAGATTTTTAGAATAATTTATTTTAATTCTAGAAAAATATTTGACATCGTCAATAAAATCACCGTTTATAGATACTACAATCCCCTATTATAATATCATGGGAACAATTTTCTTTACCAGTTAAGGAACTATCCTAATTGTTTTTCTAAAGTAGTAAAATACAATTGTTTTAATTGTATCAAATCTCTTTCAAAGGCATTCAGACTTTTGGCATGATGCTTGAACAAGCTGATAGACATTTAAATACCTCACATCATATTATGATCAGTATAACTATCAATATGACATTAAAGATGCTACTGTTATTTTATTAGTTTTAAATGTCAATAAGTGCCTGTGGAAGCTTATATTGAATAAACTATTTGACTTTTTTATGTAGCTCTCAATTGTAACTAAACAATATAATGTAATTACGTTCTCGTTACAGTTTTATTATTCTATTAGGTTTACCTTACGTAGACCGTATCTCCAAAGATGAAACAGCTGTGTACATACCTAGAACAAAACAAAATCGAATCAGTAAATTAAGAATAACTATGTAATCAATTTCAAATAATAGAACTGGTTAGTACATCAGAGAACTTGTTAAAGACGTAAATTATTTTAAAAATAAAATAAAAATAAATTGGTTTATTTAAATGCAATACATTAACATTAACTCTAATTGTATTTAACCTTTGCGTTTTTATCAGACCCAATTATTTAGTAAAAAAGCGTGTTCTTTTGTCTTTTAATAACAAGTAGTTAATAAAAGCTTGTTTTTAATTTTTTATTATTTTATTTTAACTTTTTAGTATTTATGATGCGAGATTGACTACGGAGTAGTTCGTAGCGCGTAGCAGTATTTTCCGTTATGTAGCCCGTAGTATGCTCACAATGTGTTGTATTGAACACTTATTGTAGGGGGATAAAGCTTCAGTACAAAAGGGTTCGCCCTGGTACCCAGAGCAACGTTAGCGATATGACATGTTTATACACCCTCATACTATTCAGCCCTCGGCACGTGCTCACCTTGACATAGGGTCATCTATCTAATCCATCTTATCAAAGACAGGATCCACATTCATAACAAACTTATTTTCCCAAAGATGATGTCGCTTAATCAAGACGAATCAAACTCGACGCGGTTGTGTCGCTTAATTACTGATTTCCTATGGCCATCCTCCAGCTCCATAATCAGACCCTGGTTACCATCTAGCACTAAAGTACTCGTCAAGACGGATCAAACGAGTCCAAACTCGATGGGGCTATGTCGTTTTACTATCGAGTTTCTATGGCCACCTTTCGTTCCATCATCAGATCAGCTCCATGTCATAATAATTTTGCATTGTCATCCGATTTACACATGCATGCAAAATTTCCGCTCGATCGGTAACCGGGAAGAAGTGTATCAAATTTAACTTGCAAGATTTGATTACAGACAAACATCGGGACGGGTGAACCTAATTTTAAGCTTGTAAAAAAGAACTAACGTATAAAAATATTTATTGGACGTCAATTTGTGACAAAATAACATAAATCTGTATTTAATCTACTTTCTTACATACTTTTATTATATTTTTATACAACACACAGTTATTATACAATCATACACAAGTCTAGAAACTATAAAGCCCTGCGTAATAATAATAAAACACATTTATTTTAGACTTTACAATCCATAGGTGTTAGTAACATGACAATCTTATACTAGTGTTAGTAATTAAGAAATAAAGAGTTAAAAACAGGTAAAAAAATTAAGTTAAAAGGTTTTATTGAAAAGAAAGAATGTAGATAATGTACTAAAAGCTACAAAATAATTTAACAATTAATTAAAATATAATCGTGGGGCTCGTGATATTTCTGTCAACAGTCAACCGTTCATATCATTAGAAATGCTGATTACACATAATATATTTGTACAGGTTATGCTACGGCCACAATTTTTTTAAAATTAATTTTTAATTAATTTGTAGATTTTAGTACACTATATATATCATCACTGTATATATACTACTAGTCAAGCCCTTTCATTTGATACCCATATTGAGGTGGTTGAACAAAAAAATATAATCCACCATTTTGTGGTGGCGGCCATTTTGGATTTACAATACATAATTGTATTGTCATCAGAACTAAAGGTGTGTGCTTGATATCAGATCAATCGGTCAACGGGAAGGGGGCAAAATTTTAAGTATTTTAAAATTTGACCCTACATCAACAACAACAAACAGGTCAAGCTAATTCCGAATTTCCGTTATGGCTCCTGCTTAAAGCACAAGAAGGGTCATTATTTAGGGTATGGTGTCTGGTGGCTTAATTCCGTTTGAGGAATTCAGGCCCCCTTGTACAATTCAATTAGGAATAAGAAAATAAGGGTCGGAAAATAAAACATGTTAATCACGGCGGCCGTCACTCGAGATCGAGACGGCTTGTGTCTAATAATTAATATAAAGTTAATGAACTGAAATTAAGCTCTCCGGGGTCGGATCATGAATCCGTTGGATTGTTAATTGACAAGCAGTTGTTGTTAATCTACTGTATACAAGGATCGAAGCAAATGGACAGCTGTTGTCTCTGTTTACCCGTCCGGAAAATGGGCGTGATACATTTTGAATATAATAATATATTAAGTCGCCGACCAACTGTCACGCTGAGCACTTTGGTGAAAAGGCAGAGGACTGCATACTTTTGTTGTCTTCATTGCCTAGTCTCTGACCCTTCGGGGACAGTAGTCGTGATTATATGTATGTATTCTAAAGAGAGAACACTAGACTGACTGCCTTATCAACGCAAATCTAAGATTATTGAAATATAAATTTACAAAATTAGGATAAGAGATTTTTATTTAAAACTAGTGACCCGCCCGCGACTCCGTCCGCGTAAACACTCCGTTTACCGTCACGAATTTCCATATATTTTATTGTTACATTTCGACCTTAAACACCCTGTGTCCACGAAACTTGCAAGCCTTCAAAACGTTACGATAAAATAATAATTTAAACGAACACGAGCAATTCCGTATAACTAGTTTCATTTCAATTTATTTTCCCTTCTGCTTCTCGATTCCCTTACGAGCAGTTTTTTTGTTCCAACTCGTAATTATATCGTCCAGAAAGCCCAGGTGTGTGCTGCCGCCTCACATTTCGGCAGCACGTGTAATACAGCCTACAAAGGTAGCCTCCGCACCGTCCCTAGAGGCGACCTTACCACAGGCCACTACGCCCTCTATTACACTCATAAAATGACAAGACAGCCCATAAAGATAAATAAGCGTTAAAATTTATTGATATGGATTAAGTAGCCCCATAAAACAGGGTGTAAAGGATCGCGAACTAACAAATGAGCGGGATCCATGATAACTTAGCCTGTCCACGGCAGGCTTGACTTGTGTACCGTTCAAAATTCATCTCTGTGTTGTACGCAGTAAAATTAATGTTCGCTGATTTGTGTTTGCCGTTTAAATATCTGGGTCGTGGACGTCCGAGGCAACAGTTTGCTGATTTGTTTCGCTTCACTTCGACTACGGTTGCGCTTTAAAATATGTTATAACACTGTGTTCGACTACTACGGAACATTTGACTTCAAAAACTTATTCAGCGTTTAAAATATAAACTTTTTTTAGAAGAACTTACTCTCCTGCTTGTAAAGAATCTTATTGTTATTATTATCATTAGCTCTTCGTGTAACCATTTATATCTGTCTGTCTTTCACGTGGATTCAACCAGTAACTAAATTATCTAATTCGAAACCTTTTCGATCAAGTCTCAAGTACAATTTGATTGATAAGATTGTGCAAATCTGTATACGTAAATGCCAATTTTACCCAATGGGGTACGGAACTTTGGTGGACGACGACTGCTATTTAGCGACAATAGCTAAAATCGAGCTTTAATCCCTGTCCTGAGCTGTCGAAGTACTAATGACTGTTTTGTAGTGCGTGATGTGTTGTGAGTGCGACTCACCTTACCTCTTTACATGTCATAACAGCTAATCGATGTACCAGTATTTAATCATACTTTATCGTTCTACTCAAAGCTTCTTCCAGTCCCCATGTTGCAGGACACTAAAATAATAACAATCATATGTTTTGGCACGAGGACAGTAAAGTTTCACGATCACTTAACAGTTTATAAGCAAAACGACGTGGCTCAGCGTACTCCAATACGCGCACAGCGGGGGCCTGTGTCACTCCTGAGTTATGAGCCCGCTGCGATCTCCCAGCTGAATTCGTCGACTTGTTTCAACGGGAATTTGGGAGTGTACCTACCCGATAACTAAGTTTTGTTTACTACCGACCGATGGGAAATAGAATAAATCCTTGACAGAGAAATCATTCGAGATCTACTCGCCAGTATCGCCAAGTAAAATTATTATTGTTTTAGGCAGTAGGTGCATAGGTATATAAAAGTAATATGAAATGTACTCGTCAGTTAATAAATCCTTATTGAACATGAGTTCAATAAGGATTTATTAATTAGTTTAGTTACTTATTTTGGGATAAGTATATCTTTAACTTTAATAAAAAAAAACTGATTTAGGTATAAAATAATTGTGGAAGGAAAATATTATTATGCTAAAATGTTAAATACAAACCCTTTTAACTCCAAATAAATAAAATAATAATATGTCTTTCAATGTAAGTATTCTATATTTCCATTCGTATAAAACATTAAAGTGAATACATATAAAAGTGAAAAGTCCATAATCGTAATTACTTTTACGACACAAAACGTAGAAAAGCAATTTGCTTTTGACGGCTGATATTTACCGCGACTGTTAGCGCCGAAGATATTATTATCCTTTATGAGTAATCTCTAAATAGTAAAAATAATTGGTTAACAGACTTTTTGTCTGTATATCAAGCTGGAGCGAAAGTAAGATCAGCTAATAGTACTTAAATAAAATATTTAATAATATACTTTACTTGACTGAATGTGCAAGCCGCAAAAGATATAAAGAAGACAAAAAGGCTGAGACTTCCTATGTGCGCGTAATAAACAAATTGCAAAGAATACGAAGAGCAAACTCAGCGGGTGTTTTGTTTCTTTTGTTTGCAAAACGCCCTCGATGCCCGCTCTGACGCTTTTTTAAAATTTTATACTACAACAGAAAAAAAACCATTAAATATAGACACGACCTCGTTACATTTAATACACTAAATAAATGTAAATTGCCCAAGGTAACGATGTGAAAAAACTTAACTGGCTCGCGCAACTTCTTCAGCAAATTCACATCTATTCCAACTTTCCCGTTTTCTTTACAAAGTTGGGGAATGATAATGATGCCTGAACTGGGGCAAGCACATAGCGAAAGCGAATTTCGACGATGGCTTCCAGACATTTGTGTCTAATAAGTGGTTCCTGCGAACAATCACTTGGACGAATTTATTCTGTAACATTAGCAATGAAATATAATATTTTTACTATCACGTCTTGTTATCGTCCGGTTGTACCAATGTTGTAGTACATGTTCTAAGTGACTGATGTTGTGCTAATATTTATATAGGTACACTAAGATGATTGATGGAGAGTGATTTAAAGATGAGAGTAGAGATGTGAGTAAAAAAGTAACGTATTAGATATTGGAATAAATTTATTATAAAAAACATAACCTAGGTTGCCACCGGCAGCAAAGATATAGACCCAAGCTATCGGTGGTTAGGGCTGCTTAATATTATTCCCTTTATTAATTTAAAGAAATTTTTTATACATAATCATTACATATTATAAAGTAAAGTCGCCGTTTTCCTCTGTTTGTGGCACCGCACTATTCTTCTAAACCACGCAATGGATTATTATGCGGTTTTCACTAAAAGATAGAGCGTTAACTGAGACTGGTTTTGTTTATATTTTGTAGACATATTTTTTTAAATGATTGAACTATGACGTTCTTTCTAAATTAGCGTGGACGAAGGCGCGGGCGGGCCAGTTGTTTTAAATAAAAAAACATTATTATTATTATTTTTTACCAACTTACACGCCCGTTTCCCGGAGGGGTAGTCAGAGATCACATCAGCTTTCTATTTACTACGATCTTGACACACTTCTACTATGATAGTTAAATCCTACTAAAATTATAAACGCGAAAGTTTGTAAGTATGGATGGATATTTGTTACTCTTTCACGTAAAAACTACTGAATAGATTTGGATGAAATTCGGCATACAGATAGTTTATAACCTGGATTAACACATAGGATACTTTTTATCCCGATTTTCCCACGGGAACGGAACAACGCGGGTAAAACGGCGAGCGGCCGCTTGTTGTTACTAAATGCTTCCTGACTTTCTCATTTTTCCCATAGTCCAAATGTCATAATCAAGCTCATAATAAAATAGTAGAATCATAGCTCCACTCCACCAAGACTAGGTATACGCTCTTCTTAATTTTCCACATGTACTGGAATCTTCTGTCCGTGCAATCTTCCTGAGTAGAAATCACGATAATTATGAGAAACTATGAAGAGTCGCGTAGCGGTGAAAGAATACTACCAACCCCCTTCCCTTCCCTTGGGTGTCGTAAAAGGCGACTAACGGACTAAAGACTGCACATACATCCAACAGCTTAGAGCGGCTGTGGGCTCACCACCTGTCACGCTGAGCACCTATGCAGTCGCTATTTGGTGAAAACTGAACTATGGCAGAGGACTGCTTTTGCGGTCCTCATTGCCTAGTCTCTGACTAACCCTTAGGGGATAATAGTCGTGATTATATGTATGTATGTATGACGTGTCAGTCATAATGTAACTTCAATACGTTTTACTATCCATTCAGATTGACGCCTTACTATCATCGTTACATGTTATAAAGTAAAGTCGCTGTTTTCATCTGTCTGTGGCACCGCACTATTCTCCTAAACCACGCAATGGATTTTTATGCGGTTTTCACTAAAAGATAGAGCGTTAACTGAGGATGGTTTTTATTTATATTTTTTAGATATATTTTTTTAAATGGCTTAAGTATGACGGTTTTTGTAAGTTAGCGTAGACGAAGGCGCGGGCGGGCCGCACGTATTATATATACTCGCAATTGCTATTTTATCTAGTATTCAATAGATGATGATATTTGAAAATAAATCTTTCAACAAGCAAAGAAATGAAAGCAAAAGCAAATACGTTACTGAACAATTTATCACTGCTCGACAGTTTCATTTAACAAGAGCGCAAGGGCGATTGGGTCCCTGTTCCCCCACTGACCCATGAGTGTACAAATAAACCTATCTCTTTTCGGAATCTGTACAAACTTGCCAAATTACAATGACTTTTGAACTAGGTCATGTTCGCACAAAGCGAAATTCAGCAGGGATTCAAGAGACTCACGATAAGTAGGAGGTCTTCGTTAGAAAACAAAGATCAAAATTAAAGGTTTTACGGCGTGTATTAGTCGTGACAGTATTATGTACTTCATATATGGGACGGCGGCGCTGCTCTCATATTTTTTCATTTTCATTTTACTTATATTATTGTAATTTTTTTATCATTAATTAATTTCTGTTGTTACTTGAAATAAAGTTTTTTTAAATTATTTTCTTTCAAATCAAATTAAATCATTTTTTTAAATTGTACTTCCGGTTAGTTGCGAATTTGTTAAATTGAGAATCTGGTAAGCAGTTGCTCCTGAGCGCTGTTTTCGAGGTGAAAACCGCGGAGGCAACAATCGAACTTCGATACGCATATACAAAACCGACATATTATGCAAAATCCTTTGATTATATACATGTCAAAATCGTGCGATTGATACGTGAATACTAAAAATGTCTGCAGCATGTCGTTGAAGTTTTGTTACGTGAATTAGGTTACAGGGAACTCACCATCAACTCTTAAAGCAGTAGGTATTACTTTAATCATACTATGCAAATTCCCACACGAATTTAGTATAGTAAGATTTTATTTATTTATTTACTTTAGGTACCTACAGCAACAGAATACAAATTACAACAAACACATAAAAACAATATCAAATACACATAGGCTAAATTTGCTCTCCGATTATAGCTGAACACAGCATTTTCTTAGTAAACACAAACATTTAAGTGGTACGCTGCTCTAAGAGGTGACAGTAGAGCCCCAGGTATCACACGCGTTGGCTGTAAAATCTTTTCCAGGCCCTTTTGAGGTACCTGTAGAACGGGGCTATTTGGTAACCGTGGGGCTTTTTGGAAAAAAATAATATTTTTGAACGAACGCAAACA
This sequence comes from Scoparia ambigualis, assembly GCA_963921215.1. NCBI lineage: Eukaryota > Metazoa > Arthropoda > Insecta > Lepidoptera > Crambidae > Scoparia > Scoparia ambigualis. The sequence continues at coordinate 32,524,539 of OY992504.1, forward strand.
AATTAAAAATAATATACGTGAACGCAACCTTTTTTTTCTCTAACAGCTGGTAACTCCGTTGTCTGTCAATCTCGACCAATCAGAGAGAAGAACACCGCACGTGTCATGTTATAAACTATATTTAGCGAGAGTCTGTCAGTGGTAATAAAATTTTCGTGTTGAAACTTTCGGTTGAAATTATTATTTGCAAACATATTTTTAAAACTGTGGTAAGTTTTATTGTTTATTTAACTATTCAAATAAAGGATTATAATAAAGTTTATTAAGATACACTCGGCGTCAAAAAAATCGCACCTTTTAAAAATCATCTTTAAAAATTCTTAAACCTTATGTAGAGGATAGTGTTGGGTATCATTAGAAAGGTAACAAAAAGGAGTATCAAAAAACAATTAAATTTAACTTTCTGTTTAATTATAATTATACAAACAACATTAAAATTAATAAAATAATAAAAATCCTTAATTAAGTCCTAATTAACAACAGATAATTTACAAAGAAAAATGTACAAAAAGTGTCTTAAAATTAACTTAAAATCTAGTGTTACCCCCCCTTGCCCTGATCACGGCTTCCATACGGTCCCTCATGGACCTCACCAACTTCAGGAGCTCTTCTTGAGGGATAAGCCCCCATTCTTCAATCACCGCGTCTTGGAGCTCCTGTAGAGTCGAAGGAGCTGGATCCCGAGATCGAACCTTACGTTTAAGATGGTCCCAGAGGTGCTCTATAGGATTCAGATCCGGACTTCGCGCTGGCCACTGCATCACAGAGATTTGGGACCTCTGCAAGAAGTCGCTCACGATGCCTGCAGTGTGAGCGCGAGCGTTGTCGTGCATTAATGTGAACCCCTCGCCAAAAGATTCGGCAAAGGGGACCACATGCACTTCCAGGACCTCAGTGACATAGCGGCGAGCAGTCAGCGACCCTTGTCCGCGAGCACCTCCAGTCCGGGAGACGCAGACAAGGTCGGTTTTGCCGGCAGCAGACATACCGCCCCAGAACATGCAGGATCCGCCACCATATTCCACCGTCTCCTGGATGCAGGCTTGGGCGAAACGTTCACCCTGCCTCCGGTATACTCTTCTCCGTCGGTCGTTGCAGAAAAGACACACTCGCGTCTCGTCTGAGAAGAGAACAGCTCTCCACTGCTCAAGGGTCCAATCGACGTGGTCACGAGCAAACTGCAAGCGGGCTCGCCGATGCGCTGCAGTCAATTTTGGACCCGTAGCAGCTCTGTGGGCCGCTATCTTCTTCTCCTTCAATCTTCTTCTAACCGTAGATACGCTTACGGTGCGTCTGCGAACTGCCTGGAGCTGCTGTTGCAACTCAACAGCGTTGGAGAAACGATTTCTCAAAGAGTTCGACACAACGAACCGGTCGTCTCTTTCCGAAGTGCAGCGACGTCTACCCGAACCGTGTCTGCGGATATAGCCACCGGTCTCTATGAAGCGCTGGTACACTCTTCGAACGGAATAACGGCTCAGGTTCAGTTGCCGGGCGACATCACACTGCCGCACCCCTGATTGCAGTAGTGCAACCACTTGAGCGGCTTTATCAGCTGTGGTATCCATCAAAATCTGTGCGTGTGTCCTCTTCAACGGTTGAATAGCGAATGACCCACATTGAACCCGTGTTGACCGTTTTATACCCACAAAGGAAGCGCAACTAGCAACTCTCACGGGTAGCAAAATTTGCATCGAATTTTTGTGACACTTTATTTGTTGCATTAGGTTTTATTTGATAATGAAAAGTAATGTTTTTTATTAAGTTAATTAAGTAACCTTGTAAATAAAATCATAATTAATGCGACTGCATGTGTATATCAAGAGTAAATGACATTTGAAAGTGATTTTCTAAGAGGTGCGATTTTTTTGACGCCGAGTGTATTTCAATATATTTAAAATAATACAACTTTTTTATAAATGGGGCTTTTTGAAAGCTGATATGGGGTTATTTAGAAATTTTAACCAGCCCCATATCCAAATTGCCTTGCACCATATGGAGTATGTATGATTCCATCCGGGCCAGGTCATCGCCGCCTTGGATAATCAGTTTTGGGCCAGGCACGATAGGCTCCGTTCTGGTCCGGTGTCCTGTGGGGGCCGCTAAGGGTATTGTGGAGTCAGGCCGGCTCCTGGTTGGTCCCTAGCAAAGTGAAGCCCGTGTCGTGACTTTGGAACCGCTGGAAATGAGGTGCTTTAAGTGCATGAACCTCGGGCACACTCGGCAGCGGTGCCCAGTCGAAGTTGACCGCACTGATACGTGGTACAATTGCTGTCAAAATAGCCACAAAGTGTCGCGGACATGAGGTGCGCAGTCTGGGCCGCTGTTAAATTGCGGGGGAAGGATCTGCTCCCCCACCAGTTCCTTGTACAAGGGCTACTTCAAGGGCGCCATGGCATTTGCCCAAGGAGGTTGAGTTGCAAGAAACTTAATGTTAAGTACGGCCCATCTCAACTTCCTCTAGACTAATTTAAACCACTCCGGAGTTTCACAAGATCTCTTAGTGCAGCACATTATGGAGTGGGGTTTGCACGCTATGGTTCCCGCTGTGTCATCCAGCCTAAATTGGACTGTGGACACGACCAATACAGTGGCCATTGGAACCCCTACTCTCTCAATTAATGAGAGGGGTTTGGGATTTGTGGCGTGCGCCTGGGGGAAATAGCCCTCGTAGGGGTATTTTCTCCCCAAACGGGGGGTTATCAGACCTGAAGAATTTTCTCCGGAACCTGTGCGTGGACGTAAGACGCTTGGCGCTGACCCAGGTCTGGACATGCATAGGGGACCTGAACTCCAAATTCACGACATGAGGTTGCCCTTTTTTTTTGTTCCAAATTAATTTTTAAGTACAAATGTTAATTATTTAGTGTTGACTTTTGCATTATTTGTAATTTTTTTAATGTATGTTACCAAATATCGCCATCCGTGTTTATATATAAATTATATTATATATTTATTATAAATAAATATATAATATAATTTTATATATAAAGTTATATTATATATTTTTTAAAGATATTTTCTATGCCACTTTTTATTCATACCAAATAACCCCACCCTGGGGGTTATTTTGAAAGGCACCTTCTTTTATAAAATAAACCTTACTGTTTGTCCATTCTGTGTATTTATTTTTGTATTTTTATAGAGTTATATCTATTAAGCATCATACTTCTTTGTCTGTTAAAATTAAAGGAAAAGTAAATATTCAAATTTTGTTCCTTCTTTTGTACCAAATATAGCATATGCATAATATTTTAACTACACAAAACAAATACGATTTACAAATAACAAACAAAGATGCTAAACTGCTAAATCCCTATCTAAAATATGTGTAAACAAAACGATTAAACGCTAAGCGTATATGTTAAAGTTCATCTACTCTAAAAGCAATATTCAATAAAAGAAAATAAGAACGAATTCAAAACTAATAACAGTGACAAATAAAAATTAAAAAAATCGACACAATCCTATCCTACTAATATTATAAACGGGAAAGTTTGTAAGAATGTATGGATATTTGTTACTCTTTCACGTAAAAACTACTGAATGTATTTGGATGAAATTCGGCATACTGATAGTTTATAACCTGGATTGACACATAGAATACTTTTTATCCCGATATTCCCACGGGAACGTATGGATGGATGTTTGTTACTCTTTCACGTAAAAACTACTAAATGGATTTGAACGAAATTCGGCATACAGATAGTTTATAACCTGGATTAACACATAGGATAATTTTTATCTCGATATTCCCACGAAAAAAGGGAACCACGCGGGTGAAACCGCGAGCGGCCGCTTGTATGTAATAAAGACGATTAAATAACAACAGTATATTTGTTCTACATTTAAAAAAAATATAGAAGGTTACCAAATGGAATAATATTATTTTTTTCTTAAATATTGGCGTGGTGCAGTTATGTAGCACATTTAGCCAGTATCAAGTAAAAGAGATAATATAAAATATTTTTAAGCGTAAAGTAGATGATAAACCATTATTATTCGTAACTAAACGTAACTATTACTAATAACCACATTTTTATTAGCCAATACAATTTTTTTGAAAATTTAACAATAAGTACTGCATTTGACTGCTTCCGTCGATTTCCCGCCAAGAAGTCCGACAATTTCCCAGATAGATTTTAACATATTTTTAATAATGAAATTTTTTATGGCTAATTTTATGTAGTTGGCGAAGACGCGTGTGAATTTCGTTGTTTTTATGTCATAGCGACAAAAAATAGGTCCCATCTATAATTTGCGTTGACTTTGTTCATCGCAGCCGACCTTATTACTTTGGTGCTTGCCACTGTATCAGGCAGGTCGGCTCGTAGTGCTTGGCCTATATTTTGTCCTGCTCTCGCCGCACAGTAATGTATAATTGCGTCCCTCTCTGGCGTGACGTCACGGCGCAATGTTAGTGTGTGCGTGCGTGCTTTGTGTACGCAACGCCCGTGCTATCCAGATAAATGTGATATTTCAATCGGATCGGGTCACGGGTGTTTTTATATGAATTTAAGTTTTGATATTTAGCTACGAGTTAGTAATTTAGCATACAATTTTAGAAAAACATTATGTTGTTACATTACAGCTCAGTGGCTGAGTGTTCATGCGCTCGGCCCGATATCCGTAAGGTCTCGGGTTCGATTCCCAAAGAAAAAATTCGGGCAAAGAGTGTTTCGGAATTTTCGTTGCATAGCCCTAATACCTTACTCGGTATTGGATCGGTTTGGTATTGTGAAATTTCGTACTTTTAAGTTACGACACCAGCGCTAATTTGGATTCATATTGGGTGCACTAAATGGCATTGAGTTTTGTATTTTTTTTATTCAATATGAATCCATATTAGCTCTGGTGTCGTAACTTAGGAGTACGAAACTTTACAATACCAACCTCGATCGATCGGGATCGGTTTCAAGAGTAAGGGGCTGCTACCCTATTGCCTAAAAAATATGAATATGGACTTGGGCTTCATTTGACATTTGAATTATTTTTTAGCCGATAGACCCGCTGGTTTGTGATCACCAACCCCCATTTGACAAGTGTGGGGATTAAACAAATAATTGTATCGATGACTTGATTCCAACGATGGAGGCCTTTTGCTTGCAGCAGTGTGACAGTGTATGTAAGAGTATGGATTTACTTTTTGTTTTATTGTCTATTGCTAAGATTGGATGTTGATAGCTCAGAACAATAACAAGCATTATTGTTCTGAGGTTGATAGATCTACTAGGGTATGTTCATTAAAGCTTGATACGTGTGACAGGTGTCAAATTGTCATGCCTAGGGTTGAGACATTACAGACGTAATTGAATCAAATGATAATTGAAGTCATCAATTGAATATTATTATCTTTCGTCATAATAGAGGATCCGAGTACGGTTAATGGATGAAAAGTATTTTATATCAAATTTAATGTGTTAAAAATTATATTGCGAGTGGGTTGGCTGAAAAATTTCAGTCCAGTATATGATTAATTAAATATTAAATATATTTTTTAAATATTGCACTTGTTTCGATAATAGATAAATTACATAGGTACCAACCAAAGTATGAAGCCTATATAATATGCAAACGTTAGGTTGGCTATTTTTTTCCAGTCATAACATTGGGTAGGCAGGTGTAACAGGCAAGTCAATATTAGTAATTTATAACCGTCTTGTTAAATAAATAAAATTTATGTTTATATAAAGTTAAGCTCATTACAAACACACACACACACACACACACCAAACCAGTGCAATGTAAAATAAAGTATTTTTTTTATATTAAATTAATCATTAAAGGTACTGGACTGAAATTTTTCAGCCAACCCACTCGCGATATATTATTTAACATATTAAATTTGATATAAAATACTTTTCATCCATTAACCTTCCCGGTGAATGTCGTTCTATACTCGGATCCCATTCAAACGTCGACGGTGACTTTAGTCACCTAAATAAAGTACTGCGATACGTCCGCGGTGACTTTAGTCACCGAGAATTCAAGTTTCGTTCCGTCCATGGTGACTACAGTCCCAAAATAAATAGCTCTAAGCAAGTAGTACGTAGGTCCGTGAAAAAATTTGAGGTGGTTCTGTGGTTACTAATTCATCATACAAGTAAAAGAAATCTATATATTGGCACACAAAATTTCACAGAAAAAAATAATGAAATTGACGAAATTGACAGTTCGCCAAAACGGAATTTTGCAGCGTTTTTAAAAATGTCGAAATACTCTTCTACTCACCGTATTTCCTAAATAAGTGCACATCAAAACAATCGCAAACTAATTATCGTTAAAGATTGGTTAAGTTTGTTTACATTAGTAGACAGTGACATTGCAACCAAATTTTTTTTCTGACCAAGCGCCATATACACGGCAACGTTCTTTGATAATGTTGTTGCTCACTGCACCTAGTTCGTAGTTCCGCAAGAAAACTTGAGGTGGCTGTATGGATATTGATTTATCCCACAGACATGTAATAGAAGCAGACCAAGCATTATTTCACAACTACATAGATGACTATAAAATAATATTTCTACTTCTTTCTCTCCAACCACAAATTGATAAGACCATCTCTTTTCTTTTTACTGTTGCAACACTTCCACACACATAGACAAATTGGAACGTGAGGCAAAACGCCATCTTGACAAGCTACAATTAAGCTACAAATGTCTTCCTAGACTTGTCAACAAAGGACATACAGGAGATTGTTTTCGCTTATTTTTTGTAATCTAATAAAGTTTATGAGCCGAAAATATTAAAATAAAATGGTGAAGTGTAGTGCGCCTTTGTGCGGCAACTCCTCTTTTAAGAAAACACCTGAAATTACATTCCATCGGTAAGTTTTGTTGTGCCATATAATCTCCTAGTGGGTTTTTAGTCATTGTGTGATTACTACGAATCTCTAAGCATTGTAGAAGCAGTGAATAATACTTATAAGTGTAAATCTCTTAAAAACTTAACGTAAAGTAGTTTGTAAAGGATTCTTGTGGTAAAAATAACCAATTATTCACTAGATTCGATCTCGTTTGACGTTTTATATACTTGTACAATTTTACGGGGTCGTATTTAGGCTCCAGTTTTGTTTTCAAGATTGATTAGATTAAAATATGCAATATATTAATTCTTTAAGGATAAATTTTAATAATGAAATAATTTTTAGGTTTCCAAAGGATGATTATTTAAAAATGCCTGGTTGAGTAACATGAAAAGAGAACATTGGCAGCCCAAACCATCTAGTGTGCTGTGCTCAAAGCATTTTGAAGCTCAGTTACTGGATCACAGTGGCTTCCGTACAGTTCTTGCTCCTAGTGCGATTCCAACAATTTTCGATTTATTGTACCAAGAAGAAGAAAGTGTCCACATCTTTTTTACATACCTATCTACCTAAACTAACTTCAGTTAAATGAAATATTAACTGTTTTGCTATTGAATTTAAAATTTTACTTTAATATGTATTGTAATTAAGGTTTGTAATAGTAGGTATAGATAAATTATTTTAATAATATTGTTAACTTAAACCCTATCCTACCTCTTTAACCCTATGCTAGTTGTGGGAATGTATTCTTGTATGAAAATGTGCATAAAAAATTACTTTGTATGTTTGTTTTTCAGAATTCATCAAAAACTTTACTAAAAGGTCCGGTAAAAAGAAATGCAAGTGGAGATCATCTTTTGAGGAACTTAGAAAATTTACAGCCAAGTACAAGTGTACTTCATTATGTGATTTAATATACGTATTAGATTGTTGTACAGTATTATATAGTATAACATGAAGAAGATGGGTCTGAGCAGTCCCTCAACTGCGTTACTTTGAAATATACTAAAAATGATAAATTTATTTATTTTAAGGAACCTTCATCATCTCTTTCTGAACCAGACTCCATAAAAAGTATGCCTGGATATCATGTTTTGCGGGACTTGAAAAATATACAACCCAGTTCTTCAAGTGTGACCCCACAAAATGTGAGTATTATACTGTTGTATGGTATTTATGGAGTGTAAAGACAAGGAGGACCATCTCGTGTATGAAAAAGTGTTCGTCTGGTGGCGCCACAGCCTACAGTTGCTTTTTATTACAAGCTTCTATTTAACTTGCAATGTATGTTTGTTCGGGTGGAATCTTGCAACTCAATTTTGAAGCCGATACCTTCAACCGATTGAGCTGCAATTTTGTAAGTTTGGATGACAGTGCATAGTTAATTGTGTGACGTCATTCTAAATTCAAGATGGCGGATTTTTTTTAATGCATTCTTACAATATGGGTATCAAAAGAAAGGGCTTGCTGAGGATAACTCAAAAATAATGTGAGGTTACTCTAAATCTGATATGGTGGACGTCCAGGGAAAACTAAAAAGTAAAAAAGCTTTTATTTAAATGCGCTAAAAAGAAAAAAGAAAACTTTTACTATCAACCTTATAACGTCATTACACAATTTATATGATATAAAAGGTTGTCGCGAGATTTACATACATACATATAGTCACGACTACAACTATAATAACGACGACCGCAAAAGCAGTCCTCTGCCATAGTTCGCTATTTACTAAATTGCGACTGCACATGTATGTGCTCAGCGTGACAGGTGGTGAGCCAATCGACGCTATATGCTGTTAGATGTATGTGCAGTCTTTAGTCCGTTAGTCGCCTTTTACGACACCCAAGGGAAGAGAGGGGTTTAGTATTCTTTTACCGCTACGTGACACGGTCGAGAGATTTACTTGTGTAAATAAAATAAATTGATGTGATTGATTTAAACTTTTAAAATTTTAAATCTTAAGTAAATACGAGTGCTTAAATCTCGCGACAAACTTTTATACCATATATATTGTGTAATGTTGTTATAAGTTGATAGTAGAAGTTTATTCTTTTCTTTATAGCGCATTTAAATATAAGGTTGTTTTAATAAGGTTTTTTACTATTTATTTGTAAATAAATAGCAATTGTTTTCTTTTTGTTTTCAGATTTTATCTGCTTTATCACTGTCAAGTCTCTCTCTCACACACGCTCTATTACTCGACCATCTGGCGCGGGCGGTCTTATCACAACTTCAAAAATTGTGACATTAAAATTTATTTTACTTAATTATTATTTTTATTAAAAATTTACCACCACAGTTGTTTTTTTTATTTGTCATTTCTTTTTAGTTTACCTAACTGTTCTACTATTTCATTCATTTTATTTAAGGGGGTCAGGCGGTCAGCAAAAATTTCAATGTTGCGCGGGGCCTTGCGGGTGTTGCGCGGTGCGGGGTCCGCGGTAATTTGTAAGGGCCATTCACATTTTTATCAAAAAGTTAATAAAAATGATTAGTTTTTTGAAAATCCAACTCGGTCAAGAAATCGAAAAGGTAAATAAATACCTATGTGTTTATGATTTCATAATAATTATTATTGTAAAACACGGTCGTAATGTGCATTTATATTTTATTTTAGAGGTAATTTCAGGATTTTTTTCTATCGTAATCGAGCAAAATGTTTTCAATCGTGTTTTGGCTTCGTTCATCCCCTCACACATACGTTCTGTAATACACATTAAAAATTTCAGTGCGAAATATCAAAACTATTTTGATTATCGGCTAATAGAAAACAGCCAATTTTTTTCGTTTTCACCGCCTGGCCCCTTAAGTTAATGATGTGGCGTCGCAGGCAGATATAAATACAGAGATAGCCTGACACTCAATGATAGATAACATAATTAACGTATGAGAATCTTCAAATCTCTTTCTATTATTATCCTCTTTATATGGCTGTAGATTTAGGTACTTGAGGTCCCTTGCGTGCCTGAGTCCGGCCCCTTTTATTGTAAATGTGTGCGTGAAATTTGTCTGTAGGCGTAATTGGCACGCTTTTTTGTTCTTATGTTACGTCTGCTTCTATTATACGTCTGTGATTTATCCGTAGAGCAACAAAACATATGTCATAGTGTACGAGAACCTTTAGTAAAATAATAAAAATGTTGACAACTTTGACGGTTCGCCATTTTTTTTGCATAGGATTTTTTTGTGCTAATAATGTTGTTATTACTCTTCGTAATCATCGTTCTTCCTAATAATGTGCACATCAAAAAATTGTTATGGTTTTAGCTATCGAACATGGTATGATTCTTTATAATAATATGTAGTTTTTTCTTCCAAGTAATAATAACTTCTAAATGTCGATATATTTTAACGTATTTTTTTTTGTCTTGGAATGTTTATTTTAGTAATTTTTGTTATAGCTTTTCGTAATTAACTGTTAATATATTAAAATACTGCGTTTTCTAAGCATTCCGTAAGTATATTAAGTTTATATATAGCCTGAGTAGTTGTTTAGTTCTAAGCTTTTCTGTCAGCTCAGTCAGGGTTCGTATTCTTTTGTACACTCTTCTAGCAGGTCTGGAAACAGCTGGACGCTGGGCGCCATGTTCTTCAAATTATCATTTTGTATGCTATTTAGATCACACTTTTAGAAATACATTATTAATGTGTAAATAAAAATACTTACCTACGTAAATAGATTTAAAATGTTTAAAATAATGAACAAATTCTTAAGTATTGGTGTACAAACCTAAATCATCACTGTAATTACTTGAGTCACTAGAACTGTCTTGTAAATTAATTATTAATTCTTGGTCACTAAACTTGTCAAATTGTTGTAAAAAGTGGTTTTGAGCGTGTAGTAAACACGCTCAAAACCACTTTTTACGCATTAAACCGCGTTTATTTTCTACATATTATTATTTTACCCACATTCGGCCAGCTTGGTGGGTTACAGCCCAATTTCTGTGCCGCTGTCCATATAGGAAGGTCTGTGCCCAGCAGTGGGACGTTTATAAGCAGATGTCACGTGACTGACCCTCTGTGCTAAAATGGCAGACGACAATAATTTGATTTTGTGACTTATCTCATTTCTTTGGCAGATCGACATTTTTCACGACATTTTTTTAGCTGAAAATTGTGTTATTGGCTACAATACCCCGGGCACTCGTCTCAAGGACTCCTTTGAGGTATTGTTGGATCAACACAATCGTCACACGCAGGATAATCCATTGTCGTTGGATTTTGTGTTTTTCTATTGTACATACATTTATACAATCACGATTATTATCCCCGAAGGGTTAGTCAGAGACTAGGAAATGAGGACAGCAAAAGCAATCATACCATAGTCTACTTTTCACCAACTAGCGACTGCACATATGCTCAGCGTGACAGGTGGGGAGCCCATCGCCGCCCTATGCAGTTGGATGTATGTTTTTTTTTAATGTGACACGTCATAGTGACTACATCCTGCCTGATGGTAAGCAGCAGATGTAGTCCAAAATAATGAGAGCGCTCCCCACCGTGGAACAAGCACGGTACACGGTACGGACGGTTACGACACCCAAGGGAAGAGAGGAGGTGGTAGTATTCTTTCAACGATACGCGACATGTTTTTATATATAGAAGTGTGAATTCTTGATCCTTTCTATCGCTCGCATTTATTTTTGCGGGGCTAAGTTGCCTACAACCGTCTTAACACGCCCGGTAGGCACAAACATTTGTCCCTACCGGGATTCGAACCCGAGATCGAAGGGAAGAGAGGAAGTGGTAGTATTCTTTCACCGCTATGCGACATGTTTTTCTATATAGAAGTGTGAATTCTTGATCCTTTCTATCGCTCGCGTTTATTTTTGCGGGGCTAAGTTGCCTACAACCGTCTTCAGGGCCCTATCTAACATCATTAGTCTATAAACGTCCCACTGCTGGGCACAGAAATTTCCTCATGGACAATAGCACATGGGAATATTGGGCCATTAACCACCACGCTGGCCCAATGCGGGTTGGGCCTATCTATCTCCTATCTATCTGGCCCTATCTATCTCAATAGGTACCTTTTATTTAAAAAGGGTGAATCGGTGTGGCGGTTTAAGCATGAAAGCGTTACAAACAAACAAAATCACTTCCTCATTAATAATATTAATTAAGGTAGGATTTGAAAAGTGAAAATTGACTTTTAAGTAGGTAATTAAAACAAAGCAATTTAATTGCAAACTTTTTTATTTCGGAATTGGTTTCGTCTAATTAAGAGTGTGACCCAGATTACGCTTTTTCGACAAAATTTCTGAATAAATCCGTAAACAAAAAAATTGGATGATACTTTTCTACCTACTTTTAAGGGGGAGTGGCCTACATTCGCGCTATACCGTTGCTGTTTAAATACTGCGGAGGTTCAATTTTGACCATGAGGCGCGTTCCGAATTATATACTCACGTAATTATATACGCGCGTACCTCTTGTACGCGCGATCGCAAAAACTGACATTAGTCTCTTAATGAATTTCAGAGCAATATCAAACATATTGATATTTATAATTAGAACAACTCTGCTTTGAAGTTTCATACCTAGTAATTTAATTAGAGCAATGTTTTTATTCTGCGAATTGTGCAAAACCATCACGCGCTTGTGTTAAAAATTAAAATTTACTTTTTAAAGAAGGGGGTGCCCGGCGGAATATCAATACATAATGTTCTTTTAATGTATTTAACTAATTTAGCGCATAGTACAGTCACGAGCATCAATATGTATACATTTTTACTCTTATTCCATTGTATTAAGAGTTACAATTGTTTACATATTTTTACTTGTGACTGTACAAGTGACTTAAAAATACGTAAATTTTCACAATTTCGTGCAGGACTAATATTGTAATATTGTCGTCAGCTGATCGGACAGTTTTGTATGGGAGGTCGAATTTTTTTTGTCATTTTTGCACATACGTTTCTTGGGGAAAGCTGTTCAGTTTCATGGGTGGAACTCACCCTTAATTTCATAAAAACGAATAAAGATTAATGGTGTATTAAGTATACTACTGGACTCAGACTTTCCTACGTGCACCTATAATAGCACACGTCACGTGGGTTAGTTAACGACTGCCATCTGACAACGTCAGTCGTCACGGAGTACGGAGAAGCTCAAAAAATTTCGATTCGGTCACCCATTTAGTGACCTAGCCTTGCGTAATTAGCTCAACGTGCACGATCGAAAACTAAACGAGCTTTAAAGGCGAACATGATAGTGCGACAAAGCCGAATGAAAGCTAACGTTCCACACGTGCTTGTACACACAGGTACAAGCAGGTACCTCAAAATCTCAAATTTTATTTTGAACTTTATCGTTTGAGGTATAAGATCGATATCGGTTGGAGAAATTTGACAGTAGTGTAGGTTGACCTGCTGGCGAGTGTACGCACAAATCAAACGGTTTATTCGCTTCAGTAAAAGCGGAATAGTCCGCCAGCATCAGATGAAACTTATAAATCATGCCTGTTGCGGTCTTGTTTTGCGTTTCCAATATTGGTTTTCGATAACAAAAAAAAAAGAATGCGCGCTGATATCTTTCCGATTCTCACTTCTTTGCTTACGCGTTGTGCGTTCAGTCTCGAGGGACACCAAAATGTAGGGCTGCCAATATTTTCGAGTAACGAACTTTTCCTATTTTCGGCAGAAGTTATCTTTTTGTTTGTTTTATTATAAAGATGAAATAGTTATCGTATTTGATATGGTTACGGTTTAAGCGAGGTCCGGGACGTCCGAGACGTAAATGGTTGAACGATATCAAACAGTGGACTGGACTTAGCTATTGTCAGTTAAAAGCTACTTCGTGGGACCGCAAGAAATTTTGACAACTGACCACCAATAGTAGATTGTTATAAAAGGGGCTAAAATGACCCATTATATACGAGGTAGTTTTACTCCCGAGCTTTGGCGAGGGAGTATATAGAAACCGAGTTTTAATGGGTTTTTAGCGCCGTGTGTTACACTCTGCTTTTCACCACGAATGCAAGAAAATAAAACAATCCACTACAATAAGAATTGGTTTATTTGATTAAAAATATACCCGTTAGTTGCTTTTACGACACCCAGGGGTAAAGAGGGATTGGTAGTATTATTTTGATGAGCCCATCTGGATAGTATGTGCAGTCATTCCATTTCTTCCCTTGGGTGTCGTAAAAGGCGACTAACGGACTAAAGACTGCACATACATCCTAGAGCATAGAGCGGCGATGGGCTCATCAAAATAATACTACCAACCCCTCTCTACGCTTCGGTGTCGTAAAAGGCGACTAACGGAATAAAGACTGCACATACATCCAACACCATAGAGCGGCGACGGGCTCATCAAAATAATACTACCAACCCCTCTCTTCCCTTCTGTGTCGTAAAAGGCGACTAACGGACTAAAGACTGCACATGCATTCAACATCATAGAGCGGCGATGGGCTCATCAAAATAATACTACCAACACCTCACTTTTTATCGGCGTCGTAAAAGGCAACTAACGGACTAAAGACTGCACATACATCCAACAGCATAGAGCGGCGATGGGCTCATCAAAATAATACTACCAACCTCTCTCTTCTCTTCGGTGTCTTAAAAGAAGACTAAAGGACTAAATAATGCAGATACATCCAATAGCATAGAGCGGCGATGGGCTCATCAAAATAATACTACCAACCCCTCCCTTCCCTTGGGTGTCGTAAAAGGCGACTAATGGACTAAAGACTGCACATACATCCAACAGCATAGAGCTGCGAAGAGCTCATCAAAATAATACCTCCAACCCCTCTCTTCCCTTGGGTGTCGTAAAAGCGACTAACGGGCTAAAGGCTCACCACCTAAGCACATGTGCAGACTGTGCAGTTGTTTCTTGCTGAAGCGTGGACTGCGTGAGCGTGATCTGTGTTGTCCATAGATTCAAATTATTACTAATTTTACCATAAACTTTAATAACTATCTCAAAAAAGTTGTTGATTTATGTCAACAGTATTATCGAGTCTTTATTCATGATTATTCTGCTTATGAGTAATAGTAGATTATTAACCAAGGGGATAAAGCAGTGTCTTCTGTCGCGGGTGACGATTTAAATCGCGAGTGTATTGAAGGACTCGAGGTTTACTCCCGAGCGTAGCGAGGGTGTTAAGAACTTAAATCACGAGCGAAGCGAGGGATTTAAGACGAGTCCTGAGTGTAGCGAGAGATTTAAGTTCCCCTAAGACTAAGACAGCTTTATCACCGAGGAAAATACTCTACTTTTCGTACCATTTGCGAAAAAATTAACACAATAATAATATGAATAAGCATTTATTAAAAATAATGACAATTAAAAGTAAAAGTTAACATTCGAAACATTGGCCCAATTATTGATAGAAAGAGTTACATTTTTGTTTGGTACATTTATTGTTGATAAGTTGATTTGTAATTATTTTTTCACTCCTCTTGCTCAAAAAGACCGTCATTGTAGCGTTCTAGATCGGGGCTAAAATAGCTTTTCTCGCCCTAGGGGAAAAAGTAATTTTTTTTTTAATTTTTGTCTGTCACATGACAATGAGCCTACAAAAACGAAAGAGTATTTAGTCTTATGTAGAATAATCATGAATAAAGACTCGACTTATAACTGTTTACTTAGATCAACAACTTTTTTGAGATAGTTATTATTAAAGTTTATGGTAAAATTAGTAATCATTTGAATCTATGGACAACACAGACCACGCTTCAGCAAGAAAAAACTGCACAGTCTGCACATGTGCTTAGGTGGTGAGCCTTTAGCCCGTTAGTCGCTTTTACGACACCCAAGGGAAGAGAGGGGTTGGTAGTATTATTTTGATGAGCCCATCGCCGCTCTTTGCTGTTGTATGTATGTGCAGTCTTTAGTCCATTAGTCGCCTTTTACGAGACCCAAGGGAAGGGAGGGGTTGGTAGTATTATTTTGATGAGCCCATCCCCGTTCTATGCTGTTGGATGTATGAGCAGTCTTTAGTCCATTAGTCGCCTTTTACGACACCGAAGAGAAGAGAGAGGTTGGTAGTATTAATTTGATGAGCCCATCGTCGCTCTATGCTGTTGGATGTATGTGCAGTCTTTAGTCCGTTAGTCCCCTTTTACCAAATCGAAGAAAAGTGAAGGGTTGGTAATATTATTTTGATGAGCCCATCGCCGCTCTATGCTGTTAGATGTATGTGCAGTCTTTAGTCCGTTAGTCCCCTTTTACCAAATCGAAGAAAAGTGAAGGGTTGGTAATATTATTTTGATGAGCCCATCGCCGCTCTATGCTGTTGGATGTATGAGCAGTCTTTAGTCCATTAGTCGCCTTTTACGACACCGAAGAGAAGAGAGAGGTTGGTAGTATTAATTTGATGATCGCATCGTCGCTCTATGCTATTGGATGTATGTGCAGTCTTTAGTCCGTTAGTCAACTTTTACCAAATCGAAGAAAAGTGAAGGGTTGGTAATATTATTTTGATGAGCCCATCGCCGCTCTATGCTGTTGGATGTATGTGCAGTCTTTAGTCCGTTAGTCGCCTTTTACGACATCCAAGGTAAGAAAGGGGTTGGTAGTATTATTTTGATGAGCCCATCGCCGCTCTATGCTGTTGGATGTATGCGCAGTCTTTAGTCCGTTAGTCGCCTTTTACGACACCGAAGGGAAGAGACGGGTTGGTAGTATTATTCTAATGAGCCCATCGCCGCTCTATGCTGTAGGATGTATGTGCAGTCATTAGTCCGTTAGTCGCATTTGACGACACCCAAGGGAAGAGATGGAAAGACTGCACATAATCTACTATCCAACAGCATAGAGCGGCGATGGGCTCATCAAAATAATACTACCAACCATTCTCTTCCCTTAGATGTCGTTAAAGCAACTAACGGGTTAATTTTAAATAAAATAAACCAATTCATATTGTATTGCATTGTTTTATTTTCTCGCATCTCGGCTCATCAAAATAATACTACCAATCCCTCTTTACCCCTGGGTGTCGTAAAAGCAACTAACGGGTATATTTTTAATCAAATAAACCAATTCTTATTGTAGTGGATTGTTTTATTTTCTTGCATTCGTAGTGAAAAGCAGAGTGTAACACTCGGCGCTAAAAACCCATTAAAACTCGGTTTCTATTTACTCCCTCGCTAAAGCTCGGGAGTAAAACTACCTCGTATATATTGGGTCATTTTAGCCCCTTGTATAACAATCTACTATTTTTTAATTTCCTTTTTCAAAAAGATGTATAATGCTTTATATACAAACTCAATGGTGTAAACACAGATGTAGTTCAGTATAAATTTCGGTAAGTATTTCAAATTTAAATTACATTCTGCCCTAGAGGATGAATGAAATTCAGTACAATTTTCTTTCCCTGTTTTTAACAGATTAAAAATGACTATTGTTATGTCCGCTTTTTGTGGCATAGAATGTCCCTTTTTTGAGCAAGTGATACGAAAAGACTTTTTCGATTTTGTAGGCTCATTATTATTTGACAGACAAAAATAAAAAAAGAAAACTTTTTCCCCTAGGGCAAGAAAAGCTATTTTTACTCGCTCTGGAACGCTACAATAACGGTCTTTTTGAGCAAGAGGAGTGAAAACTTCTTTTGATGATGACACCCAATGAAGTTTTTATGTTTGGTGGTAGAGCTAGTTGTTCCGCCTGACCAGCTATCACAATAACAATGATAACAGCATTTTATTGTTTCTGTTGAAACAAGGTTTTACATATTCGGAGTGAAGTGGGTTTTCAACTTCGGCCTTCTCGTTTACCATCAGGAGAGGCCAAGCGTTTTTCCATTGTTTCATCAAAAAAATCAATATAATGTAACTCTTACAAAAGAAAAGAACACTTTTAAAAATAAACGACTACAATTGCTATTTTTTTAAATGTTAGTATAAACAAAATACTATCGTTTTATAATTCAAAAAGTTTAAACAAGATAGAAGGTTTGCTTTGTGAAAACAATTTAGGTTTTCAAACAAATGTTGTAACAGCAACGAAACGGCAAATAGCAACTGTTGGTTTTGCTTTGGACTTGGAAAGGTGCCAACTAGCAGTTAGAACTAATAATCACACAATTATTATTGAAATGGAACACTTTCCACGGGTATACCCGCGTTTACTTTACGAATTAATTTAGACTTACGTTTTCGACCCTTCGAAAGTCTTGTGGCCAGAGGGAGATAGGATAGGATAGGTAAGATGCCTTTACTAAATAGTTTTGCGTTAAATCCCGTTTATATATGGGAGATACAGACGTTGGTCGTTTTAATATTGTAACGTGATTTCGTAAAATATATGGATTCATAATTTGTATTAATAAATCATTTTCAGTTTTGCAGTAAAGCGAATGTTTCGGTCACAATAAGATTATCCTACTAATATTATAAACGCCAAAGTTTGTAAGTATGGATGGGTGTTTGTTACTCTTTCACGTAAAAACTACTGAATGGATTTAAATGAAATTCGGCATACTGATAGTTTATAACCTGGATTATAGGATACATAGAATACATTTTATCCCGATACTTTCGAGTATCGGGATTAGTACTATATAATATAAGCTAACGACGACGATGATTGTTATTACACTGTAGCATTTAATAAAAACAACATAGAAATATTACATACTTACATACAGTACATAACATCACGCTTGTTTCCTGGAGGGGTACGCAGAGACTTAGGTAATGAGGACCGCAAAAGCACCCAACTAGCAAAGTAATCCTATAAAGAAAGATTATAAGTCTGTCACTACTAAAAACGTTCTTATAAAGACATTGCGGTAGACTATTTAACTTATAATTTTTATATCTCGGTCTTATAGTCCGCTACAAGACTGACCTACAAAACATCTATAGGACACTTTTACTAGTAATAGCATTTCAGAAACGTAGATATTCTCAAGAGGATTTGTCTTTGTAAGTTAGTCTTATAGTTAGCTACAAGATTTTCTTTTAGGACACTTTTAGGAAAAAGTCTCCTATAATAGTTTACTATAAAACTAAATAATCTTAAATAACATTTTGATCCTATAGTAGCATTTTGTGAGAAAACAAGATATAATAATATAGTTAGCTGAGATCACTATAAGTTTGGGCCGGTATAGTTTTGCTCGAGACTCTTTTAAATCTAATAGTACTTAATAAGAGCGCTATTTGATCAAAAAAGCTTATAAGCTACTAGACTTTATTAGTAAGCGTCAGCCATTTTATTGAGATTCAGTTGTTCCCCTTCGTCTTGAGGAAATAAGTTGAACATGAATTTTAGCAATTGGAAACGATTGAAAAGGAGTGGTGGTTACAGGAGAAAAGTGACAAATAGGTATAAAGAATTATAATTAGCAATAGCAGGCATATTTCAAGGGAACATTAATTTGTTTTTAAATGGAGGCGAGTATCTGGACTGAAACTGCTACAAGTACTAATTTACCTACAATGATACTATAAAGTACTTAATGAAGAGCAATTTCAAAACATGGCGAATATTCATAAGAATTGATGAAATTATTTATTTACAACAATATGCTAATGTGCTATTTTTCGGAGGGGATTGTGAAAATAACTAAATTGCGGTACACATTTACAGTAAAAATGACTTCCCCACGAGTTCATACACTATATTGACAATATATTATTAGTAATTAATGTTTTACAATAATACAAAATAATAGTAATAGAAACTTACGTTCTTATTAAGTATTTACCACAAAACAACCGGAACCACCAGCCGAAGGAACAAAAATAATAACTTCTAATAAAATATACTTATTACTAATAACTAAGTACATTACTAGTGCATTAAAAACAAGATTGCTTTAGTAAGATACTTATGTCAGATACTAACAAGAGCGTTTGTGCTTGTAATTGTGTAGTCTCATATCATTATAGAAGCTATTGCGCTTCGTCAAGTGTATTATAGGGTTAAGTAACATTTTAAAAGATGATTATAAGATAGTTATAGAAATAAACGCTCCTATAAGTGCGCCCAAATCCAACTTTGTAGCATGACACAAGTTTCTTATAAATGACAATAAAAGTAGTCTTGAGATCGTTTTAAGTACTTATTTTGCTAGTTGGGCAGTCCTCTGCCATAGTCCACTTTTCACCAAATAGCGACTGCACATAATTATATGCTCAGCGTGACAGGTGGTGAGCCCATCGCCGCTCTTTGCTGTTGGATGTATGTGCAGTCTTTAGTCTGTTAGTCGCCTTTTACGATACCCAAGGGAAGAGTTAATACTGTTTGTGCAGTATAATCCGTTTGACCATGGGCATCCACCACTTTTGTTTGATATGTTTTAACCGGGTCTGGTACCTAATCCCGAATGACAAAAGCCCGAATAACAAATGCCCGAACACTAAAGCCCGAAGAATCACTTGCTCGAACGTTTAAAATCTCGATGGTTCATAAGCCCGAAAACTCAAAAGCCCGAAACACAAATGCCTAAACACTATTCGCCGAAGAATCATTAGCCCTATGCTTAAAATCCCGATCGTTCATAAGCCCGAAAACTCTTTAAATACTTAGATAATATCAAAATAAACGACATAGTTAGTAGCTTGTTTCTTTTGGTGAACTGTGGACATACCGGGCGTTGGCCTTTAAAATGTCTCTGACCACATTTTTGGGATTTATGGTCTTGAGCTATATGTATATAAATATGTACGTACTTAGGTAACAAAATAAATTCAAATTATTCTTTGAAATCAGTATATTTTCTTATTTTCTATTGAACATTAAACAATCCAATATCATTTAGAAAAAAAATTAATTTGTAGACAATTAAAAATTGTAGAAAAATGCCAATTAAATTATCTGTAGGTATCTTACGTGAAGGACATTTGCGCGTGCGATTCGGACTTGTACCACCGCATATTAAATAATACTGATTTCAAAGAATAATAATTTGTATTTATTTTGTTACCTACGTAATACTTTTATACATTCAGCGCACGCCCAGAAATCCTAAAAATGTGGTCAGAGACATTTTAAAGACCAGCGCCCGGAATGTCCACAATTCACCGAAAGAAACAAGCTACTGTGTCGTTTATTTTGATATTATCTATTTAAAGAGTTTTCGGGCTTATGAACGATCGGGATTTTAAGCATTAGGGCTAATGATTCTTCGGCGAATAGTGTTCGGGCATTTGTGTTTCGGGCTTAAAAACCATCGAGATTTTAAGCGTTCGAGTAAGTGATTCTTCGGGCCTTAGTGTTCGGGCATTTGTTATTCGGGCTTTTGTCATTCGGGATTAGGTACCAGACCCGTTTTAACGACCAACCCGCATTGGGCTAGAGTGGTGGGTTACGGGCCAAATCACCACTTTTTTCCCAAAAGGGGTAAGCTGTTGCTTATCTCTTCTGAAAAAAAGAGGAGATCCCCTTAGTCCAATGCGGTCTTCTTCGTGCTGGTGGTAGTATTCTTTCACCACTACCCGACACAGTTTACTCTCATAACAGTCATTATACATGCTCTTTGCTTTATGGGAAGTACTTTTTGGCGCGATCTATCAGGAGACCTCCGATATGATCTGAGTATGTTCAGGTCGTCTCCTTTCAACTATCGCATTTTGTGGCAAATGAGTTTTATTTATATGGATTAATTGGAACTTTACCAGTTGGCATTGCCTAGGGAGCATCGTCTTTGTACAAATACCCACGACACAGTTCGCAAAGATCGATAATTAGCAGACTACCCGCTTCCGAGCGGCCAGGGCCGACGTTGACAAACTTGCGGCGAGTAACGTCGAATTGTTTCATTTATTAGCAAACTTGGTCGAACTTCGACTGGACATTGTTGACTTTGTCGATTCTACGATTCAAAGCTTTAGTTCGTGTTTGAGCCATAGAATAATAAATCGCGCCAGACGGGTGAAATGCTTCTATTTTTGTTTCGATGTGTGGGTAGATTATCAACTTTTGTAAAAATCCGTGAAATATTTAAACTGAAACACTGCTGACAATCAAACCTGATAATTCTATTTTTGTATAGTGAAATTTTATAAATTTTGGTGATTTTTACTAATTCGTTATACAAACTGAAAATAGCCCATATGAGATAGCCCATATAAAGACGCCTTGCACTATGTGTACTTGCCTGAAATTAATTCGGCCACAACGATTTTATCGCCTGCTTTCGGGAACATTGTATGTGACCGGGATATAAAGTACCATATGACTCTCCTCCAACTATGTCTGTGCAAAAAATGTTGATGCGTTGCACTGTTTATAGTAAAAAAAGTATACTACAGTCCGCACACTGTCCTACTGCAAGAAAAAAGCATTAAAATCAGAAAACCTAACTTGCAGGACGTCATTAAAGCATCTAAAATCGTAAATGCGTCTAAAATCAATGTCTAAGTTGTAATCCTCCGGATATCGAGCCAAGCGCTTGACCATACGACCACTGAGGTGGTTTTACCGTGAAAGATCGTAAACCAATTACAACTTAACTCTTAAGTTGTGGTCATAGAATTAAAAACGGCTCGTGCCGAAAATAATTTACAAAATCTATTAATACATAAACTAATATTATAAACGCGAATGTTTGTCAGTATGGATGGATGTTTGTTACTCTTTCACGTAAAAACTACTGAATGGATTTAGATGAAATTCGGCACACAGATAGTTTATAACCTGGATTAACACATAGGATACGTTTTATCCCGATATTTCCACGGGAACGAGAACCACGCGGGTGAAACCGCGAGCGGCCGCTAGTAATTTAATAATCTATTTTTTTATTACTTATTAATGCCATGAAGTACTCACGTCATTAACATACTCACCTACCCGACTTACTAAACCATATGACATAATAAATTATTTTTATGTAATAAAAAGTTCGATAACTCATGTTGTAATACGTTTAATCACTGGACAAATAACCAAGAACACAAACTGAAACTAATATTATTAAATTAAATAACAATTAAATTTAAAGATTTGAAAAACGTAAACGTAGGAGGTATCACTGTAGTTTATAAAAACAAATATTTGGTAGTCTATCCATTGTTTACAATTACCGCACTGCATCGACGAAGCATCGAGGCTATTAAAGTTTGGCAAGTTTCAATAGAAATGTCGTTCCACGATTCCATAAACGCATCGTAATGGTTTAGATATACGTGAAGTGAAGAGGACTTCACTTCACGCCACAAATTTTGAATGAGGTTGAGATCTGGGCTATTTGTAGGACAGTCTAGCATCGAAACTAATTGCTCCCTAAGATTTTTTTTAACAGAATGGGCAGTGTGTTTGGGGTCATTATCATATTGAAACATCCAGGTCACTGGTAACGTCTCCTCAGCGTAAAGAAGCATTGTTTCTTTCAAAATGTTCTTGTATTTAAATAGATTTATATTACTTTCAATTTTTTTCACGTTCCCCACACCATACCCAGGGAAACATCCCCAAACTTGAATTTTTCTTCCTCCATGCTTTACTTGTTTTGTGGTGTATTTATTATTCAACACTTGTTTTGCAGGATGTCGCACATACAGTTTACCATCAGAAGTCAGTCTATTTATCTTTAACTCATCAGAAAATAATAAATTTTTCCATTGATTTTTCGTCCAGCTGCCATATTTTCGAGCGAAATCTAGTCTCGCTCGTCGGTGCTGCCTGTTGACGAGCAGTACTTTCCAAGCAATTCTTCCAAATAATTTTGCATCATTTAGGGTGGATTCGACCAAACTGGAATAAGGTCTTATACCTGGATTAAACGCCGAATTTGTATAGACTAATATCGGAGTAAGTCTTATTCCAGTTTGGTCGAATCCACCCTTAAGGGGAGGTATTTCGAGCGCTTCCCTCTCGTTCTCTCGACGGTACAACGGTAAGGGACGGGTATAACAGCGAAGCAGCGCAAATATTCATGTTTTATATTTTAAAAAATTGATAGATGTAATAAATAAAAAACCATCGGTTATAATAACTCAAGTTATTTACAAGCTTCATTTTGGTAAATGACTCATAATATCAAATCACTTATTTTAAGAATAAAACCTGGAAAAGAAGATAAAATGACAAAAAAATATGTAACTTTGTGAATTTATTCTATCGAGCCAACTTTATAAAATCGTGTTTCCATCGGGTGTATTTCACAGAATAAAGCCTCAACAATATTTCATAATTTTCGCAGATTTTAATTTTATTGTTTACTACTTCAAAAAGTAATTCTAAGAACGTGTTATTTTAATTTTTCACTAACACCTAGCCTTAACCGTCTACGAATTGTACGTGCGGCTATTCCTTGCCTGCTGCCAAAACTTTCATTCTTATCGTTTCTGAGCCCCTAAAGGGATCAGCCTTTGCTGGCCGTACAATCATAGAATCCTTTTAAGATGTCGTTTTCCGAGATTTAGGTTTTGCAGATACGTTTTTAGTAGCGTGAAAATTAATAAAGTGATTGACTGTGTTAAATAATTTTTAAACGTTTTATATGGTCAGCAACCATTTTGTAAGACCAATCACGTTCATAAAGTGCAATTATAATTTTTCTTGTCGAAGAATCGCATTTTTTTTGCTTTCCCATGTTTTGTAATATATAATATCAAATATTTAACAACTTGTAATTGTAGACTTGAAAAAATGGCGCCAAAACACTCCCGAATAGTAGCATAAAATTATTTTTTTAAATTTTGAATTTAGTACCATTTTAAAACGAAATGATATTGCGTTGCGTTCCTTATTATTTGTCCACCGGTCAGTACATTGCAAGAACATGTCTGGTTTGTTTATTGTCTCGAAATATGATAAAAGGTTATTTGATTTGTATAAAATATTCTGAGTTGGAACTTTAGTCATGACAGTCATTTTTAAGTGGTTAAAAGTGATTGGTAATAAATCAGTGCAAAGTTATTTGAACAAGATTTCATAAAATTTAATTGATCAACTATGAATAACTATCCGTTTCTAATTATTTGACCACAACTGTATATACCCGGGTTGGTGGTTTTGCCAGTTCTATATACATATAATCACGACTATTATCCCCGAAGGGTTAGTCAGAGACAAGGCAATATGAACAGCAAAAGTAATCCTCTACCATAGTCCACTTTTCACCAAACAGCGATTGCATGTGTTCAGCGTGACAGGTAGTGAGCCCATCGCCGCTCTACGCTGTTGGATGTTTGTGCAGTCTTTAGTCCGTTAGTCGCCTTTTACGACACCCAAGGGAAGTGAGGGGGTGGTAGTATTCTTTCACCGCTACGCAACACGGTTATCAGTTCTATAAAGTTTAGTAATGAGTCCACTCACTGTCCCATCGCTATGCAAAGCCTTGGAGGCCTACAATTTATGGAAATTGGCATAATACACCGTTTGCCAAATCAGCTTGATAATCACAAATCCGGACTATGCATCGAAAAAACAGTAAATACCTGCCCGAACCAATAATTAAACCCGGGACCTATAGGTTTGCCACTTGGCTTCCGAGATGATAAAGTTATAAATAATTGTATATTTTTTATTTCTTGACCTTGTATGACCGTTTATTACTGAAACTATTGAAAAAACGACAGAGACACAATTTCAAATATTCATTGCTTATTGTCAAAAGATTGTTGTCATAATAACAAGCATTTTAGCAATTGGAAGCCTGAAAAACAAAAAACAATTGAAACAAGTATATATAGGGTCTCCATGTTTCCATAAAGTCAAAACGTCTGAACGAACTCACAGCTGCGTTTCGTTTTAACAACGTTGTTCTTGTAGGCTTACTCATTGTTTGCGTGTTGGGAAAAATGAAATTGGAAATTCTTTTGTTGGACTTCACAGTATACTACAGTGGAATTTAATTTCATTGTTACCTTTTTATTGTTGGCTTGTTGCCTGCCTGGCACAGTGTTTGATAATTATATATTTTTTAAATTTTGGACTGGCTGACTGAAGAGCGACCAAACTTATACGTGGTGTTGCAAGCAAAAAAAACTTGAAACTCACAAACTATGCTACCGATGTTTTTTTCATATTTTAAGGGAGAACTGGAATGCCTGATGGATATACGAGTAGACCAAAATTTTACCTGCTAGCTACAAAATCTGTAGCCAACATAGATAAAGGTATTGCTGTGTTGCAACAAATACCTATAGGCAACATTCCTAATTCATCAGTATTTTCGTATTTTAGGTAAAATGCGCTTTCACCTTTGGGCCTTTACCATCTTTCACCGTCAGGCATCAGGTAAGATCAAAGTCAAGCGCTTCCTCGTAGTGGATATAGAAAAAAGGTAAAAAAAACATATCACCCGTAGATGAAACACGTGTCAAGTATATGTGTTTAACAAGCTCGCACACGAGCGACAATTTGGTGTTCGTTTTTTGTCGGAGTACTATGAATTCCATAATGCCAATGCATATGTCCTACCAAAAGTTACTCCTACTGAAATCGGTGTTCGAATCTCTTCCGATCTGATGAAACATTCAACGGGATAAATCTAAAAGGATTTTGCTCAGAATCCGACTAAAAGTGACCACCCTAATAACTCTTCTGCTTCCAAACAGCATTGTTTAAATTTTATTTATTTGCTAAAACTATTGCAATATTATATTACAATGCGGACTTAATTCATGAAGTATACCAGTCAAGCATAGTGTAGTCCAAAGATGAAAATCGTGCATACTAAAAAGAATGAACTCAATTGTTTATGATGATCATATCATTACATATTATAAAGTAAATTCGTTGCTTTCCTCTGTCTACGGCACCGCACTATTCTCCTAAACCACGCAATGGATTTTTAAGCGGTTTTCACTAAAAGATAGAGCGTTAACTGAGGATGGTTTTTGGGGGCCGTCCATTAATCACGTGAGGCTTGAAAGGGGGGGTAGGGGTTCGGCAAAAATCACAAAGTATCACAATGGGGGGAGGGCGGGTGTAGTAAGATATCACGTGTATTTATTTTTTCGTCAAAAACGCTATTTCTAAACCGAAAGCGACGTGTAGTGTGACCTTGACTCGCCGTTGTAAAAAAAAAAACAACCTGCAACCTTTCTGTCCAGACATTTTTATCATGGTCCTTAATTTTCTATAAAAAAAATAGATTATACTTTATAAGTACCTACCTATTAAAAAAAAATAAGATTCTGTAGGTACTAAAATACACGTGATTGAGGGGGTGGGGCGGGGGGGTTAGCCTTAAACCTGTATCACCAAGGGGGAGGGGGGTTTTAAAAAATGCTAAAAAACATCACGTGATAAATGGGCGGCCCTTGTTTATATTTCGTAGATATTTTTTTTAAATGGCTGAAGTATGACGGTTTTTCTAACTTAGCGTGGATGAAGGCGCGGGCGGGCCGCTAGTATATTATAATTACATTATAGTATTTTACAACCACTATCAAAAGCGCGGGAGCTCAACTATCTCACTTCGGCTACTAGTGCGGTACCGCGACATTAGGGATGTTTTAATTGATTGATCTAATCTTTCCAGATCCCTGTATTTTACTCTAGCATGCAAGGTTCCATTAAAATTAGCATATTGGTCTTTAAAAGTTTCGACTTAGAAATTTGTATGGGATACCGAAATGCGTAAACCCTCTTAAGGGTTAGTCAGAGACTAGGCAGTGAGGACCGCAAAATCAGCTCTCTGCTATATTCCACGTTTCACCAAATAACAACTGCACATGTGCTCAGCGTGATAGGTAGTGAGCCCATCGCGCCCATTTAGGAACATCTAGGGGTCACGTGTAGGGTCTTAAGAGGAAACACTACGTGGAAGTGTCATGCAAAATTCTCATACGAAACGCAGAAAAACGACGTTACGTACTCCCCTGTTTCCTCCTTCAGAACTGGACCAATTTTTATGTTTTTTCAGCATCGGTTAAAGAAAGGGATTTTCTATGTCTACATTTTTGTTTTTTTAACCGGTTACTTAATGTTTCTTTTTAACCGGTTTTCTGAAGGCGCCTTAAAGCGGAGTAATTTCGCAAAATTTTGAAGGCATCTGGTTGTTAAATAAATGACTTATAACCCCTTAAGCACCGTAAGACACAATTAAAATTCAATTGTTTCGCGACCGCCGGCGGTCTTAGGTATGATCCTTGACTAATACAAAAAGATTAAACATGCAGACGTAAAAAATCTCTTTCTTCTTTCTGTTTCGTATGAGAATTTTGCATGTCACTTCCACGTAGTGTTTCCTCTTAAGAGTAAACTTACGGACTCGACTCGTTTGCCAACGCAGTTTTAAAAGAAACGGTTGTGTGCGAATTCGCTTAAATGTATTCGTATATGCGCACCGGTGGTTAAACATTGTATCACGCGCCTGTTACGTGACGGGGAGGATCGCCACTCTCACATAGAATGTTAAGTATAACCCATTTTATTTATGTGGTAAAGTCAAATAACACTTGACGAGATCAACTATCATTGGAAGGTCGCGACGTAATCATGCTGCCTTGCTAATTGTAAAAGAAAAACGAGGGAAATGTATTTTTCATGCATATGTACCACCATAGAATACATAATAATACAAGTGTACTACGTTTATAGTTAAGTATCAAAAAAATTACTTCGATTAATAATTTACATTTTTTTTATATGTAAAATATTGTGCCTCATAAGGATACCATTTTAATAAAAAACTGAATAACCATAAAATTACGATTACTGCATGCAGGGCAGGGTAATATGGAGTTTTAGGAATATTTTTGGAGTTATTTTGACATGTCATCTAAAGAAAAATTTTAATAGTCACTAATCTAAGAACTCACAAAGAAACTCTATCCTTTAATTAAATCCGAGTTACCCTCCATTGTTAACTTTTATTTTATTAATGCGAAAGTGAGTTTGTTTAGTACACTTTCACGTCTAAGCCGCAATTTGATGAATTTCGGTTTAGAGATAGATAGGGCCCTGTAGACGGTAATAGGTTATAGCCTACTTTGTCTTATAATTCATTCTTTAATGACGTGTATGCCATAAAATGTTACCAAGCTACGATAAATATAAGTGGCTATTCGATATGAACGTTGATATAACACATAATTAGAGTAGCTATTATCAAATGATTTCAACAGCTAGTGCACTAAATAAACGTGAAAAGCTACCTTTTAACTATTAAACATAAATTTGTATTTATTAAAATAAAATCAAACAAAGAAATAACTCCCACAAGGTTTTGTAACGGTCAAATTGCACGGCGCAAAATAGGGAACATTTTAATTAGTTCGCGCGTAACAGAGATAGCGCTGGCCGTGACACTAGTGCAAATAACTTTATTCCTTTTACAGCTGAAACAATTCCTGCTCACTCTTTATTAAGAGATGTTTCCGTTTTTTTCTCGCGCAAAACGGAATTGTAAGTTCTTTTTCTGAATTCCGTACTACGAGTAAATATGCTGAACATGCCTGTTTACTGAATACGTTATCTGTGTAGCTGTTATGTTGCAGATACTAACACAATTTGTTTGCAATTATTCACTGTTAGTTCTCTTTTTGAAGCACACCTAAACATAGTTAAGGAAAAACTAGTTGCTCGAAAGCCCGTATTACATTTCTATGAAGCAAACAAACGACATTCAATTAAAGTAAAAAGTAGCTTGATTAAGACAAATACGTTGCAATGAACACTTTTATTATCCTTTCGCGGCCACAGCTGAGGTAATGTACATTTACTTTAGTTGTGTGAACCCATATAGAGCTTTTAAAGCTCTTACAGTTGTACAAAAAAATTAAAATAATAGTAAGTACCTACATTATGTTAAAAGTGCGGTAAGTTGAAATTACAGCCGGGGCGATATTGCTACAAGAAAGCAGAGGCTGTAATTATCAAAGCGCACGTATGTCATACGACGTTTAATAACATAGGTACGAGTATTTGCGAGGAAAACACATTTTCTAAAAATGATTGCGTGTTTTTGTTGTTTTTCTAGTGTATATATCTTTGGTGAGCCAACATTTTTCTTTGGACTTAGATTAGATGGTAATAAGCTATCAATAACATTTTGTTCATTACTAAAACTAGACTATATTTATTTTTAAACTTTCAAAGTAATAAGTATTGAACAAGAAGCCGCTGTTTGAATCGACAAAATATAGGTATGAGAAAGGTAGGAAGTCTTTCCACCCAATCCCTTCATCATCAGCCTACAAACGTCTCACTGCTGGGCGCAGGCCTCCCACGTGGACAATAGCACGTGGGGATATTAGGCCATAACCCACCACGCTGGCCCAATGCCAGTTGGTGGGTTTTAACGACTGCCACTTACGACAACAACCGGGAGCAACGGCTTAACGTGCCTTCCGAACCACGGAGGAGCTCGAGATGTTTTAAATTTGATCACCCATCCAGCGACCCGGCATTGCGAAAGTAGCTTAGCGGGCAAGATTGCTAGCCGAACGCACTGGCCGCTGCGCCATCGAGCTCCTCCAATCCCTTGGGTGTCGTAAATGGCGACTAACGGACTAAAGACTGCACAAAATCCTACAGCATGAAGCGGCGATGGGCCGAAGGTGGAAACGCGCTTCACCCGGAATCCTCAACCACTGAGGAACTGGCTATCTCATCTCAAACTGTCGGAACACAACAATGCTTCAAACATCGTTGTTATGGCGAGAGACTTAGATAAGACGGTGGTAGCTAGCCAGGCGGACTTAACAGCCCTACCACCAACCAAACCGAGCACACAAAGATATACCCCCCGCTGGGAATCGAACGCGGGACCTCTGACCTCTTCGTCATAGCTGCGAATCAGCTATCTCGCAGATATGACGTTATTCTTCGGGACCGTCGTTGTTTTGTTGTTCCCACCGACCGACGCTTATAATCTGCGGATTATTCGGCGCCCGACGACACGGCCTGATTTCTTTCTGCAATCGAATGCCTGTTGTTACGATGAAATCGATTTTATGTGTTCGCTTCTTCGTGTTCCATTAACATTTGTAACGATAGAATTTTGAACGAAAAACAGAACAATGGAAATTTCACAAGATATCCTGACGTTACTTTTAATTCTTAATTATTTTATATATGTTTTATACGTATATAGATTATGTATTAAATACAACTCAGTCCTAGTATTTTGTAGTATTGGGTTTCGACAAAAATGTGCCCGCGCCTTCGTCCATGCTAACTTAGAAAGACCGTCATAGTTCAGCTATTTAAAAACATATATCTACAAAATATAAACAAAAACCATCCTCAATTAAAAAAAAAATCCATTGCGTGGTTTAGAAGAATAGTGCGGTGCCACAGACAGAGGTAAACGGCGACTTTACTTTATTATATGTAATGATTGCACAAAAATACAATATACAGAAAATACATAACCAACAATGACAAGCAAAGGTAGACGTATAAATCTAAAAGAGTCGCGTAGCGGTCTAAGAATACTACCACCTCCTCTCTTCCCTTGGGTATCGTATAAGGAGACTAACGGACTAAAGACTGCACAGTCTTCTAACAGCATAGAGCGGCGATGGGCTCACCACCAGACCTGTCACGCTAAGCACATACATGTGCAGTCGCTATTTGGTGAAAATTGAACTATGTCTAGGACTGCTTTTGCTGTCCTCATTGTCTGGTCTCTGACTAACCCTTTGGGGATAATAGTCGTGATTATATGTATATATGAGAAAGAAAAATGTTTAGTATCGCCAGCGATATATACGTTGCACTAGATAGGCCCTTCCGAACACGCACTATGTTCCACTCATCTGCGGAGTCGACTCGGCACTTTGCTTTAGTGTGGCTTTGACATTCGCGCCTGCGGAACGGTGAAAATAATTATTTGTTTCTTTTCAAAGTGTACACCTAGACGTTTACTACAATTCAGTTGTCAAGTAAGTGAAATAAATTAGTATTCAAGGCATTATTATGTAGTTATATCATATTATTAGAATACAAAATATATTTTTCAATTATAGTTATTGACAATCTATTTGGGATCTTGATACACACTAAGTTGTCTTTGACCGATCTGGCGCTGCGGCGCTGCGATGTCTGTCTGTTGATTAGAAGACATTTAAATGTTTAATCGCTGCAGCGGCTGCAGCGAACTTTAGGTCTCTCATTCCAGAATTTGAACAAATGGTTTGTATGAACGTTCTTGTCTGTACTTCTAGGTCAATGAGTATCGCGAGCCAGTAAGTGCTAGCCACTAGATAGTGGAGCGAAGCCATGGTCAGGTTTTTGCGTCTTGTTCGTGAACGGGTATGGCAAGTAAGGACTGGTGTCTACCTATTTTCCTTTTGGTACACGACATGCATATTAAAATTTTTTATACTTGCAATTTAGCCGGCAAGTAAATTTACAGTTCTTGTAACGGCAAGCATTCATTGACTCCTTTTACACCATAAATGTAACTTAGACGCTGTCGGTCCTGAGGCTATATTTATGCTTACCTAACAAAGTAATATTCTAAGGGTCAATCATCAATACGAGTAAGTAGAAACTTAATGCAATAATTGTTAAAATGTATTTTTACGAATCTTATCAATAATTTTAGTTTCATTTAAATTTGTAGCGCTCGCTTTTCCTTTAGGAAAAAATACGCAAGCGTTCAAAATAAAAAATGCTTTCAAAATTATTCTACGCTAAAATCTAATTAGTGTACACAATATCAATTTTAAAATGTATATTTTATGTGTACAGTGAATTAAAAAAAACCGTTTCCCCT
The DNA here is from genome assembly GCA_963921215.1 of Scoparia ambigualis. Classification (NCBI taxonomy): domain Eukaryota; kingdom Metazoa; phylum Arthropoda; class Insecta; order Lepidoptera; family Crambidae; genus Scoparia; species Scoparia ambigualis. The sequence goes on from OY992504.1 coordinate 32,556,932, forward strand.
TGGGCTTTCTCACGTTTACAACAAAGAATAAGCTACGAATAGGTATTCCGTGTTTTGTTACTGTCACGTTAACGTAATTTCTAATTAGAGTAAAAGAGACAAAACACGAAATAACTATTCTGACCTTATTCTCTGTTTAAAAGGTCAATCTTCAATGCGAGTAAGTAGAAACGTAATGCAAGAATTGTTCAAATGTCTGTTTAGGAATCTTATAAATAATTTTAGTTTCATTTAAATATGTAGCGCTCGCTTTAACTTTAGGAAAAAATACGCAAGCGTTCAAAATAAAAAAGCTTTTAAATTAATCTAATTATTGTACAAAAATAACTTTAAAATGTATATTTTATGTGTACAGTGAATTAAAAAAACCGTTTCCCCTTGGGTTTTCTCACGTTTACAAATCCAGGCCATTTATTATCTGGGGCACGATGGCAATCAGCTGCCGGTCGGGAGTCGCGCCTATTTACTGAATAAACTGCGGGTTAATCGCTAACTCGCTATAAGCCTCGTCGTTTGAGAGTAGACATTTTTTTTATCCCTGTGATTCCGCCTTATGGATACCCCACCGGGGAGGCAGAGTTATGAGAGGCTCCATCCGTCCCCCTTCCACAGAAAGGGTAAGAGGGAGGGAAGTTTACCCACTAAACGCCGGGGAACAGCAATTCGAGACAAGTGGAGGCCGTGGTACCTGTCCACTAGGGAATTAAACCACGGGATCCACCCTGACGCCCGTGCGAACGCTCATGGATGGCTGTACTCACACGTACGAGTTTTTACAACAATCCACGCACATGGACGTGACTTCTTCTTCTTCTTCTGGGCCTCGATAGTTCGTACTCCGGCTTCTGGGGCCTCCATCTGACAGTGCCATACCGCCACCTCTCGAGCTTGACGCCGTTCTGTTTCTATCTTCTCGATAGATGGGCGCTCCCCATTCCCTCAGTTCCATGCGAAACTCGTAAACCTCGGTCAGAACCTTGGCTTCCACCTCCCACGGAATCATCCGTGCCAAGGCAGTAGTCTATCTAATGTATGCGGTCTTCGTAAGAGCGCCACGTTTCTCCTGGACAGGGCGTCAGACCAGACAGGTGCCCCGTACATATAGCTTGCGACAGTTATCGCCCGGGCCTCCCACATTTGGTACTAGGCGCGCCAATGCCATAGCTGCCCCCATCACTCGTGGCGCCAATTAAGAGTAGGCCTACTCTCTAAGCGCATCCGAGACTACGTTCGCCCATAACTCGTTGTACACTACTGAGTGTGTATGTACAGTGCCGATCGCTAATGATAAAAAAAGCAGCGCGCGCGCATTGCACGAACGGCCGGTTAGGCGGTGAAAACGGAAACTTTGGCTGTTTTCTATTAGCTGTTATTCAAAATATTTTTGATATTTCGCACTAAAATTTTCAATATGTATTACAGAACGTATGTGTGAGGGGATGACTGTTTCTAAAACACGATTTTCCTAGAGAGAAAAAATCCTGAAGTTACCGCTAAATTTCATATAAATGCACATTACGGCCGTGTTTTACAATAATAATTCCTATAAAATCATAAAGAAATAGGTAATTTATTAATACCTTTTCGATTTCTTGACTATTTTGGATTTCAAAAAAACTAAACATTTTTATTAACTTTTTGATAAAAATGTAATTGGCTTTTACGAATTACCGCGGATCCCGCACCGCGCAACACCCGCGAGGACCCGGAATTTTTGCAGACTGTCTAACAGCTCGTTAGGGGGAGGGGGCCCCCCCCCCCCCCCTCCCCCTAACGAGCCTCTTGCAATGAGCTTGGGAAAAGTATTTTTATTTATTTATTTTAACTTAAAATATGACATAATATTTTTTTCTGTAGCCCTTCAAAATACTTCACAATAATTTTTTAAAGATTCATAAAAATGACCAAGCGCTATAATATTGTTTTTGTGACAATCAAAATACGCGCGAAACTCGCGGCGTGACGTCATCGGATTCCATTCTCTCGCACGGGTGGCGCGACTCGCGCGATTTCGTTTTATTAATTTGTCTGCTCTGAACCAGTGCAGTTGTACCACAGATTACTTAATAATTAATTGTGCAAATAGTTAAGTAATGTAATCGGACGCCCGCCGGGTGCGGGCAGCGAGAGCGGCGGAGGGGGCTATCGGATACGATGACGTCACGTCACGTCAGTCGAGTGCCAGCGAACTAAGTAGTGTTATATGCATTTATTTATGTACAATAACTTTGTAAATACTTCTCGTATCGAAGTGAAATAAAAACTATTGGTTTTAGAATAACGACTTCTTTATTGGTATAAAGTAAAAATTAACTTTTTTTTTATTTTTCCCAAGTCCATTGCTATACGGTGCAAGACGATACAAACATACACTCACGAATATCCCAAGGGTTAGTCAGAGACTAGGCAATGAGGTCCGCATAAGCAGTCCTCTGCCATAGTCCACGTTTCACCAAATAATAGCTGCACATGTGCTCAGCGTGACAGGTGGTGAGCCCATCGCCGTTCTATGCTGTTGGATGTATGTGCAGTCTTTAGTCCTTTAGTCTTTTTTTATAGTAGAAGGAGGCAAACGAGCAGGCGGGTCACCTGATGGAGAGTAATCACCGCCGCCCATAGACACCCGCAAAACCAGAGGAATCGCAGGCGCGTTGCCGGCCTTTAAGGAAGGAATAGGGTTATGATGGGCCTCCGGAACCCTCACTGGCCGGACGAAATAGTCGCCTGACACCCAAGGGAAAAGATGACTCAATACAGTAGTATTATTTTAAGGAGCCGCCGACACACAGCTCAGCGAGACGGTACGCATGTAATAAATCGCATTCCAGTGAAAAGGTATTTAATAACGTTTTCATTGAAATCTTCTTCAATGAGCTTAGTAGGTATAATTATGATTTATTGCATTGTAACAAAAGTATTGACACGTTATCGGTAAAGTTAAAAACAGTATTAGTATATAACTGTAGGACCAAAAAATAGAGGACTACTGTAGCCAAGAACCATAGTCGGATGATTATGATTCTTTGCACCAGAGCAGTTGTAAAATTCCAAGACAAGGAGCCTAATATCGTCCACTAAAGTCAATATCAGAGGATCGTGAAATATATATTGCTTGTAAAAGTATAATTACTGTTTCAAGCATCTTCCTTTTATCGCCATTCATAAAACAGATATGGGATTCGACAACTCGCGGCATGAAATGATGAGAGTATAAATGTAATGAGATTACCTCGATTAAATGTTAACGACAAAATTTCAATTAAACTTCGAAATGGAATAAAGTTTGGTTGTCAATTAATTATTATGTAAATTTCATGATTTATTGTAATTAGAAAAGTTGACGAGTTTCATGTTCCGTATTACTGTTAGGCAAAATAGAAGAAGTGGGTACAGAGATATCGAAGTCAGAATCCAAATAAAAGATCCATTTCGCAAATCGCTTCGCATCGATCGTCAATGTCTTCGATGAGAATGCGCCTTATAGCATTCATGAATGCGCTGATGTCAAAATCATATCAACTACCTATCGATAAAAAAGAGTATTTATTCTAGACAAACTCCAGAAATAGAATATTGCACAAAGCTGCAAATACTATTCGATTTAAGGGGGTCCTGCATGAAATTGTGAAAATTTACGTATAGCCTGATCATTGCACAAGGTTATGGCCTTGTTGAAATTTGAAACAAATTCTTTAAAAATTAACAAACAATACCTATATAAATCTTATGACTTCTAAAAACATATTTTTTCAAAAACTTTCTTAATTTTACGCATGAAACAATAATTCTTACATGAAAATATTTATATTGATATTCCGCAGAGCACCCCCTTCTTTAAAATTAAATTTATATTTTTAACACAGGCGCGTGATGGTTTTGCACATTTCGCAGAAGTAAAATAAATAAAAAAATAAAACTTTCCTACAATCACACCAATTATCTAGTCGAAGAGAAGCTTCGAAGAAACTCGTTAAATGGTTACTAGACACCGGATAAACATACTTAAAATACTTATATACATACAATACATAGAAAACACCCAGACCCGCGACAATTTAGAAAAACAATAATTTCTAAATAGACCCGACCGGGGATCGAACCCGGGACTTCAGAGATGGCGATACCGGTATATTTTTCGAAACGTCTTAAATGCCTAAAGAACAATTTGTTTCGTTTATGTTCGAACGGAACGATATAAATAACGTTTTTAACGTTAAAAAAAATATCGATTTCGTTTAATAAAACATTTAACCGTTTTTATTTTATGTTTTGTGTTGCTCGATGTTCGATGCTCGATGCAAAAACATGTAATATTATATCAATGAAGTCCATACTTGTCGCCGCACGAGCACGACCCGCGCAGCACCGTCCTGCGGATTAAACCGGTTATTGAAAACGTTCCCATTTCGTTTTCGTTCCGAACGCAATGCAAAAAACACAATACGAAGAACTGTTAGAAACGTTTAAAAAACGTTATTTTAAATAACGTTTCCGACCCTTGGTACAAACCACTCGACCAAGGAGGTCGTCAAGTGAAGTGATCTTATTATTAATATCAATATGATTGTATTATGTATAAGTCATATGTAACTGTTTCTTGTGTATGTGCAATAAAGTGGTTATCTATCCATCTATCTATGATTGGTTTTGCTTTGACGTTTATTATTAAGACATGCCTTTTCTTGAGTTCGCGTGGCATCCCCTGCTGATTTTTTTTTCGAATTGCGCTCCTCCTAATACTTGCTTATATGCACTTAATACAATGGCCCAGTTGCGGTTACCCTCCAAACACTCTGCTGTATAAAGTTTTGGTAGGCGGCAATCGGTTGCAGTCATTGTGATCAATATAATATACTAGCGGCCGCTCGCGGTTTCACCCGAGTGTTTCCCGTTCCCGTGGGAATATCGGGATAAAAAGTATCCTATGTGTTAATTTAGGTTATAAACTATCTGTATGCCGAATTTCATCAAAATCCATTCAGTAGTTTTTACGTTTAAGAGTAACAAACATCCATCCATACTTACAAACTTTCGCGTTTTTAATATTAGTAGGATGGTAACAAAACTGTGCTACGTAAAATATATTATGAGCACACAGCAGTCGATATTTGGTGAAAAGTGGACTATGGTAGAGGACTGCTTTTACTGTCCTCATGCCTAGTCTCTGACTAGCCCTTCGGGGATAACTGTCGTGATTATAATAATATATGTATGTATCACAAAACTGATAAAATTAGACATAACTATACGCTTTGAGACCTCTGGAGAAAAACGATGTTGGTTCTTTGATGATCTTCTTATTTGATATAATTCGAATAATCTAATTGTCCGGTGAATGCTGTGCCCTAATTTCGCATTCGATTCCTGTAATAAGTTTAATTAAACTACAGTGACATATTTTTATTCTATTTTTTTTTAATTTATTTATCGTTAATTTTGTTTTAATTTTGTAATATTGTTGATTTTGATTTAATTTTGTTTTAAATTGTTTTTTATTTTATTCATTGCATTGTATTGTAGTAATTATTATTGTAATCAATCACTATTTGCCCAATTTAATTTATTTAATTTATCTTATCGGACTTGAATATCATGCTGGTTACACATATGTTTGGAGATACAGCCTACTCATAGTTTAAGTAAAAAATCATGTTACTCATATTTTTAATTTGCTGTATATCTGTTTTGTGTAATAAATAAACAAATAAAATAAAAAAATGCAGTATCTTAAACTAAATTTTTCAAGTTTTATATCTTTGAATCCAGATAAAAGATACATAATTGTCGCTAGAGCTTAATTAAACAGATTTTTATTAAAAAGCAAAAAGAAGTGAAAGGGTCCTTTTTAATTATAAATGAATTCCAGTTCATTTCAATATCTTCGCTCCGTTTAGAATTGTGTTTTCAACGGAAGCTTTAATTAACTATCAGGAAAGCTCATTCAAGCTTATGATTTTTTTAATTTGTCTTTTGCATTTGTGTGTAGGTAGAAAGTTTCAATAAAATGTAAATGCATCACTACACTATTATACACAGTTAATATCGTAAAGTAAAAAAGTTTTAGGTATTAGCTTTACGTTTTGGCTCGAAAATGTAAATATTTTTTCCTCATGAAGACAGTTATCATAGCGTCTATGTAGGTACCTATATTTGAAGTGTATAAGTACCTATGCATTGATAAAATATTAAGATAGTATATTGCGCTAAGCCGCCAATATTTCACAATACATAAGATAAAACTATTTGTTTAATACATCGACATATTAATATGTGATAATAATGGAGTATGTCCCTTTCAAATAAGTCGAAAGACCGCTCGTGAAAGGTACACCGAACCAATTTATATTTTAAAATTTACAGACTACGTACTTATTGCTATTTAGTGCTTACAAAATAATACAAAACTCTGATTTGTTTAAAACCTTGTTCACCTCTTTGTGCCGACATTCACGCCGACACGCGTCAATGGCGCGATATAAAAATTAAAAAATTGAGCGTGTGTGTAAATTCATTATGCGACAACAACACATTTTCCAGGGCCACTTTGCATGCAGATTACAAATAAAAATAAATTATCTCTCATTCTTGCTAAAAACCCACTTTGTGAAACAAAAGTCTTTTTACTACTCAGGACCAAGTTGTTTTCAGTTTCTTAGTCATTGTGTAGTAGCAGACAATCGATGGAGTACGTTAAATTACATAGTGTGCTCGTAGTTCAGATCCGTTGACCAAGAAAGTGGGAGATATCGTGCGTGGCTCGATCTTTTGCTTCAATCCAATTGACAGGATACGTTTGAAGCCACGCTAAATACCGCGATCGTGTGTGGCTGGCATTTGTGACATACGAGTATCTAGACCCAATTTAAAGTACGAAGTCCTCCGCGAGCTTAGATACGGTTGACCAAATTGACTTAGCATTATTTGTTTGTTATTTGACGACACTGACCCGACTTCAGATGTTTGGCTTTTATACGGCATACTTCAACAGCAAGAACCGAGCGCCCAAAAGAAAACAAAAGACGGCCAAGATGAAAATGTGGCAGCAAAGTATCACGGGAATAATTTTAGATAGTGGACTGTATATACTTAAGTGTTGGTATCAAACTATTAAATTACACAATGCCTTCGGTATCGTTATCTGCCTTAACAACTACCCATAACATTGCAAAAACACTTACCACGACCAGCTTTCTGTGGAGACGCGATCTTTGGCTTCTTCTGCAGTTCTTGGCTCGGTTTAGTGTTGAAGTTTTCTATAGTTTTGCGGTGAACGTCACACGCGATATTTTAGAAGAATATTAGAGAGTTTGCGATGAATGTCACACGCGCGATATTTCCAGCAGAAGAAATTAGCCAGAAGAAATAAAAGAACGACGCCAACTGACTGCCCGAGCGTTGTAATGAATGCTTATCGATTTCACCACCCTAGCATAATGACGACGCATTTTTTTCTTTTTTTGTCATTTGTTTGCAAAACAGGTTTAACAACACGTAGCTGGAAACTCAAAATATGTACGTCTGATGATCCAAACAGCCATATGCTACGGGAACCGCTAACTATCCGATTGATTGCCACCTTAGAGGTTTTGAAAAAAAACATTGTGTATAAATTTCAGAGGTACGAGTACGTTCGTTTTAAGCGGCGCTTTTGTCACAGCTTATCTGGCAGTGGATGATGCGTTTAAGACCGTTGTCACGACGACTCAGCGGTGGTGAGGTGAGTCGCATCCGTTGACAGGTGTCACTGGCAGACAAATATGTCTACCCTTCGTTCTGCGCTTATTACCTAACAGGTAACATAACGTGATCTGCGCCCTTATTCTTCTACATATTCAAATGGTTTGCTTGGTTACTTTATACAAATGATTTGGTTGGTGGCAAGGCTTTGATTGAACTCCACGCGTCTATTTGTATCGACTACCTACTACCTTATCTAAGTCTGTTTCCGTAATAACTACGGCCGAAAGTCAGTTAGAAATAAGAGCCAGTTCCTCTCAGAGGACCCAAGGTGAACATGAAGTGCGTCTCTTCTACTTGTCGTGTTTGATCATCAGATGAAATCAAGGTCTATTCTATAATAATATGTGTATCTATAAGTTTCATTCGGATCAACACTGATGTATTCTGGATGCAAATAGAAAGAGACTTCTTAGAAACCATCAAAAGGAAGTTTTACCCGTGTTTTTCTTGTAACAACAGGTGTTGTGACACTCTATTTTGTTATTCGTATCGTACAACCTAAGTCTAATATTACAAATACTACTTCAAATTACGTTTATCGCGAAGCCATCAATTAATTAAATCATCAAACACAGTTTAAAATAATCAGTTCATTGTACCTACAACTGTTTCAGCGCAAACTACTGCAAACATACCCTAAAATGTTCCAACCTTTTCGTGTTTTTTATTTTGAAATCTCTTATTTTTATATGCGCGCTGGGTTGTACGGCTGCTCCGTTACAATTGTAATCATCTCAGATTCCTTAAAGTTCCGAGGCCGAGGGTTTCTCAGATAATCTGTCCGTCGTATCTTTTTTATTCAAGAAAAGTTGCCTTTATTAAATTTCAAAAGTTAATTAGATTACTTCGCTGATCCGAACTACCGATTACTTTCAAAATCGCAAGATTTTAATACAAATATTTGTGTTTTATTGTTCACACAAACATAATATTTAGCAGAAATTGAACCCAGATCTGTAGCTAGCACATCTACTAGACTCTAGACCGTCAATATTGTGTCTGTGATGTCATAGATGCATTATTAGAATATGAAAAGTTCTTTCCTCAACTCTTAGGTCTTAGGTCAAAGGCCGTGTACCTTTTGTGAATTAACATTATAATTTGTCCCTATATAACTTAGCTGTATGCACTGTTTACAAGTTATTTTACTTTTAGTAAGCGAACAGTGTAATTGCTTGTTTTTCTCAAAACGAAGAATTAGAGCAGGACAAAGTAAGTATCTAAGTGGAAATCTTTCGATCTAAGTGAAGATCTTTCGTCTCTGTCTATACCTTTTAAACATAACTACAACTTTTGGGGGTTAAAGTTTCTCGCGTCCGTAGGTTTACCCTTGAGCCCTACACGTGACCCCTGGGTGGTGCTAAATGAGTGACACTGACTGAGTGGTAGAGCCACGCTGCGTTGCAGCACGCATTGGGCCGGCTCGCCCGGCGTAATACCACCCTCTCACGAATATCCGGCGTGAAATAATGGCACTTGGTGCTGTTGTGTTTCGTCCGGCCAGTGAGAGTTCCGGAGGCCCCTTCCCCTCCCACCCCTCCTCACAATTCCTATTCCTTCCCCTAACCCTATTCCTTTCTTAAAGGTCGGCAACGCATCTGCGACTCCTCTGGTTTTGCGGGTGTTCATGGGCGGCGGTGATTGCTTTCCATCAGGTGACCCGCCTGCTCGTTTGCCTCCTTCTCATTTAAAAAAAAATAAAAAAAAACTTCATAAAAGTAGTCTTAAATAAATTATTGTACCAATCACTAACCTCTCATGAATTTTTCCGCAGCGCCACCATCCTTGTCTTGGCCCGATATCAACCTCATTTTAGAATCACAATTACAAGATTAAATTAAAAATCACTGTCACGTAATTGCATAAACATCAAATGAGTAAGTAAAGTTATTTTTTGTGTAAATGTTTATATAAACAGACAAAAGTAGGTTATCCTTTATCAATACACGTAACTGATAGTTGGAAGCAGACAAAGAAGCAGTATGGGATAGCTGTAAGATAGCTGTATTATTTTTATTAGGTGAAACGTCACAATAAATTAAATCAATACGTCAACAAGTAGTTAATAAACGCAGGTTAATACGCAAAAAAGTGTTTCTTCCCAAAGAACAACTAAAAAAAAAAACTGCTTAAAAATGCAATTAGTAAAAATGTTTAGTTTTATCGTCTTTGCTCCCGCCGCGTCCGCTCGGGAATAAAACTTTCATGCAAACATTTGATGGACAATAACATTTTTATTATAGCTGCCGCCAAGTTATGTTTAAGTTAAAAAAGTTCGCCTTAAGCGCTGTTTTATATTGTCGAGTTTCGACTTAGTTATTTCTTTCCATCATAATTTATTGCACTCAGCATTATGTGAAGCTTCCTAGAGGCACTGCAGCGTAGTATAAACATTATTCAAGATCCAGTAAAAGATGACGGCTATATAGTTTATAAATAAAAATATTATGATTATTGGTTTTATGGACTTTTTAACTTTTGACATTGTACTATGTAGTGTCAGTAACACGTAAATTCACGTGATGGAAAACCTCCATAATCTACGGTAACCACATACCAACAGACGCTATATGTCTGATAGCATATAATTAAACATGTACACTCGGTTGAACTTCAAGAAATCCAACGAGTTCAAGAAAAGGTTTATTGCAGGCGTTGAAATGCCACGTTTTTTTGGACCAGAAACTCTCGCATACGACCCCAGAACACCCTACCAAAGTTTCATCGCAATTTATTATCAAGAAAATAACCATAAAAAATTACAAAAGGCTTAAAGCAAAGCCAAAATAGAAATAAAGAATAAAGTGTCTTTAAAATACCACAACTCGTTTTTTAAACTCTCTATTTCATACTTTCTGTCTCATCTACGACTAATTCCATTGCCGCCCTTTACCTATGACGAACTTTTCTGACTACCGGTGACATTAAAAGTTCCCTTTGTACTTGCACTTCATAAATGTGCAATATTACAACATGAGTAAAAATTTTGTCGTATATTACTTTATTATTTTATAACATGGCATACCGCGTTGACAAGATGTGAAAAACGACTTGCAGGTTGGCAAAGTGAGAACAATTAGTACCTTTAAAGCTGTTTTCGCCTTTGGATTTCGCTTCCGCTTAACATCAGATAGAGCGGAGACGTTATACTCCATAACTATTAAAAAAATTGTAGTAGATGACTATAAATCCTACCTTCTGTTGCTACAAGTTCGTATAGTAGTCCAGTAGTCGTTACTTCAGTCACCTCCATTTCTTTAAGCTGCTATTCACTAGTTCAAACTTCTTGGACAATTATTATTATTCCAATCACTATGACTTTTTATGTTAATTTCTTTGTAATACAAGAAATTTAATCTTATTAACTGTTTTGCAAGCCCGTTTAAATTGACTAATGCTATACTATTAAATGATTTTATGGCATTTATGGTAAGAAATAGCGAAATAACTAAACTTTATCATATACTTAATCCATGCACTTAAGATTGTGAACTGTTTGCGATGCGAATGCAATATTATTTACATTTACTAAATAAACGTTAATAAATAATAAAGTGGCGGAAGATATGCACTTTGTCGGTAGGTAATCTTAATTGAACGAAATTCCCTTCAATGAACTATATTTAAAAAAATTCTCTATTGAGTTAACATCAGTTTACAATTGCCTTCTAATGTAAATAAAACATTTAACGGAGTTTAACGCAAACATTTGTGGCTTGAAGGATCATGTTCAGGATGTACATAATTCGAGTCACCGGTAAATGCGGGCAAAACTGTTTTGCTAGATCAAATGGTTTATGTATTTACTATTAAATTACGTTCTTATAAAAATATATATAATATACTAAAGGATATTGCCTAATTAATATGCTAATTTGTTAAGCGATTAGATGTACTTTACTTGATTATAAATAATCCCGAAAACAGGCCAAATAAAAGTCTAATACAGATGATTCCTTTCATTTTTTAAAAATTTTCAACATAATTTATTACATGTAAATATTTATTTTGAATAACTACAGAGAACCTGCTAATTCGTTAAATCCTATGAAGTCTATATAGGCAAAAAACCTATAAAAACCTACAAAACGCGCCAATTTGCGCCGCTTCGCTGTTATACCCGTCCCGTACCGTCGTACCGTCGAGAGAGCGAGAGAAAAGCGCTCGAAAGGACTCACCTTAAGGAAAAATCTAAACATCTGATGAAATGGCGCCAGTATCCTGAAGTTAGCAGGCACTAATCTACATAGCCTGTCAAAGGAGTAGCGGACAAGATCGGTTATACATTCTCAATGTAACTCCAGATATAAAGATGAACATCATCGTAGGCTTTCCAAAGTTTTGTTACTTCAAGTGACAGGTGTGTATTTTAAATTAGATTGCAGCTTTGGAAGTTCGTTCATAAGTCTACAAAGCGGAATATTCAATTCACAGTTGTGAAAAACCAGCACTGCAATATATACCAGCACTTGCAGAACATCTACACAAAAGGGGCTCAAATTACAAGTTCGAATTTCATAGTACGAAAGTACTTTCCACAAATTGCCAATTTTAGTCAAAAGTAATGAAGTGGTAGTAGTGGGTTTTTGTATTTTATAATTTTAACTTATGGCCCGCTCGCGACTTTGTCCGCGTGAACATCCCGTATCCCGTGACAAATTTACAAAAAAAATCTTTCACACACCTTGTCCTGTTAATTATTACCTGTTAATTTAATTACGAACACAACAAAAAAAGAATTAGCTCAATCGGTCGAGCCGTTCTAAAGTGATGCGCGTACAAACATTTCGGCAATTGATTTAATTTGACACAATAAAGCTTGCGTTCTTTTTTTAATGGCTCAATCTTACTTTATTGTAAACATCCATAGTGTAACCTTATTCAAATGCAAATAAATGCATTTCATTACAATAAATTTTCCGACTACTATTATAATCGAGTACTCCATGTCAGTTTTTTTGATATTCAACGTTTAATTTTTATTTTAAATTATATTAATTAATAACGGAATTTGTCTCTAAGTGTATGCTTCTAATATTTTATAAAGTTTTTTACTGTAGAGCTGGCTGATTCTTCTTTTATATAATTTTTTATTACCCACATCGGCGAATAAAACCATTATTTAGTTAAAAAGATTGCTAGGCAGTTGACATGGGGTGGTCTTCCTGTATGGGCACTGACAAGTGGTAGGAAACGGAGAGGCCAATATCCCCCCTCAATCGGGATGGACCTGTCATGTACGTTTATGATGCAATTATAAAAGTCGATAAGGAACATCGCTATCTGCCCGACGATAATTTTCACATGACTGCAGTTATTGACCCCGTTTGCAGTTCTTTCTATATCAGTAGATAATACTTTTGAGAAAATGCCGTCATTATCTAAGTGTCGGCGAATTTCAAAAGTCGGCACGCTTGATAACTTTTTTATCTTTTCAAGTCTGAGACTGGCTAATAAACAAAAACAACTACTGAAATATAAATTTAGGAAATTAATGAAATCAAATAAAGGAGGAGCTCTTCTGCGCAACAATTAAGATTGAGACAAAACTATTTTAAATACAGAAACCATAATGACTTAGTGGGTTTGTATACAGTCACGAGCACCAATTTGTATACACTTTGACTATTATTCCATTGTATTAAGAGTTACAATTGTTTACATATGTTTGCTGGTGACACGTACTGCAACTGGTTGATCGGTTCTCAAGAATCTAAATGATCTACTCATTTCGTTATTGTTTAGTAAGTCTGCAGTCGATACCCTTACGTTTCAGACGTAGATCTATGTAGACAGTGTTTCTCAGAAACATGAAAAATACTCTTATCACCATCATTTCGGCAACAACGAAGATCGCTACATCACGGAAACGTGTCAATAAAATAATATTATTTCGAACTAGCGGCTAACCGCGAATTTTTCGCGTTAAGACCCACCCCTATAATGGTTTCACTTATTCTACAATTTTTCATACAAAAAATAACGTCTGGATTTTATTGGATTTAAAAAAAACCTTTCATACAATACAAATCCTGACAATAACGAACACGACCAAAAATAAAACAGCCAAATCGTTTTAAACTTCTCTAGTAATGCTCCGTCATACATGGTAATTGATTCTTAGGGTACCGTACCCAAAAGGTAAAAAAGGGGCCCTATTACTAAGACTCCACTGTCCGTCCGTCTGTTTGTCACCAGGCACCTCATGAATGTATTTTAAGTATAGGTGATCCGTGAACCGTGAACGGTGAACCGTGGTAGCTAGACAGTTAATTTTCCACTGTTGCCGCTTTAACAACAAATACTAAATAAAGAATAAAATAAATATTTAAAGGGGGCTTCCATACAACAAACGAGATTTCTTTGCCGTTTTTTGCTCGGTATCTAATGTTGTATAGATAATGGTACGGAACCCTTCGTGCGCGAGTCCGACTCGCACTTGGCCGGTTTTTATTTATATGGGTATGGCGAGTCCTTTCGAGCGCTTCTCTCTACGCTCTCTACGGTACGGACGGGTATAACACCGAAGCGGCGCAAATAGGCGCGTTTTATAGGTTCTTATAGGTTTTTTGCCTATGTAGACTTTATAGGATTTAATGAATTAGCAGGTTCTCCGTAGTACCTTCTTCAAAATAAATATTTACATGTAAAGATTACGTTGAAAACTTAAAAAAAATTAAGAAATCATCCGTTTAAGTCTTTTATTTGGCCTATTTTAGGGACTTTTTATAATCGAGTAAAGAACATCTAATCATAATATCCATAAGTGTATTACATATTTTTATAAGAGCGTTATTTAATAGTAAAAACATATTCCATTTGATCTAACAAAACAGCTTTGCCCGCATAATTTCGGTGACTCGCCTTAAACAAATTTAATCCGCAAGCCCTTTTGATGAAATCTGCGGCTTCCTCAAAGATTTTGATAAACCAAATCCCAAACCAACCAAAAATACCTTTAGTAACCCAGTGAAGAGTAGTGTAGTGCAACTTTCACATAATTACCTGAAACAAGAGAAGAAACAATTCTTTAAAACAGACAATTATACATTTTGCTGTATACTACATAATATAGATAGTAGAATATATCAATAAAAGAAGTTGGTCAAACAACAATCAAAAGAGTTCAACAAAGGACCATGGGAAATTTTGTCCCAACCATCTAACAGATTTGAAACTAGTGTCATTTGAAGGGTAAGACATATATTATTTTACTACGGCGACGTTCTTCATATTTTATACGAATATTTAGGTTAAAAAAATATATTGTTTTTGAATATTTTGTTTTTTTTTTCCAACAAAATAAGATTGCAAGAGCAGACCAGACCCCGCAGGCAGCACCCGTTCACGAGTATGACATGTGAATCAGCTATGTTTTAGGGAACGTAACGACCTGACGCACATACCACCACCGCAGAGACATTTTGAGAGAGCATGACACACTCGAGCAACTCCAACTATAGCAAGAAAACAATAATTTTTTTATTGTTATAAATAAAACCTTATTTATTATAATTATAATTTATTTTTAGTAATTTAATGAATGAAATAAATATTATAATTTTAATGTAATGTAAACTAAGAATGTAACTGTATTTATATGTGGTGGCAAATAAAGGCTATTATTATTATTATTATATATAAAACCATTACTTTTTGCAACTAACACAGGTACTTTAGGCTTCTTTGGGTCCCAATGAACAAATTGACATGTATCCCATGACTGTTGTAGGGTGGGGACGGGGTTCATACAAAATCCCCCATGGGTCTTTATTTTAAACATTCCGGTATATTCTTTTAAAGTTATCAAAATGTGATTACTTTTTATTATCATCAGCCTATAAACGTCCCACTGATCATTCATACGACTGTATTGGTTTATCGATTGTTTCGACTTTACGAGATAAGAACGCTAAAGCGCTGCGCATATGTTTTCTGTTGGCGACACAAGACGCAGGGCTGCTGTGTCCGCTAGGCACACAAAGCTGCAGTGTCCGCTAGGCACACTGGGCTGCTGTGTCCGCTAGGCACAGGCTTTCCTACATGGACAACATTACATGGGGAGATTGACCAAGCTGGCTATGCCATCTTGCCATCTTACAACAACAACCGTTTGTCCACGCTCACACCAATTATTTATCTACCCCG
This sequence comes from Scoparia ambigualis, assembly GCA_963921215.1. NCBI lineage: Eukaryota > Metazoa > Arthropoda > Insecta > Lepidoptera > Crambidae > Scoparia > Scoparia ambigualis. The sequence continues at coordinate 32,572,820 of OY992504.1, forward strand.
AGATAAGCATTCTTTTGAAACTTGTTAATGTGGTAAGTTAACGGATAAACATACATAAAAATAGAAAAAAACACCCAGACCCGAAATCAATTTAAAAAATAAGCTTTTCTCTAAATTGACCCGACCGGGAATTAAACCCGGGACCTCAGAGATGGCGCGACGCCAGAACCGGCGTGCTAACCACTCGACCACTGAGGTCGCCGAAATGATGATAATGTTAATGTTATTTTTTTTACTTTCTGTAGGTATTTTATAATTAATTGTAATTCTGTATTTTATAATTAATTAAGGCTTTACGTGCTTTCCAAAGCACGTTGGAGCTTGAAATGTTTTTAATTTGTTCCCCGATCCAGTCACCCAGCATTGCGAAAGTTGTCGGGGACGGTCTTATCCGCTGCGTTATCAAGCTTCTATTTTTTATAAGCGCCTACTTAAATAATTTGTTTTATTCAGCGGCAATAAATGTGAACAATTAGATTATATCAGGAGCTGTAGGCATTTGTTTTTATCTATTTATATATAGATAAAATGCTGCTGCGATTGCTGTTCGTTTGTCTCGCTAAAACTCGAGAATGGCTCTACCGATTTGGCTTATTTCGATCTTGAAATATTTGTGGAAGCTCGGGGAAGGTTTAACCGGTGAAAAACATAAATAGTAAGTAACGGAAAATACTAAAAACGAAATTTAATTTTCCAATACAAAATGGTAGCTAGCCTAGCCAATGATATATATAATATCATTGGTCCTAGCTGTGAAAAATTTGATGTCTTTTGTCTACAAAAATGGAATAAAAATATCTAGTGTTAATCCCGCTAACTCACTAATTTATCAAGCTTGGATGCTGCATGCAAGCACCGCCCTCCCGCCTGCAATGTATGCACATGCAAAAGGAGCGATGGATGCTAAATAAGGCATGCAAACCGAAACCCGACACGTGTTTCGCCCCTCCACGGGGCATCCTCAGGAGCTGTTGACTGGTCGAGAGCTGCGCGCCGACTGAAACGGCTGCGAAGATCTCGGCCCCTTATATAGCGCCACCGTTTGGCATTTGTAACGTACTACCCGCAATAAGACGCAATAATGGGGAGGAAACTAAATTTGTTTGGTCATTCAACAGTGCGTAATTATTATTGTTATGTTTTATAATTTCTAACTGCTCCAACACACACAACCGGAAACTCTTATTACATACATGCAAAATATTATATGTGTGATTGTCGCCCAAGGAATGGCCGGTGTCAATTAAATGTTTTGCGAAATGTGACTTGTCTGGATGGCCATTCCTATGTGCGGCCACATGTTCCTTATATCTAATTTCAAAATTACGGCCTGTCTGACCTACATAGACCCCATTGCATTCATTACAAACTAACTTATAAACACCGGATTTTTTGGAATTTTCTAAGCGATCCTTACTGTTACATAAATGACGCAAGTTTTGATTTGTCCTAAAAGTAGTAAAAATGTTGTTTTTTCTAAGAATATTCGCGATTTTATCTGAGATAGGGCCTGAATAGGTCAGACTACCCACATATTTGTTAATACGTTCGGGGGGACACGCATAAAGTAGTGAACGGACCCTTTTATTCTGTTTATTTAAAATTAAACTGTCAATAGTTTGTTTAGAATAACCGTTAGAAACCGCGACTTGATAAAGAATATTAAGTTCTTTGACATAACTATCTGCGGACAACGGCACCGTCATTAATCTATGGACGTAGCTGCGGAAGGCAGCTAACTTCTGTTGTAATGGGTGACAAGAGGAGGCTGGAATAATAGTGTCAGTATGAGTGGGTTTGCGAAAAATTTGGAAATCTAGTTTATTGTTAACTCTAGTTATGGTTAAATCTAAAAAGTTGAGGGATTTGTTGGACTCTAACTCTAATTTGAATTTTATTTTAGGGTGGACAGTGTTAAGTTTATTAACAAAAGTGTCAATTTGACGATTAGTACAGGTCCAGCAGATAATTAGGTCATCAACATATCTATAATAAAACTGAATATTGGGTTCGTTCACCACGTTATTACGTTCAAAGTGATCCATGAAGATGTCCGCCATTAGTGGAGTTAAAGGTGAACCCATTGCCAAACCTTCCTTTTGACGGTAATATTGGTTATTAAACCTAAAATAATTTTGTTCCATGCATACTCTAGTAAGGTTAAGTAGATCATTTATCTCTCCAGGGTGTAACCGCTGTCTCTCAAAATGGTCCCCCAACACACTAAGACACTCCTCATAGGGGACATTAGTAAATAAACTATCAACATCTAGAGATAACAATTTAGAATAAGGGGAGATGTTGATATGTTGAACTTTCTCAATTAACTGTAAGCTATTTTTTAAACTGTACTGTGGTTTAAAAGAAGACTTTGATCTTAGAAGGTTGTTTAGGTATTTAGCCAAATCGTATGTTGGGGCACCAATATAAGAGACAACGGGCCGTATAGGGATATTATCTTTATGTGTTTTAGGTAAACCGTATAAAAAAGGTGAACGCGGGTTCATAGGGACTTTGTATTTTAATCGTTCTGGAGAGACATATGATGAACTTTTAATCGCGTCCTTCACCTGTATTATGTAATTTTTTGTTGGGTCGGAACTAAGACATTCAAACTCCTCCCCCTGGATGACGTCGTTAACCTTTTGGTTGTAAGCAGCTCTATCCAAAATTACTACTGAATTACCCTTGTCAGCCTTTGTGATAATTAAATTATTTTGATTAATTTTGTCTTGTAAAGAACGCAAAATATGAATTTCAGAAGAATTTTGACTAATTGAGGAATTAAAAGCTTTTTTAATATGAGCTGCTACCTGATGCTTAACGGCGCCATCCTGTTTACTCTTAAAACAAGCAATTTCCGAATCCACCACCAAAGTTTCGAGAGACTTCTGGGACAGCCGTGTATTTATATTATATTTAAGTCCTTTCTCTAATAATGAACTTTCAGATGATGAAAACTGGACATTGGAGTAATTTTTTACACGAGGGTAAAAAGAATGATCTGAAATTGAGTTGTTTTCAGTATGTTTTAGACTCTCACTACGGCTATCCCTAGATAATCGCTCTAACTTCCTACACTGTGTTATGTATTTATCGTGCGCTAACCTAGAAGCCAACTCCCGAGCCTTGTTATCTAAAATATCAAACTCCACATTATGTAAATTAAAACTCAACTCTGAGTACAATACCTTAAGGTGGAGCTTGATGTTATCCCGTACCGAAAACCAATGTCTACATTCCTCATTCAACCATATCTGTTTAGCCTTCACCAACGCTATACTACTAGATCGGCTGTGTGTGTTGGAACGAATGTTAATATAGTTTGGAATAAGATTTGACTGTTTACACTGTTGATTGAACCACACGTTTTGAGCTGCCAAACGATGGAGCTTCGTCAACTTGATGTAAAGTTTTGCCTGCTCAGCTATACCGGCTGACTTAAGATAATTAATAGAATCAGGCGTTACTTTGCGGAAATCCATGATATACAAAAATGGAATAAAAATATCTAGTGTTAATCCCGCTAACTCACTAATTTAATTAAATAATAATAATTTTGAAATTAGATATAAGGAACATGTGGCCGCACATAGGAATGGCCATCCAGACAAGTCACATTTCGCAAAACATTTAATTGACACCGGCCATTCCTTGGGCGACAATCACACATATAATATTTTGCATGTATGTAATAAGAGTTTCCGGTTGTGTGTGTTGGAGCAGTTAGAAATTATAAAACATAACAATAATAATTACGCACTGTTGAATGACCAAACAAATTTAGTTTCCTCCCCATTATTGCGTCTTATTGCGGGTAGTACGTTACAAATGCCAAACGGTGGCGCTATATAAGGGGCCGAGATCTTCGCAGCCGTTTCAGTCGGCGCGCAGCTCTCGACCAGTCAACAGCTCCTGAGGATGCCCCGTGGAGGGGCGAAACACGTGTCGGGTTTCGGTTTGCATGCCTTATTTAGCATCCATCGCTCCTTTTGCATGTGCATACATTGCGGGCGGGAGGGCGGTGCTTGCATGCAGCATCCAAGCTTGATAAATTAGTGAGTTAGCGGGATTAACACTAGATATTTTTATTCCATTTTTGTATATCATGGATTTCCGCAAAGTAACGCCTGATTCTATTAATTGTCTTTTGTCTAATTAGAAAAAAAAAATTGTCACTTGGTTGTCAAATTTTTATAGGTGCGTTCAGAAATTTGTCTGTTTCATAACTGTAGGATGAGGTCCGAACTCTTTGGTCTGTTTTGTTGAAATACAAAACAATTCTATTTTAGAAATAAAAAAAAGTGTAAAAGCTGCTAACATTGATGATAGGGCGACAATAGTGGTGTCAGTCAGGCGGGCTAAAAACCATAAGCTTTTGATTAGACTTAATTCTTGATACCAAAATTATCAGATTATTTATTTATTTATTTATTTATTTATATATTATTCACTTACAACTATCATTACAGGTATCATTACCTAATACAATAGTGCAGCCACATACAAGTTCACGATAACAAGTTAAATCTAAACAATAATTGGATTACAAGACTTACTATACTAATACAACAAATCTAACAATTATGATAACTGTGTTGCATCTAATGTGGATAAAAATGTTGTATTAAGTTTTTCACCGGGTCATCTAGTGATGAATAAAAATATCCAACGCAAGTTATTATAACACATACGACAAAACGGTTTGAGAATATAAAAATAAGGGAAAGGGGAAAAAATTATCAAAAGAAAGTAGGTGCTTCATTCTCAGAAATTGATGGTCTAACTAAAGTGAAGTAAATGTGTAGAACACTTTTTGCATCTCGAAATAAGAAGACAAGTTATTTAATTAAACTTATAGCGAAGTTCTGGAACTTTGCTTATTTAATTTCTGAAGGAACTCAATTTCTGTAAATATTTTAATACATCCTGTGAGCCTCCGTTCGCTCCGCGCGGACTGTCGCTTCTTTATTGCCTGCTTTAAATTTACGAATCATACTACTACTCAGATAGATATAACACAACGCCTATGCCGTTATCATTTATTAATTAATTTTATTTTATGCCAACTAAAAACGGCATAGGCAACGGCAGAAAATGCTATTCTCTAATGCAACTGTCGTATAATGACTAGGGGTATAAAAACACGAGTGTAAGTTTTATGGGACGAGCCGAAGAAGACAACATAATAATATAAATAAATAAATAGTACAAATAGAATGAATGACTTAGTTACATAAAATATTTTTTATAGCACTGAACTTGCACTGAAACTGAACAACTTTACACCTAATTGCGACATGCACATTGCACATGTGCTCAGCGTGTCAGGTGGCCGCTCTATGATGTTGGATTTTTGTGCAGTCTTTAGTCCGTTAATCGCAGTCTTTAGTTCGTTAGTTAGGTCCGTTAGTGCTGATGCACACAACATTAGAGAATAGCATTTTATGCAATTGTCGTGTAATGACTAGGGGTTTAAAAACACGAGTGTGAGTTTTATGGGACGAGCCGAAGAAGACAACATATTAAATAGTACAAAGAGAATGATGACTTCGTTACTTATATTATTCTTTATTGCACTGAACTTGCAATGAAACTGAACAAATTTTCACCAAATTACGATATGCACATATTACTGCACATATTATGCTCAGTTGACAACTTTTTACCAAATTGCGACTGCACATATTATGCTCAGTTGACTGGTAGTGAGCCTATCGCCGCTTTATGATGTTGGATTTTTGTGCAGTCTTTAGTCCGTTAGTCGCCTTTTACGACACCCAAGGGAAGAGAGGGGGTGGTAGTATTCCTTTTACAGTCCGCCACGCGACACTGCCCACAATTTAATATTCTGTATCGCATGCTTGTTTGTTTTCGTGATATATTTTTTTGCAAAGATTTATAATATCTTAGATTTATTTATTAAATTCTCTAAAGCTTTCTCTTACTCAAATGTATACAGTTTTAAAAAAATCTTTAAAAATCTACAGCATTTTAGTTATGAATCGTTGTGCGTAAATAAACTGATAGTAAATTCAAAGTCAAAGTCATAATATATTATTCAATAAACTTAATTAATAAGTACCTAATAGTCTAAGATCCGAGTATAGAACGACCTTCACCGAGAAGGTTAATGGATAAAAAGTATTTTATATCAAATGTAATATGTTAAATAATATATCGCGAGTGGGTTGGCTGAAAAATTTCAGTCCAGAACCATTAATGATTAATTTAATATTAAAAAAAATTTTTTTTTTTACATTGCACTGGTTTGGTGTGTGTGTTTCTAATGAGCTTATCTTTATATAAAAATATATTTAACCAGATGGTTGCAAATTACTAATAATGACTTGCCTGTTTACGCCTGCCTACCTAATGTTATGACAGGAAAAAAATAGTCAACCTAAAGTTTGCATATTCTATAGGCTTCATACTTTCGATTGGTACCTATGTAATTTATCTATTATCGAAAAAAGTGCAATATTTAAAAAAAGATATTTTTAATATATTTTTAACACATTAAATTTGATATAAAATACTTTTCGTCCATTAACCGCTCGGTGAAGGTCGTTGTATACTCGGAACCCCTACTATAAAGTTTTAATGCCATGCAACGCAATGAGCGCGATAGTTTAAACTCTTATAATAAGTACATACTCTGAATCGTCCAAATCTATTTTAACCTACCAACCGTTCAGGACATCGTTTTTTAACTGTGGCAAAGAACGGGCGCAAGAAACTACAGCGCACTGAAACAACATTTACAAAAAAAAAAATATGTCGTTACCGGGTTATAAAATACAAAATATGAATATGAATGTAAATAGTTTATTTAAATATGGTGCTCTGAATAAATTAATTATAGACAATTAAAAATAGCTGTTGGAGTACTTGGAACATTTCAGACCAAACCTGTTTTGTCTTGTGTGTAATCTGACAGTTTTAAGCTTTTTTATAAAGCTTTTCTTTGATTTTGATTTTAAATTTATCAAGATCTAATTTATGAATAACATTTGGTACTTTGTTGTATAATCGTATACACAGACCCTTAAAATAATTATTTATTTTATGAAGTCTAGTATAATAGGTACTGCTAATTTGTTCTTACTTCTAATCTCGAATTAGTTATCGAAAATTATGTAAGAATTAATCTAATTTATAGGCTAAAACTATCGAATCTTTTATAGGTTGATAATACATATACTTAACAACTTATACCTACAATGAGTTAAACACTTAGGTGGCTGAGATATGCGAAGGTCATGCAAAGTCTGTTCCGGATTTTACTATGCATCAGGGCTGTGTATATGATGTGTATTTCTATGCATATCTTCCATTGGGTGTCGTAAAAGGCGAATAATGGACTAAAGACGCACATATATACAGCAGCAGCAGCAGATGGGCTTACCACCTACCTATCATGCAGAGCACATGTGCAGTTGATATTTGGCGAAACGTGGACTGGTAGCAGTGAACAGCTTCTGCGGTCCCCATTCGTTAGTCTCTGACTAGCGCTTCGGGGAGAACAGTCGTAAGTATGTGTATGTTTGTACTTAGAATAATAACTCATAGAAAGCGAGAACACGCACGATAAATGAGGCCAGTAAAACCAAGCCATACTGGCTTCGTACCGAAACGGCCCGCGTCAGTACTAATAACCTAAACACTTAGATTAAAACAAAAAGGGAAGATACGGCATTAGCGTCTCGTGAGTGAGCCGCCAAAATTAGGCCTAAAGGCACAATTTCACTTCAGTCACAATTTGCCGAGCGAACAGGCTACATCGCACTATTGCGGATATTCTACTGTGTGAAAAAGAGAAAGACGCTACTCCGCAGTGGCGTCGGAATCGGTCGTACGTAATCGTCTGTTGCGAAGCGACCGAGACGTCAACGCGCTACTCGCTGACTCCCTCGCGCTGACGTTGAAACTTACCGCTTTATCTCACTCGCTCGATTTACACTTTATAGGTGTGCGTGTGTGAGTGTTTGCTTAAGTAGTTGAGTAGGACTATATTTTGAATGACTACAAGTAGGAGCATGCCGTATCTTCCCTTTTTGTTTTAATCTAAGCCTAAACATAACTATCTATCAACAGTTCCAATTTCCTTACTTTTCCTCTAGCAACATTACTTGTACACTTGTGTGCGTGTCGCCGAGACAGTACGCGTAACTTACTCCTACATCCATTTTTTTCTTGCCTCACGCCATGACAGTTTTCTAATACGAGACTATTGTTCTATACGTTATTATTCTATGTGTTTGTATGTTTTCTATGCATAGCCCGAGTTGGTTCACGTGCGTCAGCTTCATTGGCAAGACAACACTCATCAATTGGCTATTTGACAGTTGTTACAATAAAATATGAAATATGTCGGAAATAGCAGTATAAGATTTAACGATAATTATCCAATAGTTTTTATTATTAACAAAATTTGTAAATATTTTATTTTTATAAAATATTTTTTCGATTTTTCGACGTTAAAGACCCGAAACACGGGCGGCCATGATTGAGCTTCATGTGACGTCCCATTTCACAAAATTATCGAAAACTATCTGTCAGGTTTCAAGATAAATTTCTATATTTATTGAAATGTGACGTCACAGGGCAAAAATATCACGTGACCAACCGTTTTCGCGCGAATTATGAAATTAATAAAGAAAAAGGGGTCGTCCACGAATCGTCAATAGTGATACACGTACTGTTCATTGCTCGTACTTTTTTAATCAAAATTTCACTCAAGAGTTATCAGTTTTGCCTATACTTTACATCAAATTCTTCCTTATCTCAAGAACTAGTCAATGGTGTATTTTAATCATAGCGGTGAAAAGTGAAAGTGGTGTAAAACACGAAAACTGTTTCTGTTCTGTGGGTATTCGCAAGTTTTGAAGCCAAAGTTGTTGGGCCCATAACAATAGTGTTGGACTTTGGACCTCGTTAGGTGACAAACTGCTTGAAAGTATTTTAGGTACTTAACTCTATTCAGTCCCTTATTTTCAACAACAGATTTCAATCATAAATGGTCTAGTGGTCAAGTGCTTACGTCTAACGGACAGGCTCTCACTTGCGATCCGAGGTCAAGCCCCCGAACAATAACTTTTTGAACTCATTGTTTTTTTTTTCTATTTTTTTTTTCATTTTGTGAATTAATTAACAAGCACAGGAGGTAGAAAGGGAGGAAAAGGGAGAAAGAGAGAGCAAAAAGAAAAAACTACTATTTTAGTCAAGCGTGCATACAGTAGGCTAGAAGAGCCGTAATGCTTCACTGCGGTGCTTGCGGTAAATTCCTGTCGTCGGCGGGCGCCGCTGCTTGTTCTGTGCGCCCGCTAAAGTACCACAAAGCTTGGCTGGCCGTTTCAGACAAAGCGAGCATATGCAAGGATTGGGCTTGCCCAAACTGCAAGAGACTAACTCACAAAGGCGACAACACTCAGACGCCGGTAAAGGATCTTTGTGGTACGTCTTCTTCTATTGACAGCGCATCAGTATCTCCAAAATCCGATGTAATTGTGGATGCGCCGGACGGCAGGGAGGACCGTCGGGACCGGGAGCTAGCGGTGTTCATGGCGGAAATGCGAGAGTTCCGTAAAGAGATGCTGGAGCTGCGTGATTCCTTGTCGGCACGACTGGACAACGTCGAGCAGAGGCTCGAGGTTCTCGAGCAGCGCCGGCCGGACATCAGCGCGGAGGTGACTGCGGAGCTGGATCGCACTATAGATGAGCTGAAGCAAGAGCTCAATGACCGCGATCAGGAGGCTCTTCTGTCTGATCTAGAGATCGGGCAGCTTCCTAAGGAGAAAGGAGTGAGTGTCGTGCAGGCCGTGACCGTGCTGGCCGCGCGGCTGGGGGTCACCCTGGAGCAGCGTGACGTGGTGTTCGCGGAGCGTATTGGCGCGCCGCTGGCGGAGGCGGGGGGTCGCCCCCGTCGCACCGTGGTGCGGCTGGCGCGCCGCCAGCTGCGCGACGAGCTGCTGCAGGCCGCGCGCGTGCGCCGCACCGTCGCCGGCGCCGCGGGCGGCCGCGTCTACATCAACGAGCGGCTGACGCGCCACAATCGCCAGCTCTTCCATCAAGTTCGTGAGGAGTGTAAGAAACTGCAATGGCGGTACTCCTGGACGAAACGGGGCCGCATATTCGTTCGTCAGGCGGACGGCTCGCCTGCATACCAGCTCCGCTCCAAAGCGGATTTAGAGTGGGTCCTCGGATCCCAGAAGTGACTCGTACGATCCTATGAACATTTCTGCATATTACCAACTGTCACTGATAAATGTCTGCTTTGTTTAAAAGCACATGATTATGAATTTATGAGTATTTGTTTTGTTGTGTGCATTTCTGTTAAGTTGTTTTATATGCAAAAGGAGAGGCTAATGAATGAGAGGCATTTTTTATTAAACAACATTGAATTTTCTTTATTTAACAAAAGTAAAACTATTAAAATTGTTACATGGTTAACTTATATCTAAAGTAAAATTAAATTTTTTGAATTTAAAATTATACATAGATACCATAGTAGCGTCAATACTAAACACTACTCTAAATTAAACTTCATGCATACTCCCGATTTGTTACATTATAGCAATGTAACTACTATTTCACACTGTTTGTCGCTCCGATGCGCCGCACTGTTATGTTGGTATCGCTTAGTGTTGGCCTCGGTTGTTCGCTTTGTTAGAAGAAATATATATAGAGCAAAGAGGTAAGTTCGAAAAACCTTAAAGTTGGGCTCTTCAATGCGGGATCACTCGGTACAAGACATGAAGAGTTAATTGTGGCCATTGAGGACTCAGACCCAGATATCCTGGCTATAAATGAGACTTGGTTGACAGCTGAGGGGGATGACAAGGCACCAAAGATATCGGGCTACCGGCTAAGACATAATCCCAGACCTGAGCATATGCGAAGGGGCCGTGGTGGTGGGGTGGGTTATTACATTCGCATGGGAATTAACGCCCGTACATGTAAACATCCTATAAACCCTGAGGTGGAACAAATGTGGCTGAGTGTGCGCATTAAAAACCAGCGGGTTATCATTGGAACTGCCTACAGGCCACATTGGTTGGATGTGGGCGTCTTTTTAGAAGCGATTACGGACTCTATTGCCTCTTTTGCTAAATGTGATGTGTTGATATTGCTTGGCGACTTTAACATAAATCTACTTGATGCCAGTAGCAGTAGGTCTAAACAGTTTATGCAGTTCCTGCATTGCGTCAACTTGAAACAGGTGGTGACTGAGCCTACACATTTTACAGAGAGCAGTCAGAGTCTGATTGATGTGATCTGCACCGATGCTCGGATTTTTAAGGTTCTTGTTAAACACACACCTGAACTCGGAGGTCATGCAATGCTTACAGCTGAATTTAAAATTAAAAAAGACAAAATATGCCCTCAATGGGTAACTTACAGGCCATTAAAAAATATTATTGTAGACCAGTTCACCCATGACCTTGATGCTATTAATTGGGACTATTTTTATAAAATCAGCGACATCAACATTCTTGTAGAAATTTTTACCACTTGTCTGATCACATTATTTAACCTGCATGCTCCAATCAAAAACCAAAAATTTAAACATCCACCACATCCATGGATCACTGATTCGATTAAGTCAATGATACAGATCAGAGATGATTATCATAAAAAATTCAAGCTACACAAGTTGGAGGCTTTTAGAGCTTGCTATAAGGATATGAAACACCTTGTTGTGGAAGCTATTGAAAGGGAGAAGACGTGCTATTTTGACAGACACGTTAATAAGAACAATAATAATTCCAAAAAATAATGTCAAAATTTAAAAAATAATGTAATTGGTGACTGTAAGAGAGGCGCAAAGCTCCCACCTTCATTCAATGACCCAGATCTCATAAATGCGCATTTTCTAGACATTCCAGGAGAAAAATGTGTGTCAATATCTCAGCTAACATACTATGAGTACCATAGGCATAGCTCTTCAACGTTTTCTTTACACATAGTGTCAGAAGACAAAGTACTAAAAACCATCAAAGGGTTTCACTCTAATGCCCAAGGCAGCGATGGTTTGTCTCTCGAAATGATAATGTTGACATTGCCACAAACGTTGAAAGCTATTACCACAATGGTCAATCGATCAATAGCAGAATGCACTTTTCCTGACAGCTGGAAGGTCGCTTTAGTTAGACCTTTGCCAAAGAAGACTAACCCGGCCACTATAAGCGACCTCCGCCCAATTAGCCTACTCTCTTGTGTCTCAATGGTGTTAGAGAGAATTGTGTGTGAGCAACTAACCAACTACCTTGAGGCAAACAGTATGCTCCCTTAACAACAATCGGGATTCCGCAAAGGCCACAGCACAGCAACTGCTCTCGCAGATGTTGTGGATCAGTTATTAGCTGCTCAAGACCAAAGGAACCTAAGTATTTTGTTGTTGCTCGACTTCTCGCGGGCATTTGACTCTATAATGTGGAACTATTGTTGTCAAAACTAGCCTATTATGGAGTTGATACCAATGCGATAAAATGGTTTCATAGTTACCTGGAGAATAGGCAACAGCATGTTGAGTTGGACAAAGCAGATGGCTCAAGATTGTGTTCAGCCAAACTTCCGGTAACTCGTGGGGTGCCTCAGGGTTCCATTTTAGGGCCAATCCTCTACATCCTGTACAGCGCTGATATCACGAAAGTCATCCGTCACTGCCAATATCACTTATATGCAGATGATCTACAATTGTATCTTTCCCTTAAATATGCAGATCATGCTGTTGCTGTAATAAAGGTAAATGAGGACTTAACACGAATTTCTACTTGGTGCAGGGCAAACTGCCTAGTTCTCAATCCAAAAAAGTCCAAGTTAATGTTAATTGGCACAAGAAAAAACATTGGTCGCTTTAGCAATACTTCTCTGAATGTTTGCTTAAATGGAGAGAAAATAGAACGAGTAGACAGTGTTAGGAATCTGGGTTTGACATTCGATGAACACCTAACCTTTGAGAGCCATATCGCCGAGTGCTCACGCAATTGTTTTTATAGACTAAAGCTTTTATACAATATTAGGCCTTATCTGAGCGAGCAACTGAGGATCTCACTATGCGAAGCACTGATATTGTCACGGTTGAACTATTGCGACACAGTTTACGGGCCGTGTCTGATGTCTAAGACGAGCAAGCTTATCCAGCGTGTGCTGAATGCTTGTGCGCGTTTCTGTTTTCATGTACCACCTCGATCACATGTAACTCCATTTCTGAATACGGCAAACATGATGAAAATGGAAGCGCGTAGAAGACTTCACCTTGCCACTCTTCTTTTTGGCGTAACAGAGGCGAGAAGGCCGTGTTACCTGTATGATAGGCTGGTATGGACTAGTGACAGCAGTAAATACCCCAGAAGAGTGACCGCTAACATCTTTGTGACTGCGCAGCATAGGACGGTGGCTTTTCGTGGTTCTTTTAGGTTCGCTGCTTCGAAGTGCTGGAACGATCTCCCGCCGCCGGTACGTGACCTAAAAACAGTAAATACTTTTAAAAAACACCTCCACAAATATCTTATTGACATGCAGAAAACAGCAAACTAGACTTACTTCGGGTTTTGCCACGATAGGCATTACATCGTCGGGACTCGCGTTCCGGCAACTTGTTTTATTTATCTTGCTCTTATGTGTTGCCTCCTTTCATTCTATGTTTCAAATAGTCTCCCAAGTACCTACTTGTCCATTATTTTGTGTATCATGTGTATGTTTTCTATTCTACCACCGCTTTGCCGATTCTGTGCTGTCAAAAATAAAATGACATTCATAGTGTAAACTTTTTTTTTTTGTGTGTTGTTCTATTTTAAGCACAGGAAGGCAGTCAAACAGCCAAGATAGTGCCGTAGTGTTATTGTCTTTTATATTGTTATTGTTTTTCTTTTTTTTGTGTTTAGCGTTTTATTATTTATTTGTTATATCTTTGTTTTGTGGACACCTCATCGATTAGGCCCCTCCAGAATACCAGCGTTGCAGCGGCTTTATGTTGCTGTAGCACGTGCTGAGGCTGGGGCCTAGTTGGCCACACTTTGTCTTTTTTTTTAGCTTTATATTGTTACAGTAAAAATCGTACTTTTGTCTTTATTCATTTTTTTACATGTATGTAATTTAATAGTGTGTGCCAATAAATGTATTTTCTTGCTTCTTTCTTTCTTCTTTCAAATATGTATTTTTTAATTAAATAAAGCTTTTTCGAGAAAAAGCATTGTACGGGGTATTATAAAATAAGCGTTTGTAATTTTTAAAACTACAACTACTTTACTACTTTAAACTACTTTAAAACTACTGCTGGGCACAGGCCTCCCACGTGAACAATAAATAATAACAACAATATGGGCCATAACCCACCACGCTGGCCCAATGCCGGTTGGTGGGTTTCAACGACGGCCATCTTACGACAACAACCGGGACCAACGGCTTAACGTGCCTTCCGAAGCACGGAGGAGCTCGAGATGTTTTTAATTGGTCACCCATCAGGCGACCCGGCATTGCGAAAGTGTTCGGCTTGCGATCTTGCCAGCTTGCTAAGCTGGCAAGATCGCAAGCCGAACGCGCTAGCCGTTGCGCCATCGAGCTCCCAGTAAGATAGTATAGGCTATAAAATAGGCTTTTCACCTACATTATGTTCTGTCTTAATTATAACAAACAAAATCGAGCAAAACCATTCTGAGCTCACTGTGAATTGATCAGTAACTATTTTGTGTCTAAAAATTGTTCTATAGTTATTAAGAGGGTGCCGCGCGATCGCAAAAACAGTGATATAACTCTCGTTATGAACTTCAAAGCAAAATCAAACATATTGATATTTAAAATTAGAACAATTTTGCTTTGAAATTTCAGACCTAGTAATTTGATTAGAGCAATGTTTTTATTCTGCGAAATGTACAAAACCATCACGCGCTTGGTTTAAAAATTAAAATTTGCTTTATTAGAATGGGGGTGACCTGCGGAATATCAATACAAATTTTTTCGTGTATCTAAGAATTATTGTTTCATGCATAAAATTAAGAAAGTTGTCAAAAAAATGTTTTAAGGAGTCATTAGATTTATGTATTGTTTGTTATTGTTTAAAGAATTTATTTCAAATTTCAACAAGGCCATGACCTTGTGCATTGATCAGGCTAACTTCCGAAGTTCTTTTAATGTATTTAACTAATTCAGCGCATAGTACAAGTAACTTAAAAATACTTAAATTTTCACAATTTTGTGCAGGATTCCCTTAAGACCTAGTCTATCGCTTTTAATTTGTTTTTTTAACCGTTTCCACTCTCATACTAATTATCTAGCCCAAGTTAAGCTTCTTTTAAAACTTGTTTTATTAAAGCAGCATTTAGGGATACTGTCCTGTTACATTTAGCTACCTTTTGCGCGAAACCCCTCAATACCATGTCGAGAGCTTTCCTGGAGACTGCTTTTCTTGCTTCCTTTGACCGGACGCTTGCCGCGTACAAGATCACTCGTCCACTAACAGCTTTATATAATGTCTTTATTATTTCCGGGTGCAGTCCCCAGGTAGCTCGCGCCGCTTTCATACTTGGTTACTTCTCAAGTGGTTAGTAATAGGTACTTATGATAATGTCAGTTGTATGTCCTTACGGCAATGTCAGTTTTTCATTTTTCTGAATAAAATTTCACATCAAATGTTAAAATTCATGGTCTTCCTTTTATTTGTGACAGTATGTTATTTAGCAAAAAATAATCCTTATGATAAAGCCTTTCGATCAGTATGATAAAGCTACAGGATGATTATTTTTATCATGTAACAGGTTCCATTCCCGGTTCAACCATGTAATTATTTAAATATCTATGAATGCAGTTTAAATTGTTTTTTGAATTCAAATAATGTCTTCTTTCAGTAATACCCGGAAATACTCCATGTATGTTCCACTATTTTTTTTAGTTTTCAAGCTACGATTTTTTTTTAATTTTGAGTATGTTTAAAAATAAATGCAGAAACTCCGAAAAAAAAAATTTAAGTCAGTCAAGCAGAATATTTTCCGAAAGAGAATATACTTAAAAATTTTTTTTTGTTTCACCGTTTGGGCCAATCTGTTTAAGTAAAATATATAAATTAAAACTGATTAGGTACTCATACTCTTATTAGTCTTAAATATTTTGTCGAATTCCTCCTAACTCTTGTCATGTCAGGCGAGTATTTTTACTAAAATATTGGACTTGGACAATTCAAAAGAGATTATCAGTTAGGTTTATTTAATTAAATTTTTTTCTTGTTTTTCTTCACTACTGAGTAGATTTTATAATAGTCCGAAATAAAACTTATTTTATCTTTTGTTTTGATGACGTTGGAAAGGTGGTAGCATCAACGACCTGTCTGTATAATTCGAACAGAGATTAACAATAGCAATACTATTATATCTTTATTGTTTTTTTAATAACACTACCTACAATAAAAGTGTACATGAGTGTGCGATATTTATCTATAGGTAAATAAATATATGTATATTTATCTTTATCCTACAATAATTAGTTACAGACAAGGAAATTTATCATACCTACATATTAAGTTGGTTAACATAATCACGACTATGATCCCCGAAGGGTTAGTCAGACTAGGCAATGAGGACCACAAAAGCAGCCATAGTCCACTTTTAACCTAATAGCGACTGCACATGTGCTCAGCGTGACAGGTGATGAGCCCATCGCTGCTCTATGCTGTTGGATGTATGTGCAGTCTTTAGTCCGTTAGTCGCCTTTTACGACACCCAAAGGAAGAGAAGGGGGGGGGGGGAGGGTTAGGTTTTAGAAAGGAGTAGGAATTGTGAGCGGGAGGGGGCGATTTATGTATATAAAGAGGCAAACGAGGCCGGGTCACCTGATGGAACATAATCACCACCGCCCAGAGGAGTCACAGATACGTCGCCGGCCTTCATTTTAGAAAGGAGTAAGAATTGTGACCGGGACGGGTCTAGAGATGGGCCTTCGGTGCTTTCACTCGCCGGACGTAACACTACAGCAACGAGTCGCTTTGTTTCACGCTGATATTCCGTGACAGGATGGTATTCCGAATGAGCCAGTGCAATTCGTGATGCAACGCAGCGTGACTACCACTCAGAAATCAGTGTCAAGGAAATCAGAAACACTGAAACAAATACTTTGTTATGCACAGTTAATATGGACGAGTAAAACTAATTTTAAGTCTCAGGCTTACTTTCGAATCCAATGTATTAATGACAACAACATGTAATCTTTTTATTTGATCACATGCAGAAGGAGACACTAGGTACGCCTAGTAAGGCACACAGGGGACACCAAGTACCGGTGTACTAGCTCTAAACATTAACATTTTTTGTAAAGTAGCTTTAAAAAGCTAATTTACAAAAAAAATAATTAATAAAATATTTATGCTACCCAGAGAATCAGGAGCTGCTAACAAAGTTGATTAGCTAGCTAGAGCTATAAGTTCAAAGAAGTGTAGACGGGCCCTAACATTTTGTTTTCGGCGTATGAGAAATTTTGTGCAAGTCACCAATAAAAATCATGTAGATATTATGTAAACAGTCAATTAAAATTATCACTGATTTGCTGTTACGTTAAACGCATAATAATTATCGCTAAATTTTATCTATAAATAAGGGATAGACTTGGCGAGTGCACTGTTTAATTTTAAGTGTCGCACAATGCGTACTGCGGTTGTTTTGATCACTCTGGGTCTTGCTGTTCTGGCTGGTATGTGTTCCAAACATTTATTTCATTAAATTGTAAAACAGATCCACCGCAAAATTCACAATACTTACGCTAACTTAAGTTCTCATTTAGTAGATTATCACTATAGACACTGTCCCACTGGCAATAGGGAAATTTTATTGTATAAAATGCTTTGCATCTTTTTGAAGTAAATAATGCATTTATTGCCATATAATGACATTTTATCTTGCTATTAATGATACTGGTTCATAATTAGGTGAGGTTCTTTGTTCGATCTTCTTTCAGCGAATGACTTTTTACTATCACTACTACACTACTACCACCATCTCATTTTAGTCTGTTGCCATAACCACAGTATTGAGTAGCGTCATTGTATCCTCAGTTGTCGAGGTTTCTTCGTAAAGTGCAGGGCTATCTTTAACCTTATCATCACTTTTGTTTGGTCGTTACAATTCACGAATCCGAACCTTAAATTGACCCTTATCTTTAGCTGGGAATAGCCGAAGCAATGCTCCAAGCCTTACTTCTATCGAGCAATACCCTGAGGTGGCGGCTCTTCTGCGTTCTACCAACTTGGTTACCTACAGCAACGTCTGCGCTGGAACCATCCTCAACAACCGTTCCATTCTCACTTCAGCCCGATGCGTGTAGTAAGTTCCTTGTTTGTTTAAGTGATTTTGAAGAAGCTGATAGAATTTAAGCTACGCATTTACTCCGACCTTTTGGAAAACAGGCGTGATGTATGCATAGTGTACTATACATATTTTTTGTGGGGGTATTTTCTGCTTATAAGTTACGCCTGTGTAGGTACTTCCAATCAAATGTGATAATGTTTTGTTTCGAATTTGTCATGTAGTGTAACTGAGCTCTCTGTAGCTCATTGTCGTGTAGTTAAAATACTGAGATGTTGTAAACTTTTTTAGAAGACCTATGTTACTAAGTTCTTTTAAATAATAGTAGATAATGTACCAATGGGATAAAGTATTGTCATAAGTAGCGGGCGCGAAACGAAGGATTCTAGCGTTAACTCCCGAGCGTAGCGAGGGTGTATACAGTTAACTCCCGAGCAAAGCGAGGGAGTTAAGACAATAATCCTGAGTGCAGCGTGGGATTCAAGGTCGTCTAAGACGAAGGGACCTTCATCCCAGAGGAGAATACTTTACTTTTCACACCATCTACGAGACAATAAATTGCAATAGTAAAACAATAGTAGATTGTTATACAAGGGCTAAAATGACCCAAACGGAATAAAGACTTGCACATACATCCTACAGCATAGAGCGACGATGGGCTCATCAAAATAATACTACCAACCCCTCTCTTCCATTCGTTGTCGTAAAAGGCGAGTAACGGACTAAAGACTGCACTTACATCCAACAGCATAGAGAAGCGATGGGCTCATCAAAATAATACTACGAATCCCTCTCTTCCCTTCGGTGTCGTAAAAGGCGACTAACGGACTAAATAAATACTGCACATACATCCAACAGCATAAAGCGGCGATGGGCTCATCAAAATAATACTGCCAACCCCTCTCTTCTCTTCGGTATCGTAAAAGGCGACTAATGGACTAAATAAATACTGCACATACATCCAACAGCATAGAGCAGCGATGGGCTTATCAAAATAATACTACCAACCCCTCCCTTCCCTTGGGTGTCGTAAAAGGCGACTAACGGACTAAAGACTGTACATACAGCTAACAGCATAGAGCGGCGATGGGCTCATCAAAATAATACTACCAACCCCTCTCTTCCCTTGGATGGTCGTAAAAGCAACTAACGGGCTAAAGACTGCACATACATCCAACAGCATAGAGTGGCGATGGGCTCATCAAAATAATACTACAAACCCCTTTTCGTCCCTTGGGTGTCGTGAAAGGCGTATACGGACTAAAGACTGCACTGCACACCTACCTACTACCTTTATAGTAAATGTTCGTATGCGATTTCTATTTATGTTCCAAATTCAAATCACATTAATGACCAGCGGGTCATAATGAAATTCAGTACAATATTATTGTCCTGCTCTTAGTGACTTACTTTAGAATCAGAATCAGAATATCTTTATTGCGTAAGGTTTAGGTTAGGTTTGCATGACATATAATTTGACATTGTCGAGCAGGTGGTGTGAAAACTGTATTATCTACTACTTAGTCTTTTGTCGTTGTAATTAGGGGAATCTTGTCATTGGGATTTAAAATAAAAAGTGTATTTAGTTCTTAGTGTGGATGCGATAAAATTTTGCTAGCAATCTTATCCCATACAGGGCAGGGCATACACAAACCCAAAGCCTAAATTAAGGCAGCGCATATGAACGTGTTTCTGCTATCTGAGATATTACAGATACCGTATCACCAATTACGATATACATTAGATAACTGAAATCTTAGAGTTGTATTGCAACTGTTTTTTTGCATTCGCAATGCAATATCTAACGCTGTCAAATTGATTAACAAGTCTTTGTAAAATTCGTCAGGAAAAACGTCAGGAAGAGCTTTTGCCAGGATCGCAAACGGTCGTGGGTCGAATGCACTTGAGTCAGTGGTTTTTAAAGTGCTTTTTTATCATAGATTTAACACGTGCGCTTATATCATAGTCAATGAAGATCTAAAAGTTGTATATTTTTTAACAGCACAGACACACCTAACAGATGGCGTTTCCGCGTCGGCTCAACGCTCTGGAACAGCGGCGGCATCGTACACACCGTGAACCAGATTTTGCTGCACGACTTTGACGAATGGTCAATGATGAACGATGTAGCCATCTTGCGGACTTCCAGCAACATCGCCTTCGGCAGTGCCGTGCAGCAGGGTCGCTTTGCAGGCGCTAACTACGTGATTGCTGACAACCAGGCTGTTAACACCGCTGGATGGGGCCATGTTAGCGTAAGGGCCTTCAACTAGCCGAAAATTATTTTTACTAATTTTATTTAGCCATTCCTCGTTGACCTTGACTTTTTACGTTAAATTATTGTTCAGATTAACCGATGTTTTTGCCCATACTTGGGCTTAAAAATGGGCATAACAGCTAGTATGAAATGTCCTAAATCTATGAACATCCAATTATTGTTTTAAGCATCCCAATCCGTTAGGTTAGGTTGGAATAGCAAAAAATCACATCAGATGCAGTCTTAGTTACTAGGTGTTAGTCACTCCAACAAAAGTTAACGGCCGGCGCGGCGGCGCAAAGATTTATTTGGGAAGGCACAATACAAGCCATACAATATTATCTATTCTATTAGACAAGTTAGAGTGACATAATTATCTATCTATATTAAGGGAATATGAAAAATAAGAGACACATTTTTTAGCAATATTGTACTTATGCCAATGATGATACTAATAAAAAAATACAACAAAACTTAGGCGAACCAATATATACCCCATCGTAAGTGCTACAACGAATTATAGTTTTTGGTCTCACGCCGCAGGAGATACTGATTCAAATTTTTCGCAGACTAGGACCTAGTAAGGAACTGCGCAAACGTAGTCAATTTCTGTTGGCTGCACTGCGTTCATTCAAAGAAAATATACACTACCGTGAAAAGAAGCGACACATAAGCATGTGTGCTCGTAAAATCGCTCGCGGCTATGTGTGGGCATAGTGTTACTTAACACTGTGGCGGTGTGCAAGGGATTTTGACCTTTAAACTAGGCAAGCGACGTAGTCCGCCATTGTACATGTACTATAGTTTATTATTATTTTTAATTTTCAGTTCCCTCTGATATATCCCGGTGATTTTTCTGAGCTGCACCATTTGCAAGTTTGGACCGTCAACATCGACGTCTGCAGACGACCTTATTCCAGTGATGGCTTCTATATTCAACACTTTATGATCTGCAGCGGATTTGCTAACATCGTTGACTCGACAGTACCTCGGAACAAGTGCTTTGGCGAGCCCGGTGCCCCCTTGTACCACAACGGTGTCGTAGTCGGCATCAGGTCATTTGGTCTGAATTGTATTAACGACGCTTCTGTGCCATCGGTCAGCACGAGGGTCAGCAGTTTCATCAATTGGATCACAAGCAACGCTTAATTGAAGTTTGGTCACAGTGCCTTAATGTACGTTCTTCAAAAGACTTTATCCGATCTTACGGTTATCGTGCCATCTTCTAAGATAATATATTTTAATTAAGCATCTATACTTCATTAACACATCGATAACGACAAATTAAATTGACTTTTGATATTTTTGCTATCGAAATGTCCTCGTTAATAAAAATTTAAGATGTTAAAGGGTTTACTTATTACTATTTATACATTTATTAATTTATCAGAGAGTGTGCTCGTGCTTTCTTAGCTTCGGATTTAAATAACTAATATTAAATAACATTCTAAAAGAACAGATTAATAATTGAAAACCAATTTTTCTATAATTTGTTTAAAGGGATCCTGCACGAAATTGTATGCGCAGAATTAGTAAAATACATTAAAAGAACTTACGTAAGTTAGCCTGATCATTGCACAAGGTCGTGGACTTGTTGAAATTTGAAACAAATTCTTTAAACAATAACAAACAATACATATATCTAATTACTTTATTAATACGCTAATTAATACGCTACTACAATAATGTACGTAGATACTAAAAACGATAGTAGGTAGTCTTTATTATTGAAATTTTGCATTCACAATGCTATATGTAAATGTTTACTAGAAAAAACAACCAGTCTCAGGAAAGCTCGAACGGGATTCGAACCCGTGACCTTTGGATTGCCGGTCCACTAAAACTTCAATAATAAAGATATTTATAAGCAATTACGACTTTGTCGATTGATAATAATAATAAGGAGTCACAACGTATTTGTGCGGCTTCTTCATCGGTGCAGGATCGCCCTGCCCCACAATTATCGGCCGTGGCGCCGGTTTTGGTGGCGCGAGTAGATCCGGTACCCGACGATGAAGATTTCATAAATACGGATGTAACTACACAGGCGAATCAGCAAATGAGGAGCGCTTTGAACGATGCTATTCTACAGCATCGTGACACGCGTAACTCTAGGCCGCTTATACCTTGTTTGCCCACGAATAGGCATAATTTGTCGTTAATGAGTGCCTTGAACGATTTACTGGTTCCTTATCTTGGAACCAGTGAAAGTTTAATTGATACCCACTCGATCCTTCATTGTGGGGCCATCACGGTGTGTCGCGTTGCTCGTGTCAAATTCCAGGATTCCGACCGAGTACCGCGGCAAACCGGGACTGCCCCTGCTTGGCAATTGAGGATCGAGGGGCGTATCAATAAGTTCAGGACACTCATTGCAAAGCTAATTTGCTTCAGAAATGGCAATAATCGACCTCGCGTCATGCGATTCGTCACACAAGCCTTTGTTGGGACTGATGTTCGTCCGGAAAACTATATGGCTTGTGTGACGGAACGTATTGACTTTCTGAAGCAAAAAGTCTATGCGTGGGCAAACCGTATACGTCGCTACAGAGTGCGTGTGAACTGATACCAACAAAATCGCCTCTTTCAAAGTGACCAAAGAAAAGTATACAGACGTTGGGAAGGAGCTGATCAACGTGTGAGCGACGGGCAGCTACCAGATGTTGATGCCATGACTAATTTCTGGCGCAGCATTTGGTCGGTGCCCGTCGAGCACACGGAAGGTGAATGGATGAGTGTTGTCAGTGACGCGTGTGAACCTATCGAGACCATGCAGCCTATAAATATAAGTACTGCTGACGTAAGTTGTGCAATCCGTACGGCCCAAAATTGGAAATGCCCAGGACCGGACGGATTGCACAACTTCTGGATCAAATGGTTTCGATGTTCACACGAGTTACTGGCAACGCAATTCCAAGAAGCCATAGAGCTCGGCTCACTCCCACGTTTGTTGACTACTGGTGTCACTTTTCTGCTCCATAAATCAGGTAGTACCACGGAACCGAAAAATTATAGACCCATCACGTGCTTACCTACTTTATACAAGCTCCTTACATCCATTCTGAGAACAAAAATTAACTCGCACATTGTTGCAAACAATATTTTTGAAATGACTCAGAATGGATGTAGGGTTGGGTCTTGTGGTACTAAGGAGCTTCTCCTCATTGACATGACCATATGCCAGAAGGTTCGGCGTGGCAGAGGGACACTCTCCACAGCCTGGATTGACTACAAGAAGGCCTATGATTCGGTGCCGCATTCATGGTTATTGAGGATTTTAGAGTTATATAAAATTGATATAACTTTAAAATCCTTTTTGATGTCATGTATGCGGCAGTGGACCACGGTCTTGTGTCAACGAGGATGTCGAGATAGTGTTTCTGCCACGCAGGATTTTATAAGGATAGAGCGTGGCATATTTCAGGGCGACAGTCTGAGTCCTTTATGGTTTTGCCTAGCTTTGAATTCTCTCAGTACTTTATTGAGAAATTCAAGGTTAGGCTGTCGACTGCGGAGACGGGGTGAAGTTATGTCGCATTTGTTGTACATGGATGACCTCAAGTTGTTCGCACCAAACCGCCAAAACTTGGTGAAACTGCTGAAAATTACTGAGACTTTCAGCAGTGCCATCAAGATGGAGTTTGGTGTGGATAAGAGTGCGGTTATGCATGTGCAGCGTGGGAGAGTAGTAAATTCAACCAATTTACAACTCTCCGAAACGATAAACTTCAGATCTCTCTCCGAAGTTGAAACATATAAATATCTTGGTATGTCACAGTCTTTGGGTGTTGAGGATGGGGACATAAAACAGTCATTACGGCAGCGATTCTTTTGCCGCCTGAGAAAAGTACTTAACAGTCTTTTATCGGGTGACAATAAGACGCGTGCTTTTAATGGCTGGGTTATGCCTCTGCTCACATACTTCTTTGGCATACTAAGATGGACTCAGACCGAATTGGACGCCTTGGATAGAAGAGTCCGTCAAATGCTCACGACGTCCAGAATGCTACACCCGCGCTCATCTGTTATGAGGCTGTACATCCCGCGGAGATGTGGGGGTCGCGGCTTTTTAAATGCCAAGGACCTACATAACCGTGAGGTGTGCAGTCTCAGGGATTATTTCCTTAACAGTGAGTGCGGGATGCATTTGGATGTCGTGGCAGTTGATAGACACTTTACGCCGCTCTCCTTGGCAAAAAAAACTGGTGCAAACCAGTGGTGCTAAGCACTCTCGATCGCAAGGACATAATAATATGGAAGAGCAAGGTGCTACACGGGCGCTACTATCGGGCTCTAACTGGGCCTGATGTAGATTTGCCTGCCTCGGTGAACTAGCTACGTTTCGGTGATCTCTTTGGGGAAACCGAAGGTTTTGTCTGTGCCATTGAAGATAAAGTTATCAAGACGAATAACTACCGAAAATATATTATGAAGAACGGTATGGTCGACATCTGTCGGGCATGCCGCGGTCCTGGAGAATCACTCCGACACATTATTTCCGGTTGTTCTCATCTTGCTAACGGAGAGTATTTGCACAGACACAACCAAGTAGCCAGAATATTTCACCAGCAACTTGCTCTTCAATATGGCCTTGTTGAATCAGAGGTGCCGTACTATAAGTACGCACCTGCGCCAGTTCTCGAAAATGGTCATGCAACGCTCTACTGGGATCGCTCTATCAACACGGACAGGACTATTGTCGCCAATAAGCCTGATATCGTGGTGGTCGACCGATCTCAGCGCCGGGCAATATTGGTTGATATCATCCTCATGATGAGAACCTTGTGAAAGCCGAGAAGGACAAGCTCAGTAAGTACCTTGACTTGGCTCACGAGGTTACCGCCATGTGGGATGTGAATTCAACCATTTTTTTTTTTTTTTTGTGCTCTCTGCTACGACGTTATCAGAGCCTATTGTAGACCTAATTCTCATTCATACCAGTTCTCGCATTAATTCTTCTCGCACTTTCATACCGCATACTTCACAGCCTTACATCTCCTTTCATTCTTGTTCGGGTGGGACTCCCGTTAGACTCCCTACTTCTCTAATCTAGGGCTTTATCGCCTCATTACCATCTTTATTGGTTACATTTTCTTAATTCAACCATTATTGTATCGATAGTCGTTTCGGCAAACGGTCTTTTAGCTAAGAGCCTCGATCAACACCTAGAGAGGCTCTCGCTAAAAGGTTGGGTCAAGGGTCAGATACAGAAGGCAGTACTCCTTGACACGGCACGTATTGTCAGGAGGTTCCTCACTCTGCAGCCCTAACCACCGGTAGCTTGGGTCTATCCCCGCTGCCGGTGGCAACCTAGGTTAATTTTTTTATAATATTTTATATAGTTAATATGTTTTTTTTGTATAAAATTTTACTTAAGAAAATATTTTAAATAAAGAGCATAATAATAATAATATCTTTATTTAAATACGCTTACATCTATAGTTTACAAAGAGCTTTTAACTAATAATCTAAAGTAGATTAAATTCTGTTGCCTGAGCTAGGTAAACCCTGTTTTTCAGGCGAATGTGGGCTTATTCTAAGTTTAATACAAATCGAAACATTAATGAATATAACAGGTTCCTTATACGCTAAATTACAATGTAATATAAAGACATGAATAAAATAATAATAAGTTTTTTTTAAAATAAATTAATAAGATTTACACAGAAATAAATAAATAAAACAAAATTACCTAACAACGGTCATTAACAACTCCGTATTGTCGTAGGTAAATTTTTGTAGTTCTTCCTGTACAACCTTTTTGCAGCTGATAGTGTTTAACGGATAGATATAACACTTAGCATTAATCCTGATGAGAAAGCGCATTTTGTACCTTTGAGATAAGTGCAAACCATGTCCTTCCTCCTTTTATTAGTAATTTCAGTGCTGTAAGGAAGAGCTGTGTGCTGTTTTAGTATCGTGCTTTTTATAAATAATTGCCGAACTGTTAAAACTTTACAGGATTCATATAAAAGATGAGTTGGATATAGATTTGGACGGAAAGTGGACACCTTCAGGATTGCTCTTTAGGCTCTTCCGACAGTTAATAACAGGGACTTATACGTACCACCCCATGCAGTGATGCAGGAAGTTAGTATCAATTGACATAAGGCCACGTAAACTTGCATTATTAGTTTGGTATCTGCAATCGAACGAAGTTTTTAAATACAAACATAAGCTTACGCATTCTGTTACTTAAATCTTCAATGTGATAACGGAATGACAGATTCTCGTCAATAATTACCCCAAGATACTTTATATTGCGAGTTCTAGAAATGGTAGGGCAATTGCAAGACATGTTTGTGTATAAATTACAGCCATCATGAGCATACAAAGGTGTTCTTGTTGTAGAAGTTGATTTGCGCATCGAGAATGTGATATATTATTCCAGTATATTAAGCCAGTTATTTACAACATTGAAGCCATTTTGTGCATTTTCATAAGCCTCGAGTTTCGTCGCTGCAGAAAAAAGTAGAGCAGTGTCATCGGCGTACGATAATATTTTACCGCCGTTTAGTAGAAGGTTGCAGAGGTTATTAATGTAAATTAAAAATAAGGTAGGCCCAATTATACTTCCTTGTGGGACACCAAAGGAAGTGTTGCACCTGATCACATTGCCTATTTTAACGCATTGGCTACGATCACCTAAATAACTTGTAAACAACTTCAGTTGTTTATCTCTTATACCTATTGTTTCAAGCTTATTCAATAGGATGGGTATCGAAACTGTATCAAAAGCTTTTGCAAGATTGATAAATACTTGCAATAGTATTTCTTTCGAATGTGAGGGTCGACTTCACAGTGACGTGATACCGCTGGCTTGCAGCGTATCAACTACTAGAAAAAAATTCAATGAGTATTCTGGGGTCTCGGTAGCTTAGCGGTTAGAGCAGTGGACCGGCAATCCAAAGGTCACGGGTTCGAATCCCGTTCGAGCTTACCTGAGACAATTTGTTTACGTTCACAATATAAAGTAAAGTAAAAAGTATATACTATCCCACTGCTGGAAACAGAAATCATTAAAATTGAGTCGTCGTTACAATATAAAGAATTGTAAAGATTACAAATTAAATCTACCAATGAAATAAATACGGTTTTCCAGTTGTTAAAAAATATCATATTAAAATAAATTATCTATAATCACAAGTAGGTACATTTATTTGTGACATGCATTACTAATATTATCTTTAAATGTTCCAAAACAAATTATTCTATTAAGCCAACTTGAGACATCGTTGGCTTCAGATTGAAGTCACGAAAATTGGATGTTGAACACACTACACGACAAAAACACCACTTTACAATACATCTGATATTTTGAAGTAATAAATACATACTATTTTATCTCATAAGGTTGTATGATATACAGTCGTGGTCAACTAATTAGGGACAATCTCTAGTTAAGCCAAATTGTGAATTTATTTTTTATTTTCCAACGAGTCTTAACAATATTCCATATCTTTTACACGTAAGTATAATTAGTCATTGATGTGCCCGATTATACAAACAATAACAACTTCTTAAACATTAAACCTCTTTACAGTATAGCTGATAGATTATCAGTGTGCTATTTGTTCAAAGAATGCTGGCTGGCCATTTAATTAGGGAC
Source organism: Scoparia ambigualis (assembly GCA_963921215.1). Classification (NCBI taxonomy): domain Eukaryota; kingdom Metazoa; phylum Arthropoda; class Insecta; order Lepidoptera; family Crambidae; genus Scoparia; species Scoparia ambigualis. Next base: position 32,600,976 of record OY992504.1, read on the forward strand.
ACTGAGATATTGCGTTCTATTTTCAAAATTTGAATCTCAATACTTTTTTATTTCTTCTTTTATTGTTTTGTGGTAGTTTTGGCGGCAATCCAGATTTTTAATTTTAAGTTTTGAGAATTATTTTGAAGAAATATGGGCAAAAATAAAAGTTGCGATCCAACACTACGAACAATTATCATGAAGTTTGTCGAGCGTGGTTGGTCATACCGAGGGATAGCAGAACATTTAAATTGTTCAAAAACTATGGTATGCAATGCAGTGCAACATTTTAGGCGCAATAACACAGCTTTAAATGTGCCCAGGACAAAAAGATCGAGAAAAACAACTCCGCAAGAAGATAGAATGATAACCAGGTTAGCTAAGAAAGATCCGTTTCTAGGCTCTATTTTAATTAAACACGAAGTGTTTGGGGCAGACGAAAGAGCCGGTGTATCAGCGAGGACCGTTCGACGACGTCTGGTAGAAGCAGGGTTGTTCGGAAGAGTGGCTGGCAAAGTACCGTTGTTGAAGAAAGAACATAGAAATGCTCGTTTGGCGTTTGCACGTAAATATGGACATTGGACCTACGCCCAATGGCAACATGTATTATTCTCTGACGAGACCAAGATTAATTTAATTTCTTCAGATGGAAGGCAATACGTACGGCGTCCTGTAAAAGCGGAAATGAATCCAAGATTCACAAAAAAGCAGGTGAAACATGGCGGTGGAAACATTAAAATTTGGGGTTCATTTTCTGGACGTGGAGTGGGACCTGTGAGAAAAGTTCAGGGTAACTTAGACCAACATCAATACAAAACAATATTGGAGGAAACTATGCTTCCCTATGCTGAGGAGCATCTCCCTATTATATGGACGTTTCAGCATGATAACGACCCGAAACATACCGCCCATTCAGTCAAGTCGTTTCTTACCAGTCAGTCAGTATCGGTGCTAGATTGGCCAGCAAATAGCCCGGACCTCAACCCAATTGAGCACCTTTGGCACGAAATCAAGAAAAAAGTTTCAACTTATCGTACCACAACTTTAGATCAACTTAATCAAGCTTTTTGTGAGGCATGGGCAAACATTCCTATCGAAACATGTCAGAAACTGATAATGTCTATGCCACATCGGTGTCAAGCGGTAATTACTAACAAAGGTTTTGCTACTGGGTACTGATTTTACACGTAATAAAATGGAGCTTTTAAAAATATTATAATACTGGAGATTATTCGTTTTGTTTAACTCTATTCATCATTATACTTTACTGTCCTTAATTAAATGTCCAGCTACATAATTATACCTTAAAATTTAATACATGTTCAACCTTTGATATTAAATACTTTTTTCTATTTAATTATTCTCTTATTTACAGCCATTTATAGTATAGTAATCGGACCAAATTATGCAAATAATAGGTGCTGAAAAATCAATAGGGTTTTATATTTATATGTACATAACCGGTTATTGCTCTTCACTATCTTGAATGTCCCTAATTAGTTGACCACGACTGTATATGATTGTATTGTACGATGAGGTCAAAGTAGAAAGCGCAGGTCTACAGGAATCATTTGTTACAGAGGAACTGATAATTTTGTCTGATACTCGTATAATTGTGATTACAGAAAAATGCTCCATAAAAGGGATGTTATACCTACAGACGTAGTTGTGATGGGTAGCTTGGTAGACGGTAGCTTAGTAACAAGCCTTAAAACCAAGCAAATTGACTCCCATCTGCCTCTGACTTTTCGGGAATTGGCAGTTTAACTACTACACCACAGAGGCCGTATATAAAACATAAACGATTTAAAAAAAGTTAGTTGTTTCAACATGACGTTCCATTTTTGAGCTATAGATTAATTTAATCAATCACTAATCAGTCATCGTTATCAGCCCATAAGCGTCTCACTGCTGGACACAGGCCTTCCACATGGACAACAGCTAGGGTTGCCAGGTGGGGAGGGGGTCCCAAAGGGGGGGGGGGGTAAAGCTAGGTTGAACAAAATACGGGCTTATATTTAGTAACAAAATATAATGCAGTCATAAAAATGCAGTGAGTGAGACGGCAGACGATGAGCGCGCGCGAGTTTTGCGTTTGAGGGATTTCATATGCCTACTTTTGTAGGCGTTTGTGACCAGTAGTACCGACTTTCCTCAAAATACCGGACATGGTTCTGTCCATTGGTACGATCATTTTTTTTTACCGGACAGGCCTCGAAAATACCGGACTGTACGCTTAAATACCGGATATCTGGCAACCCTAACAACAGCACGTAGAGAGATAACTTATCATTATTTTAATAATAAAAAATGAATGTTATGTAACTGAATTATCAATTCAGTTCCCATATTATGGTTATTTTTATTACTTAGTCTACATTTATATAATCGAGGTAAAAAACGTAAAGGACAGTCTTTGGTACTGGCTGTTACAATGAGTGGTGTCATCGCTTAGGCCGTTGTAAGTAGGGCTTGCCCTAGCTGGTACGTATTAATTTGAGTCTACTAGTAATGTTGAAAATTTAAAGAAGACACCACTGGGGCCCAATGTGAGTTAGTCGGTTTTAACGATTGCCATTTTAAGTCAACTATTATAACTAACGGATAAGCACGGAGGAGATCTAGATTGTTTTAATTTGATCTATCTAATCAGCCGGTGACTCCCACTGCTGGGTAAAGGCCTCTTCTTTTTTCCGCCACTCCATGCGATCCTGCGCTAGCCGTATCCACCGGTGTCACACGACCCTCACAATATCGTCCGACCATGGAGCAGCTGGTCTGCCCCGAGGCCGTCGCATATCTCTTGGCCACCATTTGGTGACTGCCTTGATCCATCGGTGATCTTCCCGCCGTGTCAAGTGACTCGTCCATCTGCATTTAAGCCTAGCAATCCGTATACCTACATCCTCGACCTTCGTGAGGCGCCGAATTTAATTTAATTTGGTCAATTAATTTAAAGTGTATTTATATATATAATAACAATTAAGAAGTAAGGAAACATTCGCAATAGTAGTTTGAGGACAGTGTGGTTATTAATAAATTAACATTTTCAGGATGTGTCAAATGTAATATGTACCCCATAAAAACAAAGTGTGAAATTTGGGAATTGATCATCAGAGGAATTAGGAAACGTGCACCGAAACGGAGACAGTGCGATCGAGAAAAGTGGTACGGTTGTCGAACGCAGTAAACGAACAAGAAAAAAGGTAGACCGTTTCGTCTGCTCCTAATGGCGGCTGTACACTCTCGCCGAGACAGTCCGAAGCAGGGCGAGCGCGAGAGTGTAGATGGTAGTGCTCGCCCGCCTCGGCCTGTCTCGGTGTTTCTCGCTAGCTCTCCGTCCCGAGTCGGTTTTTTGAGCCCGAGTCAAAGGGTCGCTCGCGCTACCTCGCGCAAACTGCGAGCGCGTCGCTGTACATTCTCGCTTTTCCCAGTTGCGTTCGCGCCTCGGAACCGTACGGGCGTACTTTTCATTCCATACTTAGCCATAGATGATGTCGTGGAGTAGCGAGATTGAACTGAATTTCATCGAAATATACCAAATGCAACCTGTTTTATGGGATCCTCATCACAATGTAAAAAATTCTAGCATGATTTGCATATATATGTAAGTAACGATAATAAGTAGTGGCACATAGTGCAACAGCAGCAGCAACTTCTGTTTCATTCATTCCCTTGGCGTCCACAATTGAAATTGATTTCAGAGAGAGTGTGTCACTTGTCTTGACCGAGGCCTCTCGGGCGAGACATAGCGAGTGCTCTGGAGCGAGTGTACAGACGCCATAACATCCACCGGCATTAACTGCAGTTACTCCTTGATCATAGTGCATGCAACTGCGCCGAAATATCGGGGACTCAAAAACAACTACTCAAACATGGTAAAAATCAATCATTTTTTCATAAAAATAAACTACAATAAACTAAAACGAAATAACTTAAAAACTAAAAACCTATAAATATCTTATAAATAAAAAATATCTCTAAGAAAATCGCTGCCGCGCGGCAAAGTCCTCAAATGGCTGGTAGCGTTGCCCTTTTGTATGACTAAGCTAATTTGTTGGCTCAAAGTAGCAGCCAGCTATACGGTCACCGGAGGCTTCGACAAGGCGCTTCGATAAATCTTTAATGAAGCGCCGAGCTTCTGGCCCCCATGGCCCCAGAGTTTCCACTCCAAACGGCACAAACACATGGCTCTCGCCAAGAGCTTCGTATTTGCGCCGATTGAGGCTTTCGGCTGCGGCTGCTGCCATACCCGCCTCGCAGGAGGTCGCGCGGATGTGGGAGGGAGCGAGTGTGTCTACACAAGTCGCATCCTACATCAGTGACCTCCCTAGCTTCCATGGAATTAGAGACATTCCGTCTGCGGAGACAAGGGCCCGACGGATGATGTCATTTAACAGGGTCATCCCAGGGTCACTATCTATAAGGTCACAGAGTCACTATAAACCTTCACGGTCAGGCTGTTGCGTGCGCGCGCGGTAGCTAGCTTGCAGAGTGACGCGTGCGCGCGTCCGGTTTCACACTCCGCGCGCCAACTTCGCCATACAACGCTAGATGGCGCTAGGCGTATCTTAATACGCTTACAAGACGTCTCGCCCGTGGCGAGTACAAATAGTCTTTGACTCCTAGGACTCTCACGTGGACGCTTATTAGTCATGTTCATGCAGAAATTAAGCACCTTGATGCAGACAATACCTTAGATAAGTTATATGAACAATATTGGTTCCCCATAATGGCTAAGCAAGTGCGGAAATTTGTCGATTCATGCATTGTATGCAAGGCTTCTAAAGGGACCCCAGCAAGTTCAACTTCACCCCATCCCTAAATTTCCTGTACCTTGGCATACCATCCACATCGACGTTTCAGGCAAACTGAGCGGGAAAAGCGACAGGAAGGAACACACTTCAGTTATTATAAACGCTTTCACTAAGTACGTCCTTCTCGAGTATACTTCTTCGCTCGACGCTAATAAGACTTAGCGGGAACTTGAACTTCCTGAAGTTCAGTTAGCCCTTAATAGCACGAGATCTAGAGTGACAGGCTACAACCAACGAAACTTATGTTCGGCATACAGGCACAGACTTTAGGCCTATCTAGTATTTCTTCACCTTCAGAACATGAGCCTCGTCTAGATTTAGAGCAAGCGCGAAGTATCGAGTTAGAAAACATTGAAAAGGCAGCTGCCTCAGAAGCACAACGCGACAAAGCCACTATTAAACCCTTCATAAAGGGCGACTTTGACTTTATTAAATTAAGTGAATGCAATCAGACTAAATTGTAAAGAAAGTTTAAGGGTCCGTTTATTATCACTCGTGTATTAGAAAATGACAGATATGAGTTAAGAAATATTGACGGATCTAACAGGGTCTACAAATATGCTCACGAAAATCTGCGTGCAGTACCCGGAGGCTATGGTGGTCTAGTTCAGTTAGCTACCTTGTTCATTAATGATGTAGAGGAGGCCGAGACCGCGGGCCCTAGTCAGGAGAGAGAGAGGGTGTCATCTGATGATGAATGTAACTTAGCGCCACTTGCTAGTACACCAACTTTGACCGCCAGTTTTGAAACCCTCTCTGCCTCTGAGCTCGACGAAGAGTAGATTGATGTAAGTAGATTTTACGTTCTGTCCTTTCTAACATCAACTTCATAGAGTTGTGAAGTGGTGTAGCTGACTAAAAGACTGGCTTATGCAGGTCGATGTCTTTAATCAGACTACAGATTTCAATTTACAGGATTTAAAGTAGTCCAGAGGACTGGCTTATAAAGGTCGACGTCCCAGATGAGGTCACTGGTGTTGGTTGTTTGACCTATGAGAGGTCGTTGTGGTAACTGATCTATGAGAGGTCGTATGGACGATGATAGGTTGTCCGGGCCGGACCGTGTCATCATAGGAGATGGTGGCAGGTCGGAGGGACGCCTATAGTTGTCCGATTCGGTGTGTGATAAGAGAAATTGGTAAATGTGTCAGAGATGGGCGAGCGTTTAAGTGATGTGTGTGATCACCAGGCAAAATTTTGTCTTTGCAGATTAGTTGAAGAAGGGAGCCGAGCCAGACGCACGAGGCCGTGCGAATGTCAGTCTGGCCGTGACGGCACGTCGACCATAGAGTGGCAGTGACAAGCGGATGTGACGTTACAACCACTCTGACGCAACTCCGGGTGCTAGTGTGCAGCGTGTGACAGCGCGGGACGACGACGGCCACGGCGCCAGTCTAGTTGTAATCCGTTTGCATCGCGTGCGCACGTTACGTGTTCGGTGGAGCGTCGACGATTTCCTTATTAGATAGTGCCCTTTTGATTCTTCACTGTATTTCGAGTTAAATCTAAGCAGAAAGTGAGTAAAGTAATTATTTAAACTAAGCGGCCATATTTAATTTTCCTTGCCCGAATATCCACGCCTACTGACTTTTAAGTCCCTCGTTATGGAGCCTACTACCATTAATAATGGGAGCAATGTGCCTTCAAATTTATTTATATATAGGTTAGAGAATACTTTTTATCCTAGTATAAATAAACATATATGTAGGATTAAAAATTTTAGTTCCTTAGCGTGTAAAGTGGTGAATGAAAAACTTGAGTAGGATGTCTATATTGAAATGAAACACTTTTTTACGGATCAACTCGCGTTTAATTTACTATTTACATAGTTTTTATATTATCTTGACGTTTCGAACCCTTTACAGGGTCCGTGGTACTATGTAAATAGTAAATTAAACGCGAGTTAATCCGTAAAAAAGTGTTTCATTTCTATGTGTAGTGCTCGCTTAAACCTCAGAAAACAGGATGTCTATAGTTCGTTCGCGTTAAAAATACAGTGACGTCATTCTTGTCCGCCGGCCTAGCCACGCCCCATAACCAATCAAATCGTTCCTAATTAGAAAGTCAATTTCACACTTTCATAGTGACCGGTTGAACGCATACTTTCGAACGCAACGGTTGTGTGTAACTGAATTAAATTTAAATAATTGATAAGTCAAGCAAACACAAATTATTCTTTTTATACATATTCGTAATTAAAAATAAAAGTGGTTCGGTAATTCGTAGCGAAGAAAGAAAAGTAATTTATAACGTTTTTAAGTACTTTAAACAGTGTGATTTAAATAGACTCTGGACATTATAGTACAGAAAACATCAACTGCATGCGGTGTGTCCGAGAGAACAGCTTATAATATTAAAATGAAAATATAAAAAAAAATATTGTACTTATAGGTATTTAAATTTATTATATATGACATTATTTAAATTTTAGACAGGCGTATTTTATTAAATCCATTAAAATTAAAATTGTTTTACGAACACCACTGTGAATACACCTTTACTATGCAGTTCAATGATGACGTCACTGCATTCTAAACGCAAACGTAGTATAGCGTTTTCTCTCTCTCGCTCTCTCTGTACGACGGACGGCGCAATTGATATAAGATGCAAAAGTTTTGTATGATGTGAATTAATTTTTAAAACAAATTCTGAAAAACCGTAATCAGTGTTAATTGTATAATTTACTCCTACATACAAACATATATTCACGAATATTATCCCCAAAGGGAAAATATATGGTTAATACTTTGCCTAATTGTGGCATAGCCGTGAGACGCCCTGTATAGATAACATATTATAAAGTGCTACATTTAAACAAATATTATGTGTCTGCGTTTACTTTTACGTGTCATCATTTGCAAGACTTTTTGATCGAATCTGCAGCATCTTTTAAAATTTTTATGAACCTTTCATACCGTATAATACCTTTAGTGACCCAGTGTAAAGTAGTGTAGTCCAATTTTCATATAATTACCTGAAACAAAAGAAGAACAATTGTTAAAAACAGATTTTTCGGATTTTGCTGTAAGCTTTTGGGGGTCAAAGTTGCTCGCGTCCGTAGGTTTACCCTTGAGACCCTACACGTGATCCCTGGGTGGTGCTAAATGAGTGACACTGACAGAGTGGTAGAGCCACGCTGCGTTGCAGCACGCATTGGGCCGGCTCGCCCGGCGTAATACCACCCTCTCACGAATATTCGACGTGAAATAATGGCACTTGGTGCTGTTGTGTTTCGTCCGACCAGTGAGGGTTCCGGAGCCCCCCCCCCCCTCCTCCCATTCCTATTCCTTCCTTAAACCTATTCCTCCCTTAAAGGCCGGCAACGCGCCTGCGATTCCTCTGGTTTTGCGGGTGTCCATGGGTGGCGGTGATTACTCTCCATCAGGTGACCCGCCTGCTCGTTTGCCTCCCTCTTTTATAAAAAAAAAAAGCTACTTAACTGCATAACAAAAAAACAAACGTAACAACAAGGTCAGCTAATCAACAATCAAAACAGTATTAATTCGATTCAGCTCAGAATGCCAACTTCGCAAAATGTCAACCGCTCGCAAATAGCCAACTTCTCAAAATGACAATTTCTTGAAATGCCAAATTCTTGCATTGAATCGATTTAATTCTGGCTTTGATGTTTCCAGAACATGATTATTTTTACCATTGAAAATGGTTATCAGATGCAAATCGCATGAGACGTATTTTTAGCCATAGCTCCGAAGATTTTAGGAGGATCGAGATGGGGATAGTATCAAGAGTTAAGGAATTTATCGAGACACGTGTGAGCGTTTGAATTTTAAAAATCAGCAAGTAACATTTTTTGGAATTTTGAAAAATGTAAAAAATCGGGTTTTGGGGCGGTGGGGCTGTTGGTTTACTAAATTGTAAAAATTTCAGAAAAAATGACTTAAAAAAAATGAAAAAATATTTCAGAAAAAAATGACTTAAAAAAAATTAAAAAAAAATTGTTTTAAGTTTATAATGTTTTCGAAAGTTTCAAAAGTTTGTATGTGATAGAACCTGACAACCAATAAAATTACTCCAAATTGGGAAACTCTGCGTCTGGGATTGGCATGTTACCCACTACGTTTAAAAAAGTTAATTGTTTCAACATGATGTTCTATTCTTGAGCAATAGATTAATTTAATTAATTAGATATCATTAAATTACTCGGAATCGACATGTTACGAAACTCTGTTTTTCATATCTCATATTTAATATCATATTAATAATCTCATATCTATTCGGTTTCCATATCTTAATGTTATTGTTATTAGTTTACCATTATAAATCGAGGTACAACACGTAATAGGACAGTATTTGGTACTGTCTGTTACAATGCGTGGTGTCTTCGCCTTGGTCGTCTTAGGACTTGCCCTTACTACTGGTACGTATTAATTTAAGTTTTATTTTATCATTATCATCAGCCTGTCTCACTGTTGGAACAAAAACTTATGGAAGATTGGCCCATATCCCACCACGTTGGCCTTATGCGGGATTGGTGGGCTTTAACTATCTTACGTCAACAACCGGAGCCAACGGTTTTACGTGCCTTCCGAAGAATGTAGAAACTCGAGATGTTTTTAATTTGGTTACTTCATTTATAATGAATTTATATTTTTATACTTTGTTTGGGACGCAGAGCTGGTGGTTTTTGTTGTTGTTGTAAGACGGCAGTAATTAAAACCCGCACACATAGATTTACGTGGTAGCCTGATGATTATCTCTTAGATATATTTTATTAAGAATCTTGTTACATTTTCTTTTATTAATGATCATACTAAATCTATACAAATAAAAACGAAATTCTGTTATTTGGTAAACGTATCAAAACTGCTTTGGATTAAGTTTTGCGCAAAGAAAGACCATGACTCGGACCATAACAATGAATACTATTTATCCTGGTAACAGGTTCCTGTGGGGTATCGTAGTCCTCATGAACAAAGTCACGGGTAACAGCTTGTTAACAAAAAAAGATACGTAGATATTTGAATTGCAATGCCTTAGCAGGGTTCATGCCACACAATTATTTTTTTTAACATTTGTACCATACTTATTTATGCAGCAAATAATTTTAAATGTATCAACAGCTACAGATGGAGTAAGTCGGACCCCTCAGCCAACCACCATCGACCAGCACCCAGAGCTCGCGGCCCTGCTGCGCTCCTCGAACTTGGACACATATTACATCCACAGCTGTGCCGGCACCATCCTCAACAACCGCTCTGTGCTCTCTTCAGCTCGTTGTGTTGTGTAAGTACAGAGACAATGTGACGTACCAAATCAAAAAGGACCTTATGGCAGTTGGCGCTGACGCCCTAGAGCATTCAATTATTATAAACACATTTATGAAAACAGCGTAACGCATGCCGCGCCTTAATTGTCTTAAGTGCATATTCGAATAAGATTAAACTATTAAGCAAACCATAAATCACGGAGACTTGCCTGGTATGCTTCAATAGTACATAGAAGTAAGGCATACAACACCGACTCGACGTTCCACTTCGACCTGAATTACAGTAAAACGTTGAAGTGTGAGCTTTATATATTAATTTTTAAAATAGTATTTTCAACATTGAATTGAAATTGAAAAGGAGTGTACGACTCGTATATGACTTACTAGGAAATATTGAAGAAGTTTGTAAATACCTACCTAATATTACACGATCTTCCTGATCCCAAATACAGCGTGACACACAATTGTGTGAAATTGCCCACTCGTTGACGACGCTATACTCACTTTATCATTTATCGTTGTCTAACAGAGTACAGCCTGTCTTTAGCTATTTACTTATGAATAAATAAATTGCATATCGTACTAAATCCTAAGATGCCGGTTTGTTGACAACTTTATATTTCGAGATAAGATCATGAATCTTTTATTGAAATTAGTTCTTTCGAGCTATCTTCCGAGATTATTATTTTTGTTAATGTCTAATGCAACTGTAAGAATTCTTCTAACATACTTTTTAAGCTCTGACTTTTTCTTCCAGTGGCGACGCACCCAACGTTTGGCGTTTCCGCGTCGGCTCCACGCTTTGGAACAGCGGCGGCGATGTCTACACAGTGAGCCTGATCCTGTTGAACGGTTTCAATCCGTCGTCCATGACGAACGACATCGCCATCCTTAGGACGTCCACTAACATCGTCTATAGCAACTCCGTGCAGCCGGGCCACTTTGCTGGGCACAATTACCTGCTTGCTGACAACCAGGTGGTTAACACCGCTGGATGGGGCTACGTTGGCGTAAGTTGTATACAAACTTTTTCTGTGTAATTTCCAAGTCCGACTGGATGGCGACTAGTACCTGTTTTTACCACTGAATTTTACTTGATTTAAAATAAACCTTTATGAGCTATCTCAATCTCAAGCCTCAATGAACATTCAATGAAGATGATCATGAATGACATGGGCATACTAGGAAGATAAAAGTATGATTTTGTATAGTACCAGAAAAGCACAATAATGAAATGTTTTATACAGTGTGTATACAGTGTGTAGGCCACACCTAGAACGTGGAATAATCTTGAAAACAGAGACTAGAGTATTAGTATTTTTTCTGAAAAGATTCCAGTTAATCAAAACCCATGCATTACACACAATAAGAATTAAAAGTTATGATTCATAATGAGTGTATTTTTGCAAAACGATATAATCGCTAACGTTGTCAATGTCGTGGTACAGGGGATAATAAAAACTTAATGCAAAACCTAATTTATCACTATCCATCATGACATGTGTCAATACGCGGGGCTAAAGGAGTAGAACTTTTTGCTATCTACTCCTTTTACAATATGATCTCCTTTTTGAAAACTTTGAAAATAATAGTTTTGGTTAGTAAAGTCAAAATATTGGCACGGATTTTTTTTTGGTATTGAAACTTGATTGTTTGTTCTACATTGAATTTGCGATTATGTTTGTTAGAAACAAAAAGATATAATATAGTAATAGTTTTAATATATTTGGTTATAAAATTCAATTCAATTCATATTATTATTTATTGCGGGTATACACACCCATATTGTGTTAGTTACAAACATTTCTTAAAACTATGTTAGTAAAAAATGTCACGGATGCAGAATAAAATATAAAAAAATTAGAGATTAAAAATAAAAAAAACCAAAAACTAAAGTTTTTATTTTAATTAGTTGGGATCCCTTTTTGTTTTAATCTAAGGTTAGGACCAAAATGATTCAATTACGAAGTGAACTATAGAGTCTCTGTTTTCAATATTATTCCCGGTTTTAGGCCACACACTATATATTTGGATTATTATTAGACCTCAGACCTCAGAATTACATGCATTTATTGCATACAATCATAAATATAAACCATACAATACAATCTCTTGTATTCTGAGAATACAATCTCAAAATCAGATTTATTTAAAAATATTAGAAAATACTAATCGATATTCCAAAGCAGCTCAATACATAAAATATTTTAATTTACAGTTTCTGGTGTGGTATGGTGACCAATTTCCTGAGCTACGTCAAGTGCAGGCGAGGTCTGTCAATTTAGACTTCTGCAGACCGCCTTACGCCGGCGAAGGGTACCAGATCCAGAACTCTATGATATGCAGCGGCTTCAACGATTGGAGCAACCTTGACTCGACTTTGATCCGGGACAAATGTTTTGGGGAACCCGGCAGCCCCTTGTACCACAGTGGTGTCGTAGTCGGCGTTAGATCGTTTGGCCTTTACTGTCCCACGGATCCTTCTGTGCCCTCAATTAGCACACGAGTCAGCAGCTTCATTGATTGGATAGTAAGCAACGCCTAAATCACCATTTATGTATAACATATTGTGATGTTTAAAGCGTGTAAGTTTTCCTTTTTAAATTAAGAACAATAAATTATTTATATAAATACACACAGATTATATTTAAGGTCTAAGTCAACTTTCACAATATCGGGTCACCGTAACGAGTGGATAGGACCTAGTGGTCATCAAGGTTAAAATTTCTCTGTTAAAATGCTTTGGAAGTTCGGATAACCCGTTGTTCTTGGTTGTTATCGTAAGGAGTATCCCCTCCACAATTCACGCGCATTTATTTAACGCATCTGCGACTCCTCTGGTTATGCTGGTGTCCAGGACTTCCTAACAGGTGACCGCCTGCTCGTCTGCATAATAACATAAAAATATGATGAAGATGAGGCCTAAACTTTTTACTAATGCAGTGCAGCACAAAAATAATATCCATTTTTTTAGGTTGATTTTGTATGAGACCGTGAATCTATTTTTATATGATCGAAGGTGTTTTATAATTATGTATTTAGTAAATAATTGTAATATCTATAAGTGGAAACGCTTTTGGCATATGTAAAACCTAGATTTTGTTGTTATCATGTAATTTAAAAATGCTGTTCGTTTCCCAATAAATAAGTTAATAATGCCTGCTCGTACTTTGTATATTTAGTTATTTTTTTGTGCTGCACGTTATATTTAGTAAGTAGTTTACACCACATCTTCATAAATACTTACTGTCCAAAGATCAACATCACAGCATCAACATCACTAAAGTACAAATTCTTAAATATGTATATTATTGGAGTTACATCACTTTGGAACTAGGCTCGCTAGATTCAAGCAAGTTAGAACAAAGTTCCAAAGGACATCATTTTTTTTGGGCCTTTACTGAAAGTGCCGGCCAACAAAAAAAATGGTACGTATTGTTAGAACTAGCCATTTGGAGAAATAGTTAATATGACACAAAAAATTTGGGATTGCTCCGAGCCAAGTTATACAAGTTCGAAGATTCATAATTTTCACACATTTATTGATTCCTAATTTTTTTTTCGTATAAACAGAACAGATGATGACCCCGCAGCTTTTGCGCTGCAATGACAATTGCTGGAGCAATTGTTTCATTAGTTTTAGCAATATCTATCATTATTTTATGTTTCCCAGTTCCAGCACTTTCAGAAAATCAATAAATGTATGAAAATGATGAATCATCGAACTTGTATAACTTGGCTCAGAGCAATCCTACAACTTTTGTGCCATATTAACTATTACTCCTCCACGGTCGATTAATACTTCTCCACTGTATTTTTATACTTATACTAAGTCAATGGGTAGGGTGAATGATTTGCCTCCGTGTATGTCATATAAAAATACTCAATCTACAGACTGTGAGGATATTACTGAAATGTTCAATAACTATTTTAACTCCGTTTTTGTCACAAGCGATTCTACACTTTGCTGTAATTCTCAAAGTCACTTACGTTTGCACATCTCTCAAGAAGAAGTTTTTAGAGCACTAAAACAATTATACATAAACAAAAGCTCTGGTACTAATAATGTACATCCTTTTCTCATATCTAAATTAGCAAAGGAGCTGTCAGTCCCGTTGACCCTAAAGGTAATAATAAGTCACTTTCTGAAGGTTCATTTCCAGATATTGGAAACAAGCATTAATAACACCGATATTTAAAGGTGGCGATAAGCAAGATGTGTGTCAGTACAGACCTATATCTAAACTTTGTGTAGTGGGAAAAGTTTTTGAAAAAATTATTACTAAATTTTTAACTTGGCAAACTAAACAACTTATTTCTCCTGAGCAACACAGGTTTTTCAGTTGGCGTGGCGTGGAGACCAATTTAATTACATACACGAATATCATTCTCAATGCTTTGGACGCCGGACACCAGGTGGACGCTGTGTATACCGGTTTTTCAAAAGCCTTCGATAAAATAAATCATAATCTATTACTTGCAAAATTATATACATCGGTATACACGGCGACCTCTGGCGCTGGGTAAAATCTTACATTTCAAGTAGGAGTCAGGCGGTAGCTTTGAAAGGATATCGGTTAAGATTTCTTAACATACCCTCAGGTATTCCTCAAGGATCTCATTTGGGACCATATCTCTTCACTCTTTATATAAATGAAGTACACAACTGCTTTGCAAACTCACATCATCTACAGTATGCAGATGATACCATAATTTTTAAAATTATAACTTCACTTAATTATTGTAATGAGCTTTAAAATGACCTGACCAAATTTCAAAACTACTGTGCAGCTAATCAGCTCTTCGTGGACACAGAAAAATGTCATGCGATCACATTTACCCGAAAGCACAACCCGCTCGTGTAAGACTACCATTTCTCTGGAAATACTAACGAAAGAGTCTCAACAATACGTGACCTTGGTATAACTCTGGACTCCAAGCTTCACTTCAATAATCATATTGATAATGTTCTGTCGCGTGCGTTTAAACAGCTTGGATTAATTAACCGTTTAGGAAAACCCTTTAAAAACTCAAAAACATTGATAACTTTATTTAACGCTTATGTCCGTAGTATTTAAGAGTTTGGAAGTGTAGTATGGAGCCCACAGTATGCTGTTCACATTGATCGCATCGAAAAAGTACAATATAATTTTTTTAAATCATTGAACTACCGCGATGGATTTCTTTCAGACGATTACAGGGCTAGTGCCTCCCGATATAATATAAGTTCATTGCAAATTAGACGTATTTTTCTCGATGCTATGTTTTTGCATAAAATTGCAAATTGTCAAATTCTTTCTAGATAAAGTTTACCTTAAAGTTCCTCGTCCATCCTCACGTTCTATAAGCACTTTTTACATACACCCATGTCACACTCATTATACAAAAAACTCGTTCCTTAGGCGTTCTCTGGATTTTTATAACAAAAACTTGACAATATTGACATATTTTGTAATAGTTATAGTAGAGGATCCGAGTATACAACGACCTTCACCGAGCGGTTAATGGATGAAAAGTATTTAATATAAAATTAAATGTGTTAAAAAATATATTGCGAATGGGTTGGCTGAAAACTTTCAGTCCAGTATATGATTAATTAAATATTTAAAAATATTTTTTTTTAAATATTGCACTTGTTTCGATAATAGATAAATTACATAGGTACCAATCGAAAGTATGAAGCCTAATAGAATATGCAAACGTTAGGTTGACAATTTTTTTCCTGTCATAACATTGGGTAGGCAGGTGTAAACAGGCAAGTCAATATTAGTAATTTGCAACCGTCTGGTTAAATAAATAAAATTTATGTTTATATAAAGATAAGCTCATTACAAACACACACACACACCAAACCAGTGCAATGTAAAAAAAAAATAATTAAATATTAAATTAATCATTAATGGTACTGGACTGAAATTTTTCAGCCAACCCACTCGCGATATATTATTTAACATATTAAATTTGATATAAAATACTTTTCATCCATTAACCTTCCCGGTGAAGGTCGTTCTATACTCGGATCTTAGACTATTACGTAAGTTATAGGAGACTGGTTCGCGAGACATTGTTTATGTAATTGTAAAGTGTCATTGTGCTATCTGATTTCTCTATTGTATTTGGTACTGTTTATTTTATAATAGATACAAATATTTATATAGTACAAGCGAAATACGCTTCTTGAGTGTATTATATTACAAAATTTGGATACATGTTTACATTACTTATTGTATAGTAAAATTCGTTTCTCATAAACTCATTCGCTAAAACCCTTTCATTATTAAGTTATGATACTGTCTACGCCAACGTAGCTAAACAGACGTGTGGAAGACCGCCTTAATCAAGCGGGGACGCGGGGAGACTGCCGCCGCCCCCGCCCGCCCCGCAGCAGCGCATCAAAAGGCTGAGCTGCACCGGCATCGGCCTCTTTTTACCACATCGGCTCCTTCTGAACGCACGCGCGCGCGTGCGATCATTTAGTTTAAATAATTTAATATAAGTAACGAAATTTTAATTAGTAAATAAGTAACTCTGTAAAAAGGAAAAGTAAACAGTTTCATTGTTTTTGCATTCATTCTTTTAATCAAACCCAGTATAGTCTTCGTATTAGACATTGGCGCCCGAACAAAAAGAAGAAGAAGCAATCTACGCGTGGCGTGGCGTGGCGTGGGGTCGCCATTTTGTCGTCGCTGGCCGGCGCCGAGCATCGAGCAGCGCCGAGGACCAAGCAGAGCATCCAGCACGTGGATTCAGCGGCAATCAGGGGAGTGCCCTTCCTAAATATTTCCTAAAAATTTCCTAATTTCCTAGATTACCTGCCTACCTAGGTACCTGCTGCGAGTTTGTTTGCAAGTGTGGCTGGTAACTCATTATCTTTTAACCTATGTAGCGGTGGTTGCATTAGTAAAATTTCAGGTTTTCACATTCGATTTTTTGCCCAATATGCCCACGTGCATTGTCCACGTGCGTGGCCTAAGCCCAGCAGCTCGGAAGACGACAGTGGGGAGAGCATAGAATAATCATAAATAACTTAATATTTAACATATCATTTCAAATACATTTCGCTGCACATTCCCGTTAACATTCATTATTTCATTTTCATTCATTCTTAGCGACTGCTTAACTTTAACGACATTTATCGACATTTATCCCAACCATAGTCTTTTTTATGGAATAGTGAATTCATTTATTAATATTACTTTATTATTGCATCTGCCCGGGCCCCCCAGGGGACCGTTCCCGGCAACAGATCTGCAGTCGCTTTAACGAGCGATCTTCGCTGCGGTCCCGGCGCACGGCGCCAGGGAGTCTAGCGGCGCGCCGCCGCGCCGGCGCCGGCCGCTCCCGCGCCATGTGCAGTGGTGCACGACATCGCCACGTGCCTGGGGGGTTACTCTCGAACGCAAACTCAATCTTAAAACAATTCCAATGCAATTAATATGTATCGATATTAGGATAAGTAAAGATAATTCCGGAACGCCATCTCGATAATAATTTGTTCAATCAATTTCCACGCAATTTAATTCCAATGTGGCGCTATTGTCGCTTACGAAAGTACCATTTGACATTATTTAGATTTGTGATTGGAAATTGATTAATGCAATTCGGTTTCAAGAGTAGCCTACCTGAGCTGGACATGCCGTGATCGCCCGCTTCTGCTGCATCCTTAAGTTATGTCTGGTTTTGATTTTCTTTTAATAACTCATTTTGCATAATATTTTCGTAATCGACACTGCATACATTTCGTATTTTTAATATCGCTACGGGTTTGAGAGGTTTTCTATTTTATTTGATACCTTTATTTCATAAACAGTAGTCATGTCGGAAGACGGTAAGGCGAGTGCTAACAGGGCTAACGAATCCGATTTAGAAGTAAAAAATTTCATTAAGCAACGTGCTTCGATTCGTGGTCGCTTGACCTTATTTGAAAATTACCTTACCGACTTACGGCAAACTAGCATTGAAAATTTAACTGAAAGCCAACAAAGCGAATTGCATCTGCGAACGGATAGATTAGAGACGTTATTCTCGGATTTTGAACAGTGTCAATCTAATATTGAATTTAAATGCCTAAATCTCGATGAGCAACTTCATGAAAGGCAACTAACTGAAGTCAAATTTTACAAAAATATTTCAAATGCTCAGTCGTTATTAAAATCATTGCCTGTAATAGAAAAAGCCTTAAAGCCTGATAGTTGTTGTTCAGGTTGTTCTCATAAAGAAGATATCAGTGTTAAATTACCAATTATAAAGCTTCCTACATTTGACGGTAATTACTTTACATGGCTCAGTTTAGGGACACATTTAAATCATTAATACATAATAATGATTCTTTACCAGACATAAATAAATTTCATTATTTGAGATCCTCACTAGAAGGGAGTGCAGCCTTAGTCATAAAATCAATTGAATTCACTGCTGCCAATTATCATATTTCGTGGGAGCTATTATGTCAGCGATATGACAATAAAAAGATTTTGATTAACAACCACCTTAAAGCGTTGTTCAAAATCGAACTTATTTCAAAAGAATCTCATAAATCTCTTAGATACCTAATTGATGTAGTCACAAAAAACCTTAGAGCGTTAACCACTCTCGGTCAACCCGTAGACCAGTGGGACACGCTCATTATATATATGGTGTCCACTAAGTTAGATTCGGTCACAAGTGGCAAATGGGAAGAATATCGTAACAATCTATCCGATTTGCCTCTCTTAAGTGAATTTATCGAATTTATCCGTGGTAGGGCCGATATACTTGAAACCGCACAGGCAAGCAGAAGTGAGAAAGGTTCTTTTCAAGCATATAATAATAATAATAATAATCCAAATCATAATAATCATAATCAAATAAAAAATGAAAGTAAAGGTTCATTTCATCAGAGATTCTCAAAATCCTTTCTTACTTCTGTTCCATATCGTAATTCTAATAATAATTGTAAAGCCACTTATTCTGTCTCGTGTCCCCTCTGCAACCAAGCACATAGACTAATAGATTGTGAAACATTCAAATCTATATCACATGAAAATAAAATGAGTGAAGTCATAAAACTTAAACTTTGTCTAAACTGTTTGCGAAGGGGCCACGAACCTAATACATGTCGTCTTGGTACGTGTCGGTTATGTAATAAAAAACATAATACTATAATGCACAAAATTGAAAATATGCCTGATCTACATGCAGCTTCATCCAGCTCGCATGTTTCTCGTAAGACTCTGTCAGTGCAATCTCAGAGTCAGGTTCTTCTTGGTACTGCTTTGGTGAAAGTCACCAATCCTGACAATAACCAAACGTACGTTGCTCGCGCCTTACTTGACGCTGGCAGTCAATCCTCATTCATGACAGAAAACTTAAAACATAAAATTGGTGTAGTTAATCGTAATCCTGATTTCATAACTAATATTTCAGGCATTAACGGCATTCAATTACCTATTTCTGAAGAATGTAACGTAAGCATTTCATCCTTGTCAAATTCATTTAATTTAAACCAAAATTGTTTGATCATACCTCAAATTACTGGTCAAATACCTAATATGTCGGTGAACATAAATCAATTGAATTTGCCTAAAAATATTCAATTGGCCGACCCTTATTTCTGTCAGCCTTCAGACATTGATTTGTTGTTGGGTGCTGAAGTATTCTATAATATCTTGTGTCCTGAAAAGATATCATTAGGTCGTAACATGCCTATCATACAAAATACTCAATTGGGCTGGATTGTAGCCGGCCCACTAAACATGCATAAGAAACATTAATCAGAAATGGTTCACTGTAATTTCACAGCCGAAATCAGTGAAGCAGTTTCTCAGTTTTGGAGGCTTAAGGATATTCCACCTTCAAAATTGACCTTATCGCCAAAAGAGCATTGCGAAAAACATTTCATTAAAAATACCTGTCACTTACCTGATGGCAGGTTTGAATCTAAATCCCTAGTTATTTAACAAAAATCCGCAAGCATTATATCGGATACCTTTCATTTTTACTAGTTATTTAACTAAAATCCGCAAGCATAATATCGGATACCTTTTACCATTAACTTTAACTTGTTATTTAACTAAATAAAATAACAACAATCCGCAAGCATAGTATCGGATATTTTTTACCTTCAAATATTTTTTATCCTTATCTAAGCATTCATTGTCTTGTTCAGTTAGAACCAGTACCACCTGACATTAAAAAGGTGTGATAAAAATCTTTCTGATAACTTATTTATTTATTTATTTATTTTAACTTTTGCAACATAACATTACATGGCGGACTTAATGCCTGAGGCATTCTCTACCAGTCAACCATAGGGTAACCATAACTTACCTACATATTAGAGTTCATTTAAATTAATAAGAATAGTTGCTTACATAAGAAGATTTATACATAATAAAAAATATATTTAGCACTAACGCCTTTATTTCGTGTCTTCGCAGATTCATTTCGCGTAGAGGAAAACCTACTCAAATTCATTGTGATAACGGTACCAATTTTGTTGGTGCAAGTAATGAGTTAGGTATAGAGTTAAAACCAGGCATAAATTCAATCTATGAGTTTGCAGCAGAAGAAGGCATTACAATTCATTTCAATCCCCCTTATTGCCCCACATTCGGTGGGCTTTGGGAAAGCTACGTAAAAGTGCAAAACATCACTTATAACATGTAGTTAATTCTAGTTTAACGTTCGAGGAGATGAGTACACTTTGCACGCAAATCGAAGCGGTACTCAACTCCCGACCCCTTACTCCTTTATCCAGTAATCCCAGCGACTTTTCTCCTCTTACCCCAGGGCACTTCCTCATCGGGCGGCCGCTGACGTCACTACCAGCGCCCCCTGCTGCTACGGAGAAGAGCATCCGAAATCGATACCAGCTGATTGAAAGCCTAAGAGAAGCCTTTTGGAGAAGATGGAAGAGCGAGTACCTCTCCGAGCTGCAAACGAGGACAAAATGGCAATCGCCCTATTCAAACGTCAAAGAAGGCGCTCTGGTGATATTCAAAGATGACCACCTCCCTCCGATGCGTTGGAAGCTAGGACGAGTCTACCGGCTCTACCCGGGCAAGGACGGGGTCAACAGGGTCGCCGATTTCATAACGTCGAAGAGCATCGAGAGACGAGCACTAAACAAAGTGTGCCCACTTTTTTATGATGAAGACCAAATAAGAATTTCATCATCTTCACCAGCTCTGGCGGGTTCTGCTGCTGGACTACAAGCATAAAGGAAAGGGGCCACAATAGGGTCGCCGACTTCATAACAAGCATAACATAAGCATCGAGAGACGCGCACTAAAGCAAGCGTGCCTACATTTTGATGAAGACTTTGAAGGGATTCATCATCATCATCTTCACCAGCTACTGCGGGTTCTGCTGCTTCTGCCCCGGGCCTCCCAGGATGTCTACGCCAACGTAGCTAAACAGAGGTGTGGAAGACCGCCTTAATCAAGCGGGGACGCGGGGAGACTGCCGCCGCCCCCGCCCGCCCCGCAGCAGCGCATCAAAAGGCTGAGCTGCACCGGCATCGGCCTCTTTTCACCACATCGGCTCCTTCTGAACGCACGCGCGCGCGTGCGATCATTTAGTTTAAATAATTTAATATAAGTAACGAAATTTTAATTAGTAAATAAGTAACTCTGTAAAAAGGAAAAGTAAACAGTTTCATTGTTTTTGCATTCATTCTTTTAATCAAACCCAGTATAGTCTTCGTATTAGACAGATACTATAGGTCTAGTTATATACCACTGTCTTGTATTTAATTAATCTGTTTAAGACCGTTTGTTACCTTAATAAATAAATAAATACTCCGAATGGCTAGTTGTAACAATACGTACTATTTTTTATTATTGGCCGGCACTTTCAGAAAAGGCCCAAAATGGTGTAGAGCACAGATCATATGATCTGAGGTATGGAGCCTGAATGATCTCCTTTAAAATTTTGAGTATTTCTGATTTATGCCTTATTTCGTGGTGCCGCTTTTCAAGGAGCAATCGTGTACCTATCTATAGTTTATATGACAGAAGCACAACACTTATTATTTGTTCAGTAGGGCAAGCACGAACTTTTAAAGAATTCGTAGCGTAAACGTATCGAGCCCACGATACGAAAACGTAGTACAACGCTAGTCCTAAGGACGAAGAGTTCCGTAATCGTATCGCGAGCTCGATGCGACGACGAAGGTGACGTCATCATAACGTAAGCAGAGATGTGCCCGGTGAATGAACAATAGCAGCACATTGAACGAATGGATACGTTCAGAAATTAGATGAAGTGATTTTGAAAAAGTTACACAACAATTATCAAAACAGAGTCAAAATATTTCATTAGAATTTTAGGAACATTTATTAATTTTTAATTATATTTATACACTAATAACAAGTTAAATAAACTTTCCTAATTATTATTTAGCATTTGACTCTAATATACACATATTATGTGTATATTAGAGTATATTATTATGTGTATATTAGGGTTCCTAAAATTCTAATGAAATATTTTGACTCTGTTTTGATTTCTGAACGAAATCACATAGAATTGCTTGCGCGGCAAAGCCAACTTTGTTTACTTTATTAACACTTTACAAACAATCTCTATGGTGAATTTAGTTACGTTTGTTACGTTTTAGAAAAAGTCAATTTAAGTGTTTTAAATTGATCAAAATGAGGACAATAGTTTAATAGTTTATTTATTCCATAACAATACAATTAATTGTGTCGGAAATTAAAAAAAGTAAATAATAAAATTAAAAATAAACAAAATTCTTTCGCTCAATCATTGCTTCTTATAAAATTCGTATGTCGCTTTTAGATAATAATATCATTTAGTTATCTATCCTAGATATCGGATAATTATCAGTATATAGCCAACCCATTTGTAATATGAAATAATAACTCATGTCCAATTTGATATGGCATACGCTCTGGATATACCCACACTCACACTTACCTTTAGGGACACTCGTTATTGTGCATTTCGCGAGTTGACGGTTTGCAGTTTTGTATATTTTTTAAATTTGCGTTTTGCCGAAATTAATATGAAAAAACGGTGGATTATTTAGCGTTAAGTGTTGATGAACGACCATGAGTGTTGGAAAATGAAACAAAACAGTGCTACATCTTTTTTATTCTCACAAGAAGTTTGTGTGAGATCTTAGTAAAGTTCCATATTTTTACTAAGACTGAAGGGCTGGGGAGGGAGGGAGGGATTAAATTACCTATTTACTGTCATTATTTATGTCACCACTAATCATCTGCTAGTACACTAAAGCTAACATTTAATAAAGGATCCAAATGCCAGAATACAATAACTTTTTGGACAGCGACATTTTCTTTTAGTTAGCGATTGTCAAAAGTTGGTAGAGAAGTTTACAGATTTATGACGTATTGAAATCGAATTACTAATATACGCGAGCTGATTGCTATAGGATTGATATAAGTAGGTTGATTTGTATAGGGGGGCAGGTAAATCATTACTGTTATTAATGAATTATCATATCATGAGATGTTAAGAGTATAAATAAAAGTTATGTTATAACTTAATTATCTAATATTTTGTGAATTAAAAATGTATGAAAATGTTGTAATACTGATTACTTTACATAGATATATTAAGATAAGACAACTTGTTTGATAAGACACTATTGCTATAAAAACATAAAGTCAAAAGCGTTGAAAAATTTCGTCGGTCTTACTAATGCCTCGGTGGCGGAGTGGTCAACGCAGCCGCCCGGATTACGGAGGACGATTTCCGGGTTCGATTCCCGCCTGAGGTAGACGTTTTTCAATGTTTCGTTATCTTATAGATATTATCAGTTCGGACACTACCAAAAAAATTAGTAATAGCAAGCAATAAGAAAGATACGGCATACAAAACATTAAAATTATTGTCCTTAAGTTTGTTTATTTGAATATTGGCCCAAACAAGCTCGTACAAAATGCAGTTATTCGCATTTTTAAAAGTAAATAGTTTTTATTCCAATTTTCCCTTGCTGGTATTTAACCTAAAATTCAGTACTTTTAATGTTCGGAAATGAAAAAATAAAACCAAAAAATGTGGTACCATTAATTTATTATTAACCTTTTTCTGGACTTTTTACAATCCAAAGCGAATTCATAGATCGGTGCTGACGATCACCGTCATACTATTTCGTCTTCGTAAGAAGCTGCTGGCTTTAGTGTTCACGGTGGGGATTGCAGCAGTGCAGTTCATATCGAACGACCTGATGCCGACAACGAAGCCGTTGTGGTAGACGGGGCCACCAGCTTCACCGTAACACTTGTGACGAAGCGTCTCAGGGTTCGTGATAGTACTTTGGTTTGCGAGCTCGGTACAGATAGTAGATTCCTCTAGCGTGAAACCATAGTCTGCGTATACTGATTTACAGTCTTCCCAGTTGGCGGCCACTTGGGGCATCTCGTGTTGCAAATCGAACTCTTGTTCTATATACAGCTCAGGGTACTGCAACAAAGGTTAACAACATCTTATTGTTTTATTTAAACAAAAAGTTTTTTTTTTAATAAACAGTAAGTTTAGTTTTAACATCTTATTTTTTTATATAAACGTTGCATTGTTGTGTTGCGTGTAATTATGCCACAATTGTAAATTTCAAATGATCCATATTTTAAAATCCTGGGGTCTAATAATTAAAACTAATAAACAGTACAATTGGGTTATATGCGCATTCATGACACATAGTGTTTAATTTCAGTCCACTTTAGGTCCCGTTTTATAGGCACTTTGCTGATCTCTTTTCAGAGCTATTAATAAATTAATAATGTCGTTCTTTCACACACACTTCTAAATCTAAATTAGAAAATATGGATTATAAGTTTTAATATTTGGAAACATCAAATAGGGGTTAGTTGGCTATACTGCCGTACTTAAGCTAAAAAAGGGTTAACCCTCGTTTGATCAATTTTGAGTTAATAACGCAAAGTTACAAAGCGCAAAATTCTTTACATTTTGATCTAGGTACCATACCGGTATCATTATTAGTTATAGAGATACAGCTTGTCGGTGAACAGTTAAGTGACACTATTTTTACGATTTACTTAATTAAAAATCAGCTAAGCCACAATACTAGTCTACAAGAGGGCTAAAGTATCATAACTTAACGAAGTCTAGATATTTTTGTAAAAATTGCTTAGCTTTAATAGGGTTATTCATTTATGCTAGACTTAAATTAAGTTAAGGGACTTTAACTCTGCTAAAGGCTAGTATATTTTAAGCTAATTTACGTACAAAACTAAACTATACATAGGTTAACAAGAAAAACTTAATTACAAATCAGTTAAGATCCTTTAACCCTTCTTATGCCAAGTAAAATAAATTCATTTTAAACACGTCATCCTTGGTTTAAAAAAGGTTAAGCCTCATTAATAAGCTAGAACACAGTTATCTGCAGTTGCATCTCGTGCCACGGACGCACACGGCAGTTGCAATAATTGTCAATATTTGACAATTATTGTATTATGTATTGATAAGTATATGTATAATTGTCAATATTTGACAATTATTGTCAAATCTAATTCCATTAGAGTATATTGTTCTATCTGTGATTTGGCCGGAGAGTCTACGAGCGGCGAATTTCGTCGCGTTCCCGCTAAAACACAATGTCTCGTAATATGGAAAGGTAAGTCATTTCTTGAATATAGGTTTTTATTATAGACATTATGATTTTACTTGTATAGCTTGACCACGACCGCTGTACCGCTGCTGCCATACAAGTTAGTAGGTATGTACTTGCTGCCATACAAGTTATATATACAGCTATGCGATTCTTTAAGCGACATATAGACGCTGCGCGCATAGGTGTGGCCATAGATGTTATAGCCGTCACATCTTTGCTGCAGTCACGGCTGTGATCAATGTTGAGGCTGTTTTATTTACAGAATACCAATTGTATACCTACAAGAAAGGTTAAAGAAGTGATTCCCTATCACGCCGCGCGCCGATTACAGCCGTGCGGAGCTTGTGTCGAACAGCGTTGAAAACTATTTATAGGTACGTACATTTTCAACTACATAATAGCATCTTCAGGATGAAACAAAACACTAATTTATCTAAAACTAAATTCTCGCGGGTGGAGCTGTGCACAAATATTAGTAACCTTCCTAAAATCTATTACCAACGTTTGTTCAAAAAGGTATTTAAATTGCATTTACAAATTTATTATTATTATTGTTGATTGATTTTATTATGAATTCCATTTGAAATAAATAATAATGTTTTAGTGAGCAAAAGCCATGGCAAAAGAGAACAACAAAATTCTAACATTTTGATTTTAAAAACATCTCAAAATCCCAAGGAAAGTAATAATAGTATTGAAGAAGTCATACGTTGTTTGACAAGTTTTATTTATCTTTTTATTAATAACATGAATGGAGGATTTTCACAATAACTAAAATACCTACCTGTACCTATACTTAAATATGAAACGTTTTTTTTCTTTTAGATTACTTGATGGAAGAACTTTTTCTAATTGGTCTTTGGAAAATACGTTTAAGAAAACAATTCATGAGACTGTTAATGATCAATCGAAAGTTAATCTTGACTACAATAGCGACGATTCTGTTAAGGACAAAAATTATGAACCTAATGAAGACAACTATGATTCAAGCTGTAGTGAAATAAGCAATTTATCAGAACAAACAACATTCTAATCGTGTATATCAAGTGAAAAGATGCATATTTTCTACAGAGAAAATTCAGACACTTCTTGATTAAAAAAATGGCAATTACCTGTGACACGTCACATATCCTCACTATCTGAAAACGACGGTCCAGTAAATTTAGATAATGACTGAATTAGTAACATTAGAAGATCTTATAGATCCTACAAAGGTATCATCTGACAGTGCTTATTACTTTTTACCTCCTACAAAGAAGCCATGTCTGGAGACTGTTGTAAGCGTCAATGTAATTGCAAAGGGTTATACGAGCAGTGATTCTGATAACGAATAAAGTTTTATCTAACCACAACAATCAAAATATTGCAAAACTATAGTTGTCCATAAACCAAATAACTGTGCCTAATATTTGATGCTTCACCCAAAAATGTTGTTGATTCAAGGGGAGTTGACAGCTTGAATCGCGATTCAAATATACCTACTTATGGTATCATGGCTTAATGGGACAATTAATTTACCAAATTCAATAAACAGCAATAACACTCAGGAGACAGGTACAAATAACAGCTATGAGTCAGAAATTATAAAAGAAAGTTGTGACTCCAGCTAAATGGTAAAGAAACGCAAGCAAGTTAGCGTTTTTGTCCTGAGTAGGTAATTAACGGAATAATTTATCAGAAGATAATTTTATTGAGTTCAAAGGAATACCAACATCATGACTTTAACTTTTTTTTTATTTTTTTATTGAGGAACATAAATAGTAAAAATCATACACACACTCACGCACACACACACACCCCCACACACTCATACACACACACGCACACACACACACACGCACACGCATACACACGCACACAATAAGTTACTCGAATTTAATATTTTGATTGTTATTGTGTTGTTATGCTAGCTAGTTAATAAGTTTGGTTACATTATGGTCGTACACTAAAATCCTAGACATAAACCAATGGTTGAAGAGCGAGGCATTCCCTACACCAGTGTCTTTGACTACTAACCGGGAAGCCCCGTCAACAATATTGTAAGAATTTTTTTCTGAATAAAAAAACATTTTGATTTTTGATTTTTTTTGAAGTTAGCGAGATTGCAAGGATCTCCGTATCATTCTACAATGGCCAAAAAGAAACCTGATGATGTAGGGATAGGGAGTCGTATGCTCAAAGCTCATTGTTCATGCATAATTTACTTTTAAGTCACCAAGAACATACTTATATCAGACGTTTACCATCGTTAGAAGTTAAAACCATAAAGCTGCATTGAAACATAAAGTTACAGTGCAGTCATATACATTGTCAGCATTAATCGTACAATAATATAACGTAAAAAAAGTACTTCATAAACTATATTATTTCAGATATAAAGTCGGATTTAGGCAAAAAAAATATTTTTATTATTTAAAGATTTAAATGAGTCTTTAAAAATATTAAAGGTAAGAATGGTTACCATAAGTAAGACTCAAAAAACTGTTACATATAATAGATTTTGTATTAAAATTTGACAAAAATATTTAAAAAATTTTGTTTGGCTCTTTTGAAAACCTGACTTTTTCTAGATACGACCTTATGCTTTTCATGTTCAGAAGTATTTAGTATGTAATGTTGTGTGACTACGTGAAATTTTATGGATCTAATTTTGATAACTATTATGCTAAGTACTTACAGATTTTTAATTTTATATTGTATAATTGAAACAATTTTAAAACAGAATTATTTTAAGCTTTTGCAAAATTTTAGTGATCTCATGTTAAACGTTTTCGAGAAATTTAATAACTTTAAAATACGACGTGGAAGATACGATGTAACTACGATAAGGTAAAATTTTATGATGTTGTTTAATTTGCTTGAAGAGAGCTTTTATTTTTTAAAATTTAAGTTTTATGTTTTTATTACACATTTTCTTTGAATTAATGGTTTTATTTTTTCAACTTATCAATGATCTTTGCTAAACTATAACAGGGTTAACCACGAATAATATATACATAACTTTATTTTAGCTAAGTAATGTCTTGTAAATTCTTGCTATGCTTTTTAAATTATTTCCTTTTCTTAGTTATATATAGGTTACAATACCTTAGCCATTATCTTATTTAGGATTGTGCTGCTGTTTCTTATATAGAAAGCTTAGTTATAAACCAGTTAAGAAGCTTAGCTATCTTATAGCTAAGCATTTCTGAATAACTTTGAAGTAAATTATTGATTGTGACAGTTACCCGAAATTACTACGCTAAAAGTCAGTTACGGTATGGTTAACCCTGTTTTAGTGCCGTAATTATTTTAAGTTTAGAAAAAAATACTTAGCTTAATTGAGAAAAATCATTTTTTGGAATTTTACTGTCATATTTTAAAATGGGAATAACACCCTAAGGTAGAGTACAAAATGACCTATTTTTGTGTAGAAGAACGTTTTCTCTATCTAGTATAGTTTTTTAAAGACATCATTTCCCACGTTTTTCGACGATATCTCAAAATCGACTACTTGGGGTTAACCCTTTTCTAGCTTAAGTACGGCAGTATAGGTTTGCCATTTCTAAAACCTGGTAACGAGGACGAGAAGCATGACACCCTGGATTTTGGAGCTTAGAACCCAGACATGTCAAAAGAGTCGGCGTTTGGTTTGGGCCCCGCCCCAAACCAAAAGCCGACTCTTTGGTTTGGGGCGGGGAGGTTGATATAGCTGCATAGATGATAATATCTAGTTTAATTTGAGTTTTGTCGCGGTGTGGGCTCTGGTGCTGAATTCAAAACTTTTGAACCCCGGACAACAAGTAAACCTGCATGGACGCTCCTCGGACGCCCTCTTAACCAGGACCAACCCGGGAAAAGCCGGACGGATGGCAACCCTAGTTGGGTTAAGCTGAAACAATATTGTATTAAAATTTTAAGTAGCACTTACGGTTACATATCCCCATCCAACTGTATGTATTTGTTCACCATCGGCCACTTCATAGCCGCCAATGGCAGCCGGCCTCACAGAGTCGCCAAACAGAATAGTGAAAGGGGTTTCGAGAATAGCTATATCCCTACTCATAACTTCAGGTCTGTGGAACGCGAAGATCACGGAAGAGGATACAGAATAGACAGTACCACCGCTATTCAAAAATGGAGACCCGGCTCGAAAACGGAAACGTGGTAGTGGGAGTGGTCGAAAGCCGGGATTATGATAATCACTGAAAAATATAAACAAATATTTACGAACTATTATTCATGTACTTAATTTAATTTCTTACGAAATAAATTAAAAATGCAGTTGTCATTCAGTGAAACGAGGACTCTGGCAGTGGACGGCTTTTGAGGTCCTCATTGCCTAGTCTCTGACTAACCCTTGGGGGATAATAGTCGTGAATGTATTTATGTATGCAAATTAAAAATCTTTATGAACACTTTTCAATCAATGGCTATTTGCAAAAAAAATATATGCTATTTCTTACATTTAAATGGAGTTGTATTTACAGTTTTGTATGTAACAGCTGCTATATTTAAAAAAATGGGTACAAAAGTAGTTGTAAAGGAGACTGATGTTAAGGAATGTGTAAATTACTTACTGGATACAACGTGCAGATGTGACAATTGTATGTTCGTCTATGACAAAACCTGAACAAGTTTGAAGGGGCAGAGCGAAGGAGTTCAACACTATCAGTGAAACTAACTCCGGGCGTCGCTCAGCGTAAGCCGCTAGAGCCTGGTTGTCTACGCCTATTAAACAGTAAATATAAGTACATCATTAGCGAGCAAGCATTGTGCGTAGCTTAAGTATGTAGTCAGCGAGCAACGTTAATAGGTAATAATTGTGCTGTTTAAAGCCCTAAAGCCAGACACAATAGTAATTCAATTGTAATTAGGTTTTCCACAGCCGAGAGGCTAAATAACTTTACTTTATTCTAAAAATGATGTTGTGCATACCGTAGGCCAAGGCAACTATTAAACACAGGAATGTAATAATACGCAACATTTCTAGTACCGTTAAGCAAATAGTAATGCTATCAAAGCTTTCAGTCCATTGTATATATGATAAAATTCAGCTGCTAAAATTCGATATCATTTGGTTATCTTGCTCAACTACCGGATACGAATCCGATTAGGTTAACGGAATTGATTATTGTTGTAGAAGGTAATTACAACAAAACTAAGTGACTCAGAACAGAATAGATTATTAGAAATAAAACAAAATAAAATAAATTTATTTTAGGTGATTAAAACCCATATTGTGACAATTATTAAAATTAGAATTACATAGTTATCATAAAAAAATCATTATAGAAAAAAATCAAATTAAATAAGGTACAGTCGACCAAATTGAATCATGACCCACCTTAAGGTCATTTTCCTACAGTCATTCTAATACGAGTAGGTTGAAATTAGCTTGAACATACATTACATGTAACGCATGTAACGAACCTGTTATCATTTTATAAGACACTGACAGCTGACAAGGCAAATATGAAAACCATCATGCGACGTTGCCGATTAGTGCAATTGACCATATTGTGCTGTGTTGTGCGGCGATAAGCGCTCTTGCCGTTCCGCTGTCGGTGACGGTGAGCGACTGAACCTAAGAACAATATTTAGTTATTGTTCTGAGGACTGAACAAACGGCGATCAGTTGACTTGAATTCATCCATATATCTGTCAAATCTCATTCAATACATTTATTTGTTAAAGAGTAAAGACATTTACACAAACATACTCACTTTCGTAATAATAGTGTAATCGTAATAGTAGTTAGTGGCCTAGTGGGTATGAATACGTTTAAAACGTTTTTTACCGAATATTACCGTATTTTAGCGGGGTAATTTTACCGCTTTACAACCCCAGTCTGTAACGGGCCCAGTTACTTTATAAAATCACATTTGGAACATGTCGTGGTCACTATATAATAAAATAGTAAAGTTGAAGAATTTTAAACTTTATTTTATTAATATCATCAATAGGTTTTATTAAGTTTAAAAAAATGGCATTCACTTGGTAAACTGAAAAACTAGAAAATAACTTTATAAATAAATTGTGGGTTTGAGCTTCATGTTGGGTAAACCAATTGGAGACAATTCTGGCAGTATGCACTGGACAGTTATCATGAACGTAGGAGAATACTGGCACTGCACGCGGGTAAACTGTTCGCAAAGTCGGTAAAATTGATTTTTCCAATAAATCGACATAGTTCTTAGCATTTTGACGAGGATAAATTTGAACAAGTTCGCCAACACTTCCAGCATCCATCCAGGCCTACATGTTAGCTGAAATTCGGCCAGATAATTGGTTGGGCACTATGTGATCCTCTGTGTATCAAGTGTTATCGTAACGCCACAAAGTTAAGCGACCATATTGAGAAGAGCAAAACGATTTTTCGTCTGTAAAGATGGTGTTTGTCCAGTCGAAGTCTAAGTAATTACGTGCAAAATTTAATCTCTCAATTTTGTGTGCATCCGTTAAGTGAGCTTTCTTAGCATAATGCATAATGTCTGTAATGCAGCCCAGTGCGGTGCAAATTATTTCTTATTGTTTGTAGACATACGTTGTAACGTGCCGCAAAATACCGGGTATCAGTAAAAGGATGTTCTTCGTAATGGTGTTGCATTTCCGTTCTCTGTTGGTTCGTGATCCGACGAACGCTATGATTATATCGTCGTCTGTCTTCAAGGGTACCATCTTCAGCGTGCCTTCTGATCCAGGTTCTGACTGTGTGCCGACTTATATTGAACTCTCGTGATATATCCCGAATGCTGGAGCCTTGTTCACTGAGCACTACTATTCGAGCTTTTTGTTCTGCCAAATTGTCATTATACGATTTGTTTTAATTCAATCAAATTCAATTCAATTAATGTTTCAATTTTTTCAGACAGACTACAACTTGACATCAGACGCAACGTCACTTTATTTTTAAAACTAAAATACCTTTTCTCCGTAGTGAAAAGAGTTTGGATTATGTATGAATGACATCTTAATAGAAATTCAAATTAAGACTGCTTTGTCTAAAGCATATCAGTGCAGTGATAACAAAGGTTAAAATTGCATACATCTCTGACCCGTAATGACGCATTTTTATTCATATTTAAAACGTACTAAGTGCAACATGAATAAAAGCGAAGAAACCTAACTACATTTATGATTTTAAAGGAATGATCGGCGAAGTGGGTCATGATTCAGTTGGTTCGACTGTACATACAAAATAATCATTTATAAAAATCTCTCCATCCGACATTGTGGAATGTGCCTTTCACAGCAATGTCGGATGTAGGGACAGTCCAGTCTACTGGCAATCATTGCTAGAACGGGGTTGGAGCTGGCCTGAACCCTGCGCACTAGGGAGGCTCCTCTTTTGCGCATGCTTGCGTGAAAGCAGTCGGTGTTCGCTGCTGCAAACATGCCCGATGCGCCACAAAAACGACACAACCCCAAAACCGCTCTAAACGCGTTGTTAAATTGGACACGGAGGGAATTATATACCTTCTGCGAATATTTTGCCCACAAGCTGCACGTATACAGGGACGTGCAATATGCCCGGAAAAGCGCAATCTTTACAGCGGGGGAACATCGTGCAAATCGGCGGGCCAGCATATTGGCTCTCCTAGACAATGCCCTCTGTTCCCGTTTCATGTCAGAATGGTCCTTGAGATCGACGGTAACTATATGCCCCAGATAAGTGAACTGATTCACTCTCTTTAGAGGAACATTAAGTCCAACAGGTGGTAAGGTCTGCGGACACTTAGCACCGGCGTCCTCAAACACCATGTATTGGCTCTTTGTGACATTATATTTAAGCCCGTGGATATCAGCATAATCCTCACAAATCTTTAAGAGCTTTCTCAAGCCACAGACTAATGCGCTCAGCAGGCCATATCATCGGCGTAACTCAAATTGTTGACACACACGCCATCCACATGACATCCTATATATTGGCTGCTGAGCGCGACAATCAATGCATCCATATATATATTAAACAGCGAGGGTGAGGTTAATCCACCTTGCAGGACCCCGCAGTCCAGCCTGTAAGGCTTCGACATTGTCCCCGCCCAACGAACGCTATTGATCTGGTGCTTATACCAATACTTAAAGATAGACACAATTTCACAGGGTAAATTAATGTTCTCAAGCTTTTTCCACAAGATGTCATATGATACCAGATTGAAGGCCCTCGACAAGTCGAGGAAACAGGCATAAATGGGTGTTTTTCGTCTCGTATAATATCTGATAGTGTGCTTTAGACATAGTATTGCACTTTCGGTAGATAATTTAGGTCTAAACCCAAATTGGTTACCATGCAAGTTCAAATATTTGTCTAGCTGAGTGTTAAGCAAACCGTCAAATACTTTTGCTATAATAGTGGCTAGCGAGATAGGCCTGTAATTACCCTTATCAGCAAGGTTTTATTTTTTACTATAGGTACTACGACAGTTCTCATGAGGTCCACAGGCAGGTAGGAGTGACTCACACACAGGGAATAGAACATAGACAGGACCCTATATACATGCGGTCCCGCGTGCTGAAGATGTTCTATACTCAGCCCGTCGTGGCCAGGGGACTTACCCCTTGTCATCCCTTTAATGATTTTAGCTACTTCTTTAGCAGAGAAATGTACCCCTACCCATTCGGTGGCCCAGCACTAGGCCCCTCCTTCTGCGGACCTAAAGGCGAAATTATAGAAAAATGACCCCTAAAAACCTCCGCAATACTTTTGTGGTCACTCACGCCATCGACGCTAACAGGGAGACCAGGTTTTGAGTTTAGTTTATTGGTGCTTTGCCAGAAATCACGAAAATTGCCCTTAGAATGTTTCTCAGCCAAGGCATCCATCCTAATTTGGTCTTGATGATTTTGACACCATTGAAGTCGCGATTTAAATACCTTTCTGTGCTTACACATTTCATCATACATGATCCCGCATTTAGGCCTACCACTCGCAACCCACTCACAAAAAGACGTCCTAGCATCCCTGTGAGCCCCACTAACGTGTTTGTTCCACCCCACAATACGCGCCCCACGCCCACATAGCCTCGTGCCCCCTCGACTCAGCAGGGATGCATCACTAAGGGCGGTCACAACGTCGGAGTACAGCCGATCAAGAACATACCGGTGATTTGGATCGTTACAATAATAATCAGCACAATTTACACATCCAGAAGGAAAAATTTTGTGAGATAGCGTTGGTGTTAATAGATTTAAATTACATTCAATAATGAGGGGAAAATGGTCCGACCACAAAGTGTAATACTCAGCACAGGCATTTAAAACAGATCGTTGTGCCGATCGAGTTACTACACAGTGATCCAACCAGCTACAGGACCCGGTTACCTCACTAACAAAGGTAAAAGTACTGGAATCCGCGCCCAATAAATCTACATCGATGCAAGTCCAACATTGCTCCGTACAGTAACTTGAAAGCTCACTATAAAACAAACCCGATAGGTCGGCATTAAAATCACCTAACATAAAAACTGACTCAATGCCATATTCATCAATAAGTGCACTCACCGAACTTAAGCAGTCTATAAAATCCGGCAGGTTGCCATTCGAATTCGTGGGCATATAAACACTCACTACAATCACTGGACGATCATTTGTCATTATTTTTATAGCACAAATTCGAGGGTTGTCACATCTCAAAACTGACACTTGCTGAAAAACACTACTTTTCCATAACAAGGCAACGCCTCCATAAGGTCTCCCTACGAGTATACCGGCGGATGTGTCAACGGCTGACGTGCCCACGTATCCAAAACCGCTATCAATTGTGCTTAGGATTGGTATATCCTCCGGCAGCAACCACGTTTCCTGCAGAGCTATCAGGTCGCAGGTTCGACATAATAAGTCTCTAACGCCGTCAATACAACGCTTGATGCTTTTACAATTAAAACTCGCGAATCGATATTTATTCATTAATTTTATTTGTCTGGCCGTCAACAGGTAAAACTGTGTTCGTAGTTCTGTGTTCAAAACTATTAAAACGACTAAACGCTATGCCTTGAGGCCATATGTTCTCATCCAAGTATGAAGATAATTTAGATTCCGATACTAAAAATTTATAAGCCTTGTGATTTCTTTCTATTTTCATATTAATTATTTCTAAGGATACCAA
Source organism: Scoparia ambigualis (assembly GCA_963921215.1). Classification (NCBI taxonomy): domain Eukaryota; kingdom Metazoa; phylum Arthropoda; class Insecta; order Lepidoptera; family Crambidae; genus Scoparia; species Scoparia ambigualis. The sequence continues at coordinate 32,636,690 of OY992504.1, forward strand.
ATCATTAGTCTTGCTTTTTATGTATCGAATTATGTCATCCTCCGACGTGTCTTTGTGTATATTTGTGATAAAAATCGGAACCGTTCTATCCGCCGCTTTAAAATTAAATTCAGCGTCTCTCGCCTTGCCCGATCTTCCAACGTATCGATAATTATTAGGTCGTTTTTTATGGTATGACACTTTTTGCCATTCTTCATTTTGTTTGTTTACATTCGACTCCAATCGCCGCTCATTTTCAGTGACAGTCAACTGTTTCGCCGCCACAGCTGAGCTCGGGCGCGACAGCGATACCGCTGCACTCTTCACTCCTGCACACTCGAGTTCGCTCGGCTCACGACTCGGGACGGTTGCCGTTTGTGACTCGTTATCAGCTGACCGTTCGCGTAGCTGCGCATTCGAAACTCGATTGAACTGTTTCTGATGTACCTGCACAATTTCACGATATTGAGGTGATTTATCAATTAATCCACAATCATGTTTGTTATTTGACTCGTCCAAGGATGAATTATGCAGATCTGAGAGGCCTACCGGGCCACTATCTAATAACCAGGCGCCTCTTTTTGTATTCACTTTGAACGCAGACGTAGGTGGCAGTGAGTTATTTCTTGATTGTAGTAGTTCACTTTTCAATTCTTGTACATAATCCATAGTTACATATGACGATTTGATCTCTTCAATAGTAGCTTGCATTCTTGAAAGGTCTTTAATAAGCTTCGAGCAATCCAGGTGCTCAAAGTCCAGGGGTGGTAACCTATCAAGTTGTCTAGCTACAAACACAGGTATTTCGTCCGGCTCCGCACTTTTAAAAAGGTGTATGATATCTACCAGGTCCCTTTCTTCTTTGCCTTTGTTTTTTCTTGTTATTTTTCGCAGGTCCGTTGATATAGAACTAAACAGTAAAGACTTCGAAGTTTTTATTTCTTCACCGGTATAAAACGCGGTACAAACACGCACCAGCGTCATTTCGTCTATAATCGACACTTTATTTTGCACGTACGATAACATTTCGTCGATGACAATGTTACAGTTAGAACACTTTATTGTATTCGTCATTTTTACTCGCTAATAAATTTGCGCTGTCAACAAAACGCGTCACTCTGATGGCAGCGCGCGCGAGACTGTGTGTGAAATAATAATTCATATTTTTTTATAAAAGAAGGAGGCAAACGAGCAGGCGGGTCACCTGATGGAGAGTAATCACCGCCGCCCATGGACACCCACAAAACCAGAGGAATCGCAGGCACGCGCCTGCCGTCCTTTGAGGAAGGAACAGGGTTAAGGAAGGAATAGGAATTATGAGGGGGGGGGGGGGATGGGCCTCCGGAACCCTCACTTGGCGGACGAAACACAACAGCACCAAGTGCCATTATTTCACGCCTGATTACGGTATTACGCCGGGCGAGCCGGCCCAATGCGTGCTGAAACGCAGCGTGGCTCTATCACTTAGTCAGTGTCACTCATTTAACACCACCCAGGGGTCACGTGTAGGGTCTCAAAGGTAAACCTACGGACGCGAGTAACTTATTTTATTTTATATTTTTATCTAAAACAGCATTTCAGTTAAGTCTCGAAAACCAGTATGTTTATTTGATCGAGTTTCCTTAGGTCGTGTGGAACAGCTAGCCCTAAAACTCAAGAATTCACAACGCATAAATCAAATAGACTGATGCGAAATCGCACGGATGGTCCATTTTTTTGTGCAATTGCGAGAAGGACAAACTGAAAGCATTCGATCAGTGAGGTCAACCCCGCCCATGTTTTGATTGTACATTTTGATAACTTCAGGTCTCATTACTTTTTCATATCAGCTATCTTTTTTGGGACATCGTTCACATTCATCATGATTTTTATAGGAATAACATGAAGACATCATCAAAACAGGCTTATTATCCAGCCATCTGGTAAGTGCAAGTACTTTACCTTTCCTGATATTCACTTCTGTGCTTCCCCTTTGTTCCTTCCGAAATAGTCTCTCTTCTGTTAGAACACCACAGTCTCTTGGAATTTTGTTTATAATGATTTGTGCCAGTTGCATGAAAACCAAGTCTAATAGTACAGGATCCGAGTATACAACTACCTTCACCGAGCGGTTAATGGACGAAAAGTATTTTATATCAAATTTAATGTGTTAAAAAATATATTGCGAGTGGATTGGCTGAAAAAATTCAGTCCATTATATGATTAACTAAATATTTAAAAATATTTTTTTTAAATATTGGACTTGTTTCGTTAATAGATAAATTACATAGGTATATTCAAACGTTAGGTTGACTATTTTTTTCCCGTCATAACATTGAGTAGGTAGGTGTAAACAGGCAAGTCAATATTAGTAATTTGCAACCGTCTGATTAAATAAATAAAATTTATGTTTATATAAAGATAAGCTCATTACAAACACACACACACACACCAAACCAGTGCAATGTAAAAAAATAATAATTAAATATTAAATTAATCATTAATGGTACTGGACTGAAATTTTTCAGCCAACCCACTCGCGATATATTATTTAACATATTAAATTTGATATAAAATACTTTTCATCCATTAACCTTCCCGGTGAAGGTCGTTCTATACTCGGATCATAGACTGTAAGTAACTCGTCGCATAAATAATTTACAGAAGTAAAATAGTGATCGAAAAATAACGAGTGTCCAGGAACCAAAGTCCTTGTAAAAAATAAGAATGCACTTTCGCCTAACCCAAATCCCTGACGTTTTTGAACGGGAAAAGTGTTATCTCCCTGATTGATGCCCATATCGCATACTACTCCTTGAGGACATGAGATGAGATGAGATGAGCCAGCATGAGCCACTTGTCTAGGGAGGCAGGTAAACCATTGCGGTAATCAATGAACCATCTCACTTATATCATGCGATGATAAGAGTATAAATAAAAGTTACCTATGTTTTAACCTAATTATCTAATAATTAGGGTATTCAAAATTTATGTTTCAAAATTAAGTACTTACATAGATATAAACAAAATAAGAAAGATATGGCATGCCCTTGTATGAATTAAAATTATTGTCCATAAGCTTGTTTATTTGACTATCGTCCAAAATAAGCTTGTACAAAATGCAGTTATTCGCATTTTTAAAAGTAAATATAACAGTTGTTCAAATTTTCGCTAGCTGGTATTTAACCTAAAAATTCAGTTTGTTTAATGTTCGGAAATGAAAGAATAAAACCAAAAAAATATATGGTACTATAAATTTATAATTAACCTTTTTCTGGACTTTTTACAATCAAAAGCGAATTCATACATCGGTGCTGACGATCACCGTCATACTATTTCGTCTCGGTAAGAAGCTGCTGGCTTTAGTGTTCACGGTGGGGATTGCGACAGTGCAGTTCACATCGAACGACCTGATGCCGACAACGAAGCCGTTGTGGTAGACGGGGCCACCAGCTTCACCGAAACACTTGTGACGAAGCGTCTCAGGGTTCGTGATAGTACTTTGGTTTGCGAGCTCGGTACAGATAGTAGATTCCTCAAGCGTGAAACCATAGTCTGCGTATACTGATTTACAGTCTTCCCAGCTGGCGGTCACTTGGGGCATCTCGTGTTGCAAATCGAACTCTAGTTCTGGATACAGCTCAGGGTACTGCAATAAAGGTTAACATAATTATGGTTTTATTTAAACAATAAGTTTTGTATTAAATAAACAATAAGTTTAGTTTTAACATCTTGTTGTTTTATTTAAACGTTGTATTGTTGTGTTGCGGGTATTTATGCCACAATACCAAAAAAGTTGGAAATCTCAATTGTTCCATATTTTAAAATCCTGAGGTCTAATAATTAAAACTAATAAACAGTACTATTGGCTTATATGCGCCGTTCATGACACAGTGTTTAATTTCAGTCCATTTTAGATCCCGTTTTTATGAGCACTTTGCTGATCTTTTTTTGAGAGCTACAAAATAATTAATTTTGCCGTTCTTTTACACACACTTCTAATCAAAATTTGAAAATATGGATTAGAAGTTTCAATACTTTGAAACATCAATAGGGGTTAGTTGGCTTTAGATTTGCCATTTCTTAAACCTGGTAATGAGGACGAGAAGCATGAAACCCTGTATTTTGGAGCTTAGAACCCAGACATGTCAAAAGTGTAGTCGGTTTTTGGTTTGAGGTGGGGCGGTTGGTAGCTGCATAGATGATAAGTATGACTTGAGATTTGAAAACTTTTGAACCCCGGACAACAAGTAAAACCCTGCCTGGATGCTCTTTGGACGCCCTCTAAACCAGGACAAACCCGGGAAAAGCCGGTTGGATGGCAACCCTAGTTGGGTTAAGCTAAAACAGTATTGTATTAAAATTTTAAGTAGCACTTACGGTAACATATCCCCATCCAACTGTATGTATTTGTTCACCATCGGCCACTTCATAGCCGCCAATGGCAGCCGGCCTCACAGAGTCGCCAAACAGAATAGTGAAAGGGGTTCCGAGAATAGCTATATCCCTACTCATAACTTCAGGTCTGTGTAACGCGAAGAGAAAGGAAGAGGTCAAAGAATAGACAGTACCACCGCTATTCAAAAATGGGGATCCGGCTCGGAAACGCAAACGTGCTAGTGGTAGTGGTAAAATGCTGGGATTATGATAATCACTGAAAAATAAAAACAAATATTTACAAACTCTTAAATAGCATTATGACAATTATTTATACAGGGTGACTAGAAATTAGTGGCGGAACCGTTAAGGGAAGGTAGTCTAGGGTAATTCCGACAGATATCACTACTAGACCTACCGTCCTTACTTAACCCTTTCCAAGATATTCCTACTTTAAAAAACTGAACGGAAAATGTAAAAAAAATACTTTGATGGCTGATAAAACATAAATTTTTTGGTTAAGTAAGGACGGTAGGTCTCATAGTAATATCTGTCGGAATAACCCTTAACGGCTTCGCCACTAATTCCCAGTCATCCAGTATAATATAATATAAAATGACAATTCATATAGTTACTTAATTTAATTTCTTACAAATTAAATTAAAAATGCACATGTAGCAGCAGTTCTCATTTGGTGTGGACTGTGGTAGTGGACGACTTTTGAGGTCCTCAATATCTGGTCTCCAACTAACCCGTAAGGGATAATAGTCGGGAATATATGTATTGTATGTATGTAAATAAAAAATCTTCATGAACATTTTTCAATCAATGGCTATTTTTATTTTAAATTTTATGAATTTTTTTTAAGCAAAACCAGACCAAGTCAAAATTATACAAATTGAAAACTGTGGTCCTCTGCCTACACCTCCGAAAAATCGGCGTAGGTACCCTAGAAGGTACTTACGTATAAATGAATGTGCGTATTTCTATAAGATGGTTTGATGAATTGGTAATAGTTGTGAAGCTAGTACTTTCTTCCTTCTTCGACAACCGTATCACCCAAACCCACATTTGATCAGTGTTGCGGATTAGTCCGATTTGACAAAATCTTATTATGTTTTATGTGGGAAGGCAATGGAATTATTATACAGGGTGTTCGGTAATAGGTACACACCCTTAATTTAATTCGTTTTAATAATATTAAGGGTGAGTTACAACCATGAAACTGAACATCTTTCCCCAAGAAACCTTTGTAAAAATCGTCAGCTGATCGGACAGTTTTGTATGGGAAGTCGAAATTTTTTGTCATTTTTGCACATAGGTGTTTGGGGAAAGTTGTTTAGTTTCATAGGTGGAACTCACCCTTTATTTAATTAACACGAATAAAAACTAAGAGCGTTTAATCCCGCAACTGAGCTATCCCATTGTATGCAAAGTACAACTGTACGGTAGCTAACAGTTTCATGGATGGAACTCACCCTAAATTTCAATAAAACGAATACAAATCAAGGGTGTATGAACTCCGCTACTGAGCTATCCTATTATGTGAAAAGAACAACAACTATTTGTATGATAACTACTCTGGAATTGCAAAAAAAATGCTATTTCATACATTTAAATGGAGTTGTATTTACAACTTTGTATGTAACAGCTAATATAAAAAAATGGGTAGGTACACAAATAGTTGTTCATTGCACTTAATAGGATGACCAATTCTAAAGGAAACTGGTGTTGAGAAATGTGTAAATTACTTACTAGATACAACGTGCAGATGTGACAATTGTTTGTTCGTCTATGACAAAACCTGAACAAGTTTGAAGGGGCAGAGCGAAGGAGTTCAACACTATCAGTGAAACTAACTCCGGGCGTCGCTCAGCGTAAGCCGCTAGAGCCTGGTAGTCTAGGCCTATTAAACAGTAAATAAAAGTACATTATTAGCGATCAAGCATTGTGCGTAGCATAAGTATGAAGTCAGCGAGCAACGTTAATAATAATTATGCTGTTAAAGATAATTATGCCAGACACAATAGTAATGCAATTGTAATTAGGTTTTCTCACAGCCGAGAGGCTAAATAACTTTACTTTATTCTAAAAATGGTGTTGTACATACCATAGGCCAACGCAACCCCTAAACACAGGATTGCAATAATACGCAACATTTCCGGTACCGCTAAGCAAATAGTAATGATATCAACGCTTTCAGTCTATTATTTATATGATAGAATTCGATAATTATGATAAAGTTCGGCTGATAAAATTCGGTATAATTTGATTATCTTGCCCAACTACCGGATACGTATCCGATTAGGTTAACGGAATTGACTATTGTTTTAGAAGTTAATTACAACGAAACTAAGTGACTCAGATCAGAAGAAATTAAAGAATTTAAAATAATATTTTTTCAACACACTTGCTCGAAAGTAGCTCTTATAACACTGATTTCAACATCGTAATGTAGCTTATTACACACTAGTGCGGTATTGTAGTTTAAAAATAGAATCTCAAGATAGAGTTTTTATAACTAGATCTTTTTTTTAAAGGCAAACATTTTTGTGTATAAATAACTATTTTGATTTAAATATGAAGAAAGGTTTTGTTAAAATGTTTCAGATAAATAAACACGGAGTTATTTCACTAAATTATTTATTTTGTCAATAAATTTACCTTAATTCGTTAAATTATTGTTTAGTTTGTAATATTTTTAATATCTATAGGCTGTTTGGCTGTTGTCTATTGCCTTATTATTATTTTTAATTGCACGCGAGAAACAGCGTGCGTTATAAAATTTGCCGTCTCTTTCACATAGGTACCTATATTTTGTTGATTCATACAGCGGCTTCTTGTCAATATTACTTTGAAAGGAGACCGGTGAAGTTTCTTAGGACCTTGGGCCTTGACCGTTACACTGATGATTTATATGCTGTTTTGTAGATCAAAACCGGAGGATTCCAACAATATAACAATTATAAATCTGTTCTACGGGATAACACAGATATTGGGAGTTAAGTAACTCAAAGTGAGGTTAGTTTACGTTAATGAAACAAAGAGCTTATACTTTTTACTTACTATCTATATTGTATAATTGGTATGTAACTGAAATTTTTACATTATATGCACTTACCATAAGAGTATTCACTGTTGTATAACTGACAGTATTGCTTTGTCTTGTATCAAATACAAACCTAAGGCATTGTTACGAGTAAAACGAATGCAACAGTTTATGAAGTTTATCTTTAGAAGAAGTACAATCAAAATCAATGGTCGGTGTCTCACCACTGCTAGAATACTTAGACAGTACTTAGATACTTAGAAAGTACGTAGTAGTACTTAGAGAGTCAAACAAGCAGGGATTCAATGTCCGTTGTGTAGGCGCGGGTTGTTCGTAATGGCAGCTATCGTTAATTATACTTAGCGTAAATCGATAAAAATCAAAAATCTCTAATTTATTTTTTATGTGACGTATCAATGAATAAGTCAATACTACCTAAATTAAATTAAAATACAATGATTTGTACTAATCAAACAATAGGTAGTTTTTCTACTGGCAGCATTGTCCTTCTACTACACCGTATGCGTATTTGGTTAGGTAGTTATTATAATTAATTACAATAAATTGTTCCCCAAAGTATTATTAGTAGTTTTTAATTCCACAAGTTATTAAAATTACACTATGAATTTTAGTTAAAGTCTGATTCCTGTAATAATAGGCCCAATTTCGCCGATCTCCTTTAATAATAAATATGTCTAGTTCTAGTAATGAAGAACTAAATTTAAAGTCTACACCGCCGGAAATATTAAGTGAAGCACAAAATGTTATTGACATAATAATATAATGTGTTGGCTTTCCAAAGATTTATACACTAGAAAAACAACAAAAACACGCAGTCTATTTCAGAAAATGTGTTTTCCTCACAAGTGTGTTGAAAAACGTCGTATGAAACGCGTGTGCAATGGTAATTACAATCCATAAACAGCCTCGATTGTAGTGACCAACATAGCACAGTTGTATCATAATGTACAAATCTAAAACTGCAATTCAATTGAGTCTTGAAAACCAGAACCTATACCTATAGTAATAAATCGAGTTTCCTTAGGTCGTTTGGAGCAGCTAGCCCTAAAATTTCATGACTGTAACATATACTTAATTTTTTTTTTAATTCCTACTGTAAATACTCTTTTAACAGAAATTTTTCTAGCTTTTAAAGATATCAGAATGATAAGGTAATGAAAAAATAAAGACAGGGTAACAGTAGGGTCAATAAAATGTATTATTTTTTATAACTTTACAATTCATAGCCAATTCATGCGTCAGAGTTGACGATCACTTGCATAATATTCTCTTTATAGAATATAAAGCTGCTGGCTTTAGAGCTGACAGTGGGAATGGCTGCAGTGCAGTTCACGTCAAAAGACCTAATGCCGACTACGAAGTCATTGTGGTAGACAGGCCCACCAGCTTCTCCGAAGCACTTGTTACGAAGCGTCTGAGGGTTAGTGATAGTACTTTGGTTTACGAGCTCAGTGCAGATAGTAGATGGCAGCAGCGTAAAACCGTTGGCTTCGTATACTGATTTACATTCTTCCCAGTTGACGGCCACTTGCGGCATCTCGTGTTGTACTACGAATTCTGCTGCTAGCAGCTCAGGGTACTGCAATAAAAATCAAGATCTTTGGGCATCATCTAAACATTGACATATGTGTTAAAGTTTTTTATTTTCATCATCATTGAGTGATGTGCAGTCGCTATTTGGTGAAAAGTTGACTATGGTAGAGGGCTCCCTTTGCTGTCCTCATTCGTGATTTTAATTGTTGTTGTAACTTTTGTGAATTAATTATAATTTTACAAACTTTGTTTTAAGTTTTGGATATAAAATAAAAAGGCCACTTGAAAAAAGAAGACGTGACTCATGTTCGGGACAAACAAATAACAAAATAATAATTAGTAATTAGAAGAAGTAGGTAGCTAGTTAGCTTGCTTTTTGGGGTTTTACTTACGGTAAGATAACCCCATCCGACTGTATGCAGTAGTTCACCATCGTCTATTTCATATCGGCCGATAACAGCTGGCCTCACAGAGTCACTAAACTCTATGGTGTCACGGGTCCCGAGAAAAATTATATCCCTTTGCATATGAGACGGATGAAATAAAATGTAACCAATAGAAAAGTTCACATTATACACGGTTCCGCCGCTATTCCAAAATGGCGATCCAACTCGGAAACGGAAACGTGATAACGGTAAACCGATGTCAGCGCCAACTTCACTAAAATAAAGAAACAAACAAACATGTACATGTCACCGTAAAATTGTAAATAGGTACCATTACATTCGAAACTATCCGCGGGATTGTAAACTGTCGAGAAATTATGTGTGTGCTCACAATTCTTTGATAGAGTATAATCTATCGAAGACAAATCTTCAACTTGTAAAATGGCATAAATATGACTGAACTCGTGCTCTGATTGGTTGAACCACATGTTCCCCGCGCAGCAGCCACAGAAATATTCGGTTGTTATTAAATAATTTATAATGCAATTGTAATTCGTTGGTTAATGTAAACAAAACATTTGACAATGTTTCGCAAGACCAGCCAATCACGGACAACCTTCGAACAGTTAACAATTTAACGCGCGACAGATTGTGATGTAGGTATATCGGTTTGACTTCGATAGATTATAATCTATCGAAAAATTCTGCGTTCAATTGGGAGCAGTATGTTACGAAGTGGTTACAAATACAAATTTTCGATATTTTATAATCTTACGTAGTAGATTTTAATCTAACGGTACCTATTGTTAATTTTACGGTGACATACAAGTAAATCACAGCTTTAATCCCACACAACCATCAGCATTTAAATGTTGAATTATGCTCAAATAATTGCCTGAAAAGTTGTTGTAGCATTATTTTTGTTTTTTATCTAAAAATATTCATTAGTAGCCAATTATTATTATGTCGGTAAAAAAATATAATGAAACATCTTGCAGCTTATGGGTAATGAGATGGTCATCACGTGTTTAGATAAAACTATATTTAATACGTGAGAAAAAACATTGCAACGACGATGTAAGCACGTGCAAGCGAATTCTTAGAGCTACGTCTAAGAAAAAAAAAAAAAGGTAACAGCCCAACTTTAAAATTCTACAGTTGGAAGCAATAACGTGCCAACAATTTTTTGTGTTCATGGCTTAAAAACTAAAAACTGAGCAATAAAATATCCATAGACAAAAGGCGGTTTGTCAGTATGCGAAAAAGGTTACAAGTTATTGCCGGTCATGATGCGGGACAGAAATTACATTCAAAGAATTCCAGATAACAAAAATGAACCTTTTTTTTTGGGACAAAAAACTCTTAAGGATTTAGTTGAAAATTAGAAGACGATGGGAAAAAAAATTAAAGCCACACGTGGTGATTGTTAACACCCATATAAAAAACCCTAGGTCGCAACATCGCTGCACTGCAGACACTCACACATAAAGATAAGCCAATCGGAAGAGCCGCATTTACTGGTAAGAGTTTTGTGTTTCAGACACTGAGGAACTGAGGGCGGGGCTGCCTTGCCTTGCGAAAGACGTTTGGATTGGGGGATGGCATTCGAGATTCATTCGGAGCGGGGACCCGGTGCAGAGAGGTGGCGAGACAACAACGAAGCGACGAGTAGTTGTTTACTGTCGTTCAGTATTACTTTATATAGAGCCAGTGAGCATAGAAATAGTAGTCAAATTTGTCAAAGCAGAATAAATCATTAAAGTTGATAGGGAAGTTGTGCGTCAGTACGTGAGCAGTCGGCAGTATTCCGGTAAAGTTATAATTTCAATAACAACTAGATCCTTCTGTAGCTCCCTTGACACAGTGTTGATAAGACTGATAACTGAATTGTATATAATAATAAACAAAATGGACAAAGAATTTTATTCAGTGAGAGACTACGTTAACGTAGATTATTGGCATCCAATTTTTTGGAGCTATTACCTGGAACTAACGATAGTAATAATTATAGTCATATTAATTGTAATAACATGTTACATAAAACGATCCAAGGGTCATTTTAATTATTGTATTGACATAGTCAATCCGCCTCTGCAATTACCAATTGAACTACGAGACATATATGAAATCTAGGTGTGCCCTATTTAATAAATTACATGCAACCTAGAGAGATTAAAATACCTGTGTGTCGAGAAAGTTACTTGTACATAGCTTTGCATGATTAGTCATTATGAAGTGTTGATTAGGACGGCCTAATGGGTTTTTTTTGTTCTAATCGTTGTTTTTCCCGTTAATTGATGGCCTAGGAACTAACGATTGGCCTTGGAAAGTCTAATTATTGTCTATAATTTTAATTAATTGTACATAAAACACTAGCGATTGTTGAGTGAAAACCACTAACGATCTTTAGTGTAAGTTCTAATGATTTGAGTATAAAAGCTAATTATCCTGAGAGTATAAATCTAATTATCTTGAGAGTGAAAGCTTATTACCTTATGAGTAAAAGCTAAAATGATTTGGAGTAGACCGTAAATGGTTTGACTATGTTTGAAAGTAAATTCTAGAAAAGAGGCAGTAAGACCTAGTGATGGTTATAATATATAGCTTTTAATCTAAAGACTTTACAAGGCATAAATAATGAAAGAGTTTCGTAATTTTATATTTAGATGAGTAGATAAATATAGGGTTAAATAAACAATCATATAACTAAATAAGTAATGAGATAAACAAACACAACTAAATAAAATAAATCTTTAAATCAATAATCGATAAATCAATCAATAAATCATTAAATAATAATCGATAAATCAACCAATACATAATTAAATAATAAACGATAAATCAACCAATAAATCACTAAATAATAAAACAATAAATCAACAAATACATTGAGGTAGAATAAATTAAGCTATCTACCATAATCTTGTGTTTTATTTTATTTCAATTGATTTCTACAACGCAAGGAACAGCAGAGATAAATACTTGTGATTTGTATATCGTAATAGTGAGAATTAACATGATCTTGTCTATCAAATGCAGTCTAGCATTCACGGTTATTATCTCTATTGTTCTTGGCTTAATTCTTTATTCTTGTAATCCTTGTTTCACTAGTTACTCAAGCTAGTTCTTTAGATAAACAAGCCTTGTTTCACTAGCCACTTGTGAATAGATGACTGTAGACTTAATCTTTGTAGACATACAGACGTAAAGTTATTAATTTTTCTAGATGAGCAATCATTTTGATACTCAGGTTTAATTCGGGCTAGCCACTATAACTAGCCTACGACAACTGCACATTTGTATCCAGTCTAACTAGAGAGTGAGACAGGTATCATTATAGAACAGAAACATTTAGTCACATTAGAGTTGATAGACAATAGCAGATTAGATGCAGAGTTGAGCAGATGGGGAGCAGATGCAGACATCCGACGGATAGTAAGTAACGGTAGGTAATATTTATTATAATTAAGCTAGGATGTAGGCCCGGAGGTAGGGTTATGTAGGGCTAATACAGAGATTTTGCAATGTTTTAAGGGGGGAGAGATCATATTTGTTTTATTGCTAGTAAGGCAATCGCTCTAATGTGAAGCCTGAATTTAATAAATTGAAACTAGTACATGATTGTGACGGGAAAGCGGCAGCCGGGGTTGTCACATATACACGTCCCGTCTTCAACTGACCTTGCATTCTATAGTCTGACGAGACTAACTCATCATTTACATACACTAGAACAATGAGTGAGAATAAAACCATGGTAAAACAAAGGGGAAAAAGATGCGAAAACGCCATCACTCATAATTAGCGCTCAGCGCCATGCAAAATTGACATGAAACACGCTTCGCAGCGTATAGGGTAAAACAGGTCAGTTGTCCCCATAAAGTGACTTCGGTCAGCAGCGCGCTCAGCGTCAGCTGTGTAGGTACCCCGACATTCGCCTGGCTGGCTTCCGACGGAGGATCACAGAATCCTACAGGTACAATACACCTTTCCACGCGATCCTAACAATTGCTATGGCTAGTCTGTAACGCATTTAATCAACTCTATGCAATCACTCATCAGACTTACTATGTGCTCTTAGATTTCTTTAAGATTGAAAATTTATCTAGGCTTCATAGAAGGCCGAGACTCGCCATTAGTTAGAGCAAGCTAGGTGGAATGGAAAGATGTATGGTCACTGTTCGTTCAGTCTAATGTACTGGTATATACATGTGCAATCGACTTGATTGGAAGCAAAACAATCAAGATAGTCTAGCTCTCCTAAGATGTTCGATCTCTGTTTTTGGCAAAGTATACTAGATACTCTTATAAAGCATATTAGACGATCACTACACGGCTCGAACCACCACAGAAATGGTGCCGTGACCAGGATTTCCAATTACGTACTCGTGACACGATACGATTGGATTTAATAAACAAAGAAAAAAAAATAACACAACGTAGAAATCACAAGTGTCTAGTGTCATAAAGCTTTCAGAGGTAACGAGGTGAAGCAGAGGAGTTTTATTGTGCATGAACTATATTACTGTGCATGACTTATAAATCGTGTATTATTGTGTAAACTTGTGTGTTGATAAGTGATGATTTTACAGGACACTAGCGGGAGCTTAGAGCACAGCACATTACTTATCACTTTATTTTACCTTGTAAATAAACATAAGCGGGATTAAAATCTGAACGCAACTTAAATATGATAAAGAAAGAGTTTTTTTGAGAAGGTTCACTTTTGTTGTTTACGGTACTAACAAAGAAAGGCGCGAACATCTTAAACGCAAATACAGTCGCATTGTACGGACCGCACTATAAGTAAATTGCTCTAGGGACATAAAACAATTGTTTAACATGGCCGAAGGCAGGAGTAAACGTGTCATTAGAAATCGTGGGTTAGGTTCGGACAGATCAATGGACGATTCGAGTACAGAAAATAATACGACCCTAGGATTGTTGTTACAAAAAATGAACGAGTTGAGAAGTTAGAACTGTTAGGTCAGGGAAACAAAGATAGCGGGGCTAGTTCTTTGTCACGTGAAAGCGTGATGTCCGAAGAGGGCGGAGTAGGCTCTTTAACTACTCGGAACATCTTTGTTGTTCAACCCACGGTTGACAAACCTAATTTTAACGGGAGATCACAGATTAACCCTATTACGTTCTTAAAGAGAGTAAAGAAATACATAAAGTCTCTAAACGCGCACGATAGAGGGCTAGATATTGCTTTGGAATGTGTTACAGGGCATGCTCGTCAGGTTATGGAGTTATACTCGAAGGGTTGGGCCACGTTTGCCGATTTCGAGGCTGATTTTAAACGAAATTACTGGACTGAATAAATTCAAGAATCAGTAAGGTATAAGATAATTAGAGGGGAGTATTCTATTAATTCAGGTATCTCTATGTCTGAACATTTTGCCGAACAGACAGAGACAATGCAGTCTTTGACAATAGCCTTTAGTGAAAGGGACCAAGTTAACTCTATAATGAGACATTACTCTGTAGATGTACAACAATTATGGTTTACTAGAACAGAAGAACTCACTATTATAAATGGCGCTAACTTCCTTAGGAATCTAGAGCAAAATATTGTTGTAAGGCAACGGGTAACACCCATGAGAAATAATATCTCTACTAACAATAGACATTAGACGAAACGATGTATGATGATAGCGATTATCAGTCTTTAACAAGTGGTGTAACTGTCTTATTGGAAAGTCAGTTCGACTCTGGCGTGGTATGTGAGGAGGGTGGTAGTATGTGTGAATTTTGTACGAAGAGAGATAGGGTTGTGTATACGGTATTCCATGAGTTAGATGATGTAGATGAGACAAGTGATGATTACTCATTACCTAGATTACCGGAGGTGTGTGTGTGGTTGTATGGCAAAAGTATGAATGCATTAATGTCAAATTAGTGGTATCACCAATGAATTGTACGACTTGATCCGGAAGGAAGGGGGCGATCTACCTGAGATCGCTATACCTGCCATACAAGTACAGGGCGCATTTGGTTCGAGAAGTGAAAGTACGAATCGATTGGTGTTAATTGAGTTCAAATTAGGTAGCACTTTAGTCGAGGCACCTGTGTTAGTTATGCGTAGATTACCTAGGTCATTGATACTAGGGTACGACTGGTTAGAGCGAGTGAAAGGTGTGGTAAATTGCGGAAGTGAACGGACACTAACGATAGAACATTTTGGAGTTCGGACTAGTGTTAAATTAAATTCAGATTGTGAAGTCGAAAGGTTAGGGGGCGCGTTGAACGCTGCTGTAATTAACTCTGTGTTAGTGAGAGACACACAACAGATTGACAATATATCCAATTGGAAGGATCAATTGGACAATGCCGGCTTAAGTAGCGAACAAAAGAAGTTGTTATTGCCTGTATTAGACAAACATAGTAAGGTGTTCACAAATAAGTTAGGGTTGACAGATAAGTACGAACACGTCATTAAATTAATAGATGATAAACCTTTTGTCAAACGTAGTTATCCGGTACCGTTGGGACATGAGAACAGGTCAAGAAAAAATTAGATGAACTAGAGGGGCTGGGAGTTATTCAACAAGAGGCGACGCCGTATTGTAGTCCGCTTACTTACACCAAGAAACGAGATGGTACTATAAGACTTTTATTAGACGCGCGTGAACTCAATAAAAAGATGATAGGAGACGCGGGATCACCTCCGTTGGCATCCGAAATAATTCAATCATTCCATGGGGTCAACTTTATAAGTTTAATAGACTGCAATGACGCTTATTTCCAATTACCTTTACATAAAGACTCAAGGAAGTACACTGGTTTCTCTTTTATGGGGAAAACGTACACCTATCGTGTATTACCGCAAGGATTAAAGACGTCGGTAGCAGGATTCTCGAGGGCTATGGACATTATACTAGATGATGTACGGGAGTTTTGTATTAACTATTTAGATGATCTTATTGTATTTACAACGGGAGACCTAGGTCTACACTTAGGACACCTAGATCAAGTACTAGATAAGCTAGAGAAAGCGGGGATGACAGGTAGATTGGAGAAATGTAGATTTTTGTGCGTGGAAGTAAAACTGTTAGGACATATAGTAAATACTAACGGAATACAAATGGATCCGGATAGGAAGAAGGCTATAATGGACTTTCCAGTCCCAAAGACTATTAAACAGTTACGAGGATTTTTAGGATTAATAAATTATTTTCGTAATTTCATTTCGAGATATAGCGAAGAGGTTAGACCATTGTGTGATTTATTAAAACAAAAAACAAAGTGGGCGTGGACTGAAGAGATAAATGAATGTTTTGAGAGAGTGAAAGTACTGTTTGTAGACACCGTATTGCTTCATCATCCAAATCCAACAGAGATTTATTACTTACAAACGGATAGCAGTAATATGGGCGTGTCTGGATATGTTTATCAAATGACAAATGACGGGGAAGAAAGTGTTATAGGGTTCTGTAGCAAATCATTAACGGAGACAGAGAGAAGATGGACGGTTACTGAACAAGAGTTATGGGCTATAATATATAGTTTATCCAAATTTGAGACTTATTTGCGGGGGGCGCGATTAGTGATTAGAACGGATCATAAGAGTTTGATTTTCTTACAGTCGTGCAAATTTATTGAGCGCGCGAATGATTCGATGGATGCATTATGTGAGTCGTTTTGATTACACCATAGAACATGTAAAAGGCCGGGATAATGTAGTCGCCGATACGTTATCAAGACATATAGCAGGGACTACTGATATAATAACTAATAAAACAGCTGGACCAGAAATGAATTTGTTTAAGACACTTTTAGGGCGGAAGGTAACTCGGAGTTGGAAGGATATTAGTGAGCACCAAAGCGATGATAGGTTAGTTCGCGAAATAATCAGACGCATGAGGCACATAGGTACATCGGAGTCTAAACATTATGTACTAAAGGAGGGTGTTCTTTATAAGAAAGGTATGCAAGGAGAAGAGTTGAGGTTGTATATTCCAGAGAAGTTGCAAGTAGATGTAATCGCTAGCATACACACAGAGATAGGTCATTTTGGACGATACAAGGTTTATGCTTTAATGAGACAGCGATATTATTTTTCTAATATGTCACGTACAATAGGACGGATTGTGGAAATAGATTTTAAATCGACACTGAACTGAAATTTCGACATTTCAAAATCTATTTGGGGGCGTGTGAGATGGTCATCACGTGTTTAGATAAAACTATATTTAATACGTGAGAAAAAACATTGCAACGACGATGTAAGCACGTGCAAGCGAATTCTTAGAGCTACGTCTAAGAAAAAAAAAAAAAGGTAACAGCCCAACTTTAAAATTCTACAGTTGGAAGCAATAACGTGCCAACAATTTTTTGTGTTCATGGCTTAAAAACTAAAAACTGAGCAATAAAATATCCATAGACAAAAGGCGGTTTGTCAGTATGCGAAAAAGGTTACAAGTTATTGCCGGTCATGATGCGGGACAGAAATTACATTCAAAGAATTCCAGATAACAAAAATGAACCTTTTTTTTTGGGACAAAAAACTCTTAAGGATTTAGTTGAAAATTAGAAGACGATGGGAAAAAAAATTAAAGCCACACGTGGTGATTGTTAACACCCATATAAAAAACCCTAGGTCGCAACATCGCTGCACTGCAGACACTCACACATAAAGATAAGCCAATCGGAAGAGCCGCATTTACTGGTAAGAGTTTTGTGTTTCAGACACTGAGGAACTGAGGGCGGGGCTGCCTTGCCTTGCGAAAGACGTTTGGATTGGGGGATGGCATTCGAGATTCATTCGGAGCGGGGACCCGGTGCAGAGAGGTGGCGAGACAACAACGAAGCGACGAGTAGTTGTTTACTGTCGTTCAGTATTACTTTATATAGAGCCAGTGAGCATAGAAATAGTAGTCAAATTTGTCAAAGCAGAATAAATCATTAAAGTTGATAGGGAAGTTGTGCGTCAGTACGTGAGCAGTCGGCAGTATTCCGGTAAAGTTATAATTTCAATAACAACTAGATCCTTCTGTAGCTCCCTTGACACAGTGTTGATAAGACTGATAACTGAATTGTATATAATAATAAACAAAATGGACAAAGAATTTTATTCAGTGAGAGACTACGTTAACGTAGATTATTGGCATCCAATTTTTCGGAGCTATTACCTGGAACTAACGATAGTAATAATTATAGTCATATTAATTGTAATAACATGTTACATAAAACGATCCAAGGGTCATTTTAATTATTGTATTGACATAGTCAATCCGCCTCTGCAATTACCAATTGAACTACGAGACATATATGAAATCTAGGTGTGCCCTATTTAATAAATTACATGCAACCTAGAGAGATTAAAATACCTGTGTGTCGAGAAAGTTACTTGTACATAGCTTTGCATGATTAGTCATTATGAAGTGTTGATTAGGACGGCCTAATGGGTTTTTTTTGTTCTAATCGTTGTTTTTCCCGTTAATTGATGGCCTAGGAACTAACGATTGGCCTTGGAAAGTCTAATTATTGTCTATAATTTTAATTAATTGTACATAAAACACTAGCGATTGTTGAGTGAAAACCACTAACGATCTTTAGTGTAAGTTCTAATGATTTGAGTATAAAAGCTAATTATCCTGAGAGTATAAATCTAATTATCTTGAGAGTGAAAGCTTATTACCTTATGAGTAAAAGCTAAAATGATTTGGAGTAGACCGTAAATGGTTTGACTATGTTTGAAAGTAAATTCTAGAAAAGAGGCAGTAAGACCTAGTGATGGTTATAATATATAGCTTTTAATCTAAAGACTTTACAAGGCATAAATAATGAAAGAGTTTCGTAATTTTATATTTAGATGAGTAGATAAATATAGGGTTAAATAAACAATCATATAACTAAATAAGTAATGAGATAAACAAACACAACTAAATAAAATAAATCTTTAAATCAATAATCGATAAATCAATCAATAAATCATTAAATAATAATCGATAAATCAACCAATACATAATTAAATAATAAACGATAAATCAACCAATAAATCACTAAATAATAAAACAATAAATCAACAAATACATTGAGGTAGAATAAATTAAGCTATCTACCATAATCTTGTGTTTTATTTTATTTCAATTGATTTCTACAACGCAAGGAACAGCAGAGATAAATACTTGTGATTTGTATATCGTAATAGTGAGAATTAACATGATCTTGTCTATCAAATGCAGTCTAGCATTCACGGTTATTATCTCTATTGTTCTTGGCTTAATTCTTTATTCTTGTAATCCTTGTTTCACTAGTTACTCAAGCTAGTTCTTTAGATAAACAAGCCTTGTTTCACTAGCCACTTGTGAATAGATGACTGTAGACTTAATCTTTGTAGACATACAGACGTAAAGTTATTAATTTTTCTAGATGAGCAATCATTTTGATACTCAGGTTTAATTCGGGCTAGCCACTATAACTAGCCTACGACAACTGCACATTTGTATCCAGTCTAACTAGAGAGTGAGACAGGTATCATTATAGAACAGAAACATTTAGTCACATTAGAGTTGATAGACAATAGCAGATTAGATGCAGAGTTGAGCAGATGGGGAGCAGATGCAGACATCCGACGGATAGTAAGTAACGGTAGGTAATATTTATTATAATTAAGCTAGGATGTAGGCCCGGAGGTAGGGTTATGTAGGGCTAATACAGAGATTTTGCAATGTTTTAAGGGGGGAGAGATCATATTTGTTTTATTGCTAGTAAGGCAATCGCTCTAATGTGAAGCCTGAATTTAATAAATTGAAACTAGTACATGATTGTGACGGGAAAGCGGCAGCCGGGGTTGTCACATATACACGTCCCGTCTTCAACTGACCTTGCATTCTATAGTCTGACGAGACTAACTCATCATTTACATACACTAGAACAATGAGTGAGAATAAAACCATGGTAAAACAAAGGGGAAAAAGATGCGAAAACGCCATCACTCATAATTAGCGCTCAGCGCCATGCAAAATTGACATGAAACACGCTTCGCAGCGTATAGGGTAAAACAGGTCAGTTGTCCCCATAAAGTGACTTCGGTCAGCAGCGCGCTCAGCGTCAGCTGTGTAGGTACCCCGACATTCGCCTGGCTGGCTTCCGACGGAGGATCACAGAATCCTACAGGTACAATACACCTTTCCACGCGATCCTAACAATTGCTATGGCTAGTCTGTAACGCATTTAATCAACTCTATGCAATCACTCATCAGACTTACTATGTGCTCTTAGATTTCTTTAAGATTGAAAATTTATCTAGGCTTCATAGAAGGCCGAGACTCGCCATTAGTTAGAGCAAGCTAGGTGGAATGGAAAGATGTATGGTCACTGTTCGTTCAGTCTAATGTACTGGTATATACATGTGCAATCGACTTGATTGGAAGCAAAACAATCAAGATAGTCTAGCTCTCCTAAGATGTTCGATCTCTGTTTTTGGCAAAGTATACTAGATACTCTTATAAAGCATATTAGACGATCACTACACGGCTCGAACCACCACAGTAAGCGGATGGTTAGGTTGACCCACTAACTCGCGGGTGGGTTAACGTATACAGTTCAAACAGTGTGTTTACGAGCCGGTGACATCTGTTAAATCGAGAATACACTTTTTTTTTATTGGTAACGGGTAAGCGCTTGGCCTTCATCTCACCTGATAGTAAGTGACGATAAGGCCGAAGGTGGAAGCGCGCTTCACCCGGAATCCTTAACCACTGAGGAACTGGCTATCTTATCTCAAACTGCTGGAACACAACAATGCTATAAACATCGTTGTTATGGCGACAGACTTAGATAAGATGGTGGTAGCTAGCCAGGCGGACTTAACAGCCCTACCACCAACCAAACCGAGCACACAAAGATGTGAACACACCCCCGCTGGGAATCGAACCCGGGACCTCTGGGTCTGAAACCGGTAGCTTAGCCACTAGACCACAGAGGCGGTTGATGACTTATGATGACGATGAGCTATAAACTTACTAGAGACAACGTGCAGCACTGGCAATTCTTTCAAAGTCGACAACAAAACCTGCACAAATGTGAGTAGGTATGCCGAAGGCGCCTATGATCATAAGTGAAGCTAACTCCGGGCGACGTTCGGCATAAGCTCCTCGAACCTGGCTATCTTCACCTAAGCATTTTGAAAAAAAAACCATAATTTAAAAAGGGATCTACAGATCAACCAAGTACAATGCGAAAGACTCAGATATTATCAATTTTGTTGACGTGCAAGAGTTAGCAACAAATGTACAATGCATCAGTAATAATAATAGTCACACTAAATATAACTAGGAAATTGATTGAATGACAAAATATTAAATTGTGATAAAATGATTAATTAAATGACAAGATATTTTTAGACATATTCGAAGATAAAAATATAAATAATAATGACTTTTCTAACATTATGGTTAAGGTTTATAGTACATAAGGATTGTGAAAATCTAAAATATATTGTTGTAGTTATTATTATAATAACGATAGGTACTTTACAAATAACTGGTTGTAACAATGATGCTGTACGTACCATAGGCGATAGCAAGCCCTAGACTCAGGAAAGATAGTATACGCCACATGTTTTGTAAATGCAATCAACACTATCAAATTGTTGTATATATATGAAAAAATCCGGATGTTGTCATAAGACATTCATATATCTTTTAGTTATCTATTCTAACTACTGAAGACCTAATCAGTTTATTATTTAGACCTATTAATTATGATTATAATGCGACGCTTCTTTTGGATATAATATAAGTCAATTTGTTACTATGCAACATCCGCACATTTAAAAAGTATTATACCTATTTGCTTTAGAAATGTACAATGGCGGACTCTGTCGCTTTACCAGTCTAAAGGAAAAAATCCCTTGCACACCGCGTCGTCTATTTGGTACTGGCACGTACCCGGGCGGGTGGTACGCTTCATACGAAAATCGCTGCAAAGTGGTAAAGCGGCGGTGACCCCGACCGTACCTCCAGTACATCCTCCTCCACAGCGCGCTCTCTTACAGAGTTGATTTCCGCGAGGCACTTTTGTGTTGAAGTTAACATTACTTTGAAGACAGTATACAAAAACATTGTACACTAAAGACATGAGCTTATAATAAGTGTTTTTTCAAAAACATTAGGGTAAATTGTTAAGTTTTTGTCACTAAAATCTTTATTTTTAGTTACCATTTTAATATATTTCTTATGTATTTATGTTAACTCCTCATCAAACGAAGACAAAACAATGGCAACCGTATGGCTTAGGAGGAGTTAGACATGGGCGCCGAGTAAAAAAAAACCAGCGGCGGCGCGCCTTCAAAATATGCTCGGCGGCGGCGTGAAGCCGGCGGCGTGGGATTTTTGAAGTCGTTTTTGGTTATGTAGTTAAAGGTAGAAATAAGAGTGATAAATAAAACCAACACTTCATAAAGATTTCAACAACGAAACATTATATCGTTGCCGTAGAGCGAAAAGTCACTTAGTAGGTAAAATTGATAATTTAGTTCCTCCTTGCGTCGTGTTCCTCAATGTTGAGGGTCGTGACCTCCCTTCTGCATCACTTTCTCTCTTAGGGTTTTCCTCCATCTGTTTCTGTCTCTGGCGGAGTGGATGGCGTTATGAACTGAAGAGTTAAGAGTGGTGCGGATTTCGTCAGACCAACGTATTGGGCTGCGTCCTCGAGGCCGTTTCACGTCTACTTTGCCGGTCACGATAAGCTTCTCGAGGTTGTCACCGTCTTTCCTTGCAATGTGACTGAAGTATTCGAGAATTCTGCGTAGACATCTGAGGATGACAGCCGCGACGAGATTTTGAGTTCTCGCAATATAGAGACGTTAGTCCGAAATGCTGTCCAAGGAATACGGAGCATCTTTTTTCAGCACCACATCTCAAAAGCGTCAATGCGTTTGCGGTCTGCAGCTTTTAGTGTCCAAGTCTCAGCGCCGTATAAAAGATCGAGAAGACAAGAGTCCGTACCTTCTGGTTTTGGTTTTTACGGAAATGTTGCGATCCCTCCAGATTTTTGCAAGCTGAGACATGGCGCTCTTAGCCATGCCAATTTTCCTGCGCACTTCCTTCTCGCACGAACCATCGTTACTGATGTTGGAACCCAGGTATATAAAGTCGTCCTCGTACCACCAATCATGTACCCATATTTGCAAATAAATATATCTGTATCTTTATCTTTATCTATTTCTAGGTCCAATGCGCCAATGAGTTCCAACTTCCCAAATCTATAATATGCGAAATCTGAACTGGCAGTCGCTGAGGAGATCATTGGTCTCAAGGTATGCCAGCAGTCGAGAGTTCACTACACGTTCCATAATCTTGCAGAGTATGGACTTGACTGAACTCGTCTTACAGTAAGATGGATCGGCACGGGTATCTTTTTTTAGCACAGGCTGCACATTAGCCAGCTTCCACGACTGAGGGACTAGAGCAGTCTCCAGTGAGAGACAATACAGGCGTGTTAGAACAGTAGACAAGTTAGGTGCACAGTACGTAGGACAATGGCCGGGATTCTATCAGAACCACTAGCCTTATTTACGTTAGAGTACGGAGAGTTTTGAGTACCTCTTTGCTGCGGATGTGAGGTTCTCCCATTGAGAGGTTGGCTATAGGCAACTTAGGTGGAACCTTGCTAGCGACTTCCAGACGTGAGTTCTTTGCAAAAAGAGTGGCAAACAAGTTAACTTCTCAGCTGCAGTGTGAGCAAGTGAGCAGTCAGGCTTTATCAGCGGTGGAAATAAAGGTATTTCTAAATGTTTCGCACCCATTTGTATTACCTATAACCGGACCCCTTTAGGGGGTAGCTTCATGTCCGCGGCGGGGAGGTACTCAAAGCTCTCCGTGGAAATAAAGGTATTTCCAAGTGCGTGCGAAGCTACGTAATGTTCTTTAACTGGAGCTTTCTCAGGGTCTGGGTACCCGACGATTTGCGCGCTCGAGCATCAGCCCAGGCTAAGAAAGCTAACGGGGTTCCAGTTACAGTTACAGCAGTGTGCCATACTCCCTAACATTTCTAAGATACTATGCCAACGCGTTGGTGTGGACGTCTTAACGCTAGGCACGTTCGCGAAGTCCCCAAGCAAAGGGCGTTCTTCTGATTCTTCTCCCTCTTGATCGAAAATATGGTCGTCTTCGTCCTCATTGAGCACCTGAGCTGACGCCCCCGCGCGGCGTCCGCGCGGGGGTTACATTAGTAAAGAATAAACTGAGATTTGTTACAAGAGCCCAACACATTAGAACAGTCTAGACGGCGCGAAATTTTGAACAGCCGGCGGCGGCGGCGGCGCGCCATACCTAAACGGCGGCGGCGAGCCACGGCGGCGCCCATGTCTAGGAGGAGTAACGGCGCAGACCTGAGTTGTTCTTGGCATTTAACTCAACCAAGTCCGGTACCTCTATTTAGATATTTGGATGTGGTCCCGTCCAAAACCCGTATTCTTATATCTAATGTTTATTTTTAAATGAACTTATAGCTACGCACCGAACTAGTTACATTTTTAAATAATTTGTAAAAAACATAACAAATATTAAGATTATATTTTGCACAAAGGTTTTTTATTTATAGATTATTTTTATTTAGAGCTTTTGCCCGCGGTTTCGATCCCGAGTATTTTTCACGGGAAAAAGTGAATTTCATCAAAATCGGCGTAGCGGTTTAAGCATAAAAACGTAAATAAACAAATAAACAAACAATCTTATTTTCGCATTTATTATATCAAGTTAGGATTAAGATCATGTCTCTACATTAGACTGGTACTCTATTTTTGTAGATTAGAAAACGTTTTATTTTAAGTGGGTGCCGCGCGATCGCAAAAACTGACATAAGTCTCTTATTGAACTTAAAAGCATAATCAATCATATTGAGTTTTAACATTAGAACAATTCTGCTTTGAAGTTTCAGACCTTTGGTTATATACATGTCTAGATAGAGCCTGGCCGTAAAAAAACGTAGAACAATTTATAGGCCAAAATTGGCCTATCGCGCAATCCTGGCGGTCAGTGTCATTGTGCCGTCAAGCAGTGTTTCGAGAGGTAAACAGTGAAATTCTGTCGAAACTTTTGTTTGTGTTTCTGTGGAATTTTTTTTTCAAAAAGGAAAGTCACGTTTCATCCGTAAGTATCGATAAATTTTAATGAAAATTTAAAGTTTTTTAAGTTTAAGAAAATTATTGTTATAATAACGAACGGCCATGTATGCGTAGTGTTGCTGGTATCAAAATGTAGAATTCCCATTATTGGTGGCAGAATATATAAGGAGGTTTAAATATAATAAGTATGATAAAAAATACTCAGTCTTGTAAGTTAGTATTTATACATGGTCTTGTTGTAAATAAAGTAAATACATTAAATATAATTATTATTGGAACGCTTTCAAAGTTTTTTTTTTAAACTGATGTCTGATTTATAGGAGCGTAAATAAATATCACGGTTCCTATTCGATGCCGAATGTTTGTAAACATATTACTGTCATTTGTGCAAATGTCTGGTTTCACTAGGATTATTACTGTTTTTTTTTGTTTTCTTGTGAATGTCTCTCAAGAAAAAGGAAAATCCTACTGCAACTAGGTATAACAGTAATCTGTTTACAAACATTCGTCATCGAATTTGGCTGGATTATAGGTTCCGTTCTAAAACAAGAAAAAATATAATACCTACTGTAATATTTTATACTACTATTATTATAAATTGTTATTGTGGTATGGTATCGTATCGATATTCGAAACGAATAAAAAAAAGTATATGTATGGTAGTATGAATGCTTCACAGCTCGATGACGCATCGGCTAGCACGTTCGGCTTGTGATCTTGCCCGCTAAGCAACTTTCGCAATGCCAGGTCACTGGATGGGTGACCAAATTTAAAACATCTCGAGCTCCTCCGTGCTTCGAAAGGCACGTTAAGCCGTTGGTCCCGTATTCCAACGTGCTATCTCCATGTGGGAAGCCTGCGCCTAGCAGTCGGACGTTTATAAGCTGATGATGATGATGACGATGTTAGAGAAAGTGCGGGTGTATGTTTGTGCTCCTAAAAGGTCAATATTTCTCGTCTCATGTAGGTAAACTATTGGACACGGATATTGATGAGCAGTCATTACATTATGTAACCTTTACAACTGTTCGACCACATAGCAAACATTTTAATTTTCAGATTTCCAACTGATCCTGTAGAAAGAAGTCGTTGTCGAAATATTTAACTACAAGGTTTCAACATAATAAGAAATTAGAGAACATGAAAAATGATGTAACATCCAAACGAAACAAATACAAAGAGAACGCCATTAATTGTTTTGATTTTAATTTAAAATATTTAAATTTCTAATTAAAAATAAATTTTGATTATGTATTAAATGTAAATAATCTTGCCTGTTGCTTCTATTTCGTCCCTATTACAAACATTATCACACGCACGCAGGCTTCCATTAGCGCATTATTTTATTGTACCTACTGGCCCTCGCCTTCAATCATCCATTTTTTCTAAACACACCAGCTTCTTTTATGCGTTATACCTACATATACGATAGACATACCTAATTTAAAAAGTTATGTTTTGTTATGAATCATTTTAAAAATATATTGTGCATTAATTTTTTTCCCTACTTTATCGGAAATTAGGCATTCGCTGGCAACCATTCGCGCTAGTGTCAGATACGCGGCTGTCACGCAAACTTCAAATTCAATACAAAAACCGGGTGGATTTTGAGTAGCGTTTGTACCGCGATGCTCCGTCTAGACATGTATATAGTCAAAGTTTCAGACCTAGTAATTTGATTAGAGCAAAGTTTTCATTATGCGAAATGTACAAAATCATCGCGCGTTGGGTTAAAAATTAAAATTTATTTTTTTAAGATGAGACCTGCGGAATATCGTTACAAATATTTTCATGTAAGAATTATTGTTTCATGCATAAAATTAAGAAAGTTGTCGAAAAAAAATGTTTTTAGGAATCGTTAGATGTATGTATTGTTTGAAATTCTTTAAAGAATTTGTTTCAAATTTCAACAAGGCCTTTAAAATTTGAAATTCGAATTTCAAATGATCAGGTTAACGTACGTAAGTTCTTTTAATGAATTTAACTAATTCAGCGCATAGTACAAGTAATTTAAAAATACGTAAATTTTCACAATTTCGTGCAGGGGGATCCTGCACGAAATTCCTTCACGATCCTTAACGATCCTTAACGATTTTGTTTATAATTTGTATAGACACACAATACAAACATAGAACACACCTCGCGGTTTGTGTCCGCGATGCCACTTGTAAAACATTTTATCTTTAAATTGTTTGGGGATTAATTTAAAAGGAAAAAAATGAACAATATTTCGTATCTCGTACTAATTGTATTAAAAAAACCGATAATCTGTATTTATTTATAATTGTTAGATAGAATAATCCAGAATATTAAGTCACGTAATTGTATTAATAGCTGTACAAAAATATCAGCGTAATCCATAATCTAACTTATATACCTGTGACGCTGCGCACATGTGCAGTCGCTATTTGATGAAAAGTGGATATGGTAGAGGACTGTTTTGCGGTCCTCATTGCCTAGCCTCTGACTTACCCTTCGGGGATAATAGTCGTGATTATGTACGTATGTAGGAGATCATCGCAAGCTCCGGCAGCAATAATTGCTCGATTCCTAGAATCCTCCGTTCACGCAGTAATTACGGAGGCAAGAAGAACGAAGCGACAAGCTGCATTGCGAGACGATGAGACACCTTCTTGTAGCCAGGAAAGGCTGGAGGACAAAGCTAACCGCCAGGTTTTTTTTTAAATGTGACACGTCATAGTGACTACATCCTGCAGCAGCTGATGCAGTCCAAAATAACGAGAGCGCTCCTCATCGTGGAACAAGCACGGTAACAATGAGAGTGGCAGTAAAATAGTCTTAGTTTTATTCTTATTATTGTATGTATTTAAGGTTTGTTGCCTGATGTAAATAAACAAATAAAATTATATAAGTATATTTTATTGCAATGTTTGGCTATCGGTTTTACGTGAATGCTTCCTGTATCGATTTGCAAACTTAATTAAATGCAATGTACATTAATGTGAGCGAAGCCGCGGGAAAAAGCTAGTTATATGTAAATACGATACAATTCGGCTGCCATAGTTAGAAGTCATTTGGCTATCTAATTGTTACATTTGAGATTTTGTCCCTTTTGGGGAAAAGGAAGAAAATCCCAAACGCAAGCGTCAGTGGGATGTTATCAAATAAAACCATAAAATGTTTTACAGCTAGGCAGTATATTGTAAAAGAACACACACTAAAATTTTGTCCAACAACAATTAAATAAAATTATAAATTTTATTTCACTCTTATTATTTAAAAGAGGGGGTTAGTCACAATGTTTTCTTATATTATGTTAGGTACTAATCATCTACGTTACTCCTTTTAATTTATTAAGCCGAAAATAACAAAAAAAAACTATCAGTCGAAATTGACCCTAGGGTCAATCTCAAATGAAAGTCCAACAAACTTTCTATTAATTTTACCAACTATAATTTACTGTTTAAAGTAATCTAAACCTTATTACCAAGCTATATCACCCCCTAAAACACAATACATTCCTAAGAGTCAAAAGTGACCAAGCGGGTCGGTGATAATTTTAATTTCAAATAAATTTTATAATACTGTTCCTACTACTACCTAACCAGCCAGCTAATATTTCAGTGGTACGAGCTATGGTCGTGGGGTGGTAGGGATAAAACCAGTACCGTCTGGAGTATGATGTTGAAATTAAAATTAAATTACTCCGTCTATTACAATATTAAATTAAATGTTTTAATAAGTTTAACCGTATGAAAACCATTAAACGTTTAAAGCTACTACCCTAGAGAACCGTGGGGTTACACCGATATAAAATTAATATTAAAGGGCGCCAGGGTCTAGATGTAGACCCGAATCTGGAGACGATGTCACCATACAACTTCACACAGGTCGAACTCGCAGATCCTCAAATGTTTCACAACTTCCCCAACGCTGGGGGTCGTTGGATGTAAAAGGAAAACAAAGCTTAAGGTGTCGAAACCTTAATTCAAGAAATGTTACCAAATAAAAACAAGTATCCCAGTGGGCTGGGTACCAAAAAAAAAACCGTCAGCGCCTGCTCATCCGCTAGGCGGCGACAGCTCGACTGGCAGCAGGTGGCCGCTGGTGCCCCGAAGAAGCAGGTCTCGCGTCCAGGCTTTAGGGCCCAGCTCTAAATCCTGCGGCGAGACGGGCCTCTCGAAGCATCTGAAATTATCAACACGGGGCCTATTTATAACACTACACGCCTAGTTCAGATCTGTTACATAAATTAGGGTCCCGCAGTCTGCTATCTGTGTATCTGGGGCTGCAACCTATCATAATCAGGGACTCGCAGCGCCATGGGTTATCAATAGCTTACCAACGCTGTTGCACAACTATAAACTAACACCAAATCACTAATATTTAACACCATGTTTTAATTTTAGTGTTGTTTTACATTTAACTACTACACGGCTACGATATTTCACTAAACATAACTAAACAATGCCAGACTATTGGGGGATGATGCAATATCCACTCCTAAAGAGGTTTGACACGTCTGCCACATGGCCAAGAGCCTTGCGTCGCCTGGCGACAAGGCATGATTCGGACACCATGAAAAATCGATTTGAATTCCTAGGATGACGGCTTATTATACTTAACAATGTTACATTTGGGATACTTACGCGCTGGGAGAATTTAACTGTGCGCGTGGCTGCCAGCGACCGGAACTTCGTTTCGGGCACGGATCCCTGTAAATAAACCACACACTTGTTGACTATATTCTCAAGCTAATGACGCCTCAAATCCACTACATTATTACGACCTCAGATTAAAACAAAAGGTTACCAGGACTCATGCCTACCTTAGTGAATTGATCTCAACACATCACCCACCACTTCACGCCAGAGATTGAAATCATTTCGACGTCATCAGACCCGGCACTCCAATTCGAAATGTTACCAAACAGAAACACTCAAACCGGAATGCCATCTTATGAAATCTACTCCCATAGTCGGGTAATCTCTAACAAACTGTTCTTTTAGAATTTTCCTTCAAACTATCAAAACGTCAAATATGACGTCTGTCACAACTCGCCCTCTGCTAACAGAATTTGCCAACAATTACAACACAAGACCTTAAAAAAAAATTAACGTTTAGCAATGTAAAATGCGTTTTTCTTTAATTTGAAATTATTTTTTGTGATATTTAACTCACTAATTACCCTATCTTAATATTAGGGCGTATTAGTTTCCTCTCTGGTAACCCCTACGGGCAGAGACAATATCCATATAAAAAATATTTCTCCCGTTCGAATGTTCTAGATAAAAGTCCTTATAGAAAAAATAGTTCTATTTCCGGATTTGCTTGAATTAAATTTAATTACTTAAAGTAATTATTATACATATTATTTTATTATGTAATTTATTATTAGAACTGTTTCGGCTATTTTTTAAAATTGAATCTTTTATGTGAAATTAAAAGCTGACAGCCACTTCGCCTCGCTACCGCTAGGCGTCGCTACGGTGGCTGTCATTTTGTCTATGGTGTTATGTCAAATACAAAACGTAAACAATCTTAATTTTTTCCACATCTAATGCAAAGTCTTGCTAAAACTTATTTAGAAGGGTGTAATAATTGATAATGCATGAAAAGTGTGTCTTGTAATGTGTCAGCCTAGGCTCCATGTCTTTAATGTGAAGAAAAAAATGGATTATAGTCTAACAAGCTACAATGATTACTATTATTGGAAACCCGATCATTCAAAAACAATGATTTCAGGTAAGTACTATTCAACCATTGCAAACCCCTTTTGTAGATTAGTAAAGGCAGACAGGGCCCTGAATTTACAACGTAACATAATCCAACTTCGGACACGTATCCGATTAGGTTAACCGGAATTGTTTATTGCTTTTTATTAAATAACCTTTCAAATGCGGCCGCGCACTGATTAGTTCTCAATGAATAGAATTTCTATAATCTGTTGTAAGTGTTAAAACGAAACCAAGCGACTAAGAACATAATATGTACATATATTTAGACGAGATTTAACGCAAAACTATGTATTAGTAAAGGCATTCTACGCATACCTTTTTATACCCGACGTTTCGACCGAGTTGTACTGGCCGCCGTGGTCACGGGTGGACTGACGTCAGTCCATGTATACGTAGAATGCCTTTACTAAGTAGTTTTGCGTTAAATCATGTCTAAATATGTGTGCATAATGGAACGCGTAAGTTTAAAAGTGTATAAGAATAAGAATAAGAAACAATTATTGACTTGCACACACACATTTTTGGGGGTCAAAGTTGCTCGCGTCCGTAGGTTTACCCTTGAGACCCTACACGTGATCCCTGGGTGGTGCTAAATGAGTGACACCAACTGAGTGGTAGAGCCACGCTGCGTTGCAGCACACATTGGGCCGGCTCGCCCGGCGTAATACCACCCTCTCACTAATATTCGGCGTGAAATAATGGCACTTGGTGCTGTTGTGTTTCGTCCGACCAGTGAGGGTTCCGGAGGCCCTTTCTCCCCCCCCCCCCCTCCTCCCAATTCCTATTCCTTCATTAAACCTATTCCTCCCTTAAAGGCCGGCAACGCGTCTGCGATTCCTCTGGTTTTGCGGGTGTCCATGGGCGGCGGTGATTACTCTCCATCAGGTGACCCGCCTGCTCGTTTGCCTCCCTCTTTTATAAAAAAAAAAAAAAAAAAAACACATTAACTTATACGTATACGTATAAACATAATACGTATACTATAAGTTACACTAGCGGCCCGTCCGCGACTTCATGCGCGTGAACCCCCGTCCCTGTATCCCGCGACGAATTCCCAATAAAAACTTGCGGGTCTATCGGCTAAAAAATATGGCTATGGACATGGGCTTCATTTGACAATTAAAGCCCATATTTTGTCCTCATATGGGCATATTATGGGCTTAAAATGTCAAATGAAGCCCATGTCCATATTCATTTTTTTTAGCCGATAGGGTAGCAGCTGGTCCTGAAAATTACAAACACAACAAAAAAAGAATTATACAAATAGGTGCAGCCGTTTTGAATTGATGACATTTGTGGCAATTGTTTTTTTATTAATATCGAGACATACACACACCCATGACTATTATCCCCAAAAGCTTAGTCAGTGACTCAAATAAAATCTGCGTTAAATGTTTGAGCAGTCCGTTGTCGCCTTTTACGGCACCCAAGAGAAGAAGTGGGTAGGAAGGTTAGTAGTTTTCTTTTAAAAGGAAGCCTCCACTACACGGCTCTTCTTCATATTTATTGAAGAATTACAAATTGAAAAAGACAGTGTCGAAAAAATTTCCACGAGCAGGTTTCGAACCAGCACCCTTCTGGCAATTCGGGCCAGTGCTATTTCCAGTTGAGCTACCGTGAAACCTATCCAGAAGGGTGCGAGTTCGAGTCCTGCTCGTGGAATTTTTTTCGACAAGCTGTCATTTGTAATTTATTAGCAACAAAATTTTCGTTAACATATCATTATTTATTGAATAATTTCCGAAAACACTATAAATACTTATACTATAATATCTTCAATATCCCCTAATCAACAATAATTGTAAGGATTCTTGGTAATTAATTTTATCAGACAGATTTGATAACAATGTTTGTGCAAAATCACAATCTACAACTTCCTTATTTTTAAAGTGTACAAAGGTCAAGTGTTTATTTGTATATTTATTTCTAATGAAAAAATAAATAAACAACATAATATTTATTGCCATAACTTTATTATCACTTTCACATATTTACTCTTGTATTATACTCTAGCCTGTAGTCTTTTGTGTCACATTGGTACTAACTCTAATTTGGTTTACTGTGTGCGTGCACTGAAGATACGTTTAAAAATCCTCCTCTTGCGGAGAGTTGCGTCATCACTCATCCATCATATCCGGGCGGTACCGCGGAGAAACTGCTCTGCGTCTGCCCTACCTGCCGGCCGAGACAGCGTAGGTACGTAGTCCAATTTCAACGCGCGCCGTTTCATCGCTGTTCGAGCTGGAGCTACAACATAGTATTTCTTGTGTTTTTAGTTGAATAATGAGTCTATACGTGCACGTTTTAAGCAACGTAGTGATCTAACCGAGGTTTCGATTGCTTAACCTATACCATTATCTAAAATACTGTAATAGCGGGTACGGTTACAACGACCCGCCACTTTATAAACTTCATAGGTATATCTTTTAATATTAATATAAAAACTACACACCTAAAACAATATTTAGGCATAAAACTAAAACGCAGTGTTTTGTATACAATGTGATAGTAGGGGTGGTACTTCTAACCCGTTAAGGCTAGGTAGTACATCTAAATTTATCGACAATAAAAATAATATGGGGGGTCCTACCCCCTCCCCCTATAATTTATGACCATTTTTACTTTAAGCGATATCAAAGGTTTCATACGTCGGAGAAACATGAAAAAAATGGCAAACGGTAGCTAATGACACTGGCTAACTATCGTATGTTTGAGATTATTTTGTTAAGAAATAAAATCATTACTTAATTATTTTGTGATTTAAAATCACTTTTTTATAAGTCCATATTGTCCATTTTTTTTGTCGATGAATTTAGGATGTAGTACTGAGCCTTAACAGGTTAGAAGTACCACCCCTATCACATTGTATAATGTTAAATGTTAATACTGCTTGCCATAACATTAATGGGCGATTTTCCGAGATCACAAAAAAAAAGAAATTGGTTCGTAAATGACTCCATAGATGACGCTTAGCATAGATTAGTATGGCGCTTAGTAAAAGGCGAGATGAAGAACACGTGTATGGCTACGTAATATTTATTCCATTCCAAAATAGAAATAGGTCCTGGAGATCCTGAATAAAAATTTGTAAGTACTATTTTTTTATTTTTTTGATAGACAAGCAAAAGTGTAGACTTTATTACAGCCCTTAGGTAGGAACGGGTCGGCTTTCATAAAACGCCATCTATCGAGTATTTTTGAACTAATTTTTATTTTTTAATTTGGGCTGTCAGAAAATCGCCTATTGAGTGCGATACCCGTAGCCGTCATTTTGTCTTGTCACACGGGGTGCAGTTGTTGTCACGCACCGGGACGCGGCGCGCTTTATAACCGTGCCCCGCACCGCTTCTGCTCCGCACGTTTATTACCTACACTTTTGTTTACTCTAGCCTTTACACACTTCGTGTACACATTAATGACATTGCCTTTTCTATACAATTGAATTTCATAACCACATACCAAATTAATTCTGTTTAAATTATTTGTGAAAAAGAATACTACCACCCCCTCTCTTCCCTTGGGTGTCGTAAAAGGCGACTAATGGACTAAAGACTGTGTGCATGAACATACATCCAACAGCATAGAGCGGCGATGGGCTCACCACCTGTTACGCTAAGCACATGTTCGGTCGCTATTTGGTGAAAAGTTGACTATGGTAGGGGCCTGCTTTTGCAGTCCTCATTGCCTGGTCTATGGGTAACCCTTCGGGAGTAATAGCTAATAGTCGTGATTACGTATGTATGTATGGTTTGTAGATTAATTTAAAAGAAAATTAATCGTCTACCTTGTTTATCATGATTGTATTAAAAAACCGATTAGCTGTATTTATATATTATTGTTAGATAGAATAATCTAGAATATTAGATTGCGTAACTTTATTACTAGTTGTACTACAACATCCGCTGGTCTTGTGGTATCGTGTTTTAGACTGAATTATATATTTTTTATATTTCCTTGGTGTTGTGTGGTTCAAAAATGATTTTTCTTTCATTCCTTCGTACTTTCTTTTTTCATTTACTATATTACTATTTACGTTATGTACGGGAATACTTTGTTGTAAGAATAAATTACTACCATATTATGCATAATATTAAAATTGTATACCAAGATTATCTTTTTTCCGCGCCTTTACTTTTATAAGTATTACCTTATAATTCAATCTTTATTTTACCAAAATTAATCAAAATCGGAATAATTGCGTAAAGCGTAACAAACTAACAAACAAAATCACTTTCGCATTTATTATAATAGTGAGGATAACAAAATATTTATCTAAAGTATATCTAAGCAAAATTAATCTGATATGCTGAAATGACTTACAATCTATTTTACTAGTATACTTCGCGTGTATAATATAAAAAAATATCTGATTATGAAGGTATCAGATCAGATTAAAAAACAAATAATATTTGGATAAAATTATCGAAGCTTGTGCAAAACTGTACTAAGATGCAATAGTTTCTAGCTTATATCATAAAAAATACAGCTATCATCCGATACACATTTTTCAACACTTTTAAATAACTTCACTAAGCAGTGAAGTCATGTAACGAAAAGTTTTGGTCTTATAGGTATCAAGTGTCATTCACATTTCACACGCTTTACTATTGGTAGGTCAACACGTAAATTAAAATTATATTCATTATAAACTCAGAAAAAATACCAATACAAACAGTGGAATCGTTAATAATTTTCTGCAACTACAACAACAAGATAAGTGGGTAGATATCTTAAATTTAAGATTTATTCCTATATTTTATTACATAGGTACTAGCGGCCGCGTCTTTGTCCGCATGAATATCCTGTAGCCAAGACAAATTTTTAAAATTTTCCTTCACTAAACCTAGTCCTAGCAAATTACCAACACGACAAAAAAAGAATCAGCCAAATCGGTCGAGCCGTCCTGAAGTGATGCGCGTTCAAACATTTGTGGCAATTGATTTTGATTGACATAGATTATCCGCTTTAAAAAAATATAGGTATATTAGTTATAAAGATGTGCTGGGGAAAAAACGATCGGAGCATAACGGTATGCCGTATTGCCATATAAAAGTAACTTATAAAAGAGAAAAAGACAATAAAATAGAAATTGGGAAGAAAGCTTAACCTAGACAGACGCAGAAAAATCAACACAAAGACGCAAGATACAAAGTGAGATCGAAACAGCTTCTGAAGAAGACGAAAACGACTATCATTGTATCTACTGTATTTCCTAAACTCACAATCAAACTAAAAATCAAAGGTTGGGTAGCTTGCAACTTGTGTGGTGGTTGGGTTCACAATTGAAAACAGTGAAGAAAACAATAAAAGTAATTTGGAAAATTTATTTAATTAGTGAAAGTTGTTAATTTTCAAATAATTTATTTCTTAATATAGCTTTTTGTAAAATAATTACATTGTAGGCAGTCTAAAGACTGAGAATTTTTCGTAAATATATTGACTTTTTATTAGCGTCTGTTTCTATTTTAGGTAGCTCGTTTGTTCCTGTTTTTCTACTAGTTCCTAGTTCCTACTTAAAATGAAGTTGTTTTACGGTCAATTCTAAAAATGAATGTCCGAAAAAACGCCTACTCAAGTAAAATAGCAGAAATAATTGTCAGAAATAACATTTGCTTATAATTTTATAAAAAAGTCACTGTTTTGGTCCTAACACTTCAACGTATTTTTACTAGTATACTTATCACGAGTCACCAGCATCGCCACTGCTCTCCTTGACACTTTCCACCACACCTTCCATCCGTCAACACCATCTACAATCACGATAGGGAAGTACCGTTCGAGGCAAAGTCACCCCACGACCCTTATTATTAGTTGTGTTTAGAAACATTTTTGTTGTTCGTATCTTGGAGTTTTTATTTTACCACGCCAAGCCCTAACTGCAACATGGGTGTGCCTATCCTCTTCCGAAGGTTTTAAAAGATTTAAAAAAGATGACGATTGAAAAGGAGAGTTTTAACTGAGAAGTCACCAGCTTCTCCGAAACACTTGTGACAGCGCGTCTCAGGGTCAGTGATACTGCTTTGATTGACAAGCTCAGTGCAAAAAGTATCCGCCAACAGTGTCAAACCATCAAACTCTGCGTACACAGCTCTACAGTCTTCCCAGTAGACGGCCACTTGCGGCATCTCGTGTTGCACTTCTACATTCAGTTGAGGGTGCTGCAATAAAAGTCAAGTTCTCGAAGCTTCAAACAAAGTATTATGTGTAACACTTTTATCAGCTCTAGATATCTACGTTTACCAATAATTGGATACACATCTGATCTAGGTATATGTGTATCACACAAAGACACAGAAAGAGTAAATTTTTTGTTTTATTTAAGCCTATTTTGTCTCACTGCTGAGCAAAGGCCAGAAAGAGTAAATAAAAGTAAAATAAATAAATATAGGTAATTCAATCTCTCCTGGGAAGGCCAGGAGTGAATGAAACGTGTACAGTCTGATGATGATGAGGTGTAAACTACTTACTAGATACAGAGTGCAGCAGTGATAATAGTGTGTTTGTCGATTAAAACCTAAACAAGTGTGAATAGCCAGTTTGAATGAGTTCAGCACCATAACTGGTGATGACCTGGTGATGTCACCTGAAACTAACTCAGGGTGTTGTTCAGCATAAGATGATAAAACCTGGTTGTCTTCACCTAGTAAACATAAATATTACAAATTACTAGCAGGTATTATGTTTAAAAATGCAGTCATTAATGATGTTTACATACCATAGGCCAAGGCTAACCCCAATGACAGTATTTTTTTTAAATAAATTTGTTAACGCTCACTCCAATTAGGTATCTAGACCAAGATGAGTATTATTTTTGAAACTTTGGTAAGATAACGGATAAATATACATGAACATAGAAAAAATACCCAGACCCGAAATCAATTTAGAAAAATAGTGTTTCTCTAAAATGACCCGACCGGGAATTGAACCGGGATCTCAGAGATGGCGCGACGCCAGACCCGGCGTGCTAACCATTTGACCACGGAGGTCGTCAAGTTATGTCTTGTTGTCTTCGTCTTCGAGAACTCTACTAAGCAAAAAGTATTGCATTCAGCTCACTCGATCCACATATATAATATGACATAACGTGGGAATGTCAAAAATTTGGTGGTCAATAATAGATATAGAGATAAGTACCTATCATTTAGTTACCCATCTTAATTACCGGATTCGTATCCGATTAGGTTAAACAAGATATTGTCTACTTATTATGATAATATTTGGTCGCTTCTTTCTTTTGATAAAAACAATAATAAGATAGTAGTTAGTTACCTTTGGATCATTTACCTCCACCAACGCGTACTTATAAATATATCCTCCTTTGATAGATTCCACATTTCTGTTAGCGCGCGGCCGCGACTGCATCACTACCTACTTATCTACACTTTTAAACTTTCGCGTTGCATTATGCACACATATATAAACGGGATTTAACGCAAAACTATTTAGTAAAGGCATCCTAGGCATACCTTTTATACCCGACGTTTCGACCGAATTGCACCAGCCGTGGTCACGGGCTGACTGCTGTCGCGGTGTATCGCCTCCGTTGGCGTCGAAGAGTCTTCATCCACCGTCACATTATTTAACAAACTACCGTCACACACAACACTAACGGTGTCCCTATTCCGTATACAAGCCTTATTCTGATAGTTAGCCGATTGCGAGCTAAAACGAAGTTGCGTTTTTGCAAACACTGGATTCCACGCTGATGATAGTTTGTGACCTAGGATGCCTTTACTAAATAGTTTTGCGTTAAATCCCGTTTATATATGTGTACCTACTTATCCTCAAAATCAACGTCATATATACCCTCTTTTCTATTATATAAATACTAGCGCTCGCGGTTTCACCCGCGTGGTTCCCGTTCCCGTGGGAATATCGGGTTAAAAAGTATTCTATATGTAAATCCAGGTTATTAACTATCTGAATACCGAATTTCATATAAATCCATTCAGTAGTTTTATCGTGAAGGAGTAACAAACATCCATCCATACTTACAAACATTCGCTTTTATAATATTAGTATGATATTCATCCTATGTGTTAATCCAGGTTATAAACTATCTGAATGCCGAATTTCATCCAAATCCATTCAGTAGTTTTTACGTGAAAGAGTAACAATCATCCATCCATACTTACAAACTTTCGCTTTTATAATATTAAATAGGAAGGATTAAAGGCGAGTTATAAATATTTTTATTTTGTATAATAATAATTACCGCATTAAAAATGTACGAATAAGGTAATTTTTTTAAAATTAATTTTTTGAAGTAGATTTACTTAGGGTAACATCAGCCAAAATGTGATGGGACCACCGCAACCACTGTTAACCCTCTGAGAGCATTTGGTTTTGATCTGTATGGAGAGATAATTTATTATTACTCTTCATCGTAAGCCTTTAATTGAAAGCCCTCTTAAAGGCTCTGGCTTAGTTGCAGTTTGGTCGTAACTGCTTTTCTATTCTGTGGTCGCAACTACCGGAGCGGAGTTACAACTTACAAGTGGTAGAGCCAGTCGACTATAAATGTAAGTTTCCGTGCTTTTGGTTCAGGTGTGTGCTTATTCGTGTTAGTTATTAACCTTTAATCCTAAAGTCGCATTTTCTTCTTTTCAAAATACAAAAAGTATGGCTCCCAATAAAATCTTACCAGTCTAAGCAGGTAAAAATTTATTATTAGTTTTATATTTTTTTGTATTATTACTAAAATACCTATTCTCTACAATTCCTTTGTCTAATTTCCGTGTCTTTTACACCACACTAATGCCGCTATACCATAAAGGCGGTTAAAAACACGTCAACAGA
Organism: Scoparia ambigualis; assembly: GCA_963921215.1. NCBI lineage: Eukaryota > Metazoa > Arthropoda > Insecta > Lepidoptera > Crambidae > Scoparia > Scoparia ambigualis. The sequence continues at coordinate 32,676,587 of OY992504.1, forward strand.
TGCTGAAAGTATAATTTACAACTTACTTACGTATTTACATGAATAGACTACTTGACAGTTGATGATTTGATGCCATTTGACGCAATTAAAGGAGAAACCTGACAGCTCTATTGCACTGATTAGGCAGAGAGTTTCTTTAGGCATGGGTTTTTATCCACATAACCATTAACGAATTAATTATTAGTACAGTATTACTCTGTGTTTTCAGTGTTGCGTAAAACATCCAAGAGTACAATCACAGATATGACTAGATGGTAGAAAATAAAAAAGGAATAAGAAAAATATGGTCATTATAATTTATTTATTATTACGCTGCGATTTCATGCATCGGAGTTGGCACGCATGATGGTCATTGGCATACTCGATTTTAAAAGTACGTAGCTGCTGGTTCTAGTGTTGACGGAGGGAAGTGCTGCGGTGCAGTTCACGTCGAATGACCTGACGCCGACAACGACGCCATTGTGGTAGACGGGGCCACCAGCTTCTCCGAAACACTTCTGGCGTTGTTCCTCAGGGTTAATGATAGAGACTTGATTTTCGAGCTGAGTACAAAAAGTATCTTCCAGCAGCTCGAAACCATAGTCCTCGTATATTGCTTTGCAGTCTTCCCAGTTGACGGCCACTTGCGGCATCTCGTGTTGCAAGTCGAACTCTGCTATACGTATCTCAGGGTACTGCAATAAAAGTTAAGATCTTAAGACATCATGGAAACATTGAACGTTGTGTTGGTCACACACCCTGTAATTAATAAACGTTGATTAAAGTTACACTTAGGATTAAATTGACACTGTCTCTATCTGTCTTCTTTAACAAAGACGAGACAGCGTCACTTTACGCGGAGGTGTTACATTTGGCCATTTTTATTAATAAGACAGTGTATGTCTGAGAATTACTTCGCATACTCCGTTATTTAATACTTACTACGTGTACGTAGTAATACGTCGAGAATCGAGACGGAATCAAATCGAATCGAAACGTAATCGTCTATCTTCAATAGCTTTTGAATGCAGAAGAGTTATAGTTTTTATAATGTTATGATTTAACCAACTAACTTTTGGATGAAACAATTCAATACAAATTAACAAACTATTCAGAACATCTCAACGAAGCAATTTCATTTAATACATTTATCTCTATCTTTGGGAAATTGAAGGAGAATTGTTTTGTATAAGAAAAACGGTGTTTTGATTGTATTGTAACACTTACGGTCAGGTAACCCCATCCAGCTGTGTGTAGTTGGTCACCTTCAGCCACTTCATAACCGCCGACGTTGGCTGGCTTCACATTGTCGCCAAACAAAATGGTGAAGGAAGTTCCGAGAAAAGCTACATCCATTTGCATGTGGGACGGATGGAAGTGCGTGAAACGAGAGGAAAAGTTCACATCATAGATAATGCCGCCGCTATTCAAAAATGGCGATCCAGCTCGGAAATAGTGGCGGTGCAGCGGTACAACTGATTCCCATTCATGATCACTAAAAAAAACAATTTAAACATGAACAAATATTCGTATTACAAAGCCGTTACACAAGAAAAAACCTTAAAAATAAATTAAAAGCCTTTCTCGTTTGTGAAATGCGTCCTTACAAAAAATAATATTAATAGTGAACTCTGTAGATGAGAGTATGATTGCGGCAGCTCTGTGGCTTGCGCTGGCGGTGTCCGATCTTGCAAGTTATAATACCGGGGCAACGGATAGGTGAAACACGCAAAACCTGCATTTGACCAGCATGCCATTCTTCATGTGGGAAGGTATTTAGACGTTTATAAGTTTTATAAAGATGATAATGAGGTATAAACAACTTACTAGAGACAACGTGCAGCGGTGACAATTGTATTATAGTTGACAACAAAACCTGAACAAGTGTGAATGGGGATTGCGAAGGAGTTCACCACCATAAGTGATACTAGCTCCGGGCGACGTTCAGCATAAACTGCTTGGACTTGGCTGTCTTCGCCTAATAAAACAAAATATAAAATTTACGGGCATTCGTCTGATTTTTAACATAGTTTTTGAAGATGCACTACACACACTGTCGTATTGTCGTATCGTCGTATCAGTAAAGCTAAGACCTGTGTAGACATGGGTTTACATCATCGTCATTAGTATATCCACAGAAAAGAAGAGATAAGCTCTGTTCTGTAAGTATAAGGCTATGAGGATTGTACCACGAGTTCTCGCATTCAACACGCATCTATCCCACTCAGCCACCGATGCGAACGCGACGCTTCGATGTACACACGGCGTCAGATCAACCTACCCTTAACCACAGTTTTACAAGCATCTGTGCCTAAACTGACAAATTTCTACAATCAATTTTGAACTTTACTGTTTGGTTTTAAGGATCTTCATTGGAGAAATTTGACTGTTCAGGGCAGGTTGATCTGACGCCGTGTGTACGATGTACAAGCTGTTTGGTAATATGTAATATTACGTATATTATAATTCCGCAACAGGACATACCACCCCATTAAATGCAAAGAATAGGTATTTGTATTGGACTGAACTCAGAAACTGCAAAAAAAAATAGATATTTCATACCTTTATTTGGAGTTTAGTATGGAACAGCTGCTTTATATTACCAAAAACTTGTATAATTAGTAAGCCATTTATTATCGTTTTAACTTTACTTGTTCCTAAAAATTATGTTATACATACCATAGGCCAAGGCCAGCCCCAAAGACAGGAATGTGATAATACGCAACATGTTAAGTACTCCACTGAGCAAACAGTAATGTAATCAACGCTTTCGAAATTCATTATATATAATTTTAAGAGAATGATAAAATTCAGTTGTCGGAATTAGATATAATTTATGACAGATATCCTATCGACCGGATTTGTATCCGATTAGGTTACTCATAGTAGGCTTGTTTATCATGATTATTTACTTTATAACTTACATATTTAAAGATGTAAACGGTAACTCTTAGAATAATAACGCTATAGAAAGATAGTCTTCATACAAGCGCTCTGTCAAAAATGAAGCACTAAACCGATTCACACACGCGTGACGTGCGCGCATGGCCGTGATCTGCTGTCTCTTTCCAATTCTATGAATATGAAAGAGACAGCACTGCGGCACCCGCTGCTACCGAGGCTTTAACTTAGAGAATCACACTGCAGTACGTTTATATTTTGACTTAATTAACTACAAGATACTATGAAATACTGAAAGCTTACCTGTGAAAAGTGATGTTATTACACTTCTTTTGTTTTTCAGATGTGTTGTGACACAATTTAACTGCACAAACCGTCATTTTTTTTGTTTTCGCGAGACACGTTCGGCGCGCTGTGACATTGAACACTACGGAGCGGTCCGGCGTTTGGTGCCATTTCTGGCTCCAATTATTGTGCTTCAAAATAGGCGCGCGAACTTGGTTTCTATAGCGTTATTATTCTAAGCGGTAACTCTTAACTATATCATAATAATTTAAAAAACATTTATTTGACTTTTAGATCATTTACATTTAAGTACTTCTCATACACTGCGCTTTCCTGTCTAATAACTTACATCCTGTTTTGTACACGGCAACGAACTATAGCTTGCTTTATACATACATACATAATTATTATGTATGTATACATATGTATGTATGTATAAAGGGATAATTTGAGATTATATGTATGTACATATAATCACGAATTATCCCCGAAGGGTTGGTCAGAGACTAGGCAATGAGGACAGCAAAAGCAGTACCCTACCCTATTCCACTGTTCACCAAAAAGCGACCGCACATGTGCTCAGCGTGACAGGTGGTTAACCCATCGCCGCTCTATGCTGTTGGATGTACGTGCAGTCTTTAGTCCATTAGTCGCCTTTTACGACACCCAAGGGAAGAGAGGGGGTGGTAGTATTCTTAGACCGTTACGCGACACGGTTAAATAATATAGTTAATAGCTTGCTTTATCCTCAATATTATGACGTAATTATTTTGCATGTTTAAGATAACAATCTACAGCCAACAACAAAATGCGATGATTAAAACCTATTTAAAGAGCTCGTTTGGTAACGAATAGCACGGCTTCCTGAGTTATCAGTTTACAGTGTCTAATGTTTCTTTTACCAGGTCGGGCCCGTATGTTCTTACTCACCCGTTCCTCCCACGGGGGGGGGGGGGGGGCGGGTGGGGACATATTGGTTCCAGCCCTGGACAGTGCATGGGGTGTGTCACGTTCCTCTCGAGGCCCCATGCCAGTGCAGAGAAGCATTTTCTCCGACTAAAACAAAGAAAAAGGACCGCAAAAGCAGTCCTCTACCATAGTTCACTTTTCAGCAAATAGCGACTGCACATGTGCCCAGCTTGACAGGTGGTGAGCTGCTGGATGTACGTGCAGTCCCCAGTCCGTTAGTCGCCTTTTACGATACCCAAGGGAAGAGAGGGGGTGGCAGTATTGTTTCACCGCTACACGACACGGTTAATAATTGCAATGTCTGTCTGTCTCAATGACTTTAAATGAGCTTAATGCCGAAGTACACAGTTTCGTGACACATTTCGCTCAAAAAAAATTAGATCTTAAAGTCTTAAAATGTTTTTACATGTCACACGCTGCAAACTTCTTGTAGGCATCAGTGTGCGCTTCACTATTGTAGGTAGGTCGACTTGTAAAATTATCCGAAGAGATTAGATTAATTAATATACACAGCAAATACCTAGCAAGCTACAACAAGTACTTGTTTACCTACTTCAAAATATTATTACAATAATATTTAATAGAATCTTTAATTGATTCATTCAACTACTAACATCTAATGATTTAATCCCATATTTTATTAGATATACGAGTATTAGGTATCTGTTTTAAGAAAAATATACAAATAGTTTTAACGGCAATGAATGCCGTCACAAATAAATACTACGTAGGTACCAAAGATTGGTGTAATCAACTACTTTTGTAAACAGATTAATAATTATGATTGAAAGTAACCGTGCTTACTTTTAATCAGATTAAAAGTAATCTGATTATAATTTAATCATGATTATTTTACATGTAATCTGTAATTTTGATTACTTTTTGCTTCAGTAATACTTAAACTGTCCTCTGCGAAGTAATACAATACAACATAACTATAATCCCGTGCTAGACTATGCTGACGCCTGCTACCTTGACCTCTCAGAGGACCAGCTAAGTAAACTTGAGCGCCTTCAAAATGTTTGTATTCGATTCATATTTGGCTTGCGCAAGTAGAATCATGTTTCTGAAAATCGCGCTAAACTCAAGTGGCTTCCTATTCGTCTTCACCGGAATACTCACATCCTCTCCCTTCTCTATAAAATATTATTTAGTCTCACCTATCCTTGCTGTCTAAAGGAACGTTTCAGTTTCCTTTATTATTCTTTTTCACGCTAGTTGCGGTCATCAGAAAACCTAACCCTTAAAACTCCTCCGCACAACACCACCTTTTACGATTGTTCATTCAGCGTTGAAGCTGTTGGTCTCTGGAACTCGCTCCCAGTTGCGATCAGGCGTGCGAAATCGATTCACGCATTTAGGGAACTCGTGTAAAAATTCTACCTATTCGTTTAACCATATCCTGCTGCGAAGCTGCCGTTGTCCGCTACTTACTACCTGAGACTATTATGTTTAAGTATACTGGGTGTTTCCTGTAAGGTGTCAAGTCGATGTGTGCTGATAGAGAACTACCATACCTATCTATTGAACCCCATGTACCTATATTCTAAGATTTTTTGTAGTTATATTTTTTTTCGTTAGTTTCTATGATTCAACGATGAACGGTGATTAAAAATTTTTTTTTTTGGTCGACTTTTTTTTTGCGATATTTTTTTAATACAATGCCTATTTATTTATTGCACTTCTATTAGTAAAAAAATCTCCTTCCTAACTTTCACCTAAGAAACAAAAATTTTGAAAACTGGGTTAAACAGAACAGAATGAAATTTTCAATTTAAGTACATATATATGAAATTAAATAAGATTTTCCATAGCATCTGACTAGTATTCATCTCGGAAATATTATTAAGTCCATGGTATTCATTAATTCTTATATAAATGAAATGGAAAAAAAATAAAAAAGATGGTCAATAAAATGTATTTTTATTATTAGAACTTCTTATAATCCGCAACGATTTCATGCATGGTTGATGGTCATTGGCAAGTTGTTTCTAAAAAATATGTGGCGGTTCGTTCTAGTGTTCACGGTGGGGAGTGCTGCAGTGCAGTTCACGTCGAACGACCTGACGCCGACTACGAATCTTTCGAAGTAGACGGGGCTACCAGCTTCTCCGAAACACTTGTTACTGCGCGTCTCAGGGTCAGTGATACTGCTTTGATTGACGAGCTCAGTGCAAAAAGTATCTTCCAACAGCGTGAAACCGTAATCTGAGTAAACTGCCCTACAGCTTTCCCAGTTGACGGCCACTTGCGGCATCTCGTGTTGCACTTTCAACTCTGCTACATTTAGCTGAGGGTGCTGCAATAAAGGTCAAAATTAAATCCGGCTCAAAGGACCAAAATGATATATTGGGATATTTGTCCAGTAAAAAGCAAATGAACTATAATATAAAACTGGTGTATTCGCAAAACTCCACCCAACAATGAAATCGACCGCGGTTTGTGAATGACGTGCGCCCGAGTGGCTCTTAAGACGTTATAATGATGATTGGTGTGAGATCGTCGCGGTGAGCGTTAAATGGGGGTTAAAGTTACTGGTGTCCGTAGTTTTACCCTTGAGACCCTACACGTGACCCCTGGGTGGTGCTAAATGAGTGAAACTGACAGAGTGGTAGAGCCACTGTGCGTTGCAGCACGCATTGGGCCTTGGAGTGAGGGTTCTGGAGGCCCAACCTCCCCCTCTCATTCCTTTTCTATTCCTCCATTCCTATTCCTTCATAGGACGGCAACACGCCTGCGATTCCTCTGGTTTTGCGGGTGTCCATGGGCAGTGATTACTCTCCATCACGTGACCCGCCTGCTCGTTTGCCTCCTTCTTACACAAAAAAAAAGTAATTGGTCTGAAACTATTATTATAGGGTTTTGAAACACTTACGGTAAGATAACCCTATCCGACTGTGTCTACAGGATTATTCTCAGCCACATCATAACCGACAACGACGGCGGGTATCACATTGTTGTTAAACAATATGATGAAAGAGGTTCCGAGAAAAGCTATATCCCTTTGCATGTTAGAGGGAAGGAAGGCCGTGTAACGAATAGAATTGTCCACGGTATAAACAATACCACCGCTATTCAGAAATGGCGACCCAGCTCGGAAACGGAAATTGGCAAGTGGAAACAAGGTCTCACCGTCATCTTCACTGCAAAAAACAAACAAAAACTTATAATGTCGATTTATGTCATTATTAGGCCCACTAGCTGACTTCTTTTTCACAGGTAACACACAATATAATATATTGGTTTGTCTTTATATAATAAATATTTCATGAATAATTTGTAAAATTGCCATTATTTGTTAAAAATTGTTGGCTATTTTGTATTAAAGTGTACTCAATCAGTTTAAGTGCAGGACACGCCAACAGGTCAAACAAAACTGTTAAATTTATTTAATCGATGTTGATTCTTATATCCCAACCTTAAAGTTAAAAATGTAGGTACTGACGAAATTTTACAATTAGTTGACTGCTTGAGCAGGTTGACCAGTTGCTGGCTTTATATGTAGCTACAGTTAAGCCCCTGGGTGTGCATAAGGTTTAGAGTCTTTAGAGAGATTAGCCATGGGAGATCAAGGAGGCGATCGCGCTAAATAATCTCCACCAAACCACAACTGAACCGCAGCCGTTAGACATTTTTCTCATATTGCTATCGCGTTTGACACACGCGATGGCGCTATATGAAGTCGGTTTAGCGCGATCGCCCCCAGTACTTTAAAAGCCGCCTTCCTGAACATAAGCCACGACTTCGATGGGTCCCGAAATCCATATCAACACGTTGCAGATACCCATATTTTAATAAATATGTAAACTCTGGTATTTAGGGCAGAGGGAGTCCGGTCACTGAATGGATGTCCAAGCTAAAACATTTTGAGTTCAATCACGGAATACACATTTAGTTGTCGCATCGTCGGCCCCAGCAGCGGTCTAAACCCAGCAACTTGCAGTTGGCCAGCGTGGTGGTTTCTGATCCAATCAAAGTCAAAGATAAAGTCAAATTATTTATTAAATGTAAACCTTTACATGCACTTATTGACGTCAATACTAATAAAAGGGTGAATCCTGGGTGAAGCGTTCTTTGCGTCATAGCCGTGGCATTTATTTTTTCGCGTGACTAGTGAAAACAAAAATTACATGGCAAAAGAAGGTTTAAAAACGAGTCAGTCTATCAATAAGGCACTGTAATTACGCACAGAAATTAATTGTCATAGGCTATGTGGTCAGATCCACGGCCGATAAAAAAGATCCATGGCTTAAATCCACGGATTTTACAGCCATGGATCTGATTACAATTTAAAAATTAAGCTATTTATATATAACTATAAATAATATCGTATTAATTTTGATTTCAATATCTACTCAGAAATGAATGCAACCATGTCCTCGAGACAGAAGTATAACTATTCTTAATTTAGTAGCAAAACAAGACACGAGATTTACCTACCTACCGAACCAAAGTTTTAAAATTTTTAAAGAACTTAAAAAGAAAGTATTTGCGCGAAAGCTAGCACCACATCCTTCCTGACAAAGTGCTGCAGCACTACTTGCGATGGTTTGGACCAATCACGAGACTCTTACCACGTATTCAATGAAGTAGGTAAACATAATTTCCTCGCGCGATTCAACATTTGCCCACCGCGTGAAATTTTATTGAACGACTACAGACACAAGAGTTTTGATTTTAATAAAACACTAAATACATGATTTGATAGAGGCACTCTTTTCGTATTTAACAAAGTATTAATTAACGCAGTCTTATAAAGATATAAAATATAATACACAATATCACAGCGAGCGCCGCGCGTGTGACATGTAAAAAGCTTTTCAAATCACCCCATTTTTCAGTTTCAAATGAATGTTTATGTAATTTATTCTGTAAAATATTGATTTCAATTGGGCTTCAATACTGTATAAGTTAAGTAAACTTATAAGTGCTAATTTAATTTAGTAAGTTGTATATTATAATTTATATTATGCTGTAACCATCAAAATCAAGTGTCCCAGGATTGACCCAAAACATAAAAACAGTTAACTACATTGTAGTTAAGACATAACATTTAATCTAACGAACTATAGTCTGTGCCGGACAAATGCGCATCGCTACCCCCAGTACCACTGCACGCTGAAACAGGATCGCGTCCAACCAAAATATAAGCCGTGGCGATGGAATTCTGTGTAAACAAACGTATCTTGGTACCAGACAAAATGGCGGGCAAGTGTCTCTCCCCTAGCGACCCAAACGCTACACAAACAACAAAATGTTAACTTAAGTTAACACTTTAAGGAATAAATGTGATTTCCAATTTATTATCGTATTGATATTGTGGTAATAAAAATAGGTAATAACTGAGTTTTTGAAGTAGAATAAAGTAACGACTGAAATGAGTTTTGGAAAACATTAGTATTATGGTTAACACTTTTAATCATTAAAAATATCTTTTTTTCAATATTATTACTAAATTACTCATACTTTACATTAAATTTTTTCTCAACCAAAGACAAATATTTCACTGATAATTCGCAGAGTATCCTATAGGCAATAAAACCTATAAAACGCGCCGCTTGGCTGTTATACCCGTCTCGTACCGTCGACCGTCGAGAGAGCGAGAGAGAAGCGCTCGGAATACCTGGCCTTAAGGCTAGGTGTTAGTGAAAAATTAAAATAACACGTTCTTAAAATTAATTTTTGAAGTAGTAAACAGTAAAATTAAAATCTGCTCTAAAATTGTGAGATATCGTCAAGGATTTATTCTGTAGAATTTACCCGATGGAAACACGATTTGATAAAGTTGGCTCGATAGAGTAAATTCACATAGTTACATATTTTTGTATCATTTTATCTTCTTTTATAGGTTTTATTCTTAAAATAAGTGATTTGATATTATGAGTCATTTACCAAAATGAAGTTCATAGATAACTTGAGGGATTATAACCGATCGTTTTATTTATTACATCTATCAATTTTTTTAAATATAAAACGCGATTATTAGCGCCGCTTCGCTGTTTTACCCGTCCTTTACAGTCGTACCGTCGAGAGAGCGAGAGAAAAGCGCTCGAAATACCTCCCCTTAAGCGACGACGAGCACGCGACGTGGAGCGTGCGAGTCGAGCGGCAAGCTCAAAAGCTTTATGGTCAGAAGGTACCCCATTGATCAATTCCCTACTCTTGATTTTACAATTTACAAAAATATTATCAATACATGTCTCTGATTGAGGTGTGATTCGAGTTAGCTCATTAAAACATAATCTAAGTTATAACATTTTAACAATTAAATAAAGTAACTACTTACAAAATACAGCGTGCAGCAGTGACAATAGTCTGTTCGTCCAGTATAAAACCAGAACAAGTGTGAGTAGGAAGTGCAAATGCGTTAAGCACCAAAAGTGAAACCAATTCTGGGCGTCGTTCAGCATAAGTTGCTAGAACCTGGCTGTCTGCACCTAGTAAACAAAAATATTACAAATTACTAGCAGTTATACCGTGTTGCGGAGCGGTGAAAGCATACTACCACCCCCTCTCTTCCCTTAAGTGTCGTAAAAGGCGACTAACGAACTAAATACTGCTCATACTTCCATCAGCCTAGAGCGGTGATGGGCTCACCACCAGTCACACTGAGCACTTGTGCAGTCGCTATTTGGTGAAAATTGGACTATAGTAGAGGACTGCTTTTGCTGTCCTCATTGCCTAGTCTCTGATTAACTCTTCGGGGATGATAGTCGTGATTATATGTATGTATGTACTAACAGTTATTGTGTGTAAGTTTAAAAATGTAGTAAATGATGATGTATACATACCATATGCCAAGGCGAACCCCAATGACAGTAATGTGATAATACGCCACATCTTGTTGTCTTCGAAAGCTCCACTAAGCAAAGTAATGCTTTCAGCTCATTCGATCCTTTAAATATAAATGGTACCATTTGGTTATCTATCTCAATTACCGGATTCGTAACCGATTAGGTTAATATGAAAGTTTAGGATATTCCTACTTGATAATATTTCGTCTATTCATTCTGATGTCGCTCAAACAGGTGTTAAAAAAATCGATATATTAACTATATTGCATCACAATTTATTTTTGAAAACATTATGTATGTTAAGAAACAAGTATCAAAACACATTTGTTTAAAATTGTGATCTCCATAACTTTAACACACGTAGGAAAAATAAACTTGCCATCCCTAGTTTTACACTTCACAAAACAGATGGCTCTTTCTTGGGTAAATGTGTAACGTTTTATAACAAACTTCCACAAAATATTACTAAAATGCCTTTACATACATTTAAAGGATATTTATGTTAAAAAACCCTCATGAGTAAAGGTTATTCTAAAGTGGAAGATTATGTAAATGACAAATATGTATGGACATAGTGCATGTACGAGCGATAACCTATTTATTAGTAATTTCTATGAATATATTTCTTTTAAATGTACAGTCACGAGTACCAATATGTAAACACTTTGACTCTTATTCCATTGTATTAAGAGTTAGAATTGTTTACATATTTTTGCTTTTGACTGTACCTATTTTGTATGACTTGGCTACGACATTATAACTTTTGCTACTTAGAGGGAGAAAAAAGTAAGGCCTCCTGAGTTTCTTGCCAGCTTCTTCTCAGCCGAGGGCTCTCCCAAAATCCGAACAGGCGATAGATTAGTTAGATAGGTAGGTAGTAAAGTTAGTTGAAAAGATTTAATTAATGTTAGTTAGCTTTTTATGTGTACATATTTTTTGACGTCAATAAGTACCTGTATAGTTTTATATTGGACAAAGCTTTGACTGTGATTTTGATTTCGTAAATAAAAACAATAGCAGACCGTAGTTAGTTAGTTAATTTCTTTTGGAACCTCTGGAATTCCTCTTTCTTCTGTTAAGTGTCTTTGATCTTTGGAACCTCCTCTGTCTACAGCGCACTTATGCCACATGAGTAAAGAAACGGAACAGACTCAAAGCTTCTAGGAGCATACGAAAATTCTTACTTATTCTATTAGGGTTGGCAAAAGAGAATAAAATAATATAAACAAACTTTCATGAGCTTTTTATTAGGTATGTAGACAAGATAAGGTATTACCTATGTATATTTACAAATTGCTTAGTCTAAATAATTATTTTTATATTTTTTGGTTTCATACATACCTACATAACATAAAGGTTTGTGCGACCTACCTAAACATATCGCTTCTAAATAGGTATAATCTGGTTTTCATTAATTTACTTACCTAGTAGACTCCTTGAAATAATTGAAATAAAGAAAAATCTTTTTTTTTTGTATTATTCATACAAATCGTATATGTAATGTAGAGTTTATACTATGTTAGGGCGCTGGCAGATTTTTCTTTGTCGTAATTTATACTGTTGGTGCGAGAGGCACTAACATACGACGTGGTTAGGCGGGAGGTAGAAAGGACTTACCGGGAGCAGGCTTTACGAGGTCGCTGGCACCGGGACACGAGCTGACGGGCGGCGACGTAGGCGATTGGTCACGGCACAGCACAAAGTCACTTCACCTAATCACAGGCACTATCATCCCAGGGTCACTATCAATAAGGGCAGTTCCAAGGCGACACCAGAGCGCCTATATCTGTGGGCGTCTCGCGGTCGCTAGCAGACAGACTGACGCGGGCGCGCGTCCGGTTTCACCTGCCGCGCGCCAACTTCGCGATACAACGCTAGATGGCGCTAGGCGTATCTTAATACGCTTACAACAAGACGTCTCGCCCGTGGCGAGTACATCTACATAAAACATATCATTTGAAATGACCCGCGAGCCGTACACGAAAAGTTTCCGTTATTCAGATGACGCGAAAGTGCTGAAAAGAATGTTGAATAAGCTAAAGTGTTGAAGAATGAAGAACAGGAAAGAAATTAAGATTACCTACACCTGAAAGAAAATGGATTTTTTTAGGCAAAATGTTTACGGGTCATTTTGATGAGGCGGTGAAAGAATTTCTGGAGCAGTTCCAAACAGTAGCAGTTTATAAGAAGTGCACTAGCTCTGAGGAACGGTTTTTGTTATTGCCAGTTTTTCTAAAGGAAGTGCACTTTACCATTTCCAATCAATAAAAGCTTCATGTAAAACCTTCGAAGAAGTGGTGGATAAATTGAGGGAAGAATTATTTCATAATGCCAAGCAGGACCAGAAAGGCCTGAGCGAGCATTTCTATAATTTATCGGAGTTGGCTAGCAAAGCAAACATTACCAATGAGCCAATGTTCATTACGAAATTTTTAAAGGGATTAAAGCCTTACTTTAAGAGTAAACTAGCATATTCTCACTATGCGTGTAAGAGAGACCTCAGGAAGGTTATTTTGTAATTGGAGAAGGTGTATCCGCAAGAACGTGAGGAGAAGATGAACTTAGCGCAGAATCCTGCTGCGTTCGTTCATAAGTTTGTTGGTGGGGGAGGTGACCGTAGTAAGCCCACTCCAATTGGTCCGCCAATGACGACGGAAGTGCTAGATGAATGCCGCGTTGTACCAGGACCTGCACCTTCAGTAATCATCACCATTAGTGTAAATGTAAACCAGCATGAACAGTAAATAATTCTTTTATAAAAGTAGCTTTCTTAATGTACCATAAATCACAGCATAATAATCACTACTAGTGTTAATGTAAAAAGTAAGTATATAGTTTTAGAGTAAATATTTTTTATAATCTAGCTTTCTTAATATATGTAATTCACAGTCTAATCATTACTATTAGTGTTAATGTAAATCAGTATATAGTTTTACAGTAAATAATTGTTTTAAAAAAGTAGCTTTCTTAATCTATATAAATCACAATCTTATCATCACTATCAGTGTTAACGTTAAATCAGTATATAGTTTTACAGTACCTAAATAATTCTTAAAAAAAAACAGAATTACTAATAATAACATATTATCTTTTAAAATTTTAATTTAAAAGGGAACAATTCAATCTATAATTATATATTGCATCTGTGTGACTAATAATTGTGCATGTAATGTAGGATACATTATTACTACAGAGCACTATTAGCTTAGCGTAACTCAAGTTGGAATGGCAGGTTAAGTTTTTGATGTCACCTCTCTTTCGCACATACACATGTCTCTCTTACACATCTATTGTTATCAGTGTTGCACGTCTCAATTCTGACAAGGACAAAACGTTCCAGTGCTTCTATTTTACTGTGATTTATATCCTTAAAAAACTACTTTTTTAAAACAATTATTTAATGTAAAGCTACATACTGACTTAATATTAACATTAATAGTGATGATTAGACTGTGATTTACATAGATTAAAAGAAGCTACCTTTTTAAAAGAATTGTTTACTGTAAAACTATATGTATACTGATTTAACATTAACACTAATAGTGATGATTAGACTGTGATTTATATAGACTAAGAAAGCTACTTTTTTAAAAGAATTATTTACTGTATATGCCGGTTTACATTTGCACTAATGGTGATGATATACTGCAATTTATACCTATCGCTTAAAAAAGAGATTATATTTGAGAAGAACTATTAACCTACTTAATAACATAATATTAAACAGTTAATAGAGATTGTTACCTCCTTATTTGAATTACTTAATCACTTAATGTATTTTTTTTTTTTTTTTTTTTTTATAGCAGAAGGAGGCAAACGAGCAAGCGGGTCACCTGATGGAAAGTAATCACCGCCGCCCATGGACACCCGCAAAACCAGAGGAATCGCAGGCGCGTTGCCGGCCTTTAAGGAAGGAATAGGCTCGTTTCTTGAAGATCCCTCAGTCGTAACGGTCCGGAAATACCGCCGCCGAGAGCTGGTTCCACAACACTGTAGTTCGAGGCAAGAAATTTCTTGAAAAACGCACAGTAGTAGACCGCCATCCATCAAGGCGATGTGGATGGAATGACAGTCGATTGCGTGTAGTGCGGTGAAGGAAATTAGCGGCAGGGATCAAGCCGAACAATTCCTCAGAACACTCCCCATGATATATACGGTACAATATACAGAGAGACGCAACGTCTCTCCGAAGAGCCAGTGGATCGAGCCGACCTGAAATAACCACGTCGCCGACAATTCGAGCAGCTCTGCGTTGAATGCGGTCAAATGGAAGGAGTTGGTATTGGGGTGCTCCAGCCCAGAGATGGGAGCAGTATTCCATATGCGGCCTGACCTGTGCTTTATACAGTTGTAAACGGTGGGCCGGCGTGAAATACTGACACGCTCTATTAAGCACACCCAGCTTTTTCGAAGCTAATTTAGCTTTACCTTCCAAATGACCACGAAACTGAACGTCACTCGAAATATCGACGCCAAGGATTCCAATAATCGGATTGGTATCAAGGGGAGCTCCCTCAAAGTTCAGAGGAACGACGAAGGGATGTTTTTTCGCGGTAAATGCGCAAACTTGTGTTTTGGAAGGGTTAAAGCGGACTAGGTTATGTCGGCCCCAATCCGAGACATGACTTAACATGTTCTCGGTGTCAGTCACAAGTTTATTCCGGCTCTCGATGACGCTTTCCAGAGAAATATTAGCTCGCCCGGTGTAGAGCGTATCCCCAGTACTCTCATCCGCATAGCAATGAATGCTGTTGTTATGCAGCATGTCATTGATATGCAGAAGAAACAAAGTAGGGGACAACACACACCCCTGCGGGACTCCAGCATTCACGGGCTTCATGTCGGAGCACGAACCGCCGACTGCGACTCTGATGCTACGCCCAGTAAGAAAGCTGGCAACCCATGAACACAATTTCTCAGGAAGCCCGTATGATGGAAGTTTAGAGAAAAGAGCCCTGTGCCATACCCTGTCAAAAGCTTTTGCTACGTCCAAGCTAACTGTCAGTGCCTCCCCTTTACTCTCGACTGCCTCCGCCCATCGGTGAGTAAGGTACACTAAAAGATCACCAGCCGATCGACCGCGACGAAAACCATACTGGCGATCACTTAGTAGCTGGTTCTCTTCTAGGTACCTTAAGAGCTGGCGGTTTATAATGGACTCCATTACTTTGGAGAGTAAAGAGGTAATAGCTATTGGCCTGTAGTTAGACGGATCTGAGCGATCGCCTTTTTTTGGAATCGGGTGCACAAGGGCTGTCTTCCAAGAGCTCGGGACGACGCCAGTGGTGTAAGAGAGCTGGAAAAGGCGCGTTAGAACTGGTGCCAATTCAGGAGCACACGTCCGAAGCACAATGGGTGGAACTGCATCTGGCCCACTCGCCTTATGGATATCAAGGGAAAAAAGAGCCTTACGAACTGACCTTTGCAGGAACTGAACGTTTGGCATTGTACAAGCGCAATGCGGTATGGTTGGTGGAGAGTTTTCCCCATCGTCCAAGGTCGAGTTTGATGCGAAAAGAGAGCCCAAGAGATCGGCTTTCTCCTTTGCAGTATAGGCCAGGCAGTCATCGGTCTTGTGCAATGGTGGTAGGGACGGCTGACAAAAATTCCCTAAGATAGCTTTGGCGAGAGACCAGAACGCACGCGTCCCCGAAGGAAGACGCACTAGCCTCTCGCCAATTCTACCTATGAATGATGACTTCGCCTTGGCGATGTCCTTCTTAAAGGATCTGGCGGCAAAGTTGTACTTCTTTCTGAGCGCACTGGTGTTTGGATCCTTTGATGACACCGCATTAGCCCAGGCTTGGTAATGCTGTCGCTTTTGGCGAGACGCCATTTTGCAGCAACGACCAAACCATGGTTGGGACTTGCCGCCAATGGGAACCACAGAGTTTGGAATGAAAAGTTCCATTCCCTGCAGTATCACATCAACGACAGAGTCAGCGGCGACATCAGGATCATCCAGCGAGAAGCAAACTCGCCACCACGGGTAGGACGCAAAGAAGCTTCGCATCCCATCCCAGTCCGCCGACCTATAATGCCAGACTCGACGGCTAGCCGCTGGTTGCGGTTTTGAAGTTTCTGTGAGAGGCACAGTGCTGCGAATCAGACAGTGGTCTGATGAGCCTAGTGGTGCATCAACAGAAACTTGATAGCCGTCTGGGTGCGAGGTCAGCAGAAGGTCCAATAAAGAAGGTGCATGGCCCTCCACATCTGGAACCCGCGTTGGCTCGGTTACCAATTGGGACAGACTGTAGGCCAAAGCGAAGTCATGAACGGCTCTACCCGCGTGGTCAGTTGTGCGTGAACCAAGCCATTCGACGTGGTGGGCATTGAAGTCTCCCAATACCACAATCTCGGCCGAGGGGATCCGTTGGAGAAGGGAGTCTGTCGCTGTTTGGACGGTCTCGATGAGTTGGTCAGTTCCGATGTTACCGCTGTGGGACCTATACAGGCACGCGTAGACGCGAGGATGACGTCCGCAGTCGACGTGCAGCCATAAGATGGAGAGGTCCCTATCTTCAAGATTGCCAAGGCGACGAACGCACATATCCTCCCTGACATAGGCACAAACACCGGCTCGTGGCACAAATGCATGTTCCAGGTTGTATCCCGGGTAGCGCAAGTACGAGATGTCAGGAGGGGGGGATATCTGCGTCTCGGTGAGGAAGAGCAAGGCCGGTTTCGCCGTCTCGAGGTGGTAATGGACGGCGCTCAAATTATTATTACAAAAAAGGACGACGTAAAGGGAACAACTCGTATGAAGCTTTGTCTCTGTTCCGTTTCTTTTTATGTGCTTATGCCGTGTGACTCTTACGCACAACTTATCTTAAGAAGTAAAGTTATCTTTTTATAATTTAATAAGAAATGAAAGGACTCTTTTATATGGACCTACACTCGTTTGTATTAACAACATATTTAATGCGAGTAGATCCGTTTTTAATTTTATAAGTTTATTTATTTCGTTAAATAATTTTATACCGTAAAAAATTTACAAATGTTGTAATTTTTTCATATAAAATTTAATTGAGATTGTTACAATGTGACGGGACTACCGCAACTACTCTCCAACGATCTGAAATAATTTGGTTTGATCTGTATATAGAGTAAACATTCAATAGTTACTCACGACCTTTGGCCCTCAATCCTAATACAAGTCGTGAGCAATAATTTACTAGGTCTAACGAAATCGAAAATATACGATATTATTTACAAAAACACATATTCTCCAGTTAATTCCCTTGTCTAATTTCCATGTCTATTTATAACACAAAGATTAGATTTTTCAATGTAAAAAAACTTCAAACAGTATTAGTTAATTACAGTTTTTTTATAAATTCACTTCTCAATACTTTGTGTTCTTAGTTCAAAATTGTGCTGGAATAACATTAAATCGGAATAAGATTGTGAGAAACTTTACGTCATGGTGAGAAAGCATACCTAATAGATAAAATTACAGAGATAATAAAAAAATATAAAAAGGAAGTAGACAATTATAAAATACCTATTTACTACAATTCTCAAAAAAAATTAAGTAATTGAAACTATTTTAATATTTTTTTTTATATTGTATTCAGAGGATTAAGCGAGCACTACACATTGAAATTTTACAATATAAAATCTATGTAAATAGTAAATTAAACGCGAGTTAATCCGTAACAAGAGTTTCATTTTGTGGCTGCGGAGGAATCGTCCCCAGATATTTTGGCGATTAATGAAACATGGCTCAGATCAGGACACGAGGACAAAGCACCCAGACTCTCGAATTACCGCCTACGTCATAACCCAAGACCAGATCATATCCGGAGCGGGAGGGGGGTGGAGTTGGCTTCTATATACGGAAGGGTGTCAACGCGAGGATATACCGGCATCATTGTACAGCTGCGGTTGAGCAGATGTGGTTGAGTGTTCGCTTGCTGAATCGGGTAATTATGATTGGAACAGCCTATAGGCCACCGTGGCTCGATGTAGGTTTATTTTTAGATGCGCTCATGGATACCATAACTTCCTTTACTGATCGAGATGGGGTGATCTTGGTGGGTGACTTTAATATTGACTGTCTGGATTGCAGCAGCACTAAGCACACATTACTAAAAGACCTCTTGCATAGTACCGGTTTGACCCAGATGGTAACAGAGCCTACTCATTTCACGGATCATAGTAGCACTCTTATAGATGTGATTTGCGCTGATATTCGAGCTCTCCATGTTGAAGTCAATTATTCTCCGGATCTTGGTAGGCATGCTATGGTGACAGCTGAATTCAAAATTAAAGACGCCAAGCCGAGTCCCCGCTGGATCACCTACAGGCCACTGAAGGACATCGTTTTGGAGCGGTTAAATGACGACCTCGACGCTATCGACTGGAATAGTCTGTGCAAGATCGACAATGTCGACTCCCTGGCTGAGGCTTTTACTATCTGTGTATGCACATTATTTGATTTGCATGCTCCGGTCAGAAAGCATAAATTTAGGCACCCTCCACACCCATGGATTACTGATACAGTCAGATCAATGGTGCGAATAAGAGATAATTACCATAAAAAATACAAGGCGAATGGTACTGAAGCCTGGAAAGACAGTTATACAACCATGAAGCACCTTGTGGTTGCAGCTATTGAAGCAGAAAAAGCTTGTTTCTTTGATAAACAGATAAATGCACAGTTGAAAAACTCTAAGCAACTATGGCATAACCTCAAGAACAGTGTATTACCCAATACAAAAGCAGTGCCTGAATTACCACCATTCTTTAATGACCCCGGAGTAATAAATATGCATTTTCTGAATGTCCCCGGTGAAAAGAAAGTGTCCATATCTCAGCTGACTTACTTAGAACACCATAGGGGCTACTCAGCTACTTTCTCATTGCAGCCCGTGGGTGAAGATGTGGTCTTAAAAACTATCAGAGGTCTCAAATCTAACGCACTGGGTGATGATGGTGTATCATATATATATTAGATATGTTTTTGCTTACTCTTCCCCAGTCACTGAGCACTATTACTGCCATGATTAACAGGTCTATGGATGAATGCATCTTTCCACAGATTTGGAAGACTGCCATTGTTAAACCTCTCCCTAAAAATAGCGAACCCTCTTCTGAGATGGACCTTCGGCCCATTAGTTTACTCCCCTGCATCTCCAAGGTTTTGGAGAAAATAGTTTGCAATCAGCTAACTAATTACCTCGAATGTCACAACGTACTTCCTTGTTACCAGTCTGGGTTTCGCAAGGGCTGTAGTACTGCCACTGCTCTCGCTGACGTGGTAGATAACTTCCTTACTGCTCAGGACCAGGGCAAGCTAACGGCACTGCTGTTGCTCGATTTCTCACGCGCCTTTGACTCTATAAACACAAGTTTATTATTATCCAAACTAGCTTATTATGGAGCTGACACTAGGGCGGTGAGGTGGTTTGATAGTTATCTTTCGCAGAGACACCAGTATGTGGAGCTTGCGATGGCTGATGGATCGAGGTTGAAGTCCGCCCCCCTGAGGGTCACTCGGGGTGTCCCACAAGGGTCCATCCTAGGGCCAATCCTGTATATACTCTACAGCGCAGACATAATACAGAGCATTACTCACTGTAATCATCACCTATATGCAGATGATCTACAACTGTATTTATCCTTTAAACCAACAGATTCTGCTTCTGCTGTTGCTAGGATTAATGATGACCTGAATGATTTGCATAATTGGTGCAAGTCCAACTGTCTCGTCTTGAATCCCATTAAGTCCAAGCTCATATTACTAGGCACAAAAAACAATTTGCAAACATTTAACGATAGTTGCACATCTTTCAATATTTATATACAGGGGGAACTTATTGAACGCGTACATGTAGCCCGAAATCTGGGAATTACCTTCGACAGCCGCCTTAATTTTGAAAATCATGTCATGGAATGTGCACGAAACTGTTTCTACAGACTAAAATTGCTGTACAAAATAAGACATTACATTGGTGAAGAACTTAGAATTAAATTGTGTGAGTCCCTAGTTTTATCAAAACTGAATTATTGTGATGTTGTCTATGGTCCATGCCTTCTGTCCAGGTCTGCTAGGCTTATACAACGAGTACAGAATGCTTGTGCTCGCTTTTGTTACCACGTCCCACCTCGGTCGCACATCACACCCTTTCTTAATGCAGCGGATTCACTTAAGATGGAAGCACGCAGAAAACTCCACCTTTCAATCATGCTATTTGGTGTCATAAGCACAGGGAGGCCACAGTACCTTTACAACAAACTGGTTTGGGTTCAAGATCGCATCAGATACCAGAAAAAAGCTCGCACTCACGTATTCGTGACTCCCAAACACCGAACTATAGCATTTAGAGGATCCTTAAGATATGCTGCCTCTCATTGTTGGAATGACCTCCCTCCACCGATACGCGACCTAAAAACGAAGTACACAATAAAGAGTAAAGTAAAGGAACATCTCTTAGCATTACAAAAAGCAAAAGATCTTTGAGAGCACTTACCTCATATATTTTCACGGTGCGAGTTTGATTTGGTGCGGTGTGACGTGGCTTTTAATTTCAATTATTAGCATTTGCATTGACTACCTGTGTGAATAAATGATGCTTGTAAAGTCAAAGTTTATTAAATCACCACAACATTGAGCTCTCACCTGCTGTCAATAATTTTATTTTTACTTTATTTTTTTTTAAAACCTCCTGCAATGGTAACTCTTCTTATAATAGCAACGGCACATATTCCATACAGCCACTCTTACTTTTATTTATTTATATTTTAAATACATTTTTTATTGCCTATATATTTAAGTATTTTATCTTTAATTTTAATTTACCACCTTACGTAGACAGAGACCTGTCTACGCCACCTCACGTCCAGGGAGCTGTCTGAAAACCAGCGCGTATTGCCACAAAAGCATTGCTGAGGCAGCTACCCGTTGGCCTTGCACAGCCGATTTATTTATTAGTTTGTAAAGTTTGTTTATTTAGGTTAATTTGTTTGTACCTGTTGTCTGATCTGTGTTACGCATGTATGTACTTGTCTTATTTTCGTCCAAGTGTTATTATTATTATTGTTGGCGCTTAAGGCACCAACATGCGACGAGGTTAAAGGCTGAAGGCAGGAAGGCTGAAGGAAGGATGTACTTACAGGGATGATGGGTCAGGAACCGTCGTGCGAGCTGACCACGGGCGGCGAGTCTTGAGGGCGGCGATGTAGGTTGGTTTCCTGGCGCACAGTCACTACACGAAACTATTCACTAGGGCAGTTCGTTAGGCGTAACTTCACACATATGCTATGAGTGGTACTGCTTATTTCGAAGGCTGAGTTCAAGGGCGCGCGACGCGTGATTTCGTCTTGAGATCTCAAAAGCTACTAACTGTTGCGCGGGCGCCGGCCGTCAACATCCCCGCGCGACGGCTTAGTGCATTCTAATATGCACTCTATTCCGGCGCAGAGACGGCTGTTTTCCGTTGCGCGGTGGCGCAAACATCTTCCCGGGGCCCAGGGGTGGTCTCATCCAGAGGGAGCCTGGCAATCTTGAACACAGGCCTCCGGAGGTGTCCATTGGCGGTGTCCAGGTCCACCACCCGCACGACGCCATCCTTCCCAGGCAGGGTGCGAGTAATGCGCCCCAGTCTCCATTGAAGGGCAGGCAGGTTGTCCTCCTTGATGAGGACGAGCTCGCCGACTCGGGGAGGGGAGGATG
The DNA here is from genome assembly GCA_963921215.1 of Scoparia ambigualis. Classification (NCBI taxonomy): domain Eukaryota; kingdom Metazoa; phylum Arthropoda; class Insecta; order Lepidoptera; family Crambidae; genus Scoparia; species Scoparia ambigualis. The sequence continues at coordinate 32,699,192 of OY992504.1, forward strand.
GGGACAACCATTTGGAGCGGGTTTGAAGGGTATGCAGGTAGGACTGGGTCCACAGCGTCCAGAAGCGCTGGGAAAGGGCCTGTACCATCTGGAATCGCCTACGTGTGGAGATCGGCCTATCTTCCACGGATAGTTCGGGAAGGGCCGTTAGTGGGCGGCCTATAAGGAAATGTCCGGCTGTAAGCGGCTCAAAGTCTGAAGGATCAGACGAAAGTGGGCAGAGAGGTCTTGAGTTAAGGACCGCTTCAATTCGAGCTAAAAGTGTGGAGAATTCCTCGAATGTGAGGTGTTGTTCGCCAATTACGCGATATAAAAGTTGCTTTGTTGATTTTACGTTGATCTCATGTAACGCACCAAACCATGGTCCCTTAGGGACGTTCAACAACCAAGTAATGTGCTGACCAGCGAGCTTGTGCGCAATCGTGTCATTATTCAAGGCAAGAAAGTTTTGTACTTCGATGAGCTGATTTCTAGCGCCTACATAATTTGTACCGCAGTCCGAGCGGATAAGAACCGGGGCACCGCGGCGTGCTATAAAACGCTGTAATGCCGCGAGGAACGCTTCCGTGCTGAGGTCCGAGACAATGAACCGCCTTAGTCGAGAGGCACACGAATATACAAAAGTACGCTTTTAAGAGTTTAACATTACGTAGGGTACTAGATTTAACGAGGAATGGTCCGGCGAAATCGGTCGTGACTTGACTAAATACTGGCTGAGGCGTAACTCTATCGGCTGGCAGGTCGGCCATGAAGGGCGCTTGCAGCTGGGCCCGGCATCGAAAGCATCTAATGCATTTAAAAACTCGGTGTCTAATAATACGGCGCGCGGACAATATCCAAAATTGTTGGCGTAGGATAGCGTGTAAAGTGTCAGCGCCAGGGTGGCAGTGTATTTTGTGGTAGTGGTCAATGATAAGGTCTACAAGTGGGCTAGAGCTGGGAAGTATGAGCGGGTGCTGCGCGTCATATCGGATAGACGCATGGGACAGTCGTCCACCAACTCTAAGGAGCTCATCTTTAATGAGAGGTGACAGCCGCTGGAGTCTGACGGAGCAGATTTTGCCAGTTTGAAGGCGGTGGATGTCCTCCGCAAACTCATTGTGCTGGACACTGCGCACCCAGTAAAGTAGGGCCTCTCTTCGTTCACTGACGTACAAGGGGCCTGAGCGTCGCGAATCTGGGTGGTGTCTGCAGTTGTGCAGAAAGCGTTTTAGACAAGCTGTCACTCCGACGAGCTTGTCTAGTGAACTGAACCGAGTGAGCAGGTCAAAGTCAAGACCGGGCACTGTGACCAGTGACGGGACGTGTTTGGGCTTAAGGCCGGGCAGGGCGTGATGGCCCAGAGCTAAGGGCATTGCAGGCCAAGACTCACAAGGCTGTCCAAGCCACGTGGGAGACCACCATAGGTCGTGGGCTGACAGGGATTGCGCAGACATCCCTCTGCTTGCGCAATCTGCCGGGTTGAGCTCGGAGGGTACGTGTCGCCAGGTACATTCTGGTGAGCCTGAGCTGATTTTGACTACCCTGTTGGCTTCAAAGGGTTGAAGACGGTGAGGCGGTGTATTGAGCCAGGCCAGGACTATCGTACTGTCTGACCAACATATATGTTGTTGTATACTGATATGGGCCGATAACTGAACCGACACACGGATCATGAGCTGGGAGAGTAGAGTGGCGGCCGACAACTCTAACTTGGGGATTGTGAGGCGATTCTTGATTGGTGCGACTCGCGACTTGGCGACAATCAAGTGTACTAAAGTATCTCCGGAGGCATCGAGCACATGGAGGTAAACAACGGCGGCAAACCCGGCTTCAGAGGCATCTGCAAACCCGTGAAGCGAGTATGCAGCTGAGCCTTTGCTTGCACAAACGTGCCGAGGGAAGCGAATGCTAGACAACAGCGGCAGATCCTCTGAGATGTGGTGCCACTCCTTTTGCACTTCAGAGGGAGTGGGCTCATCCCATTCCAGCTTCAGTAGCCACAATTGCTGAAGCAGCAGCTTTGCGCGGAAGATAACGGGGGAAACCCAGCCGTTTGGGTCATAAAGTGAGGCTACGGTGCTTAAAATAGACCGCTTTGTGACATGTGTGATGGGGGGCAGAGAGATGCGGTAAGTGAACTCGTCTGACTGAGGGCTCCACTGTATACCCAAGACCTTAATGGACGTGGATTCTGGGTTCATGTCGAAGTCCTTGGGCATGTCACTTTGGTTGTCGGGAAATCTCTCGAGCAGCTTAGGCGAGTTAGATGTCCACTTACTGAGCTGAAAGCCGCCTAGGTCTAGCAGACTTATCAACTCGTCCTGAAGTGCTTGGGCGGATTCAACCGTGTCATGACCACACAAGATGTCATCAACGAAGATAGACTTGCGAAGAACCTGAGCGGCTCCAGGGTAGCGATGGCCTTCATCATCAGCCAGCTTGAGCAGGGTGCGGATTGCATGATATGGGCTTGATCTTAAGCCGTACGTGACTGTATTGAGGGCGTAGGTGAGCAGAGGGTGATCTGGTGAGGACCGCCATAGTATCAGCTGATACCGTCTCTGGTCTGGGGCAACCAGCACATTTCTGAACATCCTCTGGATGTCAGTGCTGAAAACGACTGGATGCGTTCTGAAGGACATGATGATGTCCACAATGTCCTGTTGAAGGGCGGGGCCTGTGTGTAGGCATTCATTTATGCTGACACCATTGAAGCTTTTGCAGCTACCATCAAAAACAATGCGCAGCTTGTCCGACCCTGACTTAAATACGCCATGGTGAGGGATGTAGAAGTGAGGTTTATGGGCGAATGTATTTGGGTGACAGGGAGCCATGTGCCCTAAGTCGATGTATTCGGCCATAAAGTCGACGTATTTAGAACGCAGAGACGGGTTCGCCATTAGCTTCTTCTCAATATTGAGGAATCTGCGTAACGCGATAGGGTGAGTTTTGCCTAGTTGAGGGGCGTCCTTTAGAAAGGGCAGAGCGACCGTATATCTGCCTGAGGGATCGCGTGTAGTGGTAGAGCGGAAGATTTCCTCGCATTGTTCCTCCATGGGATCATTATGAGTGCGAGATTGAGGGAGGGGCTCCTCAGACTCCCAGAACCTTTCCAGACTCTGACGTATGTCCTGGGCTGGTTCAGCTGAGTCTGGTTGTGAGCTGACGACGTGAGCTGAGTTAACCTGCTGCGCCGGCTGCGCATACAAGTCCTCAATGGGTCCTATCAACGCGAAGTCGAAAATCGTGCCGAAGGCTATGGGCTTGCCCGGGCCCAACGAGACCTTAGTCCCGTCCAACACCTGGCCAAGAACGTCCGACCCCAATAAGAGGTCGATCGGGGCTGGTGTGTGGTAAAGCTGGTCAGCCAATGGCACGGGTGGCTGGCCTAGCACGTGGGAAATGTTTGGTACCTTCTCTAAGGGAAGGAAGCCAGTGACGTTTTTTAAAATGTGAGCTGTGGCAGTGATTGTAGGAGTATCATTGTGAGTGGGTCGGCATACTATTGTTATTGCCGCCTTTGACTCATGTTTGTGCTGATTCCCAACTCCTGTGATTTTTAAAGAAGTGGGTTTTGATGGCAGGTTCAAAAGTCGTGCCATGCGTGACGTTATTAACGTCAGCATACTGCCACAGTCCAATAAAGCTCTGGCTGTGTGAAGATGGCCATGTACGTCCGCGACTCTTAGTGAGACGGTTGGCAACAAAATGGGTGTGCCAGTGGGCACAGAAGGTGAGTGAGCTGATTGGGTATCAGCTGAAATTGTATGAGCTGAGTATGTATCAGCTGTGTGGGCATGAGTTGACTGGGCATGGGCTAAATCTACCTCTTCGCTAGGGTGCTCTGTGATAGTAGGGAGTCATAATTGCTGGCGGCGTTCGCGGGGCCTACCTGGCGAACCGGACCTGGGCGGGCTGGCTCTGTGAGCAGAGCTGGGTTGCGCCTGTTTGGCATGTGCGGGTTCGTGCCGCCTGCTGTTTCTGGGATGCTCCCTCGAGTGCTCTGTCAGCATGTACAGACGACGAATGAGCTGAGTGCGTTGGGCCGTCTGGTCGATGGAGGGACGTGTGGTGGTTCGTACTCCCACAGTTCTTGCATGCCCCCCTTGACCTGCACTCGCTCTCGTAGTGACGGCCGAGACAACGCTGGCAGCGCTCGCGTGCCTGTACAAAGTCCCAACGGCCCTGTGTTGGCTGGGCATTGTACCATCTGCACGTCATGAGCGTATGTCCCCCAGTGGCACAATAGGGACAGTAGGAGGTCGAGCGTGAGGAAGAGGACGAGGACGATGATGAGGAGCAGCTTTGCTGGAAGGCCGAGTATACGGGGAAGGGCTGACTGCGAGCCGGGGAGGTGGATGGGCGGTGACGCATTTGTTGCGCTGGGCGGAACAGTTGGTGAGTAGGCTGCTCATGGGCGCGGTGAGGCGATGGAGCTGAGGAACGGCCACGGTAATGGTCGGGTTGTTGCTGAGCCATCTGAGCATAAGTGCGATGGGGCAACTGAGGAGGCGCGCGGCTACGAGAAGGGCCGGGCTGGGGCTGAATGGGTTGAGCCATGGCTATGTTGGAAAACTCTGTCTCCACACAGCGCGCGTGCTCCTCGAGGTAGGAGATAAGGTCCCTTAACGTGGGCAGGGTGTTACTAGACCCGTGCCTGCGTTCAAATAGCGTGCGGAGCTCGCCCTTGAGCTTCCGCACCACTATTGACACAAACACGTAATCGTCTCCTATGGGCAAGTCTAAATTGTTGAGGGCACACTGAGCCGATATGAGCGGCGTGAGGAACAGTGTGCGGATGTTCGAGCGCGTATGGATGCTTGGCAGCCCCAGGATGATGTCCACAAAACTATCAATGAGAACCCGGCGGTTCTCGTACCGCTTGGTGAGGATGTCCATGGCCACGGCAAAATTTTCATTGGTGACCTTTAAGTGGGACACCATACTTAATGCCTCACCGCTGAGACTTGAGAATAGGTAGTGGAGCTTGACTGCGTCCGACAGGGTCGCCATGTCGTCAGTCAGACTCCTAAACAGCGCAATGAAGGAAGGCCAGTCCTCCACTTTTGAGCTGAACCTGGGCAGCGCTATCTTGGGGAGGACGGCTGTGGGCGTATTGACGCCGAAACTGGGCTGAGCGCTATGGGTTGGGGATGACGTGGAAGAGGGTAAGATTTCCTCCCTAGCCACAAGAATCCCAATGTACGCCCCGGAGGCTTTTGTGTGGTTCTCAGTGTATGCCTTCTCGGTCTTCTCGTCCAGGTCCTCCTCGTCAAGAATGCTATAATACACTGAGTCCAGCTTCTTCTTTATGCCCTGTATCTGTGCGAAACGCACGTTGAATTCCGTTATGGAATGTTTGGTGTCGCCAGCAATGATCAGTGATCCCATCTCTAGGAGCTGGTGTAAAGCTTTGGCGGCCTCCCTAAATATCGCGGCTTGTGACTTGGTCGGCATCGCGATGAATAAAAGGAGACAAAAAAAATAATAAAAAATAAAAAAATTAAACAAATTTAAAGGCAGTAAAAAGAACAACACCCTGTATATATTCTATAGTTGGGCTGGAGGTATTTGTTTACTAAGGTAAGGGCAAATGGGCTAAAATTAACGCAACAATAAAGAAGGCAAAACTAAGTTGGGGCGCCTTGTATATGGCCCACGGGTGGTGCAAACGCGTGTGTATGTGTAGGTATGTCTGTGTATGTATGTATGCTTATTGAACGCGCGTACGTAACATTAGCCGACCGCAAGCAAAAGGCAAACAAAACAACAAAACAAAAAGAATCACGTTATCCGTAGCCCACTGTTGGGCAAGGCGCTCACAATCGGGCAGACCTGTTGCCGACACTGGCGCGAAGAATGAGTCAGTCGCAAACAAAAAAAAAAAAAAATAAACTAATAATAAAAACTTAATTAAAAAGGTTGGGAGATCTGAGCCGATTTAACACGACAAGAACATAAAAAATTCCTTAAAAATTAAAACGGGAATAACAACAATATAGCCGTCTAGACGCGGGTGTGTTATACATAACCAAAGTTATATGTGCAACCAAAAAACGTAAAACGCAAACGTAACGCAATAATTTAACTACTAAACCTAATGTATCATTAGACAACGATCTTATAGGTATGTACAAGTATTACACAATTAGTACACTAGCTCTCTCAAATCACAAAGACATTGTATGACACCATAAAATCAACATCAACAACATAAACACTAAACTTGTTAGCGTAAATTAACTAGGAGTTAGCACGAATCGGATACTGGTACGAACTTTTATTTGGAACACGATACCCGAAACACGAATTTTTATTCGTGTAGGTAGGTCAACTTTGCAACGACTGTCGTGCAGAAAAGATTTTGTATGGAGATGAAATTATAAATGTTAGGAAGTGAAATAGATATAATTATGAAATATTATTTTTAGCGGACTGTAAATAATTAATCAAAGTTAAGGGCTGATTCGGGGCTGATTATGGTCGAAAGACCATGAAATATAGAGGTATTCCGTGCTCGATGGACCAGAAATGTTGGCGCTTAAGGCACCAACATGCGACGAGGTTAAAGGCTGAAGGCAGGAAGGCTGAAGGAAGGATGTACTTACAGGGATGATGGGTCAGGAACCGTCGTGCGAGCTGACCACGGGCGGCGAGTCTTGAGGGCGGCGATGTAGGTTGGTTTCCTGGCGCACAGTCACTACACGAAACTATTCACTAGGGCAGTTCGTTAGGCGTAACTTCACACATATGCTATGAGTGGTACTGCTTATTTCGAAGGCTGAGTTCAAGGTAGCGCGACGCGTGATTTCGTCTTGAGATCTCAAAAGCTACTAACTGTTGCGCGGGCGCCGGCCGTCAACAACCCCGCGCGACGGCTTAGTGCATTCTAATATGCACTCTATTCCGGCGCAGAGACGGCTGTTTTCCGTTGCGCGGTGGCGCAAACAATTTTTTTTATTTTTTTTTATTGAGATTTTTGTATGTTTCATTGTAAGTGTTGTGCAAGTCAATAAATGTTTCTTTCTTTCTTTCTTTCTTTTCATTTCAATTTTATTTTTATTTAATAATAGCTTAGATAGGAGCCGTGTAGCGTAGCGGCTCATAAAAAAGAACTACCACCCCCCTCTCTTCCCTTGGGTGTCGTAAAAGGCGACTAACGGTCTGGAGACTGCACATACATGCAATAGCACTGTTCCGTTCTAAGACTGTATGAGCGAATCCTTACCACACCGTATTCTTGTGAATTGGAACGGATTATTTCGGACTGTTTCGGAGTTTCAACTTCGAAAGTGGCTATCAGATAGCCCTAGGGTTTCGGATGAGCACATAGGAGTGCCTCTTTTTTTAGGGTTACGGATGAGCACATACGAGTGCCTCTTTTATTTACGGTTTCGGATGAGCACTTACTACGGATGCCTCTTTTGTTTACGGTTTCGGATAATGGCACATACGGATGCCTCTTTTTTTACGAATCCAGATAATTGTCATACGGTTTCGGTTTTAGACGTTCATTACGATCCAATCATGGACGTATTTTGATATAAACTGGATGAACCCATTAACGGTCAGGTTACTAAGCGGATTATCCTATCTACGGTGGCTCGGATGAATGATCCAAACGGTTGGATCTCTCCAGTTTTATTTTGGGCCAAGTGCCTCTTACAGCGGTAGTGGATAAGGGATCTCGATTGGGACGATTCTACTAGATATCGGTTTGGAGCAGGAGTGGATTAGTTTCCAAGCGGACTTAAGAAATATTCGGAATGTGGCTTTGCCTAGGCACATCATCCCCGGCAATGTTAGCCATTTTAGTGTTTAGTTATATGTTCACTTTAGTCTATTCTTTGTTAGCAGAAGGATCGTCTCTGCTATCAGTCTATAGTGAATATCGGGTCGAAGAAATAAAACAGTTAGTTATGCGCAACAGTCAATATATTGAACTTTATGAAAACTGATGTCGCGCAGGAGCGATTCCCAAATGACGAGGTGGTGGTTTTTGGGGACTTCGACGCCCACCATGAAACATGGTTGGGCTCTTCCAAAACTGATCACGCTGGTAGAGTTGCTCATGCCTTCGCTCTGACAAAAGACCATACACAAATGGTTGACCAACCCACCAGGATACCAGACAACGTAGGTCGCGCGCCCTCCTTATTGGACTTAATGCTGACGAGTCGTCCTGCAGGGTATAGAGTGTCGGTCCTTGCACCTCTAGACTCGTCAGACCACTGCTTGGTCATTACCACAGCACCACATAGCGCTGGTCCACCAAAATCGCTGGAGACCAAGCGTCGTCTGTGGCACTACTCGTCGGCAGATTGGGACGGATTGCGTGATTACTTTGCGTCCGTCTCATGGGGCCAGAGCTGCTTTCTTGAAAAGGACCCGTCGGAGTGCGCTTCTGCCATCGCTGATGAGATCTTGTTGGGTATGGAATATTATATTCCGTACACAAATCTTGCCAGCGTTGGTAGAAAACGGCCTTGGTTCAATCGCGAAGGGGCAAAGCTGCTGACTACAAGCAGGCGGCGTATCGTGCTTGGACGAGGGCTTGCGCACTAAATGACCCGAGTGCCGGCTCCTTGAAGGTGGCTTACAACAAGGCCTCTAAGTTTAATAAGAGGGCTCTCGCAGGAGCGGATGCACAGAGAGTCGCGCGGGTAGGGCAGGAGTTAATCTTGCACCCTACGGGTAGCCGTAGCTATTGGCGGCTCGCTAAGGCCGTGCAGGCAAACTTCTGCTCTCCCTCGTTGCCTCCGTTGAAACATCCAGATGGTTCGTTAGCCTACCATCCACTCGAGAAGGCGAACTTGTTGGCAGACCTTTTCGCGGCCAATTCGCGCATCGACGATTGTGGCGCCGCTCCACCTATCATAGCACATTGTGGGACCACCATGCCTGATATTCGTATCAGGCAGTGTGATGTACGTGCCGTGCTGCGGTCGCTCGACGTGCGGAAGGCTAGCGGGCCGGATGGTGTTCCGGCGATTGTGCTGCTCAGATGCGCGGCTGAGTTGTCTCCTGTGTAGACACGATTGTTTAGGATGTCTTACGATACCGGTATTATGCCGGTGTCTTGGAAGAAAGCGAACATACAACCCATCTCCAAAAAAGGGGATCGCTCGGATCTAGCTAACTATCGACCCATCGCTGTAACTTCTGTGCTGTGCAAGGTGTTTGAGCGGATAATTAACTCTCAGCTCATTCACCACCTCTCGCTGCTCCATGATCGCCAGTATGGGTTCAAACCCAAGCGATCAACTGGTGATCTTCTAGCGTACGTTACTCACGCATAGGGTGAAGCGATGGACAAGCATGGCGAATCTCTGGCAGTTAGCCTTGATGTCGCCAAAGCTTTCGATAGAGTATGGCATCGCTCTCTTCTTTCCAAGTTGCCGGCCTTCGGTGTGCCGCCCCGTTTGTGCGCCTGGGTTGCAGACTTTTTAGAAGAGCGGAGGATTCGTGTCCTTTGTGAGGGTAGTTCCTCCGAGTTCTATAAAGTCAATGCCGGAGTGCCGCAAGGTTCTGTGCTCTCACCTATTCTATTTCTTCTGCATATCAATGACATCCCAAGTAATACAGACGTGCTGAATAAAGATTGATAAAGAGCAGTCATCAAGAGCATAAGCTGAATACTAAGCTGAATAACGCCTGAGTACCGTCTATTCAGCTGCTATTCAAGCAAAAAGGGCCCCAATTTTGAATGCTTAACGCTGAATAACATCTGAGTAACAATTGAGTAGGAGCTTAATAATGTTTCAATTAGCTTAATAACTTTTGAATAACTGCACACATTGCTTTTATAAAGCTTTTACAACTCAGTTATTTAGCTACGTCAAATTGGTTAGAGTATTCAGAATTTATTAAGCATTTAATTTATTGTTGACATTTATGCAAGCAATATTCATAGAAATTTGGGAAAGAAGAAATAAATTGGGTTCAATAATTTAATATCGATACCTTTATTTGACATGACGTGATCTTTAAGTTATTCGGTAAGTAAATTTTAATTTACAAGTTAGCGGTCTGCTACATGTTAATTATTAGTGCGCAAGTAATTTTGTCGTGAATAGTACGTGTTTTGTTTTCATTTTTATGACGCGCCTCGCTAATAATCAAGATAATTAGTTGTAAATAGTATTTTCATACATACATACTAGGTGACAAAAGTACTTGTGATGAATTATTTAATTCTAGCAATTTTATCCAACCAAATAACATGACTTGAGTTGGAAATGTTGTAGCTGTAAGATTAATATGCATTTTGGTGATCTCGTAAATTCCTTGTAAGAATTAATTACAAAGATTTCAATGGCGATCGATGTTTTGTTTTATAATGCTGAATAAAAATGCACACATGTTTTGTTACTAAACTATAACTTGAAAAAGAGTAGGCTCTTTACACTTACTTATGAATAACATTTATATAGTTGACCACATTTCTATATTAGTTACTCACATTTTTAGGGTTCTCTAATCGAACGAACAAAAACCTTTTATAATGTGTAACTTTCCCATCAGGCTTTCACTAAATTGATTACTTACATTTAAAATCACAGCATCTGTGTTATTTTTTTTTCGTGAAAAGACTATTATATTAATAGTATCTATTATGTTTAAAAAAAATAGCAGGTTTCGTGTGTGTGGTATGCGCTGGGCCCTAGTTTATTTAATCTTTGTTGCACAACAATAGGATGTACAAATGGCGGATATTATTACAATATTATTAATTATAATTTATATTTTGTTTCAGAAAAATGACGTTTAAAATAATTTCAACACGTTGTAAGGGTCATTCAGATTTGTGTACTGTGCCGACTCAATGGGAGAATAAAGAACAACTTCGATGGCCAAGATATAATGCGGATTTATTAATTAAGTAAAGACAGCAGTGTCCAACCTCGCGCAGATTGGCTTACGATGAAACAAACAAACAACGCAAATAAAACATTTTATCGCAACGTTAATTTTATTTTCTTGTATTGCGATACCTTCTGCTAATAAAATAACCATTTCAGAAATGAAATTTTCTGTATACCTACTTAGATTTTTAGATCTTTCGGTTTTCCTATCCCAAAATCTGTTATATATTTTTTTGGGGACGGAACCCTCATCATTAAAGGGAAAACACGCTTGCTGATTGGGACCGGGTTCAGTTTTGTTTAAACTATTTTCACAAATCCTGTCATGATCATTACTGCTGATGACACTTGGACAATTACTACTGCTGATATTTAAATATTCTTTTAACAATTTTCTTTCGATATGACCGGTTCTTTACGCTTTTGCCACGACTTTCGATCCATGATTCAAACAACGCATAAAATAAATACGTACAATAATATTCTAATTGCTGGTATTAAGCTATGGGCGTTATATCATTACAAATGTGGTCTTTCTTTTGAATAAGTTAGTTGAAACTCTTTATTATACTGAAATAAGCTTATTAAAAACACAAATAATATTGTTTATTCAGCAGCTGAATAATTAGTAAAACATAGAATCTTATACAGTTTAAAGATAAAGTAAAAACAATTATTCAGTATCAAGCTGTATACCAGAATTATGTAAACAATATTATTCAGAAGGTGATACTTTATTCAGCAATTAGCTGTTTCAAACGCTACAAGCTTAGTACTGCTTTAATAATGGCAGTATAGATTATTGTTAATCAGATAAAGGCTGCCGAAGGCACTGTTTTTCAGATTTAAGCCACCTGGAATGCGTAATGTTTAATAACGTTTGTCTAATAATCTTACGGAGATTGGTTATTAAGCGTAAAGAAGGAAAGGACAGAAATACAGAATTTATTAAGCGTTAAGTATTTTAAGGGTCCGTACTCAACCTTATTCAGTATATGGCTATTCCCAAAGCTCATACATACCATATTCATCTTTGAACTGTTAAAAGTTCTAAGTGTGTACTGTTATCTTGCTTATGTGTTACTTGGGATGTCGTTCTTGGGCAATATTCATTGTTATGCGGATGGCAGTACGGTGCATGAGCGGTACATAGGACATCCAGCGGCAATGCAAGCTGATATCGTGGTGAAAAGACAAGAACTGGTTGCCAAACTCAACCTGACTCTCGATCGTGTCTCCAAGTGGTGATCAGAAAACCTGGTCGAGTTTAATGCCAGAAAAACCCAGGTTTGTGCTTTCTCGTCCAAGATAACTCCATTCCTTACTCATCCCTCTTTTCAGAGCTCTCCTTTACCCATTTCAGTGGACCTCAGCATTCTTGGCATGGACATCGGCCAGGAACTGAATCTAAAGTGCTACATCGAGAGTGCTATTTTAACTGCCTCCCGTAAGTTGGATATTCTCAATAAGGTGAGGCGGTTTTTCACTCCCGAGCAGCGCTGTTTGTTGTACAAGACTCAGGTGCGATAGAGTATGGAGTATTGTTCCTATCTATAGGACGGCTCCGCCAAATACCTCCTCGATGCACTTGATAGACTGCAAAGGCGAGCGGTACGCATTATTTGAGATGCTGAGGTTACAGCCCCTCTTGAGGATCTCCAGCTGCGTAGAGACATTGCTTCTCTCAGTGTCTTCTACCGAAATTACTACGGAGAGTGTTCTGGAGAACTTTTTGATCTAATCCCGCCCTCTCCTTTCCTGTCCCGAACTGTGCTGGTCTTAGGAACCACCATCATACTGTGCAGAATATCAGCACTCGTACCAAAAAATTAGGCAAGTCGTTCCTCTGTAAGACTATTCGGCTTTGGAATTCTCTGCCGGCGCATGTGTTTCCCAGTTCCTATAATCCCGGGTCTTTTAAACGGGGCGTGAAACGGCAATTATGCAGGCCGTCATGAATGGGTGCGCTGGTTACCGTGCTTGTTCCACGGTGGTGAGCGCTCTCATTATTTTGGACTACATCGGCTGCTTACCATCAGGCAGGATGTAGTCACTATGACGTGTCACATTAAAAAAAAGCTATTTTTAGAGACTTTACATTTAGGTCGCCGAGCCACTACTCTAACCGCTAAGCTACCGAGACCCCAGAAGACTCGTTGAAATATTTCTAGTAGTTGATGATTTACGCTGCAAGCCAGCGGTATTACATCCCTGTGAAGGTTTACCTACCCTCACAGTCGAAGACACTGGAATACTATTGCAAGTACACACATCAAAAGTGTCTAGGGATCAAGCATTTTTATGCGGATTTCTTGAGATTGAGATGTGGCTTTGTAATAAATTTATGATTTTATAAATTTATATGGATCCTTTTTGGTGCATTTCATAATTTGAAACAGGAACTTTCAATCAATTTCTAGTAAAAGATGAAAATCAGCTGTCAATATTTTCCCTATAAAAACATACAACGCATTGAAGACATTATTAGTGCTACTGTTTCCCTACTACTGATTAAAACCAACGTTATTATGGAGCGGCGACGTCATTTAAGCAGGGAAGAAATGCTCAGAGCCGTGGGAATAATAGAAGCTGGTTCCCGGCAACGTACTGTGGCTTTAGCTCTGAATACAAGTCAGAGTGTTATCAGTCGACTTTGGACACGTTACCGAAGCACTGGTACCGTGGCTGAGCGCCATGGAGGACGGTATCGCTGCACCACACGGAGACAAGACCGATACATTCAAATCACAACTCGAAGAGCTCCAACAATAACCGCCATGATGTTAGCCGTGAGGCTTCATCACTCTTCAGGGAACTTAATTAGCGACCAAACAGTCAGAAACCGCTTGCATGAAGTGAACCTTCATTCCCGAAGACCGCTAAGGGTACCACCTATAGCAATGCACAATCGTAGGATTCGATATCAATGGGCTCTTGAACACAGAAATTGGGCAGAAGAACAATGGCGTTTCGTGTGCTTTTCTGATGAGTCTCGTTTTGGTATGAGACCGGATACAAGACGTATACGACACTGGAGAACCCCTGGACGCCAACAGCGAATTAAATCCTGCCAGGAAGTCCATCCTTATAGTGGTGGAACCATCATGGTATGGGCGGGTATTTGGATCGGCGGAAGAACTGAGTTGATTTGGATCATAGGCAACCTCAACGCTCAAATTTATGCTGAGACGATTGTATCAGACGTCATCGTTCCTCTACAAGTGCAAATCGGTCCCTTATTTCAGTTAATGCATGATAATGCACGACCGCACACCGCAAGAGTTGTAAGACAGACTCTCGCCGCAGCTAACATCAATGTCATGCCCTGGCCTGCTCAGTCGCCAGACTTGAACCCGATTGAGCATGCATGGGATATGCTACAGAGAAGAGCTCTGCCGAATATGGAGGGTATCCAGTCGCAAGAAGACCTTTTTTTGTTGTTGCAACGAACATGGGCGGCCATTCCACAGCGTGATTTGGATGAACTCATTTTGAGTATGCCAAACCGATGTTCTTGTGTTGTTAGTGTTCGCGGTAGAAACACGGATTATTAATTGTTTAAGTTACCCAATAAAATTTTAAAGAAAACTGTTATTTCAGTCTTTTTTTCGAACTTTAATGTTAGTGGTTCAAATGTCAAAAATCCCTTTATTAGGAAAATGGCAAATTTCTTTATTAATGCAAAGGTGACTTGGTTTATCGTTACTGTAGACAAACGAAAACACTTTATTTGATGAATCCTTAAAGAAAATTTTAATTATTATCAATCAGGAGAAAAGTTATTGCAAAAATATATGTTGATCCCTAGACACTTTTGATGTGTGTATTTAACAACCGAAAACATAACAAATATTCGTATTACAAAGTCGTTAAATATGACAATACCTTAAAATTACTAAGTATAAATTAAAAATAAATAAATAAAAATCCATTCTCGTTTGTAAAATGCGTCTTTACAAAAAATGTTATAAATAGAGAACTCTATTTAAGTAGAAGAGAGCGTGAATGCGGCAGCTCCGCGGTTTGAGCTTGCGGTGTCCGATCTTGCAAGTTAAGTTACTTTCGCAATACCAGATGGGCGAAACACGCAAAACCTGCATTTGGCTAGCATGCTATTATTCATATGGGAAGGTAGTTGGACGTTTATTAGTCTGATAATGAAGATAATAAGGTATAAACAACTTAGGTACTAGAGACAACGTGCAGCGGTGACAATTGGATTATAGTCGAGAACAAAACCTGAACAAGTGTGAATGGGGATTGCGAAGGAGTTCAGCACCATAACTGATACTAGCTCCAGGCGACGTTCAGCATAAACTGGTTGGATCAGACTGTCTTCGCATAATAAACAAAAACATAAAATTTAAGGGCATTCGCCGTAGCTGATTTATTATTATGAAGATGCACTATTATTAATTATTGATAGTCGTATCGTCGTATCAGTAAAGCTAACGCCTGTGTAGACATAGGTTCACGTCATCGTCAGTAGTCAGTCTTGGGCAAAAAGTATTCAGATTAATGATTACGGATTCGAATTACAATGTGTAATCTTCAATCACGATTACAGATTACAGAAATTAATCAAAAAGGTGATTTATGATTATAAATCTGTAATCGTAATCTTGATTACTTTTATGATTGATTAATAAAACCAACAGTCAGAACGTTAAAAAATAAAAGAATAAATCATCATTATTTTTTCTACTTATTATTATTTAAAGTAAATGTTGCTTTCCAGACATTGCAATATGGGCTTGCGAAATTGAAGTGAGTAAAGTCGTAATTAACTTTAAATCGTTAATTGTTAGATAAATTAACTTGGCTGGCACAACAAATCCACTATTTTTATTTTTTTTTATTTATATACTAACTCGACACTCGCGCAATAAAGACGAATTTAACAACTAATCAAAATTAGTTCAGCCGTTTATTAGGTAATAGAGAACATAAAAACGGGCATACATACATACAGGTCAAACACAAACCCTACTTTTTTTGGCTTCGCCGCAGACGGGTAATAAGTTAGCATACCAACGTGCTACTAAGCCGTGAAAGCCTGGTGGTAGGTATTGGGTCCTGCCTCTTGTTGGGGAGGCTTAGGTTCAATCCTGGGCAATACGAAGTTTTTTAAATGTTTCCTATATATTTATCACTGCAGAGCACGAAAGCCGACGTCGGTCCTGGTTGTCATCGCCCCGATCACAATTTTTTTTGATGTAGGTGTTGAACAACTATTTAACAAATAATGAATGCAGCTTACACGCAATAAAGAAATTCTATTTTATCCTATTCGAACGATGACTACTTCCTTAGTCGAGTAGTTTGTACACCGGTTTTCATGGTGTCGCCATCTCTGAGGTCCCGGGTTCGATCCCCGGTCGGATCAATTTAGAGTCTATTGTTTTTCTAAATTATTTTCGGGTCTGGGGGTTTTCTGTGTGTATTAAGTATGTATTTAAGAATTTTAAGTATGTTTATCCTAGTATCCATTTAACGAGTTTCATAACGAAGCTTCTCTTGGGCTGGATAATAGGTGTGAGTGTAGGAAAGTTTTTTATTTTATTTTTTATTCTATTCATGTGAGCAGAGATTGTATATTTTCTGTTACATGTTCATTTGTTCAAATGTAAAATAAGCATTACAATATCGATAATAAATAATTATTTTATAAAAATTTAACGATTATTCGATTTCGAATTTTGTGACAACCCTTGCATATCGGCGAACGACCGCGTGGATACCTACGCGGGCGGCGGCATCACCCCACATCAAACGCGTTGTTCCACTGTATGAATATAGTAACACTGTGGTAGTAGGTATGATTTATAGTAGATAAAGCCAACCACTCAATTTCTAGATGCATACAAATTGTGATAATTAATGGCAACTCAATAAAATATAAATTATATTCATTAATTCCTAAACCATAATTCATATACCTACTTAAACTTAGTTAAGAATAATCATGTAAGTAATTTATATTACTGACTACTGTAATCAAGATTAAGGATTATGTGTTCAATCATAATTAAAAGTAATCACGACTACTTTAATCATGATTATTATTAATCTGATTAAAAAAGTAGTTGATTACGCCCATCTCTGTCAGTAGTATATTCACAGAACAGAAGAGATAGGTTCTGTTCTGTGAGTATAAGGGTATGGGGATTGTACCACAATTTCTCGCATTCAACCCGCATACGAGATCTATTTTGCTCGCGCCTACCCCAGTTTATAGAATTACTCTTGAGCGATATAACTGTAAATAGATCACTGTTCGCCGTTCACTCCGCCGCCCAGATGTCCACGGCTCGGCCTATTGCGTCTGTGATAGGAGAGCCCCAGGTGCAGGACTTTGAGTTGAAATCTCCCATCACCAAAACTTCTAGTGAGGCCATTCGCCCCACTGCCGCCGTGAGCCTCTCCAAAAAAGCGTCAAACTCCGGAAAACGGCGGTTGGTAGAAAAGTAGTTGCCTATAAAAGCAACTCCTCCCCAAACGGCTGTGACAGATCCAGAACCCCTCTTCTTGACAGAAAGGGGGAGGGATCGGGCGTGCCTGTCGACGCCATGATGGCTACAGAACCGTTAAGGTCCCCTGCCCAGATGGGCTGAGTGGGGACATATTAGAGCTCCGACACCACAATCACGTCAAGATCCCACTCTGCGGTGTACTGGATGAGAAGATCCTGTGCAGCCCTACAGTGGTTGACGTTCACCTGAAGAGGATAGAAGGGCCTTCTTATCATTGAACCATGTCCATGTCCACCCCTCTATAAAGCTGATCGGTCTCTCTAGCGGCCCGGGCCATAAAGCCCGCTTTCTCCCGAACTGTGGGAGAGGAGCACATTCTTCCCCCATCACATGGTTTGCCGCCTTTTTTGCATGCGTACAGACGGCGCACTAAGGCTCAGCCGTGCATGTCGTGGCCTTGTGACCTAGTTTTCCGCACCGGAAATAGATCTCGGTGCGATCTACCTCCATTGGGCAAAGCGGCCTAGTGCGTCCAATGCTCATGCACTTGTAGCAACGCATGGGCATCAGTTTCAACACCTTGACCTCACAAAAGCTCCACCCCACCAGTAGCTTGCCCTCTGCGACGATCTTTGCTCAAAGATCAAAGCGGATCTCGCTGACCCTTACCTCTTCTAGAGGGCATCCACCTTTAGCCGCTACTGCAGCTGCAACGTCAGATCCCGGTACGGAGTCATTCAAGCCTACAATACGTAGGTCGACTCGCCATGTGGGCCGGGTGACGATCGCCTTATCAACTAGGACCTCACTGAGTTTGACCGCAAGACGGTGGTGGGCATTTGGGCCACTATCGGGCCCAGACACTTTGACCATTCGGGCTCCGGTCGCGATGGTCTTTACGTTAACCGCCTGCAGGCCAAGCTCCAAGAGCTGGATGGCCTGTCTGGCCTTTAACAACGTCGCTGAGCACGTCACCTCCCTTGCTACGGCATCTGGCTGCAGAGTAATAATTACAGCCGCCGTTTTAGGAGGAATTAGCTTCCTAGGCTTCGGCACTGGCGCTGGTTTTAGCGTAGGCTTAGGCTTAGGTTGGGTTGTGGTTGTCTGCTGCTTCTTTTGCTTCTTGCGAACCACGGTTGCCCAGATCTCCTCTATGACGGGACCCTGTGGTAAAAGCTCAGATATCTGTGCCCTACTTGGTGATCCCACTCTCTCACTGATGGTTTTGCGAGTTTTGGGGGTCGGTTGCGAGGTAGCCTTTTTGGGAGGGCGACCACATCGTGGGGCTGGCACGGGTGGCACTTCCACGACTGGCACAGTTGGTAATTGTGCAGTTTCCCTTACGGTTCTTGCAGCCTTTTCCGCCCTCTTCTTGTCCGCTGCAAGTGGGGGAATCACAGACTTTGCCGGGAGGAGCCGTTCTTCCAGTTCCTCTAGTCGGGCATTCAACATGCCCCCCCAGGACATCATAAGCTCGCGCTTGACGTCCTCCTTCACCTTTTCATAGAAACTAATGTACTTGTCGTGGTTTTGTGGGACGGCTGACCGTATTTTGGGGAGTAGGCCCTTTCGCATTGGCGGTCTTAGCTTCACTGTCCGCGACAGCCTGCTTGAGAGCTCCCGTTTCGCGTTCGAGAAGACTGATCTTCTGCGACAACCGAGAGTTGTCGGCTCTCAATCGGCGCGTCTCTTCAGAAACCGAAAGAGCAGAGAGGTTACAAACATGCTCCTTGATTTTGGCCAGCTCCACGTAAATGGCTAAATATTAAAGGGACCTGCCAAGGGGCAGGTCCCTTCAATATTTCGTGACTTTGTGACCACCTGCTGAATGGTGTCTAAGGCACTCAGGACTTCTTCGTAGCTTCTGCCCGCCCTTGGAGAGGGCGATCTTTCTTGGAGCGTGAGAATGGTTGCTCCCTCGCCCTGCGACCTTTTCTTTTTGAAAGAGCTTGCCGCCAATTCTTCCCGCTGGGCCTGTTTTTCGATGGCCTCATCCTCAAGTCGCTTAAAAAGTGTCTTAGATTTATCTAGGCCGTGCGTGTGCGCGACACCATATTTCCTCCCTTTGCCACGAGTTGCTGACGAAATTTTTTTTGGCGTCGCAGTAGGTAAATCCTCCACCTCATCCGCCGAAGTCGACTGCGACATCCGCCTTTCATAGGGCATTTTTTACGGCTGCCCTCGCCCTCGTCTACACTCTCGCTGGGGATAGAGGCGTATGTAACCTCCTCATCCTCCAGAGAGTATAAACTGCTAGCCCGAGAGCTAGGTAGTGAATACAGTTCCACTACCGAAGCCTGGTCAACAATCGCCGAGGCTTGTGAAGCTAGTTCACTATCTGCGTCCATATTGGACTCCTTCGTCTCTTGTAAGATAGGTAACAAAAGTTTCATGGACATTGGCTGTTTAGACACGAAATCATCTGTGGATATGGGGTTCTCGTGGACGAAGTCGCAGCAGTTAGCCCGCCTTCTACCAGGCTAAAGCAGCGGTGAAATAATCATAGTATGTATTGTACATGTTTAGCCGCATTGTAGTCTCAGAAGACTCGGAGTCGCCCAAACTATGCGTGCGTCGCCTCTAGCTGGCCGTTGCAAGGGTATGTAACTAAGTGCTTGCCCACCGTGATCCCCAGCCATACCTACTTGTGGCAGAGACGGTATAGCAATGTACCGAATTAAAATTATAGTGGGAAGACTTACTCTCTTCCTAAGGTTTTAAAACCTTCGAAGGAGAGTTTCACATAACCTGCTGCCTTTCGGCAGCGCTGAGCATCCCACATCACAATAGATTGCGTATGTATGTATTCATTTCGGACATATTATTAAGTCCATTATTTCTTATATAAATGAAATGGAAGAAAATAAAAAAGAGGGTCAATAAAATGTATTGTTATTATTAGAACTTTTTATTATCCGCAACAATTTCATGCATGGTTGATGGTCATTGGCAAATTGTTTTTATAAAATATGTGGCGATTCGTTCTAGTGTTCACGGTGGGGAGTGCTGCAGTGCAGTTCACGTCGAACGACCTGACGCCGACTACGAATCTTTCGAAGTAGACGGGGCTACCAGCTTCTCCGAAACACTTGTGACGGCGCGTCTCAGGGTCAGTGATACTGCTTTGATTGACAAGCTCAGTGCAAAAAGTATCTTCCAACAGCGTGAAACTGTAATCTGCGTAAACTGCCCTACAGCTTTCCCAGTTGACGACCACTTGCGGCATCTCGTGTTGCAATTCCAACTCTGCTACATTCAGCTGAGGGTGCTGCAATAAAGGTCAAAATTAAATTCGGCTCAAAGGACCAAAATTCTAGATCGGGATATTTGTCCAGTAAAAAGCAAATGAACTATATATAAAGCTGGTGTAAACGCAAAACTCCACCCAACAATGAAACTGACCGCGGTTTGTGAAAGACGTGCGCCCGAGTGGCTCGTAAGACGTCATAATGATGATTGGTGTGAGATTGCCGCGGTGAGCGTTAAATGGGGGTTAAAGTTACTGGTGTCCGTAGTTTTACCCTTGAGACCCTACACGTGACCTGGGTGGTGCTAAATGAGTGACACTGACTGAGTGGTAGAGCCACTCTGCGTTGCAGCACGCATTGGGCCTTGGAGTGAGGGTTCTGGAGGCCCAACCTCCCCCTCTCATTCCTTTTCTATTCCTCCATTCCTATTCCTTCATAGGACGGCAACACGCCTGCGATTCCTCTGGTTTTGCGGGTGTCCATGGGCAGTGATTACTCTCCATCACGTGACCCGCCTGCTCGTTTGCCTCCTTCTTACACAAAAAAAAGTAATTGGTCTGAAACTATTATTATAGGGTTTTGAAACACTTACGGTAAGATAACCCCATCCGACTGTGTCTACAGGATTATTCTCAGCCACATCATAACCGACAACGACGGCGGGTATCACATTGTTGTTAAACAATATGATGAAAGAGGTTCCGAGAAAAGCTATATCCCTTTGCATGTTAGAGGGAAGGAAGGCCGTGTAACGAATAGAACTGTCCACGGTATAAACAATACCACCGCTATTCAGAAATGGCGATCCAGCTCGGAAACGGAAATTGGCAAGTGGAAACAAGGTCTCACCGTCATCTTCACTGCAAAAAACAAACAAAAACTTATAATGTCATTCATTTATAACTAAACTTTCATGCTTACCCAGTATGTTTTCAGTGGTCTATACATTGTTTACTTGTCTTTGTAGTTGTTTCTTAGTATTTAAGTAGGTATTGCCTGTTATATTTATTCACATTTAAGTTTAAATAAAGCAATTTTTTGTTTTTTTAATTATATTTGTTGATCAAGTTTACGTGCTAAATATTACTCATGCTGTGTGTGCACGTTCATGGGTTTCAATCTAGAATTATATATAAGATATAGGTTTTGTTTTGTAGTTACTTGTGATTGCTACCTGTTGTGTATACCATAATTAGATAAATAAATAAATGTCGATTTATGTCATCATTAGGCCCACTAGCTGACTTCTTTTTCACAGGTAACACACAATATAATATATTGGTTTGTCTTTATATAAGTTTTCATGAATAATTTGTAAAATTGCCATTATTTGTTAAAAATTGTTCGCTATTTTGTATTAAAGTGTACTCAATCAGTTTAAGTGCAGGACACGCCAACAGGTCAAACAAAACTGTTAAATTTATTTAATCGATGTTGATTCTTATATCCCAACCCTAAAGTTAAAAATGTAGGTACTGACTAAATTTTACAATTAGTTGACTAGTTGAGCAGGTTGACCAGCTGCTGGCTCTATATGTAGTTACAGTTGGGCCCCTGGGTGTGTAAAGGTTTAGAGTCTTTAGAGAGATTAGCCATGGGAGATCAGGGGGGCGATCGCGCTCAATAAACCTATTATTACCGCTTAAGCTATCGCGTTTGACACACGTGATAGCGCTATACGAAGTCGATTTAGAGCGATCGCCCACCCCGTACTTTAAAAGCCTCCTTCCTGAAATTAGCCACGACTTTGGTGGGTCCCGAAATCCATATCAACACGTTGCAGATACCTATAATTTAGTAACTATTTATACTCTGGTATGCAGGTCAGAAGGAGTCTCGTCACTGAATGGGTGTCCAAACTAAAATATTTTGAGTTCATCGGAATACACATTTAGGTAGTCGTCTGTCGTCGCGTCGGCCCCAGTGGTCGAAACCCAGCAACTTGCAGTTGGCCAGCATGGTGGTTTATGATCCAATCTCCCCACATGGGTAGGCCGGGAGTGAAACGTGCATACAGTCTGATGATGATGAGATATAAACTACTTACAAAATACAGCGTGCAGCAGTAACTATAGTGTGTTCGTCCAGTACAAAACCAGAACAAGTGTGAGTAGGAAGTGCGAATGCGTTAAGCACCAAAAGAGAAACCAATTCGGGGCGTCGTTCAGCATAAGTTGCTAGAACCTGGCTGTCTGCACCTAGTAAACAAATATATTATGATTACAAATTACAAGCAGTTATTGTGTGTAACTTTAAAAATGTAGTAAATAATGATGTATACATACTATAGGCCAAGCCGAACCCCAATGACAGTAATGTGATAATACGCCACATCTTGTTGTATTAGTCTTCGAGAACTCCACTAAGCAAAAAGTAATATATTCCGCTCATTCGATACTTTATATATAAATGATACCATTTCGTTATCTATCTTAAATACCGGATTCGTATCCGATTAGGTTAATAAGGAAGTTCAGGAAATGCCTACTTATTGTGATAATATTTCGTCTATTCATTCTATTTTCCACGCCCACACTTAGGCCGCGTGGCTCTGATAGCTACCCGAACGCACAGCTTATCTTCAAAATTAACGTTATCTTTTTAAAAGTTAGAATGAAATGAAATTACTCTTTTACTCTCGTATAAACGAGTGTAGGTCCACAACATATGTATTTAATGCAAGTAGATCCGTTTAAAATTTAATTATGTTTTTTATTTATTTCGTTAAATATTTTTATACTGTAAAAAATTACAAATTTTGTAATGTTTTTAAATAAAATTTATTTGAAATTGTAACAATGTTACGGGGCTACCACAAGCAGTAACTACTCTCCAACCCTCGTGGTTTTGGTTTCTGGTTTGACCCAAGAAAATTATACTATTACTATATTAAATCTCTTTGGTTTATCTGTATAGAGTAAACATTCAATAGTTGCTCGCGATTTTTGGCCCTTGTCCTCACACAACTCGTGAGCAATCATATAAAAGGTTTATTTTATTTTCGTTTTATTTTATTTAAAGATTAGATTTTTAATGTAAAATAACTTCTTACAGTATTAGTTACAGTTCTTTTATAAATTCCCTGTGTGCTTAATTCTAAATTGTATTGAAATAACATTTACTTAATCAAAATAAAATTGTGAGAAACTTCGATCATGTCATGGTGAGAAAGCGTAATGACAAAATTATAGAGATAATAAAAAAATATAAAAGGAAGTAGACAATTTATAAACTGTTTACTATAATTTTAAAAAAAAATGGTAGTCATTAAAACTATTACATTACATGCGGCTCGCTCGCGACTTCGTCCGCGTGAACACCCTGTTTCCCGTGACAGGGTGTTAAATTAAAATTTTTGATTCTTTAATTTTTTTTTCTCTCCGTAAGAACCATTCTCCTACTTCAAGGAATATTATAAAAAAGGATTAGCGAAATCGGTTCAGCTGCTCTCGGGATTTGCGCTTAACAACACATTCAGCGATTCATTTTTATAGTTATTATAGATATGAGCTATATTTATATTTTTTTCTCAGGTTTTTTTTTCTTTTTTTCTAGCTTAGATAGGAACCGTGTAGCATAGCAGCTCATAAAAAAGTACTACCATCTCTCTCTTCCCTTGGGTGTCGTAAAAGGCAACTAATGGACTAAGACTTCACATACGTTCAACAGCATAGAGCGGCGATGGGCTCACCACCTGTCACGCTGAGCACATGTGCAGTCGCTATTTGGTGATACGTGGACCATGGCAGAGGACTGCTTTTGCGGTCCTAATTGCCTGATTTCTGACGATAAGGCCGAAGGTGGAAGCGCGCTTCACCCGGAATCCTCAATCTCTGAAGATCTCGACGAGAAAAGGGGAAGCACATCCACTAAAGAACCTTCTACCATGCCTTCTAGGGGGTAGTCGGGGGTTCTAGGGGGTGGTAGGTCTTTCACCGCTACGCGAAACGGTTAAGTATTATTTAAGCCCTTACCCGTTATAGAATAAAAAAAATCTATCTGGGCGGGGCACCACATATCCCAAGGTCACCCCAGGCTTCGGTGTATGAGTAAGACAGCATGGTATCTATTCTTATTTGGTTATCTACCCAAACGATATCTAATTAATTAATTATAATTTCGACAATTTATTTTTATCATACTTATTTATAATGGATCGAAAGCACTGATTACATTATTGTTTGCACAGTGGAGTACTCAACATGTTGCGCATAATTACATTCCTGTCTTTGGGTCTCGCCTTGGCTTATGGTACGTATAACATTATTTTTAGTACCAAGTAAAGTTAATAATGATGAAAATTGCTTGCTGACTACTTAACGTATTTTTTTATCACCGACGGGTTAGCACTTGGTTTTCGTCTCACCTGCGGGCACGAGAAAATTTTCATGACCCGTTTTCTCGTGTTATGTCTATACACGATATGTCAAAAATAGACATAATAGTAGTTTTTGCTTGTCTGTCGTATTTTTGTCTACAAACCGTAACATCGAGCTTTAACAAGTAACCGAGATGGTTTGTCGTTCCCGCCATTGATGGAAGAGAGAATATCGTCCGCGACATATCTCGTATTGCGCTTGCTAGGCGCGCTGATGGTAAGTGACGATAAGGCCGAAGGTGGAAGCACTTCACCAGGAATCCTCAACCACTGAGGAACTGGCTATTTTATCACTAAACTGTCGGAACACTACAATGCTATTAACATTGTTGCACTGGCGCCAGACCTTAGATAAGGCGGTGGTTGCTAGCCAGGTGGACTTAACAAGCCATACCACCAACCAAACCAAGTAGACAAAGATGTACCCCTTGCTGGGAATCGAACCTAAGACCTCTGGGTCTAACTAAGACCGGTGGCTTAGTCTCTTATCGTATATTGAAGCGTCATCGGAAGCAAAGTGGATATGTTATGCTCAAGTTGAATGACAGGAATCGTGGTACAAATCATAAAGCCGTTAAACTACTGACGATGACGTGAACGTACTACACAGGTTTTAGCTTTTCGGATAGATTAATTATAAGTTTTTAATGCCTGCTCATATTTTTTTTCTTTTTAATAGGCGAAGACAGCCAGGTCCGAGCAGCTTATGCTGATCGTCGCCCGGAACTAGTTGCAGTATTAGTGATGAACTCCTTCGCAATCCCCATTCACATGTGTTCAGGTTTTATTCTCAACCAACAAACGATTGCCACTTCTGCACGTTGTCTATTGTAAGTTGTTAATACCTTATAATTATTAGTGTGTGGAGCTAAATCAGTGACACTGTCTGAGTGTTAGAGCCACGTTGCGTAGCGATTGCAACACGGAGTAGGCCAGCTGGCCCGGCGCCTCTCACGGAATTGACAGCGTGAAACAATAGCACTCACAGCTGTTGTATTTCGTCCGATGAGTGAGAGGACCCGAGGCCTATTTTTGCCCCCTCCCCCCTCCACAACTCCTACTCCTTTCTCCATGCCAGTAACGCACCTGCGACTCCTCTAGTTTTGCGGTGATTATATCTCAGGTGACCAACATGTTTACCTCCTTTTCAAATAAAAAATAATAATAATAGTAAGACTCGCTTTACAAGCCAAAAAGCAATTTAATTTATTATTAAGACATTTTTAACGGCTTTTACTACTACTATTTGTTCACGTTTCATTGTTTTTTTTTAGTGAACATGAGTGGGATTCCACTATACCGCTGCACCGCTACTATTTCCGAGCTGGATCGCCATTTTTAAATAGCGACGGTATTGTCTATAGTGTGAACTTTTCCTCTCGTCCCACGCACTTCCATCCGTCTCACATGCAACTGGATGTAGCTTTTCTCGGAACTCCCTTCACCATCTTGTTTGGCGACGATGTGAAGCCGGCCAACATCGGCGGTTTTGAAGTGGCTGATGGTGACCAACTACACACAGTCGGATGGGGTTATCTAACCGTAAGTGTTACATACATATTATAATGAAAATGTGGGGATATTGGGCCATAACCCACCACGCTGGCCCAATGCGGGTTAGTGGGTTTTAACGACAGTCATCTTACGAGGGAGGCCTTCACGTGGGAGGCCTGTGCCCAGCAGTGGGACGTTTATAGGCTGATGATGATGATGATGATGGTAATGAAAACACCGTTGTAGTTTTAGTCAAACAGAACCAATTCCAAATCAATATTCCCAAAGACAGAGAAAAAAGTAATAAATGTGATTGATTCGTTTTGATGCTTTGAAATGTTTGTTGATTTGTGTTCAATCTAAAAGTTAGCGTAAACTTTGGTTAAACCACAATTTAAAACTAGAGTCGCTATTATATAGATTCAAATGCTCTTGCATGCCTACTGTCAATTCTTAAAGCAGCTTAATCATAATCATAATAATCATAATCATTTATTCATTCGTTATCACAGGTAAGTCGTACTGGGTGTTTTAGTAACAGGTTAAATAGTGCCTCCATGATACACCTTACGGCATACGAAAAACATTTAATCCTTATATTTACCTAAATTAACCAAAACCGAAATTAAAATAAGTATCAAATTTACAATTAAAATAATGTCGACATTCAAGAATACAAATCATACAATACAAAAAAAATCAAATAATCATCGAAATAAAATGTCAAAATAGGAACTTACAAACAAATAAAACACAAGAATAAATAATTAAAGATTAACAAAATGTCAAAAAATAAAATATCAAAACAGGAATTATCAAACAAATACAAATAAAACACAAGAATAAATAACAAAATGTCAGTAAGTTCAAAGCTTTTCAAATTTTAAGCGCTATTGCAACATTTAATAATATGTAATTCATCATTACCATAAATTGTCTATATCACTATCTATAAAATATTCATTGACATCATAATAACATTTATTTATCAGAATCTTTGAAAGTACAGATTTAAATTTACAACAGTTACTTTCTTTTAATTGAACAGGTAGTTTATTAAAAATTCTCGGAGCCATCTCAATTATACTTTTTCTCATTAGTGCTGTTTTGCATATGTTAGTATGAATTCTAGAGTTCCTAGGGCGCAGGTTAATAGTGTATGCTTGCTTTTCTATTTCAAATAAATCAGGATTACGCTTTACAAACATGCATGATTCAAGTATGTATATTCTCGGTAATGTTAAAAGCTTCAAAGATTTAAAATAGGGTTGGCAACTTTCTATAGGTTTCAAGCCACAAATTGCTCTAATGCACTGTTTCTGAGCTCTAAGCAGAATATTCCTGTAAGTCGAGATACCCCAAAATATTACCCCGTAACGTAGAGTTGAAGAAACAAAACCATGATACGCTGTCAGAACAGTGTTTCGATCAGCTATCTTTGCTAGTCTGTACAGTGCATATGAAAATTTATACAGTTTTTTGCATACTTCTATCGAATGAGTTTCCCATGACATATTACTATCTATATGAAGACCAAGAAATTTGGTTACATAACTTTTTTCTATGGTTTTATTTTCGTAGTTAATATTTAATTTAGGACAAGCTTTTCTTTGGGTAAATTGCATTAATTTGGTTTTTTCTATATTTATTTTTAAATTATTCATCTCTAACCATTTAACAATATCTCTGATTGTAGTGTTAATATTATTTTCGTAATCAGAAATATTCATACATTCGATAAAAACAGTGCTATCGTCGGCAAATAATATCATAGGATGTTTACTGGATTCCACTATGTCGTTGATGTATATAATGAACAGCAATGGACCCAGAACACTTCCCTGTGGGACTCCGTATTTTATTATTCTACGTTGGGATGTATATTTGTGTTCTTGCTTAGTAGACATGCAAATTTGAGTTAGTTCTGTACATTGCTCCCTATCCTTTAAGTAAGATTTTATAAGGTTATGGGCATTACCGCGGATACCATAGCGGTACAATTTTTCAAGTAAGATCTTATGGTCTACGTGATCAAACGCTTTTGACATATCCATGAATATAGCACATGACGGTGTTCTGTTATCCAGACTATGGACAGCCCTTTTTACCAAGTCATAAATTGCTGTGCTTATTGTTTTATCTCTACGAAATCCTTTTTGTTCCTTAGTAAATATTTTATGCTTCTCAAAAAAGTCATAGAAAAGACCATAAATAATCCTTTCAAAAATTTTCGAAAACACCGATAATAAGGCAATAGGGCGGTAATTTTGAGAGCATTCTTTATCTCCCTTTTTGTATAGTGGCTTTACAATGGCTGGCTTTAAATTACTTGGATAAGTCCCTGTAGTAAAACATAAGTTAATTATGTGGCTCAATGCATGTGAAATTGCACTTCCAGAATGTTTTATTACCTTTGTACATGTATCGTCAAAACCAACACTATTTGTATTTTTTAAACAATTTATTATTTGGAGCACCTTGTCTGGGGTAACAGGGCTTAGAAATATTGACTTTAAGTTACTTTTTATATTGATAGATCTATTGTTATTTGAATAATTATAGTTGCGTATATCATCAATAAAATAATTATTTAACGTGTTAGCAATTTCTACAGGGCATGTGATGTATTTATCATCGACTTTTATCCTTTGTATGGGCTCTTTAGGTAGATTAGCTTTTGATTTATTTATAACGGACCATGTAGCCTTCGATTTATTTTTTGATGTTTTAATGTAATGATCGTTTTGTGATTTTTGTGTTAATCTGATTATTTTACGTAGCCTCATAGTATACGTCTTTAGCACGGTTCTAGAGTCATTGTTTTTTTTAATCCTATATTGCCATAGTAGTTCCCTCTTTTTTCTACAGCAAGATCTCAATCCCCGTGATATCCATTTTTGCTTTGATTCAGTGTTTTTTTTAATAAACTTATAAGAAAAGCATTGATTATAAAAAAACTTAAAAATGTCCATAAATTTGTCGTAAGCTATGATGTTAGGATCATCAGAGATCAGTGTGTCGCAGAAAGTTAAGCTCTCTAAGCACTTTTTAAATTTTTTGAGGTTTTCGTCACTGATATCTCGACGCTTGATATACCATGAATTTATAGCACACGTCTTTCTAACAGGGCATTTTAGCAATTGAGCTGTGTGATCAGATAAAGCCGTTTCAACAACTTTGGCTTTGGATCCCCTAATGTTATGAGCAAAATTGTCAAGACATGTTCCGCTTGCCACTCTTGTTGGCTCTTTAATAGCAAGTGTTAAGTTCCGGCTTAATAATTGATATTTAAAATCACGACTTCTTGGAGTATCTTTTAAAATGTCTATATTAAAGTCACCACAAATTATGACTTTTTTGTTTTTCAAATCGATAACTTTGTTTAGAATGCCTTCAAGAGTCTCATGGAAAATATCAAGATTACATTTATTATTATTGGGTACTCTATACATACAAATTATTATTAAATTATGCGCACATAGTTCTATTGCACAACTTTCTGTATTACATTTCACAGATAAGTGTTTAATATCTCCCAGTACTTTATATTTTAGTCCTGCTCTTACTAAAATGCATGTTCCCCCTCTTTTTTTATCTCTTGAAAAGCTCTCTGCCAAATTAAAATTAGGTATACACAAGAATTCTTCTGATTCAGGTGTCATATTATGCTATTGTTATACATAAAACGTCTATAGAGTTTTGCTGTCTTTTGAATTCATCCAAGTGTAGTACTAGTTCATCACTTTTGTTAAGAAGTCCTGATATGTTCTGATGTAAGATATTGACGTAGTTATAGAAGAAAAAACTGGTTTTCCTGCAGGTTATTTTTAACCTTTTCCTCATTTACATTGCATTGTATGACAAAATCTTTGTTGGCGGCTTGAATTTCTGAAATAAGTTTAGCAACATTTTCCAGTATATTTTGCACTCCGTTATCCTTTACTTTACCAGAAACCGAAGAAAACATGTCCAATGTCAAATCTTGGTTTGAATCAATAAGATATCCATAAGAATATTCCCTTGCGAGCATGTCGCGGTAAAGGAGATTGTTGAATATCTCCACCCTACAGTTGTGGAGCGGTTTACCGCATATGTATATAGGCGAAGCTATTATTATGTTAGTGTTCGTAACTTCACTAGTTTTTTCTCTTATTGATTTAACCAGTAATTTATAATCTTGTGAAGTATTAAAATCCGCCTCTCCAATCATTATGATGCAAAAATCCTGCATAGTGTAGTTTTTCAATTTAGCAGATATGTCTTTTAGCAGAACCTCTACCCAAACACACTTAAGCTTAAGTACTTTAACTTGCTATGCCATTTCCAATACGACTTTTGCATAGTAAGATGAAAGTAAACCTGCTCTACGAGATGACAGTAGGTCTTCTGATTGTTTCACTTTAAATGCGAATTTCAACTAATATCTTAATAAAATCCTATAGCAATAGACTGATTAGGTTTCTATTTGATTTGATTTTGATTTTCGGTAGGTACCTACAAGTCAATTAAGAAACGGAATGTTTTAGATCTGCTTATTCTCGTAGGATCTGCGAGACCTACACAACATACAATGTTTCGATGATGTCTCAATATCTTTATGCCTTATTACACCTAAATACCTTTATTGCAGTACCCTGAGCTAACGTTATCACAGTTCGACTTACAACACGAGATGCCGCAAGTGGCCGTCAACTTCGAAGACTGCAAAGCAATTTACGAGGACTATGGTTTCGAGCTGCGGGAAGATACTTTTTGTACTGAGCTCGAAAATCAAGTCTCTATCATTAACCCTGAGGATCGCCGCCAGAAGTGTTTCGGAGAAGCTGGTGGCCCCGTCTACCACAATGGCGTCGTTGTCGGCGTCAGGTCGTTCGACGCGAACTGCACCGCACCGCTTCCCTCCGTCAACTCTATAGCCGACCGCTTCATGGGTATTAACAGGAATATGCCAATGACCATCACGCGTGCCAACTCGGCTGTATAAAATCGTATTAAAATAATAAACTGTAATAAATTTTAATTACCCCATTCATGCTTTATATTCCTCTTTTTATTTACTATGATCTGTTTACCCATTACCTTAAGATCCACACAACACAACATTACTACTATCAAAATATTTGTTTAAAGTTCTCTATAAAGTTAGACAATATCTTTATCAGATGGCACAGATGCTAGCACTTTTTCGCCAGAACTTTAAGGAGAGACGCACATTTTAAACTCTTGAATGAATTGCATATTGTTATGGTTGTCTTTTGTAATGATATTATGTTTTTATTTTGTAATGAAAGTGTCCTTTTGAGACACTGTAAATTAAATAGGAAATAAACGCATTTTCTCCGTTTCTTGCTGGCTCTTCTCAGCACAAGGACAAATGGCGTAGCGACATTCATTAAGTGCCCAATTATTGTTTTCTAAATTCAATAAATGATTGTGCATCTTGAATCTTTAATACATATAATAAGCATATAAACATCATCCAGACGATTCAGAATAAATTTATTACACACAATACAAGCATTTGATTTCTAAATTCTACAAAAAATTAGGTTTGGGGAACCTACTCCTATCCTCTTTTGGCTTTACGTCGAATGAAAAAGAATAACGATTTTCCTTTAACTTATATTAATATTTGCATTGATTCCCACTTTCTTTTAGGTAACATCTCCCCGTTTAAAGTCTCGTCATAATTTTGTATTTAGTGTGCCGTTAATGTCAATTAATTATGCCAATAATAATCTTATTGCTCTTTTCCCTTGGGTGTCGTAAAAAGCGACTAACGGACTAAAGACTGCACATACATCCATAAGTATTGAGGGGCGAAGGGCTCACCACCTGTCACGCTGAGCACATGTGCAGTCGCTAAGTGGACTATGGTAGAGGACTGCTTTTGCGGTCCTCATTGCCTAGTCTCCCAACCAATACATTAGCAGTATAAAGGTATGATATAAGTCAACTTACTGCCTTAATTAGGGGTTTAAAATGGTTTTCGCAACGTGTTCTAGCTGGTTTATAGAATTTATTAACTTTATTAATTATTAAAGCCTTTTGCTGTAATAAAGCATTTACAATATTTTATCAAACTATCAACCCTATAATAGTTTTAAAGAAAGCAATGATACATATGAAAACTGTACTGTATACAGCTACTACCATTTCTCTAGACATAATAGCTCTATACTGTATTATAAAAAGGCTTAAGATGTAAAAGATAATCCATAGAGTACGTCTTAAAACTCTAAGCTTGATAATAGATTTTTAAAGAATTATAGCTATTTTCTGGAATAATTCAAAACCCTAATAAATCCATTTTTATAAGACCCTAGACCAAAACCTTAAACCAGCCTTTTCCTTTATAAGTTAGACAATGAAGAGCATTCAAAAACCCTTAGCTGTAAATACGGCGAATTATAAATCCTTGTACTTACAGAAAACTTTAAAAACTCGGAATCTGGTAAAGCATTGGCGTCAAATGTCAAGGGTTCCGTATACCTAAAATCTAGAAGAAGCGCTGAAAAATTTAGCAGCTATTTTAAATAAACGATTTCCAGATATTTTGCCCTATGGTTCTAGAACAATTTTGCGTACACCTCGACAAATAAATTTAAAACTCTTTGAGCAAGGTGAATATTAGCATAATGGTCTTTTACATTAATTAGAAATAATAATACTAGATAATGACTGTATTGCGGGGTAAGGGCGGGGAGGTACCGATCTCTCTACCGCGGCGAACCGGCCGCAGCTGCCCTAATAGGTATTTTTATGAATAAATTCATAACTCGCGTTTCGGCTGTTTTTCTGACAGATAATGTATTACACGTTTAATTCCGTTAATATTATTTTCAAGTAGGTAACTAGGCAATAAACATAATAAAACACCTACCTGTTGCATACCTAGACCTACCTACCGTCTTCCTATTTTATATATTGTACCCTAAAACGCTGGAATATCATACTATAAAATAAATTCCTGGCAGACTTTTATATAGCCAAAACCTTACTAATATCTTTCTTCCAGCCACACACAAAACATAACCCTATTAACAGAGTATATTTTGCCTTTGAACAGCTTGTGGCTTTATAACAGTTGGAGTTCGTATACGCACGGCATTGCGTTCGCTTGTGTTCGCGAGTCATAGCTCATCTACTTATAACTACCCACTTGAGTTAAAATGGTCCAAAAGTGTAAAGCCTGTACTAAAAGTATTACCAAAAAAACTCCAGGATTAGTGTGTAGTAGATGTGAAAAGTCGGTTCATGCAACGCCAGTCTGTTCGAAGCTTAGTAACAAACAACTAACTACCCTTCGCATTTACCTTCATTTCGCGTTCGACGCTCGTCCCGTGAGCGAGTGTGCTAAGTCGTGTTACCACCTCTTTAAAGTTGTTGACACCGTTTAGTGATGCGACACCACCATACTATCGACCAGGGTTCGATAGTAGGGAAGACGTCGTCGCCATAATGGATAAATATCTAGTACGATCCTCGTCTAGCAGCAGTCTGAATTCCAAAAGACCTGCTGAAATTACAGCTGAAGACTGGCGCACTCCAAAGCGCTATGCTCCACGAAATAAGCAATCCACAAATGATAATGTAAGTTGCGACATTCACACTAAAAACCAATTTGAAGACCTCCCAGTTGATATAACAGGTGAAAGCAAAAACCTACAAGACGCAATAGCTGCCCCATTGAAAACAGGTCACATCCCACCGATAATTCTGGAAATAAAAAAAGAATGGACGCACGAAACCATCAGGACAATCATCAGTCGATATTGTAACCAATATCACCTACAATATCGGAATGGAAACAAAGTCGCTGCTATATGTTACTCACCTCAAGCACACCAAGCTGCAAAAGATGGTCTTCGTAAAGAAGGAATTTCTTTTCTTACTTACACTCGCAAAGATGAGAAGTCACCTAAGATAGTCATAAAAGGCCTACCTGCTGATCTCGAAAAGGAGTTACCCAATGAACTTGGCCGACTTGGTTTCAAAGAAGTTACGGTTACAAAACTGAAATCACGGAAAGACTTTGAACAAACCTATCCACCCTTCTTAATACAACTTCCAGCAGGAGTTGACATTTTGAAATTTCGCAAAATTAAATATTTGCTTAACTGCGTAGTAACTCTGCAAAAATATAAACCCAATTCCTCCTTGGGCACGCAATGCTTTAGGTGTCAGCACTTTGGACACTCGTAAAAAATTGCAATATGCCAGCACGTTGTGTGAAGTGTACTGAACTACATTCGACTGCAGAGTGTCCCAAGAAGGATCGTAAGGAGCTGCCGCGGTGCTGTAACTGTGATAAAGAACATCCAGCCAACTACAGTAAATGCAGTGCAAGAATTGCTTACCTAGAACGTCTACAAAACAGAAGAAATTTAGAACGTAAACCTCCACCACTAGCAGTGCCCACTAGACTTATAAAACCTAAGCTAGCCACAATTCCTAATAGCATAAGATCTTGGGCTACAGTAACGGCTCCCTCTCTAAATGACAATACATCAAATAATAACTTTTCAGCCAATACTGCTTTTCCTACGAACGATGATCCCGCGATTAAGGAAATGCTTGACATTCTGGCAGCCGTAAGAAGCTTAAAAAACCAATTTATGTCGTGTACTTCTCAATTGGAGAAAGTAATGCTCGTGCTTACTCATCTTTGTCACTATGTCTAAGTCCACTGGTTTGTGCTTGCTCTCGTGGAACGCCGACGGTGTTCGAGGTAAGATCCATGAATTACTTGACTTTGCCACGCGTACCGTATCTGTCGATATTGTTGCGTTATGCGAAACTTGTCTAGCTAACCATATTAGTTTACCTACGCCTGGTTTCTTTTGTTACCGGCAGGACAAGCACTTTACCGGCAGAGGTCAGGGTGTTGCATTGCTTGTCAGAAAAGACTTAACACACTCTTTAATAAGCTTACCTAAAACTACAAATATTGAAGCTGTTGGTATACGGACTTATCTGTCTGGCATTGAACATGTCATTATTTCTGTATACCAGTCACCCAACTTGCCCCTTCTTCAAACTGATCTTGATTTATTGCTACGGGTTGCTTCTTGTGTTCTCATTGCTGGCGATTTTAATGCGAATCACAGTTACTGGCATAGTAGCTATACTAACACTCGTGGCAGAACGCTTTTTCGTCACATGTTAAATCATGATTATTCCATTCATGTCCCAGATATTCCAACCCAGGTCAATTATTCGGCAGAGCATAACCCAACAAATCCGGATCTAGTCCTCTGTTCCAACATTAAACTTATTAGTGACCCTCAAGCCTATATAGCTTTGTCATCAAACCACTACCCTTTATTTCTCACGATTGGTGGCATGTTGGACCGAATAGCCAAAGAAAAGTACTTCCGTTACCAACAAACTAACTGGAAAACTTATCGTTCGCTACTGGATGAAAACATCTTTCTCACATCTCTTACTTTTAAGACTAATAATGAAATCGACCTAGGCGTAAAAGACTTGCAATCTATCATCTCTAAAGCTAGAGATTCCTCAGTTCCCCTTGGTACATATAGTGGTGATATGACTACACTTCCTTCGCCCATAAAAAGGCGTATTAGATATAAAAATTATCTTCGTAGGGTCGATCACAGTTTACCTAAAGGACACTACAAAACATATATTCGTCAAGCTATTAATAACCTTTGCAACTTAATCAAAAGTAATATCAGAAAACATTTAGATGATATGTGGAATAAAAAACTTTCCAGGGTCGATAAAGCTAGTTCTGACATTTGGAAATTGTGTAAGTCCATTAAACCAAAAACCAGTAATATACCTCCCCTTAAAAGCGCCAATGGTTGCTTGACAGCTAGCGTTGCTCAGCAGTGTGATGCTCTTGCTGCGGCCTTTTATGAGAACATGAGTCTTACTTTAAATTTACCAAGTGATGATCTCAACTCCGAAATTCAAGAATCGTTAGCTAAGATCAATAACCATCATATTGCTGAGCTGCAACAACCTGTACGTCCTGCTGAGATCCGCGCGACCCTTAGCTCCCTCAAAACTCGCAAATCTGCAGGGGATGACGGTATATACACAACCTATTGCTTAAAAATGTCTCTCAAAAGGCCTTTGTATATCTTACTAAAATTCTTAACGGTTGTTTGTATTTGGGTTATTTTCCATCGTTATGGAAAACTGCTAAAGTTATTGCTTTGAGGAAGCCTGGTAAAGATGCTACGTTGCCAATCAATTATCCACCTATTAGTTTACTTCCGTCATTAGCCAAATTATTCGAAAAACTTATTTACACTCGTTTGCAATTAGTCTCAAAATCTCATCTTATTAATGAGCAATTTGGTTTTCGTCCGTCTCATTCTACTACCCAACAGCTTGCTAGAGTTTCTGAGCACATATCTCACCACCTTAACTTAAACGAATCGACAGGAATGTTTCTTTTAGACATTGAGAAAGTATTCGATACTGTTTGGCACGCGGGCCTGCTTCATAAGCTCGTGAAACTTGATTTACCAATCTCTATGGTCAAGCTTATTCAATCATACCTAAAGAACCGCAAATTTATGGTTCATATAGGGCATATTAAATCTTCTAAACAGACCGTACCTGCTGGCGTACCACAAGGTTCCATATTGGGGCCTTACTTATTTTTGTTATTTCTAAATGATATACCTATTCAACCACGTACACATCTGGCTTGTTTTGCAGACGATACAGCCTCTTACACTTCATCTAATGATCTCGATCTCATTGTGGCTCGCTTACAATTTTCTGTTGATTTGTTACATTCCTATTTTACTAAATGGAAACTGAAGCTTAATGAGACTAAAACTGAGGCAATCATATTTACTCGCCATCGTAGCGTACCTAAAACGACACTCAAAATAGGTGGCCACTGTATACCATGGAATAACTCTGTTCGATACCTTGGTATTACAATGGATAATAAATTAAATTGGTCTAAACACATAGCTAACTTGCGTATAAAAGGTGCTCAAGCGCTGGGTGCGTTAAGCCCCATTTTAAATCGTAAAAGTAATCTTAGCCCTAGTACCAAACTTAGAATATACACCACTCTTGTTAGACCATGTATTACATACGCCTGTCCAGTATGGAGTAACACATGTTTAACAAATTACCAAATCTTACAAATCATCCAAAATAAAGCTCTAAAAATAGCATACAATACTCCTTTTAAAATTAATTTAATTAATT
This sequence comes from Scoparia ambigualis, assembly GCA_963921215.1. Classification (NCBI taxonomy): domain Eukaryota; kingdom Metazoa; phylum Arthropoda; class Insecta; order Lepidoptera; family Crambidae; genus Scoparia; species Scoparia ambigualis. The sequence continues at coordinate 32,736,837 of OY992504.1, forward strand.
TACATAAAAACATTACATATCCTTTACTCTATAGTTTCATATTAAAACTTAGTCGGAAATTTTTTATTCAAAATAAAGAACATAGTTCAAATCCCCTAATATCTAATATTTGTATTACTCAAATATCTCATATTAAATATATCGACAGATATGGCACGTACCGTTTACCACATCACTATCTTTTGTTTCCCCCACTCGGCCCGGCCGGCGATCTCACTCATAGCAGTGCGCAAGCGCATGACCAATCTTATGATACACGGCGGTCAAACAATGCCCCCTCTGTCGCCCATACTTAGTACATGCGCGGGAGGGTGGGTAGCTCTTGTCCCTGCGTGTATTTTGGTCGGCTTGAAATGTAGCAATTCCATAATAGTTTTAATTTTTTTTCTTTTACCCTCCTAAATTAGATGAATTGAGCGAAACAGTCACAAATGTTATTTTCAATTAGAACTGTTTTCTTAATACGGACTGTTTTATTAGTACATGTTGTAATAAGTTAATCAAATATATTTTATAAGCTTTTATAGGTGAGTCTAGCCTGATAAAGTATTCGTTAGCATAAGTTTATTTGTGTAAAAGTGTCTATATTTTATACAGTGTATTGTTTACTTTATGAAATAAAGAAATATTCAAAAAAAAACAAAACAAAACCAAAAAAACTCCAGGATTAGTGTGTAGTAGATGTGAAAAGTCGGTTCATGCAACGCCAGTCTGCTCGAAGCTTAGTAACAAACAACTAACTACCCTTCGCAATGCTTGCTGCAATGGACTGGAGTGGAGTTGCGAAGAATGCTTAATCAACACATCGCGAAGATCCTCCTTTATGTTACCTCTGGATGATGATTCAGACGAGGAGGAGGTACCTGCGCGCTTAAATAACATACCTACAGATAATTACAACAAACTAATTCATGATATAAGTAACCAAATGCATAAAATACTCAAAAAGGAATTGGATGGGATCAAAAGCTCCTTGGAGTTTTTGGGGCATCAGGTCGAATCAATTGAAGAATCTATAAGAAACCAAGACGCGAGAATAAAGAAATTAGAAAACAAAAGCAACGATACACTAAACAAAAATAAATATTTTGAAACCCAAATTGCAGCGATTGAACAAGAAGTACGAGAAATGGAGCAGCGGGCGCTGTCATGTTTACTTGAAATTTCAGGTATAACTTCAGACATAAACATAAATGAGATCACCATTACTCAAGAAACTGCGAAGCAGCTCAATCTGGACACCAGCTCTATAGTACATACACGTCGGCATCCATCCCGTCGTGAAAATTCAGGCAGCATCATGGTAGAGATGAGATCCAAGGACATCCGTAACCAGTGGATAGAGGCAGGGAAGAAAGCACAACTTACTCTGGGCACATTAGGAAAAAGCGTACCCAGTGAACAAACGGGAAGAAAAATCTTCATACGAGAAGCTTTATCCCCACATATGAAGACTTTGTATTATAACGCAAGGAACAGCCTCAAGTCTACGCATAAATATGTATGGTGTAAAAATGGATTGATCTTTTGCCGTAAGTCAGACGACAGTAAAATAATAATTATCCGTTCAACCCAAGATATATCTAATCTCATTGTGTAAAGGGTAACTTTGTTTCTGTCTAAAACGTAATTAAGTTATTTAATTTTTTCGTAATAATTACAATATGTTTTCAGATTTACCTAAACCACAAGAATATTTTAATTGTTTGAATATAAATTCATTTGTACAAGAAATACAAACAACTAATGTTCACCTACTATGTATGCATCTCAATATTAGATCATCGATAAAAAAGTTCTCTAAACTACTACATATTATTAAGTAAAATTTTTTATACATATTATTAATTCAAGTACCCACCCGTTAGATATAATTGCAATTTCGGAGGCTGGCATCTCCGACACAATTAGTAATTTATTTCATATTTACTTCATATATACGTAATTCATATATACGTAATTTATTTCATATATACGTAATGTTTACAAACCTAAGAAATAATAGAAAAGGAGGTGGAATCGTTCTATTCGTTAAAAGTTACCTTAAATTTACCATTTATAACACCAAAACTTTTACCTTTGAAATCATTACTGGCACAATTAAAACGGCTACTAACTTATCTGTTGATATATGTATAGTGTATAGACCACCCTCCAATAGCAAAACACTTTTTTATCACAGAACTAAACAACTTACTTAAAAATCGTAACTTTTCATCTGGAAATGCAATCATACTCGGGGACATGAATATCGACTTAAAAACTGTAAATAGCAGTCGAGACAGTTACATAGATATGCTATCCGAGCGCGGTTACTGTTGTGGTGTTACAGACTATACCAGAATTCAAAGTATATTGAACAAAGTCACAAAGTCATGTTTGGATCACATATTTGTCAATGATCACATTTTTGGTGGTACCAAACGGAACCGTGCACGGCCGCAATCGACACTGTACTGGCTAGCTGCATGCCGGCCGTCCGCGACCGCCGCCGCCGCACTCATTACGATTCGGATATTATTTTTAAGGAGTTAAATAATGTAGACTGGTCGTGTACTGCGGCAATGCTGTGTCCTTACGATATTTACAATTTTATAAAGGAAAAATTTACTTTAGTTTACAAAAAATCTATTAAATGCTCTAGTAAAAACGTAAGTTCACTTCCTAAAATGCCGTGGAAAAAATAAAAACATAAATAACTTAAACGATAGGAGAGATAGCCTTTCAACAATGGAGAAAAGACCCAAGCAATAATATTTTGTTTAGGAATCATAAAAAAATACGCAACAAAGTTAATAAGGTTATTGAGTATTATGGAAATGTTTATTTTAGAAACTTAATTTCTGAAAATTATAATAATCCTAGAAAAATTTGGCAAATTATTAATTCTCTATATGGGAGAATTAGTCAATCAACCGATGAGCTGATATTATCGGGGTTTTCGACGCATAATTTGTCTCCACGAGCTATTGCTGATAAATTTGCGAATGAATTTGACGTAGCGGTAAAAAAAATTATCCCTAGGTGCAATATTGACTTATTAAAAAATAGTTCTTATACCAGGCCTGCCCAGGTTAGTATGCGCTTCGAAAAGGCCACTTCTAAAAACATCTTTCGTATAATAAAGAACCTTAACTCGAGAAAAGCTCCTGGCTTAGATGGTATAAAAATAATAGACATCCAAAAGATTGGTGACAAATTGTGCTCTGTTATTGCTGACCTCATAAACACAAGCCTCCGTGTTTGTAAGTACCCGGATGAGCTAAAAATAGGGTCCGTGCGTCCGATTTTTAAAAAGGGCTCAAAAAGTGACGTATCTAATTACCGACCCATAACCTTATTACCATCTGTTGACAAAATAATGGAGAAATACATATGCGCGCAGATACATAGTTTTTATAAACAAAACAACATTCTCAGTGCTAACCAATATGGTTTTCAGTCTGGAAAAAGCACTACAAAACTGCTAAGGAAATTTTCTGATGATATCAATGGGTACCTAAATAAGAAATTCCATATTCTAGTTGTTTTTATTGACGTTTCCCGTGCTTTTGATACGCTTGATCATCAAAAACTTATCAATAAACTTGAAAGTACTGGAATCCGAGGTGGAGTGCTAGTCTGGTGCAAAAACTATCTCGAGGGTCGAACTTACAGGGTCAAAATAAATGAATGCTTTTTATTTACGGAATTGGACAAATTTCAACAATTTCCTAGTGAAGTCGTAAAATATTTTTAAATAAAATAAAACAATATCGTACTATGACTTGTTAGTACTAGGGGTTTTGTCGTTCGAAGGGTTAAACTTTAATTTAAATAGAATAATAAATACAATAGCTAATTGGCTTAGTGATCACAATTTACTAATACATTTTAGACCCTTTCAGCAAAAATCACTTAATATTAACTTACTTTCCAAAACAATTTTCTAAAAACTAACGTTAGGTATTTTGTTTTGAAAAGAAAATCTATGTAGGTACTTGGTTTTCGCAGTAAAATCTTTCAAAGTAAGTTTTGCCTAAGTAACTTAACATCGCAGTAACAAGACGGCGATTAAACAAGGCTTCGCAGTATAATATTTTCGCAGTAAAATCGTTCGCAGTACAGTTTTTCGATGTAACGAAACATCGCAGTAACAAGACGTCGATTTAACAAGGCGTCGCAGTATAGACATGTCGATGGAAGGTTTTCGTACTAACAACATTCGATGATACGGCTTTCGCACTGACGTAGATATTCCAGTTTTTTTGGATGTTAAAGCTTTACTGGAGCTTACATGCCCTGTTCTTATGTTATTTGGGGTCGGCGCAGTAGTCTCTTTCTTACACAACTCCGTGATTCGTCATCATATCATCCCTCACACCATCCATCCATATTTTCATTGTTATTCCTCTTCCTTTCCTACCTTCAACATTCATATTCATTCCATTTTTGTCACATGACTTTCATCCCTTTTTCTACATGTCCATGCTAAGATAAACGGTTTCTTCTCATCTTATCTATTATAGGCGCCACTTTCATACTTACTCTGCGATGCAATATAATAATATATATTATAGGATCAAAAAAATCATCTTTCATTCGGGCAACATTTTACACTAAGTAACAATGTCAGCTAGTAGGGAAAAATGGAAGAAGGGAAGGGAGGCCTTTTAACTGCAGTGGGACAATTGAGGCTTAATAATAAAGGAAGAAGAAAAGAAATAAGGGAAGAAGAGACTTGTCACAACACCTAAAATACACACCACACCCTGTAATTAGGTACTTGGTTTATACCCGTAATAATAGGAAAAATCAGCTTATAGCTGAGAAAAAAAAATCATCCGAATAATAATAACCACCGATAATTTGACACTATCCCCGCTGCCGGTGGCTAAGTTTGGTTAAGGTTTTTATTTTAAAAATATGTTTTTTTATATAAATTATTGTACTTTTTTTTTCTTAAGATAGTATTTTGAATAAAGAGAACAATAGGTAATAACAATGTCTGTAAGTAAATGATTGACAAATTGATGTATAAACTACTGTATTATAATCTTTTTTTTTGTAATAACGTTGTACTTTATTTACTAATATAACTATTACATAATTTATTATTAAAGCTTTAACCGAAATAACGAATTTATTGTAATCTACATCTTCTCAGTTCGTTGGCCGCATCCACATCAGTCTTGTCTCGGTAGGGCTGCTCCATCATCGAAGCCGAATAACTTGGCAATTGGTTATTTGTTACTGTATTATAATCTACTTTAAACTTTTCTAGCCCAGCAGGACACAACAGGTTAAGTAAAAAAAATATTACTAAGTTGTTTAAAATACATACCAATATTTGCCAAAACGCTTAAAAGACACTTAATGAAATTTAGAACATAGATCTAAGCTTAATCAAGATTTTAAGTACCTATAAACTGATTGCATCTAATAGTTATTCTTGAATCATGTTATGAAAGATAAAATGCAAAGTTTAATCGATTGAACATAATTAGGTATAAAAGAAAAGTAACAATCATGAATTTATTTATTCACGATCAATATAGCAGAATAAAATGCGAGTCCTTAATTATTTGCTAATTGTCGCGACGAATATTGCGTTCGGTCTCGGTAAGTTCAACTATATCACAGGTTCAAAATAATTATCTCAGCCATTTTTTTTTATTTTTCTACTTGAATTCCCGTGACTTAATGAAAGAAATTAACTTAGTGATAAAAATTATTTATTTATGTGTTTTTATTGTAATTTATATGAACTGAACAGTAAGTTAGTTATTGATGGAGGTACCATTATAATAAAATATATATTTATTGGACATAATAAGTAAGTAATTTATATTTTTGAGAGTAATAAATTGGCATTTAAATACAACAGCTTTTTCAAAGCTCTAGAGAGAGCTGTGGTAAATGCCTGGTAGGGAACTCCAGAAATCAGGCGTGATGTAACGTATTTATATTCAACACTTTTATTTGTACCATTACCAGTGTAACATCAACATCAACAGAGGTAAAAGCATCACGCGCAAGCAGCGTAAATAATATATAATATATATGTATGTAGGGATGTTTAAGGTTGAAAGATTTTTAACTTCTCGACGTATTTTAGATGATAATAATAATAATATAGTTATTTAATGAGGTCCTTCCACTTGCTGTGCCTTTACAGGGTGTCACATAATCTGTACATTATTGTAACAATTTGTTTACTTTGTGACATGCAGTAAATGAAATGAAATGAATTATATTTATCTTGTTATTTAAAGCTGAAGATACGCAAGATAAATTTGCTGTACCAATTTCTATCATCCAACGACCTGAAGTGGTGTCCATCCTTTCTTCAACCAGTTTCAACGTTTACTCGCACATCTGCTCTGGTACAATTATAAGCAGCCGCTCGGTTCTCACAGCAGCTAGTTGTGTCGTGTGAGTAACTATCTCAATCAATGTATTTGCATATTTGATTTTTTTTTGGGGTAACAACTGATTCAGGAAATCAAATCCAATTTCTATTTTATATACCTCTAAATTGGCATCATGCATAAAGCGCGCCTGATGGGGAAGCGGTTACCGTAGCTTATAGTCGTTTGTAACACCAGGGTAATCACAAACGCGTTGCCGACCCTGAAAAACTCTTTTACGACCTTTTGAAGAACTCCATGCTGTACTCCTCTAGAAAATACCCCAGCAGGCACCTAACGTATTCGAGGAAGCTCTACGCACGGCTGAGAATGAGCAGTGTGCGACGATTTCATTTTAGCGTTTTTAATTCCCTATTGGCGAGCGGTGTGATGGTAGAAAGAAGCAGTGGGTATATTAGTATACTCTTACTCAAAATTTATATTACACAAGCTACCTACTGTAGTCGTAGATCGAAAGAGAGCACTGCCAATTCTTTGAACTGTAGGTTACTAATTACTACATTCTAAGATTTCAGGTGGCCGGAAATCAATTTTGCATTACGAATCCGAGCAGGATCTTCGTTATGGAACGAAGGAGGGTGGATTTTCACGATCATACAGATGCGCTATCCAAACTTCGATGCCACTACTATGGAGAATGATATAACCATAATGGTTACTCGTGAAGAGATCGCCTTTAACAATGGGGTACAGCCAGGAAGGTTTGCGGGAGTCAACTACGTGATACCTGACAACTCCCCGTTACAAAGTGTAGGATGGGACTTTCTTACTGTAAGTTTTACCAAGTAGATTATTTTTTTATACTTCTTCTTCTATTTGAGAAAGCTTTTGCCTTCAAATTAGATTCCAGTGCAAAAGTATAGTTAGGGCAAGTGACTTTTTTTATTCTTTTTCTGGCGGATTGGTTTTATTTTGACTGTAAAAATTTCAACACAATTTCTAGTTTCCTCAAACGGCACCCGGAGTTATCCCCACAATGCTTCGTCAGCAGCAACTGATGTCAGTCAACCAGGACTACTGTGGAGACATTTACCAGCCTCATGGTTTCGAGGTGCTGCCCACGATGCTCTGCTCAGGAATCAGTGAAAACGGAAACATATCAGACAACGATTTCAAATGTTACGGCGAAGTTGGTGGGCCCCTGTTCCACAATGGCGTCGTGGTAGGCGTCAGATCTTTCGATATCGACTGCCGCGATCTTAACGTGCCCACCATCAATACGAGAGTCAGCCAATACACGTGGATGTTCTAGGCTACAACACTGACGCAGTTCAAGCTAATCGGATTCCTGCATGATAACTGCTCGTTACCGGTATTACGCAATGACAAAATTGATTTTAATGTAATACAAAAACGATGTAAATATTAATCAATTATGTATAAAGAAATGCTTGTTATTTAAAATCAAAAACTGTTATTATTGAAAATGTAGATCAGTAATATTTATTGGCCACCATATTAACTTTTCACTTAACCGATAAGACATTTCTGTAGCGTAGACTTCGGACTTCAGACATTATATAAAAATATCATATTTTTGTGGGATCGCACAAAGCGGAAGTTAACAGATTATAATATTATGAACGGATTACATTATCAATTTCCGTCGATTGATATAAATTAATCATTCCTGAACAACACCGACCGGTTGTACTCGTAGTACCAGTAGATCTTAAAAAATATAAAATAATCACTTTTATCACCATCAGTCAGATTTAGTGTAATAAGTAGATAATTAAATTTTAGCTGATAGAGGGTCATGTTAAAAAGATTATGTGTTTTATTTTATTTTTTATTATTACTACAGGTAAACACTTGGAATTTATCTAACGCGCACTTCACCCGGCTTCGTCAATCACTAAGTAATCGGCTGTCTTATCTCTTAACTGTTGAAACTCTTTACTACTGTTGATTGCTTATTAATAATATAACTATTGTTGTAATTTAATGAGGATTTAAATATTTTGTTATAGAGTAATAAAGATAAAGACGCGTGGAAGGGTTTGGGGAGGCCTTTGCTCAGCAGTGGGACAAAACAGGCTGAATAAAAAAAAAGAGTTATAAGAAAAATATTATAAAATACTCTATCGGTACAAAGCAGGAGCTAAGAATAGACAGCAAAGCAAGGGCCTTTCTCTTTCTTTACAGCGTCAATTGAAAAATGCCCTTCATATAAATGACAGACACTTTCCAATACATATAAAAAATATACATTACAAAAGACAAACACCACAGGAACATCTAATTAAAATTTTCAGGTACTCATAAATTTAAAATAAAAAATGTCTTACAGACAGAATAAATAAGACTATAATTAAGATTCAAACGAACTTACCTTGTGAAGTTTGATATCTAATTATACGAATGTCTTGACCGAAGATGATGCAACAGCATTCACATGCAACTGCACACTAGATGATGCCATCCTCAACAAATTTTAAAAATTATAAAAAAAATATTTTTTTAATCTAAGATGTTTTTTGATTATTTCACCCAGATATGCCTAAAATTTATTTTTTCTGAATATTCTTAAAAATATGAACTTATTTACAACAATTATTTAGGCATTAGATAATAAGTAAAAAATTTTAAAAAAATCTGATCTGAAAGGCGAATGCTACACGTTCGATATTTATCACGATATTTGGATCGCGATCCAGGATCACGATATTTATCGACTGTGTAGTACAGTGTATCGACGGATCGGGATACGGATCATTGGATTTCTAAAAATCCAGAAATCCACGATCTATATCGAGCGTCTAGTCTTCGAGTTGATATCTATCGTCATTCTGTCAGTTTCAAACAAAGAAATAACAAAAATATAGTTATTTATTTTATAACACATTTGCTCGTAAAGTGGCTCTTATTACACCGATTTCAGCATCGTAATGTAGCTTATTACACACTAGTGCGGTAATGTAAAATTAGTAATAACGCACTAGTGCGGTAATGTAAAATTAGTAATAATTTGAATCTATGGACAACACAGACCACGCCCACACAGTCCACGCTTCAGCAAGAAACAACTGCACAGTCTGCACAAGTGCTTAGATGGTGAGCCTTTAGTCCGTTAGTCGCTTTTACGACACCTAAGAGAAGAGAGGGGTTGGTACCTATTATTATTTTAAAGATCCCATCACCGCTCTAAGCTGTTGAATGTATGTGCAGTCTTTAGTCCGTTAGTCGCCTTTTACGGCACCGAAGGGAAGAAAGGGGTTGGAAGTATTATTTTGATGAGCCCATCGCCGTTCTATGTTGTTAAATGAATGTGCAGTCTTTAGTCCGTTAGTCGCCTTTTACGTCACCGAAGAGAAGAGAGGGGTTGGTAGTATTATTTTGCAGAGCCCATCGCCGTTATATGCTGTTGAATGAATGTGCAGTCTTTAGTCCGTTAGTCGCCTTTTACGACACCGAAGGGAAGAAACGGGTTGGTAGTATTATTTTGATGAGCCCAACGCCGTTCTATGCTGTTAAATGAATGTGCAGTCTTTAGTCCGTTAGTCGCCTTTTACGACACCCAAGGGAAGAAAGGGGTTGGTAGTATTATTTTGATGAGCCCATCGCCGTTCTATGCTGTTGAATGAATGTGCAGTCTTTAGTCCGTTAGTCGCCTTTTACGACACCGAAGGGAAGAGAGGGTTGGTAGTATTATTTTGATGAGCCCATCGCCGCTCTATGCTGTTGGATGTATGTGCAGTCTTTAGTCCGTTAGTCACCTTTTACGACACCCAAGGGAAAAAAGGGTTGATAGTATTATTTTGATGAGCCCATCGCCGCTCTATGTTGTAGGATGTATGTGCAGTCTTTAATCCGCTAGTCGATTTACGACACCCAAGGGATTGGATGGAAAGACTTCCTACCTTTCACATACCTTTATTTTGTCGATTCAAATAGCGGCTTCGTGTTCAATAATTACTTTGAAAGTTTAAAAATAAATATGTCTAGTTTTAGTAATGAAGAACTAAACTTACAGTCTACACCACCGGGAAATAATAAGTGAAGCACAAAATGTTATTGACAGCCTATTACCACCTAAGTCCAAAGAAAAATACATGTTGGCTTACCAAAAATTATACACTAGAAAAGCAACAAAAACACGCAGTCATTTTCAGAAAATATGTTTTCCTCGCAAATATGTTATAAAACGTCGTATGACATACGTGCGCTTTGATAATTACAGCCTCTGCTTTCTTGTAGCCCTCGCCTACGGCTTGGGCTAGCAATATCGCCTCTGCTGTAATTTTCAACTTACCGCACTAATATCATAATGTACTATTATAAATTGATTGTGGTTGGTGGTTTCACATCAGGTTTTATCATAGGTAGGACCAGCAACACAAGCTTTAGTTATATTATCACTCATTGCTGGCAGGCTGGCTTGAGCATGTAGCAGGCTTTTAGGGAAAGCTCTGTCCTATACGTAGGACAGTAGGATAAATGGGTAGTAAAATGTTGCATAAGAACATGCAGAAAAACTTAAGTTTTATTACATAATTGCCTATAATAATAGGTCTTTACCTATGAAATTACCGTTTTTTAGTACTAGTCATTTCAAATAGAAAAAAAGTTTGGAATGGCTTTGTATTCTAAATTCAAATTAATTTTGTTTTAAAAACATGACATTCTTTTTACAAACTCAGTCTTTTGTTTATTGATTAGCGTTGTATTTTCATTATATTTGAACATTTTTCGTCATAATGGATACTTTAAAAATTCGTGTAATTATGGAATATGAGTTTCGTCGTGGCACCAACGCGACACAAACGGCACGTAACATCAAAAACGTTTACGGAGAGAACTGTACAAATGAATGCACAACCCGTTATTGGTTTTCCCGAATCCGTTCTGGAAATTTTGACTTGAAAAGTGAAGCTCATGGTAGCCTGGAGACTTTGGTCAACAATGATGAATTAAAGGCGATTGTGGAAGCTGACGAAACTCAATCTACAGCTGAGCTAGCAGCAGCTTTTGATGTTAGCATCAAAATAATTTTGATCCATTTGCGACAAATAGGAAAGGTAAAAAAACTTGATAGATGGGTGCCACACGAACATAACGATCGCCAGCGCAACATACGCATGTAGACCTGCCTCGCGCTGCTCAATAGGCAAAGAAATGAAGGAATTTTAAACCGAATTGTTACGTGCGACGAAAAATGGATTCTGTCCGACAAACGAAAGCGCTCAGCAAGTTGGTTAGATCCTGGTTCAGCACCAATGCAATGCCTTAAACCAAAAATGACCCCTAAAATGTGGTGGTCACTGTTTGGTGGTCTAGTGCGGATGTGATTCACCACAGCTTTTTACAACACGGCATGAGCATTACTGCAGATGTGTACTGTTAAGAACTGAAGACAATGATGGAGAAGCTTATACATCGGCAACCAGCCTTGGTCAATCGGTCATACTGCACAACAGACAGTCTCCAAGCTGCAAGAGCTGGGGTTGGAAGCTCTCCCTCAATAGCCATACTCACCAGACCTTGCACCTACCGACTATTACTTTTTCTAAAATTTAGACAACTTTTTAGTGGGTAAAAAATTCAATTCCCGAGAGGCAGTACAAAATGTCTTTGAAGAGTTTGTTGCCTCCCGTCCAGCTGATTTTTACAAGAAGGGCATCAATAAAATGCCAATGCGTTGGTAAAGATGCGTCGATTGCATGGGTGATTACTTTGAATAACAGAAATAAAAAAGTTAAAAAAAACAAGTACTTTCACGTATTCCAGACAAAACGGCAACTTCATAGGTAAAAACCTAATATTATCTCCTCCTCCTTTGTACTCCTGTGAAGAAGTTGTCAAAAACATGGTATGATAAGAAAGATCGTTTCCACGTGAATTGCTTGCAGCAGCGACTCCCATAATAATTACTATCACGTATGATTTAAAAAAATATCACGTCACTATTTACAATACTAAATTGAAATTCACACAAGAAGATTTCCGTTGCCTAATAAAAAATTGCCTCGAAATTCAAGAAATTCGCTACGCTGCGCTTCGCGATTGTCTTAAATTTCTAACCTATCACGTGACCTACAGGAGTAGGGCAGCTAGTATTTCTGTTGATTAATCAAACATTTTAAAGTTTGAACTTACTTAATGATAATAATAAATTAGGGCTTTCAACACTACAGCGTAATTTTCGTAATGCCGAAAGAAAGTTATGCCGATACATTTTCTCTCTCTCTTCGGTCGTTCCCTCATGACTGAGGATCGTGATCATCACGGCAGCACTTTGGATTGGATGAACTGTCTCCATAGGGCGGACCCTATGGAGGATGGCCACAGACCGGAGTCTGTGGCCATCCTCACCGCGGCGTAGAAGCGGGACGTTGGTGTTTCCTTCAGTTGGTCAGACCATCTGGTCGGGGACCGGCCTCGTGAACGTTTTCCTTCCACGTTTCCCACCACAATAAGCTTTTCTAAGCTACTGTCGCCACGTCTGGCGATATGGCCAAAATAGCCCAGTATGCGACGATGACATAAGGTAGACAATCTGTCCTTAACGTTCAATTGCGACAGAATTGAGATGTTAGTGCGTTTGGCTGTCCACGGTATTCGCAGCATTCTTCTCCAGCACCACATTTCGAAAGCGTCTATTCTCTGTCTTTCTCGAGCCAGAATAGTCCATATCTCCACTCCGTAGAGGAAAATAGGGAAGACCAGCGATCTAACGAGACGCATCTTGGTGTTGTTTGTGATGCCTCGGTTTCGCCAGATATTTTGGAGACGAGACATTGCGTCCTTTGCTATCGCAATCCTTCTCTTTATCTCCGGCACACAGCTTCCGTCATTGCAGACTAGAGATCCGAGGTAATTAAATTGCTGGACTACTTCTATGTTAGGGATTGTGCTCGTATTCGAAAGGTGTCCAGCTCTGTCTACCATCATTAGCTTGGTTTAACTTCTGTTGACAGAGAGACCCATGCACTCGCTTTCGGATTCAACTTTCTGCATTAGCTGTTGCATTTCTTCCATAGAAGTAGCTAAAAGCGTTGTGTCGTCAGCATATCTAAGGTTGCAGAGTTTCTTTCCTCCCACAGCAAAACCCCCCTCCCAGTTCTCCGTTGCCTTACGGATAATGAACTCACCGTAAATGTTGAAAAGCATAGGCGACAGAATACAGCCCTGCCTCACACCCTTCTTTGTTGCGAACACATTAGAACAGTCGGTGTCGACCCTGACACAGGAGCGGTTGTCTGCGTAGAGAGAACTGATCAGACCTACCAGATGCCTAGGCACATCCATCTCTATAAGCACGTCCCACAAGCTATTCCATCTCAAGCAGTCAAAGGCCTTCGCGTAATCTATGAAACACATCACGACTGGGGTATTAAATTCACGGCTCTTCTCAAGGATTTGGCGGACATTGAGAATCTGCTCTCGAGTACCTTTCCTTTTCACAAAACCAGCCTGTTCTTCGGGAATTTGCCGCTCCAGGTAGTTTCTAAGACGTGCGTTCAGAATGTGCAGAAGTATTTTGCTGGCGTGTGAGATAAGGGCGATGGTCCTGTAGTTGCTGCATTTGTTAGTAGAACCCTTTTTCTGCAGGGGGACAAAGACAGATTCCGTCCAGTCATCGGGCCAGTGACCAGTTTGCCAGATATGGTTGCAAACCTCCCCCACAAGGGCCATGCCTTTAGCACCAAGATTCTTCAGCAGTTCCACTGGTATTTCATCTCTACCTGGAGCTTTGTCATTTTTCAAGGCTTTTATGGCCTGCTCAACTTCTGCTGGAAGAATTTCAGGCTCCAGTTCCTCAGGTTCCCACCTTACACAAGGCTGGAGAGTGTCGCCGTGTCATAGAGCTCCGCGCAGTATCGTCTCCATCGTTCCAGAATTTGGCGGTGTTCGCAAAGAATATTCCCGGATTCATCCTCTATGACACGTGTTTGCACATAACGTGTCCTAGTCAGGTCTTTCAGCTTGCGGTATAAATCTTTTTAGTGTATTTAAAAAGTAGAGTTTTAAATTTTTAGGCAAAACTATAATAGTGCAAAAACAACTGTAAGGCTAGACCATAATTGTTCGTTAAAAGTTTAAGTCAACACAGTTCGGCCATATGAAATTAGAACTAAAAATTTTAAACGAACCGAAGGGCACCCCAGCTTTCAGTTCAAAGATTTTATTCTCATTAAGACAATAGACAATACGACGTACGTGTGTTTGACATTTTTTTGTGAAAGATATGTGTGTGTGAATGTTGTTGTTAAGTATTTTCCTGATAAGTATGTGTGGCGTGTAGTTATATAATTGTGTAATATTCATTAAAGTTGTTTCCTTGTAAAGCTTAACTGTAGATGTAAGGTAGGGATAGTGGAAAAGTGATTTTATTATTTTGTTTTGTAGGACTTGTAATTCCTTTAATTTTGACTTTGATGCGCTTCCCCACATTTCTATAAGATACAGCAAGTATGATTTGACTAATGAATTATAGATCGTCAGACAAACCTGTTTCGGAAGACAACGCACTATATTTCGCAGTGAGCCTAACAAAGATGAAAGTTTGGACTTAATGTAGTTTAACTGGACTTGCCAGTTTAGGTTGCAATCTATCCTTAAGCCTAGATATTTTACAGACTGCTTTTCTTGAAGAGCTATATTATTGATAGTGAGAGGAGAATGAGATGGAACCATCTTACTTTTTGCTTTGAAAATGATGTAGGTAGCATGTTTTTGATGTGTTTATGGTCAATAGATTATACTGGAACCATTCATAAAGCCTGTCTATATCCTCTTGGGCATCCGAAAATATTTTGTCAATTGATGAGTCAAAGTAAAACAAACATGCGTCATCTGCATATTAAGTGAGTTGACCATGTGACCCTATATCATTGATGTTGTTGACATATATTAGAAACAACAATGGGCCCAAGATAGAACCTTGCGGGATTGACAGAGGGCCACTCTGAGTGCTATCTATCTTAACCATTTGACATCTATTTGTAAGATATGATTTGAACATCTTCAATGCCGTGCCGATGATACCGATACTTTCAAGCTTTTGAAGTAGTAGCTGTATAGCTAATAGGCTGTAGTATTATTATCGAGAGATGAAAATCCTAACAACCTTGCATTTAACAAAGGCTTAATTTCGGTGTTTTTGCCTTCCAAATCCAATAATTCATTGACATCAAGGTGTCGAAAAATAAAAACGAATCCCACCCATTTCATAGCAGAATACACTAGCTCGTTTCTAGCATCAAAAATTTTCCCAACAATACACTCTTCTTCGCGGTAGCAACGTATAACCACTCAACAACAAAATATCGATGAAGCATTGCATATCGTCGGCTTACTGCAAGAAGTCATTATTTGCAAAAAGTCATTATCTGCATTTTTACACTCAGCTTATAGCCCGTGATAAGCTCTAATCGAATCAAAAAACATTATTTTTCTATCTGTTATAGTTTTGGAGATATTGGACTTTATGTCTAACGCAATAAGATAATGATTGCAATTTTTAGTAGTCACTAGAGATACAAGTCATTATAGCACCCTACATAGAATTATGTGATACAAAATAAAAATATATTGTTACACAACTCACTAAAGTATCATAATTACTTTAGTTGAAATTAGAGAACGTAAGTATAGTTTGCAACACAATATTTTCAAAAGTCACTAAAATCATTTAACGAGTACTAAAGAAAATCGATGTTGTATTCTTCATAATATGTAAGAAGTCAGTATAGTGTGTAAATGAATTCTTATACTTAATGATGAAATTTTCTTTAGTCATCATTAAATGATTTTAGTGAATTTTGAAAATATTGTTTTGTAATCTTCATAATACGTAAGAATTCAGTAAGTATAGTTTGTAGATGAATTTTAATGATGATGAAATTATGTAATATGATTAAATCTATTTAATTATTTCTAACAAACTAAGATATGATTAGAATGCATATAAATTAAGTTGCGTAGAAGTAACTATTGTTCTTTATTATAGTTTGACCAAACATATCATTATTATAATGAATTATGCCACGTAATTTAGTAGTGAAGCCACGTGAGCGGCGAAGATTTCGGCGGGGGGCGTGATGTGAGGGGCGGAAGGAGTCGCGTGTCGCGTGCGCGGCCGCGGCTCGCCAGTTTGTGGGTAGATCTGACCACAATCAGACCGTGTAGACTGGTTGGCGAATAGTTAGTGACTTCTAGCAAAATGCCACGAAAATGTAAACGGAAGATTGTTTATAGAAAATCTAATGAGACAGTAAAGAATGAAAACTCTTTAACTGTATATCAAGTAAGTTTTTAACTGCCATACCTTACTTTTTCGGATTTAGAGTTTGAACGTAGATAAATGTGATTCAGTGACGAAGGTTCCATACAACTCGATTCCCACCGGCTTCCCTTCAGAAGTTTAGAACACAACCACTCTCTACTTGAATTGAGAAATGGCACAATCAGTAATTAAAAAAGTAAATATATAAAAGAAACATTACAAATTGCCTACACTATGGACATTAAATCAACAAAATTAGCTTTTTAACAACATATTGCTTTAAAATAAGCCGCAGGCGCGATCGGCTTTTAGGCAGTTAAACTTCCATACAAAATAAACGTCATGACGTCACATAAAGATCAATAAACCCACCCGCGTATTAGCAGCCGGTAAGCCGTCTTTATCCGAGTTACTTGATAGAGACAGTTATACAATTTGCGTACGCGTGAGCGGGACGGAGGAATATCGCTTTCGGTTTGTGTTCTGTTGACAGATAATTTGACGTAATTGTAATTCATCATTGAATGCATGACTGTGTTTTATTAGTATTTGAATTTATTAGTTAGTTTCACCTATTATAATGATTAGTATTGTAGTTGGACTTTGTTTATTTGTGTTGTGTGTAGAAAGTAGTTACGAAGACGTACGTTGTAATTAGGTATTTGCGGTAAGTAGATATTGTAATAAGTTGAAATTACGTATTTAGAGTAAGTAGATTTGCAAAGTAATCGGTAGAATTGTAAGATGTCGGCATTAATAGCTTTAGATTCTTCCCGGCTTTTATGATAATGTCTTAGCGCACTTTGTAAGAAAGAATAGACGAATAGCTTTAGAGTCTAAGTAGTATTATTAGTACTTAGTCTATTAAGTTTTGTTTAATTTACATCATATCATCATTTCACCACAAACGGCTTTTATCAAAGCCACTTCTATTATGCTTGCAAGACACTGTTTCAATATCTCAGTGCTTACACGTATAGTAAAAGAGGACTGAAGATACATCTGCCTATACAAGACTGAAGCCAGGATGCCAATCACAGATTTTCGGTAAGGACTCAAGACTGCGTGCCCGCGCTTGGAGTAGGTAAGCATTTTTTTTTGCTCCGGCTTACCTCTCTCAATATTTCACGCTTCGCCACTGATGTGATTTATAAAGTTTTGAATAAATAATTACCTATTGTATCTTATAATGATTTCAGGCAATCCGAGAAAATAAATTAGTAGCAATGTGTGTTCCTGAGACATCTAAGAATTCAACCGGTGAAAACGATGTCCCGGTAATTGAAAGTAAATGAAATGAAAAATAATTTATTTAGCTACAACACACGAGACATCCCCTCTCCTTACTTCACTAAGTTTTTACTGGCACCTCGAGACCAACCGTTAGGTTACGCAAGAAGTGCCAGACGTCCCTGTGCCAGTAGAACACTCGCGCAGGAGACCCTCTGCGTTAGGTCTTGACGTCAAATCAGTGCAACTCATAAGACTAGTGTATCGGGAGAGTTTCCCCGTGAACACGTGTAGTTCACTGCCTATTGTCCAGATAGTTAACCGGGGCTGTCAAGCTCACTCACTTCTCGTTGCACGAAGGGCACAACTCGCAGGTGCCACTGCTCAGGTTGTCGACCTAAAGTCGACTCCCAAGTGTCCACCTTGGTCGCGGAGTAGTAAGCACACTTACTTCTCTGAACCCATCCGGGCGCCTACCCAGTTCCCACGTCCTACGCGGCTGGCTGGACCGGAGGCTACGGCATCTAGGGGGCCGCCTCTACTAGTTCTCCAGACTAGTACCGGAGATGTCAACACCAATGTCCAATGAGAACCACCGGACAAAGCTGCCAACTATAAGGGAAACTCACGTTCCCCGCAGGACTTTTCGCTGCTGGCCCCACAGAGACCGCTACACAAGTCCCGGCACACAATACCAGGACAAACGAACATTCCCAAACTCTACAGCTAACCACAAGCCACTACGAGTACACCTGAGAAACACAGCCGGACCCGTAGTTCCAGCTGCGATACCCTATCTATAGGGTAGGGGTGGGTAGATAGGGACGAGACAGTTACAACGATAACATTAAAACAACTTAGATTAAAAAAAACAACAAAACACTTATTGTATAATAGCACATTAGTGTCTCACGGCCGCAGCTAAACAGGCCGCCAATTCAGCATTATGTCAGGTCCAATAATATGGAACCTGACGCTGTTTTTCAATGGCTCACACACACACATATACCCTAACACACAGGCACACACTCACACACACACACACACGGGAAAATGATATCTCACCGCCTAAATGAAAGATATGTTAGCATTGCAAATACCCAAGTCAAGTTGTGAATCAAGTAGATATTTTTTCAGATGCTTTTTAAATACTACTGGGGAATTTGCAACTCTCAAGGGTGGCGGGATATTATTCCATATATTGGCTGCGGCGTACCGGAAGCCACCCCTGAAAGATGCAGACCTATGAGTCTTAGTAGACAGTTGCCGGGAACATAGTCTTCTCTCGCATTGTCTTCTGGCACCGATCCAGTCGAGCTTGTTGAATACGTATACAGGTTCATTGAATTTAATGACTCCAAATAGTAAACATGCCAAATGTAATTTTCGTCTTGCTTTCATCTTGAGAATGAGATTCTCGTTGAAGTACTGAGTGACGTGATTTCTAGCCAGAATTGTGAAACAAAATCTAGCACAGGCATTTTGAACACGCTGAATAAGCCGCTCAGTCCCTAAGAGTAAACATGGGCCGTAAACAGCGTCAGCATAATTTAACTTCGACAGTACCAGCGACTCGATTAACTGCACACGCAACTCCTCGGACAGAAATGGCCTTATTCTGTGAAGTAACTTTAGTCTATAAAAGCAGTTCCTGACTGATTCAGCAATATGCTCTTCAAATCTTAGGTCTAAAAGTACTCATAATTCCACAAACAGTGACAGTACCGATGTTTCTTCTAAAACTGTGTGTGAGGTAGGTACAAAGTCACACTTTTATCATAGTTTTTTTTACCTTACTGCCCAAAAGTTGTGCCAGAAGGAAGATTATGTTTTTCGAGCGCATGTGTGTAAGTAGGTATGTCTATTTCTTTGGCAAGCTCTACAGCTCCAAAGACTTAACGGATTTTAACAATTCCTCTCAGTTACATGAATAACATAGGCTATTTATCTTTACCGACTGCGCCATGTAGATATATTATAATGTAGACAGAAGTCTGTATCTTAATTGTACAATATCTTTAGCGTAGCTGATAGTAAATCTACCTTCTGTTCAATTTTCCCAGCCAGGCAGAAGCATCTATGTGCATGTCCATGACAACCTTGGCAAGATGTAACTTAATGGGGCCCTGTGAATGTGTGCCGTTACTATTACATTGTCATTGTAATGTTTCAGAAAAAATGTTCTGTAGTTGCAAACCAAGTCATGACTCTGAATAACATGAATAAAAATTTTATCGTAGAAGATTCACCTGATGTAAGTATTACTCTTTAAAACGTAGCTAATTCATGATGTGTATGAAAATTTAATCAATAAGTCTGGTCTATGTTGATTAAGTTATTTTATTTTTTTCTATCATAAAACATATAAACACAGAAGACACACACAACACATGTTACGCGCCGATGTCACACGGAATCCGCTGACTACGTGTTAACCTCATTTGCGCAATCACACTAGCGGCCGACACGAGGCGCCGACGCAGCAGAACGTGCAGCGCACCGGACACTGCATCGGGTTGCCACGGAGCCGCTTACTTTTGGCTCTACCATCGACCACTAGACACCTATTTTTAGACTCATTATATTGTAATTATTTTACTTCATTAAATTTAATTAAATAATTTTTGGTTTTTTTTGCATCCTTCGGCTGAAGCCTTCGTAATTGGCGCAGTCGGTAGGATACTCGCGGGCCGGTTCGCGAGGCGTATTCGTAAAAAACTAAAATTCGCGTTCGCGTAAAGCCTGGGGCTATCAAGCACCACTGAACGAGTATCCGAATCTACAAGAGCTGCAGCCGGGAGGAGTATCAAGACATAGATACAGCAGAGAAACCAGAATGTACATGTAAGTACTGTATAATCTTTCTAGAGTTGCTTCCTTTTATTTTTACCTTTGTGTGTTACTTACTTATCCAAGATTTTCCATCCACGGCAATCTGGGACCTCTAGGTTAGATAAAAACGCTAGATATAAATTACAAGACTCTAATCGAGATATTTTAAATATTAGTTGTAGTTCTAGCCAGTCGTTAGATTTATTAAAAATGGCAGATATTGACAGTATCTTTAAAGCCATGCGGCTGGTTCCCGAATTTGACGGGAACCCTAATGTGCTCAATAGATTCATAAAGTTATGCGATCAGATAGTGCAGGAATTTGTAGATAACAAGCCAGGTCATGAGTTTGCTAATACCGCAGTCATAAATGGAATTTTGAATAAAATAACCGGACCCGCGGCCCGGATGATTAATTCTAATGGTGTAGCGGAAAATTGGGCAGGGATTCGCAACGCGCTTATCAATAACTTCGCGGACCAGCGAGACGAGACCTCACTCTATAACGATTTAGCTGTTTCATGCCAGGGCTCAGCCTCTCCACAGGAATATTATGAGAAGTGTCAAAACCTATTTAGCACAATCATGACGTATGTTAGCCTTCATGAAACTTTGGGAAGTACTATAGAAGCAAAACGTCTATTGTATAAAAAACTTACCTTAAAAGCATACCTTAGAGGCCTCAAGGATTCATTAGGGTCACGTATCCGGTGCATGCGCCCAGATACCATTGAGCAAGCCTTAGAGTTTGTTCAAGAGGAAACTAATACTCTATATATGCAACAACGCAATGATTTTAATTTAGATAAAAAAAAGCATCCGCAGGTTCAAATGAGTCAAGCTCCAAAATTTTTGCCTAATTATATGCCACCAGCCTTTGCAATGCAATCACAAAGACCATCGTTCGCTATGCCAGGTCCGTCATCACGACAGAACCCTATGATGATGATGCCTTCACGTCCACCGCAAATGTGGAGACCGAACTATCAGGAGCCTTCGCAATTTAAGGGTCCTTCTCGTACCCAGCAAATGTTCGCTATGCCGCCACCTAACTATAATAGACAAAACAACCAGTTTAGGTTAAATCAAGGGAACCCTCAGAATAACACAAATTACACACCGCGACCGATGAGCGGCGTTAGTCACTTTGTCCCAAAACCATTGCCACTCCGCGGCCATGATTGGAGTAAATCTGGTAATCCGCCACCTACCAACTATTTTAAATCCAGGGAGATGAATTTTAACTTATGTGACGATCGGTATAATAATTACGAGCAGTACGCAGAGGCTTACCCAGAATTTATCCATATGACTATTATGAAGATTCAAACTACGGATACGATTATAATTACGAGCAGCCGTACCAGCAGCAATATTCTGATTACGATCGCTCCGATCACTCTAACGTGTTGCCTAATCCTGAGGAATCCTCAGAAGATCCATCTGCTGGGAATAGGGATTTTCAGAAACCTCCCAAACAAGACATATTAAAATAGAAATAAATTTACAAACACAGAGGCAGTTACCATACATTCAGATTAAAAATCCACCTATAAAACATTTTAATAGATACTGGAGCGAATCAGTCTTATATGTCCCGAGACAGTAAAAAAATATTTCCCACACATTCAATGGACGTACGAACCTTTCGAAGTCACTAACGTTCATGCAACTTCACGTAATGACTATTCCATCACCTTACCGGGTTTTCAAGAATTTAAAGATGGTGATGATGTAACATTCTTTATATTCAGATTTCACGAGTACTTTGATGGCCTAATCGGATTAGACCTGTTAAACAAATGGGAAACCAATATAGATTTAAGAAATAAAGTATTGGTCACTCGTCAAGCTAATAACCCAATCCTTATGTACGACTCCCGTAACAGTAATTTATACGAAGATATAGTACCGGCTCAATCTTCAAAAGTAATTAGAGTTCCAATAAACTTTCATGATAGCGACGCTTTGATCCCGGAACAAATAATTTCAAGTTGTATTATAAAAGAGTGTGTAACTAGTGTTAGAAATAATCGCGGTTTTATTGAAATCTGTAATCCGACCCAGAACGATATTATATTCTCAATGGACTAGCCAGTTTATGCGGAATTATTTAATGTTGAGTGCACTCGCACTGAACAAGTCTCACGGTCGCGCGTTGATGAAGTGTTATCGCGATTAAGGACAGATCACTTAAATCCGGAGGAGCAAGCTAACTTGACATCGTTATGTGCGCAATACGCCGACGTATTTTACATAGATGGCGAGCCGCTTACTTTTACTAATCGTATAAAACACAGTATCCGAACTTCAGATGAAATCCCAGTTTATACTAAAACTTACAGATATCCATTCGTACATAGGCAGGAAGTTCGTAGTCAAATAGAAAAGATGTTGGAGCAAGGGATCATTCGACCTTCAGAATCAGCTTGGAGCTCTCCTATTTGGGTTGTGCCTAAAAGGCTGATGCTTCGGGTAAAACTAAATGGCGTATTGTTATAGACTTTAGGAAACTGAATGAAAAAACATTAGACGACAAGTATCCAATACCGAACATTAACGATGTACTTGACAAGCTAGGGAATTGCCACTACTTCACAACCCTGGACCTTGCCAGTGGATTTTATCAGGTAGAAATGAGTCCTGGTGATATTCCCAAGACTGCGTTCAATGTAGAGCACGGACACTTCGAGTTTTTGCGTATGCCGATGGGACTTAAGAATTCTCCATCAACTTTTCAACGAGTTATGGATAACGTTCTCAAGGACCTCCAAAATACAGTCTGTTTAGTATATTTAGACGACATAATAGTGTTCAGTACCTCGCTCCAGGAGCATATTATAAATCTAGAAAAAGTTTTCACGAGACTCAGAGAATCAAATTTTAAGATTCAGATAGATAAGTCTGAATTCTTGAAATTAGAGACTGCCTACCTTGGACACATAATAAGCAAAGACGGAATCAAACCAAACCCTGATAAAATCGTCGCAATCTAGAAATTTCCTATACCAAGAACCGCCACCGAAATAAAGCGATTTTTAGGACTGTTAGGATATTACCGAAAGTTCATCCCTGACTTCGCGAAGATAACCAAACCTATGACTCAGTGTTTGAAAAAAGGTTCGAAAATTACTATCGATGATCCCGGCTATAAAAATTGTTTCGAGATATGTAAGACTCTTCTAACTAACGACCCAATCCTACAATATCCAGACTTTGACAAGGATTTCATACTTACCACCGACGCGTCTAATCTTGCAATAGGAGCTGTCCTTTCCCAAGGAATCATAAAATCGGATAAACCAATCGCCTATGCCTCTAGAACGCTTAACACCAGCGAAATTAACTATAGCACGATAGAGAAGGAGCTCTTGGCTATCGTGTGGGCGACAAAGTATTTTCGTCCATATTTGTTCGGACGCAAGTTAAAAAACGTAACGGATCATAAGCCCTTGCAATGGGTTATGAACCTCAAAGAGCCTAACTCTAGACTAACTAGATGGAGGTTGAAACTCAGCGAGTATAACTTTACAGTAGTCTACAAACAAGGGAAATGCAACACTAATGCTGATGCTTTGTCCCGGATTGAGTTAAATAACGAGGAAACGAGTTCTATCATAGTCAACGCCTCAGAAAAGCCACCATCAGTCACAGATTCCACCACAGTTACCGCTCACACAAGCGCTGAGAGTCCGATCCTAGAGATTTAACGGACAATTAGTATTTACTATAGTAGGCGACATAAAAAGACGACCCGTTGTAAGCAAGCCTTTTGAAACCCATACTAAAACATCAATCCAAATATCAGAATCCAACCTTGAAGATGATATACTTAATGCCGTTAAAGAGTATGCTAACCCGAAAGTAAAGACCGGAATAATTATTCATCCCACAGTAGCTATGTACAAGGTTATCCCTATTATTCAATCAGGGTTCAGGAGTTCCGCTATGAACCTCGTTCTAACCAAGGTAGAAGTAGAAAACATCAAAGAGTACTTAAAGCAGCAAGAGATTATACAGAAATACCACGAAGGGAAGACGAATCATCGCGGTATCAACGAATGTTATTTAGCGCTATCTCATAAATATTACTGGCCAAAGATGAAAGATCACATAGCCAAATATATTAGGGAATGTAATATCTGTGGGCAGGCTAAATACGACCGCAACCCTGTCAAACAAAGATTCTGTATTGTGCCTCCGCCGACCAAACCCTTCGAGGTAGTTCATATTGATCTTTTTACAGCTCAAAACGAGAAATATCTAACCTTAGTAGATGCTTTCTCGAAGTATGCTCAGGCGTATCATCTGAGAGATGGTACAGCCATTAGCGTCATCCAGGCTCTCCTTAAATATTGTACACATCACGGGTTACCTATTACTGTCGTCACGGATCAGGGACCCGAGTTCTCTAATCAGCTTTTTGCGGAATTCATTAAATTACATAGAATACAGCATAATAAGGTTCTGGCCCACGCACCTAATGATAATGGAATAGTAGAGCGATTTCATTTAACCATTTTAGAGCATTTACGAATATTGAAGTTAGAGCAACGGACTGAACCCGTTGTTAATCTTATGGCATACGCCATTCTAGCTAATAACAGTTCTATCCATAGCTTTACGAAATGCAGGCCTCTAGAGGTAATCAACGGTCATTTCGACCCTCGTGATCCTATAGACATAGATATTACGGAACACCTTCTTCAACAATACACGCAAGATCATAGAAATAGAATGGTTAAGGTTTATAATTTAATAAATGAATCAGCCCTGCACCATAGAACAGAACTTACAGAGAGTAGGAACAAGGACCGTGAGCCTGAAAAGGAGTACTTACCAGACCAACAAATCTTCATTCGAAATCCGTTAGCAAGCCGGCAAAAGCTAGCGCCGCGATTCACTCAGGACACCGTCTTAGCGGACCTTCCGATTCATATATATACAAGGAAAAAACGAGGTCCCGTTGCAAAGTCTCGAATCAAGCGAGTCCCTAATAATCCCCCGTTGTTACAGGATACCATTGATGCTAGTGCTGCAACTAGCCTGGGCTCAGGACATATCACTTGACCCCTTGGAGAAGGGACCTGGATTACTTCCGTTTAAATTAGGCGCTACTAAGATAGTATCGCACTATCATTCGTTTTTACAACAAGTAGATGTAAATGATATTCGTTCTAAGGTGGATGCTGTATCAAATCAATTTCAGATAATTAGGCCTCAAGTTAACAACAAGACACTTTCTCTCTATGAACCGCATTTAAATTACCTTTCTAATAAGCTAAATAAAATTTCGGAACATCTAGAATCATTTGAATCACGACGCATAAAGAGGGGTCTCGTTGACGGTCTGGGATCAGTAATAAAGAGCATCTCTGGGAATCTAGACTACACAGATGCAATAAAATATGATAACGCCATTAAAATTATTCAAAGTAATGAGAACACGCTAGAAAATGAATACAACCATCATATTAGCATTACTAAAGAATGGATGCTGGAACATTCCCGCATTCTAGATAATATAGCTAAAAATCAAGATGAGATAGATAAATCTTTAAAATTAGTTATAGCCAGAGATGCTACTAGAGATGATGATTTGATAAAATACGCCCATTTGGCTCAATATCTGCTTATTTTAGGTGACAATATTGATAGCTTATCTGTAGAAATAAAAAGATTAGACAATATTCTAGCTTTTATTCGTGCGTCCAGTACGCTACATTCAGTACTTAGTCTTACTCCTCTCCAGAGCCTTTTAAATAAATTAAGGAAAATCTATTCTAAGGATGAGGTTTTAGAGATAGAATTAAGAAGTTATTATGATATAATTAAATTAGGTTATTTCTATTCAGATAATAATATAATACTAGTTATAAAGGTGCCGATTATCCTAGCCGAACCCTATGACTTATATAAGTTATCCATAGTCCCTAACCGTTACAATCAATCCCTTATACCTCCTCTACCTTACATAGCAATTCATGAGAAAGATTCTTTGTACATGGAGGCTGAATGCCCGAAGATTGATAGTTGGTATCTCTGCAAAGGAAAGTTAGACTACAAACTACAAGATCAACCCGATTGTGTAAACCAGCTTATCACCGAGCAACATCTCCATGCAGCCTGCAGACTCACCACGGTCATCCTAACTAAAGAAGCCTCAGAACAACTAGACGACAAACACTACACCATCAGCCTCCCCATAGCAACAAAGGTTCTGATGTCCTGCAACCAAGAACAATACAAATATCTTAAAGGGAGCTATTTGGCTGTAGTACCGACTAACTGTTTCCTAAGAACGTCTCAATTCACCATAGTCAATAATAACGGCCGTGTAAGGGGACATGCAGTGAAGATTACAGAAATATTACCGTTCAACGAATCATCTCAAGCAAACAAGGAGCCTAAGGTGACTCTCAACTCTATACATCTCGAGAATCTTCACGCTAGTAGCCAGAAGATATCCGTACAAGCTCCGTTAGTACTCAATAAGCTAACTGACTACAGCCTGTATCATACTACGATACCCATCTACGTCATATTACTGAGTGCGATTGTACTTGTTATCGCCATAACATGTCGCTACAAATGTAATGCAAAAAGTTTTTGGAGACATAATCAAGCAGCCTCTCCGAGCATTCTAACGCTAGAAATATACACTCAGATTCCTGGAAGAAGATCAGATCCGAAAGATGTGAAGATTGACACCATGGACATCTCAGCTACATTTTCGCCAAAAACCTCAAATACTCGCTGATCTGAGGGGGGAGGTGTTACGCGCCGATGTCACACGGAATCCGCTGACTACGTGTTAACCTCATTTGCGCAATCACACTAGCGGCCGACACGAGGCGCCGACGCAGCAGAACGTGCAGCGCACCGGACACTGCATCGGGTTGCCACGGAGCCGCTCACTTTTGGCTCTACCATCGACCACTAGACACCTATTTTTAGACTCATTATATTGTAATTATTTTACTTCATTAAATTTAATTAAATAATTTTTGGTTTTTTTTGCATCCTTCGGCTGAAGCCTTCGTAATTCACACACACACAACACATAAACACAACACACACACAAAACAAAACACACACAACATACAAATACATTTTATTAGCAATTTTGTTTGGAACACCAATTAAATTGGAAAAAACAACAAAATTATTACAAATAATTATAATTTTTATTATTAAGTAATACTTAATTATTATTTGGAACTTATAACAAATTTGTCAAATGTTTCGTCAATATTATTGTATATTGTGGATTTTTTTTAAAGAAATATGTTGTAGAAGTAATTAATTAAGTACGCGGTTTGTTTTTTTCTAAACACTAGAAGTAATTATTTTTTTATTTGGCCTTTTAAAAAAAACTGAAAATTTTTAAATGGTTTTGGGACATCGTTCTAATAAAATAGATGATAACCTATGCACAGAAATTTTAATTTTTTGTCTGTGACATATATGTCAGAAGATATAGCGTAAATAATGAAAAACATAAACACGCGATTATCTCGGAATCACTTTTTAGCAGTTAATGATTTCTTGCAGTAAGCCGACGATATTATCTTCGGCTGATAATAATTGTCATCTGGTTTCTTGGCATTTTGATTGGCAATATGTACTTACTATTTTTAGTAAGTAGAAGATATATCGATGGCTTAGTGCACAAATGTACTAACTACAAAAATCGCGATTTTTACTTTTTGACTGCCAACTGTATTAATTGACGTGCTCTACCGTTTGCACTTACCCACGTGTCCATATTCCATCTCTTTCTATCAAAAACCCAGTGTCACGGTTGTATCAAGTAAGCTTCGGTTTCGTCCAAAAGTATTAAAATCCTTTATTTTTACTAATCTGCTACGAAAACTCCTTAAGTGATTTTAAGATTCCCTTCCGCGGTACTAGTTAACGCACAAAAATATTAAGTACATTTACGATATGTAATTTTACATATTACAGATAATCCAAATGTTGTAAATGCAGTTAATACAAAAACAAATCTAATGCTTGCAACTGTTTTTAAGTGCACAAATGTGCACTTAAAAACAGTTGTTTACAATATCATCGAAAATCACATATCTACTTATCTCATTTTTGTTTTGTTTCTTGAAATGCTCAACTAACGACATTTTAAGTTAAGCGTGCTTTCGATAATCGTTTTGGCGCGTAATTTTTACGTGTATGCACGAAGGCTAAGAAAAATCGGTCAATGTCACGTTCATACTGGCTTTTTTCACCAATCTATAAGAAAACACCGTGTTTGCCAAAAATTTTTTTGTAACACGTTCGGTATTAGCACAAGTATTATTAATATTTGTTCCAAATATAGAGAACATGCAAGTTCTTATGTTGGCACTGACAATCGAATAGGTAAAATTCCCGCAAATATAACTTCCCTAGGCTACGAAATTTGTGAAAGAGCAATATTGACCAGTACCCTCGAATTGAGTCTTACTATTGTCGCAAAGACTCCAAAAAATTATACTTAGATAGTGATCTGAATCTGAATGTATCTCGCATGTACAAAATTTACAGAGAAATTTTTGCTCAGAAAAATAAATAACTCCCGTATTATGTATATACCACAGGATTTTTCACTTCTATGAGCCAAAACTAGTATTTTATAAACCCTGCAATGTGTATAAGCGACCAAATGAAAAGGCTAGTGTACAGAAGAATATGATGCACACAAAAAACGCGAAAAAGACTCTTTGGATATGAAAAAAGAAGACAAAAAAATATTTTAAACACAGATGGTGCTTTTAGAGCAAATAAATTCGACCTACAAGCTGTTCTTTCTATACCCCTTACCGGTAATTGCAAAATATATTATTTACGAAAACTCTCATAGTATAATCTAACTATTTTATATTTGATAATGGGTTTTGCCACGATCAAACCAAAACATTATGATGTTAATATTATGAAACATGACGATTTCTATGACATAAAGGCATTTGAAAAAAACTTTAAATACTTACTCAACTAAAAACATAAATAATGAGACTGAAATGGTTTAAAATTAAGTGGCTTCGGGTAAACAAAGAATCGCCTACTTCGATATTTTATAAATACGACTTAAACGATTCAGATTTGGAAGCAATCAATATTTGCAAGGCAAAAAATGGAGGAAAAAAGAAAGACTTCAGTAACATAAAAAACCTGAAAAGAGCATACTAATTTGGTGCTCCCCATTTCACAACGTAAGAAAAAAGATCTTCTTACTCTTTAAAGGATGGTGTGATCCCATGAGACTATGGGCAATACTATAGAGACTTTCCATCCAGTTCTGCAAATATTCCTAATATCAATATTACTGACACTGAAACATCTGATTATGATGTTAAGAATCAGGATGAGAGTATTATTAATAACCTACCTTATTCTAAGACTAGTTACTGATTTAAAATGAATAAATAAGTAGTTTCCTAATTTTGTTAGTGTTTAAGACTGATTTAGGTAGGTACCTATATCTACTATTCTTAATAATTAATTAAATGTTGTAGAACTTTAATAAATTATTACTTACCTACTATGCAATGTTTTATTGATTTCCTATTTAATAATATTATTATTATTTTATGTTCTAACCTGCAGAAAATATCTTGAGTCGGTATTCTGTGGTATTTAATAAATATTTTAATATTTTAATTTTGATAAGTACCTGTTTATCTACTAGAATATTGACCCCGCTCCACTTAGTACATTCGTGCATTCAAATTACTAAATTTAAGGGTTCAAATGTACTAAGTGAGGGGGTTATCTAGAAATTCAGGTGATTTTGTTATCAATTTGATGTAATTCGGTTATGAAATCTACTTATTTGTAGAACCAAAGAAAAAGTCTTATGAATAAACGTAATTTGAATTCCATATCATACACAGTTCTGGTATTATTCATGCTTAAACTTTAAAATGCTCTCCTGAAAAATCTAGTTTTTGTAATTAGTACATGTGTGCTCTAAGCCATCGATATTATGTCATCATTGATAAAGTTACCAAGGCTTGGATCTTAAAACATGGTGCACAATTTGTATAAAACGAGTATTCCACTTTTTTATAAAAAAATCAGAGATTCTAATGCAGCTTTTTATTTTTTAAGGAAACTCTTAGTTTTTGAAATATAAGCCTATAAGGTGTAGTTGTAAATGTACAAAGAGATAAAAAAGAGCTATACGAAGAATTGTTGACAGCAATATAGCATGTTTATAAAGTGTAATTCTTGGTGTTTTATTTATTAGAAAACAGAAATACTAGCCGTCCAACTCCTGTAAGTCACGTGATAGGTTAGAAATTTAAGACAGTTGCGAAGCGCAGCGTCGATCTTGGTTGCCGGAAAAGTACTTTTCATTTTTCATATAATTAGTTACAGAACCGAAGCGGGGGCAAAGGGGGCTGAAAAAAGTCTAAAGAGTTAGTTAGATTAGGTTAGTATGTTGACCAAAAACGCGCGAGCCGAGCGAGTGAAGCGAGCGTGCCGTGGCAGCGGCCGGCGAAGCACCAGGGCCCTGATTCTGTATCGCAATCTATAGATTCCACAACTAAACCTTACCGCGCACAAAAGTCAAACGCATACGTTTTCGGGAAGATATCGTAACTTTTTAAGGAATTAACGTGGTTTTGAAACATGGAATCGTTACAGAATGAGGGCCATGAAACCAACATTTTTTACATTATTCTCTCTCCTTTCCCTACCTCTTTTTAGATCCCTCCTGCTAAATTTCCATTTATTTTTGTTTTGGGGTCGTAGTTATTTATTTGTTTTGAGGTAAGTATTTAAAAAAAATATTTTTTTTGCACTTGTTAGATGGGGGGGGGGAGGTGGGGGTTCGCCCTTCTCCTATCTATTTCCTCCCTCCTCCTAACCATCTTCAATGACCTTTTTTACACATTTTAAAGGTTAGTTTTAATGAGAATTCAAGTGCTTATATCTCCATAACTATGTATCTCCTGTAAGTGAAAATGACGCTAGGGGGTAGCTTCATAATATAAAGAAAATTCCTTTATAATTTAGTTTTTGAAAATGCAAGCAAGATAGAGATTTTGCAATCGAATGTAAAATTCTCAATCATCTTTAAAGATGCCTCATAAATGACTTGTGTTTTTCATTTTAAGTTATGTGAAAGTTTCAAGGATCCGGTCACTTACGGCCAATTCTCTGTACGACCACTTCGTAAATTCCTACATCAGCCATTTCCTTGTTAGGGCTTTTCCTATTTCAGCCATTTCCCTGAAAGACCACTATGCAAAATCCCACTTCGGCCAGTTCCCTGAAAGACCACTATGAACATTCCCACTTCGGCCACTTCCCCGAAAGACCACTGTGCAAAATCCTACGTGTAATAAAACTCCTTACTCCAGGTACATTACAATTTTTTATTTCCAGCATTAAGGTAAGGTGGGGCACAGTGTTACAAAAAAAACAAACGATGATGTAGCGACAAAAAATGTTTATTTAATCAACTTCCAACTGGCATTAAAATGATTTAAACACCAGTTTTATAAACCACTACTTATTTTAAATTGCACTTTAATAATATCAGTCGATTGTAACACTGAACCCCGTATCTGGGGCACTCTGTTATAGGCTAAGGGGCACAATGTTACAACATCAAAATATTATTAAAAAATAACAGAGAGAGATGACTAACAATTATTAAATTTCTTTTTAATATTCTTTGGGAACGTATAGAAATCTGCCTGATGTTTGGTTTTTTTTTTCTGCAACATTTACTTACAAGACAATCAAAATGTCTTCCAAAGATACCGTCGCCATATCCGGTTCAAGAGGGAAGTAGAAATGATTGTCAACTTTTCCACTTCTACGTAAATAGCTGACGTCATATTAATTATTTTCAATATTTGTCAGAAATATTCCAACATAGTGCTTGACTAGCTTTCTTTCCGCCATGATTCAATCGGTCATTTCTCCTTACCATTTCTAGACTTTCGATTCGTTACATTTTTAATTATTAAAAATCAAATCAGCTTCGTTTTAAAACAGTTTTGGATTAAAGATGCTACTGGTGATGATTCCAAATTTGAATTTTCTAGCACATGTATAGAAGGTGACTGCTAGAAACCGCAAGAAACTCGAAGGGCTGGTCAGGTTAAGTGTTTTAACATGACAAAAATTACAAAAAAGGAGTTCGTGTTTTTTAATTTTAGATTAAATAATTCATTTTGTCATTTTTTATTGGACAGTCTTTGAGTATCTAATTTATTTTAAAGCAATAACATAAGAAAAATTAATTGAAAAACAATTAAAAATAACGAATATTTACAACGCGCGGTCAACGGCCGAGCGGCCGATGACTTGTTCGCGTCAGCTGGGCAATAAGTATCTACGTTAGTCTGCACTGCAATGAGACCATTTTTGTCATGTTTAAAACACTTGACCTGGCCAGCCCTTGAAGTTTCTTGCGGTTTCTAGCAGTCACCTTATATAAAGAAACATCAAAAATATTTAGCAATGAGTTACATACAGCTTTTAAAATTGATACATAGCCGTAATAGTTTATTATAATGTTGGTAACTATAATATTACATTTTTCAAATTGATCCTAATTATTCATAAACCTTACTATTTGATTGAATAATAATCTTTTTACGGCCTAGAATCAACGTTTGTACCATCACAAAGAATGCAATAATTTAGTTGCTATCATCAGCATATTATTATTAATAATTCCTTAAAACATAAGATGAGAGCAGCACAATTGACTGCACTTGGTAAAGATCCTTGAGGGAATCCCTTGTCGGACAGTGGATGTCTTTCGTCTGATAATGAACACAATATGTTATCATTAACATTATTTTAACATACCTACATGAAGCATTGAATTCATCATCATCATCATTATTCTTAAAAAATATTAACTGCTATTGGGGTCTCTCACTTTTAAGATAAATAAATTAAAGTATAGCATAAACTGTACCACTAAGGCCATTGAAATAGCTCGTATATTATTTTATTTTTTATTTATTTATTTGGTTCACCAGTGTTTGCTACACTATTACATTTAATATTTACAGCTAGCATTCTTATAACCTAGTGCAACAATCTTTGAAGGTAAACACCACATGCATTAAAATGAGAAACAAACGAAAAACAAAAAAAAAAAAACATGAAAGTAAAACACTTTGTAATATAGACAATATAGTGCATCAGTCAGCTTGTTGCCAAGCGTGGAACAAATTCTTTTTGAGCTTAGAAAATGAGTCGCCGAAAATATCAATGATGTCACTATAATTATTAAGTAGCTTACACAACCTTGGCACTGGGGAGTTGGAACCCAAAACTGATTTGCGGAATGGCGGACACAGTGGAGTTATGGGGGTACGAGGATTTCTCTTAGGAACACGAAATCGGAACCTCCGTAGTAATAGCGAACTATCAATTTCTTCATTTGAAATTTTGTAAAGCAATGAAAAATCGAGCAGAATTCTGCGGTTTTCAAGAGAATACATTTTAAAATGAATCAATCTTTTTTTATATGAGCGTGTTGTTTTTGATAATCTGTTCCTAAAAGCCATGTGTGAAACAAAACGTTTTTGTATACGTTCCAACCTTAGTGAGTGGACAGCAAAATGCGGCCTCCACACCACACTACAATATTCAATTATACTGCGTACAAGGCTATTGTAAAGAAGGATTTTTACATTATTACTTTTAAATATTTTAGCATTGCGAATTAAGAAACCTAACATCCTGCTGGCCTTTTTGGTGACATTTTTTAAGTGTGGTATGAAAGTCAACTTCGCGTCGAATATAACTCCTAAATCCTTAATCCTACATTAATGATGTATTCGGATTGCATTGAGTTTATTTTCCGAGTAAATTTCATGTGGTAGCATTTTTTAATGTTCAGTTCCATACGGTTAACGCGACACCACTCTACCATTCGATCAATATCACTTTGGAAAAGATTTACATCCTCATTTGATTTACATATTTTTAGCAATTTCAAATCGTCCGCATACATAAACGGTATGGAATGCAAAAAACAATCTGGAATATCGTTGATAAATGCGTTGAAGAGAATTGGGCCTAAGTGTGAACCTTGCGGTACTCCCGACGTTATGCGGTGCAATGCTGATTGATAGCCATTAACCACGACATAGAACTTACGATTCTCCAAATATGATTTTATCCATGAGATAAAAGAACCAGTGATACCATATGCTGACAGTTTCGAGAGAAGAACATCGTGGGGTACCCTATCAAACGCCTTACTAAAATCTGTGTACAGTACATCAATTTCTTTGCCATCATCTAGTGCCTCAGTTATAATTTCGGTAAATATTGTCAGATTGGTACAGGTAGACCTTGATTTAATAAAGCCATGTTGAAAGTCGGTAATATAGTGTTTAATATGACGCAGTATAAAGGGACAGATAAGTGATTCTAGATTTTTAGCAAAAGCCGACAAAATTGAGATAGGCCTATAATTCGTAACATTTATATATACTAGCGGCCGCTCGCGGTTTCACCCGCGTAGTTCCCGTTCCCGTGGGAATATCGGGATATAAAGTATTCTATGTGTTAATCCAGATTATAAGCTATCTGTATGCCGAATTTTATCCAAATCCATTCAGTAGTTTTTACGTGAAAGAGTAACAAACATCCATCCATATTTACAAACTTTTGCGTTTATAATATTAGTAGGATTTTTTAATTAAGTAAACCGTGGGAAACGCTAACATTATTTACTTGTTTATTATATTTATTAGCCATTGTTGCTATATCCCTTCCAACTAATAAACATAGCACGACTAATTATTGCATTGGTCACTAATCTAGCTTTTACTACGAGTATATAAGCAGCATTAAATAAATCAACTAATTATTGATAAGTGAACGTTTCGATAAATTATGGGCTTTGTTTTCTTCGTCTTTTGCGCTCTGACGTTCGTCATTGCTGGTATGTCTTTTGCATTGATTTATTTTTATTTTGCTACTAAATGTTATGCAACAATATAGGATCTTTTTTAAATATATTTTTAAGTAGTTAAATGACTCTGCTTCACCTGGTGTAAAACGGAAGCAAAGTCCAAATGCGAAGATAGCTAGTAAAGCAGGATTGCACCGCACTATACTCGTAATAGCAGTCGCCGCTGAGCAGACCCACAACTTTCTTTTTCACACCTTTTGTTTGTTTGAGATTTATTTGGGTAATAACTCAAAGATAACAAAATTTCCACAAATTAGAAGACTGGACTGATTGACAAAAACTTTCGGCTATGGGCTACTTTTTTAACTCTGTTATTTCTTATTAGTTGTGTAGTTTCTTGTGTATGTTACCCAATGCCCATAATTTTTTGTTAAATTCCGTTAAAATGCGGGCATTCGGTAGCGAAATAAATGCTGGTAGTAATATTGCTTTCTAATTTTATTCTTATATTTTTTTTAGCTGCTTATGCCAGTGGTCCAGTGCCAATCACCATCGAGCAACGGCCCGAAGTAGTGGCAATTCTGATGAGAAACAACATGAACGTGTACACACATAGTTGTCTCGGTACCCTTCTGAACAACAACCAAGTACTAACTTCAGCTGCTTGTATTGTGTAAGTTATCTTAGTATTTTACAAACATGTATTTTTACATATACCTATCTATTAGTTAATAACAAAGAGTTTCCATCTAGGTATTATTGGTATAGATCCATCATCACTTCCGAGAGCTATGCTCAGGCTTCCGCAATTATAGAGCAGACAGGTCATAACCCATTACAGTGATAAAATACTAGTAATAAAATAAATGGGGTTTAACGATAAGTGGGTTATGCGGGGCCAACCTCCAAAGCACAAAGAAGGTTAAGAAATATCTCCAATTACTTATCTTCAAAAATTTATTTCAGTTATGCTTTTTAAAAGTCCACCATAACGTCATTCATTACCCGGTCGGATCAATTTAGAGAAAGACTATTTCGGGTCTGTGTGTTTTTTCTATGTTGATGTATATTTATCAGTTATCTTAACTATATTAATAAGTTTCATAAGAATACTAAATAATTGGTGTGAGCGGCTAGATAATTGGTGTGAGCGTACTTAAACAAATTTGATCTAATTTTAAAATTTAAACAAATTTAAATGTAATTATGTGACCAGGCAAAGTGATTCTAATTGCACGATCCCAAAGCTTGCTCACTGCGGCATTAAGCACCTCTAGTATTCATATCTAAACAAATAGGGTGGGTGTTCATGCGAACATCCTCTCATCAATTAGGGGGGTCCTGCACGAAATTGTGAAAATTTCCTACTTATTTTAAGTCACTTGTACTATGCGCAGAATTAGTTAAATACATTATAAGAACTTATGTGAAACAAATTCTTTAAACAATAACAAACAATCAACATAAAACTAATGACTTCTAAAACATTTTTTATTTACAACTTTCTTATAATTTTACGCATGAAACAATAATTCTTCTTCTTCTTTCTTTCTTATATGAAAATATTTGTATTGATATTTCGCAGGGCACCCCCTTCATTAAAATGTAAATTTTAATTTTTAACACAAGCGCGTGATGTTTTTGCACATTTCGCGAAATAAAAACATTGCTCTAATTAAATTACTAGGTCTGAAACTTCAAAGCAGACTTGTTCTAATTTTAAATATCAATAAGATTGATTTTGCTTTGAAGTCTCAGAGACTTATGTCAGTTTTTGCAATTGTGCGGCACCCCCTTAAGCTTAAGAGTACAAACCCCAAGCGGTCGCATGAGACCGCACCTACAAAAACACACTTGATTTTGTACCGTGTTTTCATAGACTTACAGACTACTTTAGTATGAACAAGTTTGGTTATTTCGGTTCTGTGGTTCATCTTTTGTATTGTTATCGCAAAATATCGCTTAGTCTATGCTCGATTCTGTCAAATTTGACGTTGACAGTTACTGTCAAAAAAGTGTCAAAAAAAATCCAAGAGTGAGGGGAGCATGTATGAAGAATGATAAGAGAGTAAATTAAACAAACGAAGTGTGGAAGGATCGTAGCAAATGAAAAGCTTAGGTCTTATTGTCTACCTCTCCGGGAAACGGGCATAATAGGTCAAGGATCATAAGACCGCCGGCGGTTGCGAAACAATTGATTTTTAATAGGCTAGTTGACTAAGTTTCAAAATCATATTAAAACGATACCTGTTTACCTATTTTATCATAACATTACATTATTTTTCAAAAAATCGATCATTTACAATATTTATTTTGCGTTTTTATATTCCAATTTAAATTTACCGCAAAAACGTTTAAGACCGCCATGTTGAGTAAATGACGTCACGCCGTGCAAAACATCCGTTTCGTTCGAGGCTTGTTCTATAGAAATGTCACAACAATAAAATGACATTTGGCATGGCGTGACGTCACGGCGTCTGATTTCCGTTTAATGTCATATGACTGAATGCGTATTATTGTCGATGTTTTTCTTTAAAAATATTAATAATCCCAATTTTTTTTAATGAATATTTTAGATATTTTGTTTCTATAAAACATAAATAATCACTAGAACCGCCAAACCATCCGATTTATTCTTAGTGGACACAAGCCTATTGTATCTGGTTTCACGGCCATCAAGGGCTTAATGTGTGTATGTATGATATAAGAGCATTGCATAACCTTGTCGCGTAGCATTGAAAGAATACTACCACCCCCTCTCTTCCCTTGGGTGTCGTTAAAGGCGACTAACAGACTAAAGACTGCACAATTGCACATACTTCTAACAGCATAGAGCGGCGATGGGCTCACCACCTGTCACGCTGAGAACATGTGAAGTCGCTGTTTGGTGAAAAGTGGAATATGGCAGAGGACTACTTTTGCTGTCCTCACTGCCTATTCTCTGACTAACCCTACGGGGATAACAGTCGTGGTTTTATGTTTGTATGTATGTATATTTAAGTGTATTTTCTGAAATACTCACTGCTGGTTGGCTCTTTCTGTAATCGCCTCAAAAATCGGTCCTGTGCTAAGACAGGAGTTGCCCCTTTAATAGTCATAGAACGCGATGAAACAGACAGCTGACCCCAAGAAGCAACAGTAAGGCACCGTAATTATGTATTCTACGTATCACTCAAGCACGCAAACTTGAAAGAACACCTTCATCCGTGACGATTGGGGGTTAAAGTTACTCGCGTTCGTAGGTTTACCCTTGAAACCCTACACGTGACGCCTGGGTGCTAAATGGGTGACACTGACTGAGTGGTAGAGCCACGCTGCGTTGCAGCACGCATTAGGCCGGCTCGCCCGGGGTAATACCACCCTCGCACGAATATCCAGCGTGAAAGAATGGCACTCCGTGTTGCTGTGTTTCGTCCGGCCAGTGAGAGTTCCGGAGGCCCCTCCCCCCCCCGCTCACATTTCCTATTCCTTCGTTAACCCTGTTCCTTTCTTAAAGGTCGGCAACGCATCTGCGACTTCTCTGGTTTTGTTTCTGGTTATGGACACCCTTGGGCGGCGGTGATTGCTCTCCATCAGGTGACCCGCCTGCTCGTTTGCCTCCTTCAAATATAAAAACGAACATTGTTCATAAAAACTAATCAACGATTTTGGAATTTTTCCAGGGTGGATGGCGTAACACGATTTTCAACACAATTCCGAGCTGGATCTTCATCATGGAAATCAGGCGGGACAGTTTACTCGATCAATCGAGTAACACACCCTGCCTTGTTTGACTGGCAGACATTGGTGAACGACGCAGCGGTTATAAGAGCCAACGAAGAGGTTCTGCTTTCTGACACCGTGCAGCCTGGCTTGTTCGCCAGCGGTTCATACTTTGTACCTGACAATGTGCCGTTGCAAAGCGTTGGATGGAGCTATCTCACTGTAAGTACTAACAAGCTGTGTAAAAGGATACTACTGACTCCTCTCTTCCCTTGGGTGTCGTAAAAGGCGACTAACGGACGAAAGACTGCACATACATCCAACAGCAAAGAGCGGCGAAGTACTTACCACTACCAACTGTACATCTGCTCAGCGTGACACCATAATGTCCACACAAAATCAGTCCTCTGCCATAGTTAGCAAAGGACTGATATTGCGGTCCTCATTGCCTAGTCTCTCACTAAACTTTAGGCGATATTAGTCGTAAGTAAAAAAAAACACTTTTTTAAATAATTTTTTATTACAATAGGTATACAATAGCTTGTTTTTACAATAGGTATAAGTACATATTGTAAGAAAGTACAAAAAATTATTAAAAATGTGATTTTGTTTTTAATTTGGATAATAAACTTGACCACCATCTAGTTCGATTGCGAGCATGATATGGCCTACATTGCCATATTGTTATAACAGGAAATGCCAAAATCCCAGCAAAACTTCTTGTTTTCGTTGACGACTTCCGTGGTTAGCACGCTGGTTCTGGCGGCGTTCATATCTGAGGTCCCGAGTTCCATTCCCGGTCGAGTTTTTAGAAATAACTGTTTTTCTAAATTGATTTTGGGTTTGGGTGTTGTCTATGTATATTAAGTATGTTTATCCGTTATCTAGTTTAACCATTAAAACAAGTTTTAAGAGAAACTTAACTTGAGCTCGATAATTGGTGTTAGAGTGGGAAAGTCATTATTATTCTTGGGAGGAATAAACCAAACGGCTTTTCGAATTCAGATTATAGTAAAGCCGCGTCCGCTGCGCCATGTTTTGAACAGTAGCCTAATTCACGTAACAAAACTTCAACGACATGCAAGCGATTTGATCGCTGAAGTCACTTTTCGTATTCACGTATCAATCGCACGATTTTGTTTAAGCCGGTTTTGTTTAAGCGTATTCACGTGCATTAATCGAAGTTCGATCGTTGCCTCCGTGGTATTCACCTATTATTTTGACGTTTAGTTTTATCGGATTTTAGCGATTACACGTCAAATTAGACAATTTCCAACTTGTTGGAAAAAAATAATAAACATTTCTGCATGTTTTGTTAACAAAAAGTATTTGAATTTATTTGGTAGAACTGTAATGGCAACATTAAGTTTAAATAGTTGAAAAATCGCTGAGTTGCGTTCCTATCGAGTAATTGTTCTAGCGAAATGACAGGTGAATACGGATTTGTGACTGTTTTTCAATAGGACGACTTCTAAACGTAAACGACATTTCGACTATTACGAAATACGTGAATCAGGCCACAGAACGAAAACATTTTCTTTTTTTTCGAAAACATAAATATGGGGCGTGGCCTAAATGTTTTGTCGAAAAATACACTTGCACGTGTTTGACGCAATTTGCGGAAAACATCCCCCGCGTTCGTCTGCGGGCGGAGTGAAGTTTTGTTAAAAAACTTTGTTTACTGAACATTGCTAAAGTCGCAGCGGCCGAGAAATGTTTTGAACAAAAAATGTTCATGAACAATGTTCTGTTCAAAACATGGGACAGCGGACGCGGCTTTAGTATTACATACATACACATAATGACGACTATTGTCCCCGAAGGGTTAGTCAGAGACTAGCCAATGAGGACAGCAAAAGCAGTTCTCTACCATAGTCCAGTTTTCACCAAATAGCGACTAAACATGTGCTCCGCGTGACAGGTGGTGAGCCCATCGTCGCTCTATCCTGTTGGATGTATTAGGCTGTTAGTCGCCTTTTACGACACCCAAGGGAAGAGACGGGGTGGTAGTATTCTTTCACCGCTAAGCGACGCGGTTATTAGTATTACAAAATCACACAAAAATAACCTGTAAGACGTAAACGTCAACCGGTGAAACAACCGAAATTTGTCATGTCATGACATGTCATTTACAAATTCACATTGGGAGATCTCGCTGTAGGTAACACCACCAGACTGCTTAAATGCTGGGTAGTGGGTCTTTACACTGCCATCTTAGTACACCAAGCGATACCAAACTGGTTTATGTGCCTTTCAAATCACTTATGTAGTACTTATGTATGTAGAGCCCACATAATGTAACCTTAACTGTGCTGTGTCATTCAGGTCTTCGTTTTTAATATAACATTAACATTTCTGTTTTAGGTACATCCGCAGTATTCAGAGAATGTCCAAACAGTGCTGCATCAACAGCAGCTAACGTCTGTTAACCGACAGTATTGCGATCACGTATATTACACACGATACGGTAGGCGCGTGTCGTCTTCGATGATCTGTTCATGGCCGGCACAGAGCACCACGACGGACCGCTACAAATGCTATGGCGAAGCTGGCGGGCCCCTGTACTATAACGAAGTCGTGGTGGGCATCAGATCGTTCGACCCCGATTGCTTTGATAGCAACCTGCCCACCATAAATTCGAGAGTTAGCAGCTTCACATGGCTGCTTGAGTAACTTAAGTAACCCTAGGCAAGTGACAAACGCCCCCTGTCTATTCGTTAGCGTTTGTCAATAGTTAATTGGTAGACAAGTTGGCAGATACTCGGCGAATGCTAACTCGCGTCGACAGCTACTACTACTCCTACTACACTACTAGAATCGCTTATCCGTTAAATTGGCAGACACTTGAAACCATTATTGAATAAAGAATTAATAAATAAAGAATGATGTTATGTAAATCGGTAGCCGTGTCGTATAGCGGCTCACTCAAAGAATGCTACCTACCCCTTGTTCTTTTTTATATTAAGCCCGGCAAATGACCCCACTCCACCTGATGTTGAGTGGAAATCAAGTCCAGGCGCGAGGACAACTGGTGCAGCGTAAGAGACGTAGCATCAGTCACCCTCACTCTGCCGGCCCACAAAGTGCCTCTTCACGCCTCGTTTGAAGGACCCTATATCATAGGTAGGAGGGAATACGTGTGCTGGTAGACTATTCCATCTTTTGGAGGTGCGACAAAGAAACGAGTCGCCAAATTTCTTTGTGCGTGATGGAATATTAGAGACTGTGAATTGGTCACCCTTGTGTGTCGTAAAAGGCGACTAACGGACTAAAGACTAAACGTGGATTATAGCAGTGGACTGCTTCTGCAATCCTCATTGCCTAGTCTCTGACTGACCCTTTGGGGATAATATTCGTGTATCAATGTACGTATGTATATATGTTTATCAAGGCGGAGTGAAGTACAAATAAGTAAACATTCTTTTTTATTATTATAATAAATGCGTTACGTATGATATACCCAAACCAAATAAGTATTGATAAAATTTAAAAACAATTATTTACTAATATCTACCTCAAGTTGTGCTAGAATTTACAAATAATGTCATATAATAACAAAGGCGGCAATATCCACTCAAAGTCAAAACTTAATTATGAATGTCGTTTTATTGTCTGAGGACGTAGTTTTGTAAGGAACTCTACGTATCAAATATGGCATTATCCCATAGGAAAAGAAACTCAAAGTTTGGAGCTCGTAACAAACCCGGTAATATCCTGTAACATCCATGTAGACCAATCAGAGCACAGAATTCTTATGAAATTCTGTGCTCTGATTGGTAGAGTCGTCGAGTTTCATAACAAACATGGCTATCTCCATGCCCTGTCAAAAGTCTCAAACATAGTCGGCAATCTCCAATGGTTTTTTGGGAATTTTGCTTCAAATAGGCAATATTTAAGAGTGAAATGATCGAATTCTTATTGTACATTTTATATTTAAATAAACACTAAGTTCAGCGGTGAACAAATTTCACAATATACGTTTTTATCTCTTTACACAAAATCCAACAAGATGGATATTGCCGTCTTTGATATTTTATTGTTTTCTTTTATTGCAGTCACTAATTTTTAAAGATGTTACAGTAAAAGAGTTTAGGAAAAATTATGTATTTATTTAAGTTTACCCTTTACTTGACAGTGTGCATTCTTATGCACATTGCACTTCTAAAAAATCTGCGTACAAACCTATTGCATAAAACTTGTATTTTTTGTATATAATGCTGGGAAATACACCCCATTAATGGTATAAAATGATTGTCTGATGACTGGCAACGCCAAGTTGACAGTAGAACGCAAGATGGCGGACCGCGCGCGTGCGTCTACGCATAACAAGGTAAAAAAAATTGTTTTATTATTATTCTGACAACAAATCAACTGTTGAATGATTGTTATGGATAAGTTACAATACTAACTGTGATTTACAACATTTAATTGAGCTCTGGATGCATTGTAATTAAATGCACACTGCCCGCTGTAGAGAAATGAACGTTTACTTTGATATGTCTCTTTAAATGCACATAGCCAGCTTCAGGGTGTTGTTCTGTTTATTATATTTTTCTTTAAATTATGTGTAAGCATGCAAGTAATGTACATTACATTACAGAATATTCATTAATTGCATAATATGTGCTTTTTTAGATATCAAAAACAAAATTGCAACAAAAAAATAGAACCCGTTGCACTTGTACCGAAGTCAGGAGCCAGATCAGAAATAGATGACAGTGAATCTTCTGCAGATGAGTTAGAGAACAACATTCTTCACAGACACTCCCTTAGTAGTTCACCGCCTCCATCCTTGCCATCTTCACTTAAAAATATACATAATTATTAAGCGAAAGTAGG
Organism: Scoparia ambigualis; assembly: GCA_963921215.1. Classification (NCBI taxonomy): domain Eukaryota; kingdom Metazoa; phylum Arthropoda; class Insecta; order Lepidoptera; family Crambidae; genus Scoparia; species Scoparia ambigualis. The sequence continues at coordinate 32,780,983 of OY992504.1, forward strand.
AATAAAGTTGTTTAAGTGATGAATTATTTTTACTGCTTCGCCTTTACAACCATTTCCACAAGCATCCCCAAGAAGTACTGGTGTTTGTTCTCCGTCGATTCTTTCACTATATACACCATTTTCACCACAACGCATTTTGCCAATATCTCCAATAGCTAGTACATCGATAGTATCGAGACTAATATCAGCTACTATCAGAACCAGATACTATATGGTACGACCAAGTCGGTCATATTCAAAGACTTACATCCAAAGGAAGGTGTAAACTTTGCACCAAAGGGCAGACCAAATTTTATTGTAACAAATTAATGTAAAATAAGGATATGTTTGGTAAAGGATCGCAATTGTTACCTGGCATGTCATACCAAGTAAAGAGTTTTTTTATTAACTGATCTGAATTGACTTATATTTTTAGTAGTAAGTAGGCTACAGGAAGGCTGTTTGTTTGATTATAAAATTTGAAACAGAATAATTATAGAGTTCGTTTGTAGTTTTTCAGAAGACTGTTGATTATTCAAGTTATTTTTATGTTAACCATATGGTTTTGACTGATTTTATGAAGAAGTTTCATGTTTTTTATTTAATTATTCATTATCTTATAACTATTTTACAACTCCATGTTCATGGCAGTGTATCTCCTGGGATACACTCACATTGAAATGTCGATTGTATTTGATTTGGCAGTGTATATTTAAAGATACATTGAATTACACAAAATATATAATACACAGATTTTTTATTATTTTTCCCACACCTCTTGGACCCCAAAGAACCCGAAAATAAAGTTAAAACATATATTTTGTAAAAATAAAATTCCTGCCAAGTTAAGGGTTAAGAAGTCGAACACGAGTACTTCTAAATCAAGTGTTTATTGAATTCAATCATCATTATGTAACCAATATGGCCACCATACTTTATAAGCCCAGAACGCTTAGGATATACTAATTTTCAGATACTTATGAACCCATAGCTATGATCATAATATTATACTCGTACTTGATTTAAAGCAGCTTAAGAACAGCAAGGCATCGGGTGCTGACGGAATTACGGCTGAGCTTCTGAAAGCAGGCGGAAGACCGGTACTCGCAGCTCTTCAGAGACTATTTAATTCCGTCGTACTCGGAGGTAGAACGCCAGAAGCGTGGCATGAAAGTGTGGTTGTGTTGTTCTTTAAGAAGGGCAACAAGGCCCTACTAAGGAACTACAGACCCATATCACTTCTAAGTCACGTTTATAAGCTGTTCTCGAGAGTTATAACTAATCGTCTCGCACGCAGGTTTGATGACTTCCAGCCAATCGAACAAGCCGGATTCCGAAAAGGCTTTAGCACCATAGACCACATACATACGCTGCGGCAGGTTATACAGAAGACCGAAGAGTATAACCGGCCTCTTTGCTTAGCGTTTGAGGCCTATGAGAAAGCCTTTGATTCGATCGAAACATGGGCCGTGCTACAGTCTCTCCAGCGGTGCCAAATTGACTACCGGTACATCGAAGTGTTGAAGTGTTTGTACGAAAACGCCACTATGACAGTTCGTCTTCAGGACCGGAGCTCGAAGCCAGTCCAGCTGCAGCGTGGAGTGAGACAAGGAGATGTCATTTCTCCGAAATTCTTTACTGCTGCACTGGAGGACGTGTTTAAGCTTCTGGACTAGAGAGGACTCGGCATCAATATTAACGGCGTGTACATCAGTCACCTTCGATTTGCCGACGATATAGTAGTCATGGCTGAGACCCTGGAGGAACTCGGCACAATGCTCGGTGATCTCAACAGAGTCTCTCAACAAGTGGGCCTTAAAATGAACATGGAGAAGACGAAAATCATGTCTAACTCACGTGTCGTACCCACTCCTCTGAAGGTTGGAGACTGCTCTTGAAGTTGTTGACGAATATGTATACCTGGGACAAACAGTCCAACTAGGTAGGTCCAACTTTAAGAAAGAGGTCAATAGTCGAATCCAACTCGGCTGGGCAGCGTTCGGTAAGCTACGTAATATCTTCTCGTCCAAAATACCGCAGTGTCTCAAGACGAAAGTCTTCGACCAGTGTGTGTTGCCAGTGGTGACATACGGTACCGAAACGTGGTCGCTCACTATGGGCCTTATTAGCTTATATTAGGTTCAAAGTCAAGCAAAGAGCAATGGAGAGGGCTATGCTCGGGGTTTCTCTACGTGATCGAATCAGAAATGAGGTGATTCGTAGACGAACTAAAGTAACCGACATAGCCCAAAGAGTCGCCAAGCTCAAGTGGCAATGGGCAGGGCACATCGCCCGTAGAACCGATGGCCGTTGGGGCAGAACGGTTCTCGAGTGGCGACCGCGCACCGGAAGACGCAGTGTGGGCAGGCCTCCAACAAGGTGGTCCGACGATCTGGTGAAGGTCGCGGGTAGCCGCTGGATGCAAGCAGCACAGGACCGGTCGTGGTGGAGATCCTTGGGGGAGGCCTTTGTCCAGCAGTGGACGTCTTCTGGCTGATGATGATGATGACTTGATATAAAAGTAGACCAAAGTAGTTCCATGGTATATTCTTCTTCCAGCTTTTACACAGCAACGCTAGTCATTCGTAAACACTAAAAAAGGTGGATTGTTATATTGTACAAAATCCATACTTATTTCATTGAATTGAATAAAATACGTGTATCTGTATAATGTATAAAAGATTTTTTACATATCATTTATAACATAATATCTATCTATTATTATAAAAATCTAAATCTACTTAATAATAACAATGTCGACATTACAGTCCTAGTGGATTTATTTTTCATTATTTTTATTTATTACTACTGACCAGGTTTGTATAAATATTTTACATGAATATTTTTTTTAATTAAAGTGATTTGGTGTAGGTATCTGAGATTTTGCTCTATTTATTTAACACGTTGTATTATTATTTTATATTTTATATGAGAAAAATAAGTTTGGTTTTGGGTCTGTAGCCCATACAGCCAAGCCTTTAGATATAAATATCTCGAGCTCTTTTATGCTTCGGAAAGCTGTAGTCGTAAGATGGCAGCCGTTAAGGGGGTGTCGCGCGATCGCAAAACCTGACAAAGTCTCTCAATGAACTTCAAAGCAAAATCAATCATATTGATATTTATATTAATAAGCACACATTAAAACACAAGTTAGGGTTTACAAAATACACATTTATTTAGTTAAATCACAGATTACTATTAATCAAACCGTTTTATAATTGTTAGCTTTTACTCGCGAATTTATCACTAATTAAGTGTCGTTATTACTAAATTCTTTACAATAAACATTAATCATTACTATCTTTTGCAAATCATTTTTAAGTAGGTAAGTACAAATCATAATTAAATACATATACCAAATTTTCACGATACTCGCAGCAATACCACAAGAGCTCTTACCACTAGCACGTCTCGAACACAAAAGTGTCCGAAAATGGCGCGCATCGCCTTTTATGCACACCCGCAAAATTACGATAAAAACGGTTAAATAACATTCGACTACAAAAGCGCTACTAAGTAACATTAAATAACGTAGACGACGACACGATGCTACTTCGGCGACAACATTTATAATTAGAACAATTCTGCTTTGAAGTTTCAGACCTAGTAATTTAATTGCACATAGCAATGTTTTTATTCTGCAAAATGTGCAAAACCATCACGCGCTTGTGTTAAAAATTAAAATTTACTTTTTTAAAGAAGGGGGTTCCCTGCGAAATATTAATAGAAATGTTTTCATATAAGAATTATTGTATCATGCGTAAAATTAAGAAAGTTTTTGAAAAAATATGTTTTTAGGAGTCTTTCGATTTATGCTGTTTGTAGTTGTTTAAAGAATTTGTTTCAAATTTCAACAAGGCCATGACCTTGTGCAATGATCAGGCTAACTTGCATAAGTTCTTTTAATGTATTAAACTAAATCAGCGTAAGTGACTTAAACATACGTAAATTTTCACAATTTCATGCAGGACCCCCTTAAATACCCAACCAACTCGCTTTATCTTGTTTTTGTATTTCACGTCTTTTTTATTCTGTTTTTAATTATTTAATGTGACAGACAATTTTATGTTTTTTCTTTCATTTTTCTTTCTTTATGGCCGGATCTTCCCATGTATTGTTGTCAAGGTACATTTGAGGTACAAAGAGAAGGTACAAAGAGAATTCGTAGGAGTATAGAATTAGCGATTAATCTCTGCAAAAAATCTTATAATATAAAAAGCATTAAAATAAACGAAGCTAAATCAACTTACACAGTTCTGTTTTTGCAGTAAGGGATAGGCAGGTTTTGTTTTGTTTTCTTGTCTTTTCTTGTTTAGACTTGTTTCTTACATACATACATAAACACAGTCATACATTAAATACATCACGCCCGTTTCTCGTAGGGGTAGGCAGCCGAAGCTGTCCTCGGGGACACCGGGATGGAGTTCCCAAAAAAAGCATCGTTCAAAGCAGAACGAATTTTAACATTAGTATACTAGTATTTTTTAGTATTATAGAGTACCTTTTTAAAATTATAGAGTAACATAATCTAGAGCTACAGATTTAATTTGAATTTTTTTAAGTGAAAAATAAAGAAACTAAAATTGATCAAACATATCGACAAAAATACCGTAGATCATCGTCAATCGACAGGGACCGCGAAATTGAACTCTGACACATTACGATACCAGGCGGCCGGGCAGGCCGGTCAGGTCAGGTCAATGTGCCGGACAAATAAAATAAATAATAATAAATAAATTTAAAAAAATTAAAATGATGTCTATTAACGTTACTGAATGATATACAATATTATGTGCACTGATAAAAAAATTATGTATAGAGCTGATGTGGTAACCTATCATAAATTCGAAACCTTCCTGTACGAATTTCAATTGTTCAAAAACGATATATCGTAGTTTTAAATACCAGATTGTTGCTTTTACATAAATTTGTTAATCCATAAACTTATCATACATACGTTTCATTTTCCAGAAAAACTATTAACTGATTATCAAAACTACTTTTTTTCTTTTGTAAAATGTTTTGCTTACAATAACTTTAATATCTAGAAGTATTAAAATTCGAAGTAACTTTTTCTATCTAATAATAATATCATACCCAGATTTTTGTTTTTTTTTTGTTTATATATATTTTATTATAAGGTAAATAAACTAATATGTTTTTAAAAGTTAATAAGTACTTTGTGTTTTCGGTAAGGTTGTGCTACAAAAGTCAGTGACCGACTCCGCGTAGTCTTGTCTACACTACGTTAGAGTGTAATTCAAGCCCGCGTAGGCGCCGAGGGGCTAGGCGGCCCGCGAGCTGAGGAGCAGGTGGATTTAACGCTCGCCGCCGCAAGCCGAAGCTGCGGTGGTGAGCGAAAGCCATCTGCGACGATAAGCTCGCGTGGGACCGCCGGAGCCTCGCAGCGCCGGAGCCGTGACAGAAACCATGCTTGCTGCATGCTACGTTGTTGGATGATGCTGCAAGCTTGCTTGCATGCTGTAAGCTTAGTTGCTTGTTGCACGCTTGCTTGCACGCTGCATGCTTGCTTGCATGCTCCATGCTTGCTTGATTACATGCTGCATGCTTGCATGCACGCTGCATGCTTGCTTGCATGCTACATGCTTGCTTGCATGCTTCAACGTTACTACGATTACAAGTTGTTCGATGATATTATGGGTTTCAATTATTTAAAATGTTGTATTTTTATAATATTGGAAACGTGTTTCTGGAAAATGAATCATCTAGCATTAATAGCTTCGGTCAAACGTTGAGTGGGATTTCAAAACATAAAGATTTTGTAAAAAATAACAATCGATAATCGGCTTTTCAAATCTTTGTCAATTGTGTTTTTGGTAAAAAGAAAATTATGGAAAACAAAAAATTACAAAACGTTTTCGGCCAAATAAAATTCGTACAAGAAAATTTCGAATTTATCATAGGTAACCAGTTGGACCACAGCACCTTTTGAGAGTTCCGTGGTCCAATTCATTTAAAAAATATCTTGCCAACCCTAAAATCCTCTTAACAAATCAATAAATTATAATTTACTCTAAGCAATTTGCACAAAGCGGACATTTCCACAATATAGTAGGTGTACACCGACCTGATAATTATCAGAGCCAAGAGAGTGCAGGTTTGAATCTAGCTTAGGTTCGAATCTAGCTAGTGGATTTCCGTAGAGGACTGCTTTTGCGTTCCTCAATGCCTAGTCTATGGCTAACCCTTCAAGGACAACAGTCGTGATTATATGAATGTATTTTTAAACACTTTAGACGAGGAGTAGATAGTTCGGTTTTCTAGTAAAATAAACACAACTCAAAAGATCACGTCTTTATATTTCTTTTCACCATTGTCACAACGACATATATTCGTTTCTCACCTATCAAAATTATAATAAAATTAAAACTAAATTTGTTTACGCTCACACCAATTATCTAGCCCAAGATAAGCTTCTATTAAAACTTGTATGGTTAAACTAGATTACGGAAAAATATACATAAACATTGAAAACACCCAGATCCGAAATTAATTCAGAAAAACAGTTTTCTCTAAATTGTCCCGACCGGGAATTGAACCCGGGACCTCAGAGATGGTGCGACGCCAGACCCGGCGCGCTTACCACTCGACCACGGAGGTCGTCTATCTGGAATAGAGTAATAAAGTGATTATGGGATCCCACATCAAAGAAAAACAAGAAACGATAGTAGTGCCATTTAATTAAGTGTTAAAGGTCGGTTTTCGAAAAAACTTACAGATTTCCTGATCAATGTATCTAACTGATTTGCGGTGCTCATTTAAGGAAATGCTAGCTCTGCTGTGTGGTGGCTAATTATTAAAAATAAAGATCCCGTCTGCATTAGGGCTCATATATTACCGCCTACCAGACGGCGGAAATAAAAATCAAGTAGACAAAATGCTGAGGGACAATGTGATCCAGGAATCTTACTCTCCCTGGAGTGCACCCGTGCATTTAGTACCTAAAAAAGTAGATGCGTCCAGGAAACAGAAATGGAGAATAGTCGTCGACTATAGACGATTAAATGAGATTACGGTAGACGATAAATATCCTTTACAAAATATTAGTGACTTGTTTGACATGTTAGGAAAAAGCATGTATTTCACGACCCTGGAATTAGCCAGTGGCTACCATCAGCTCGAAGTAAATGAGACTGATAGATCAAAGACAGCCTTTAGTACACCGTTCGATCATTATGAATTCAATAGAATGCCGTTTGGTTTAACATCTTTGTCTTGGCAACGAAATGTCTAAAAAAAATTACAGCAGGTGCAGATGCTTTGTTGGGAATATAATTTTGTAGAAATGGAAAAAAAAATAAAAAAATCTAACGCAGTTCATGTTAAATTTTGCATTCACGATGCATAAAATGTACCACAGAAGCGATATAATCGACCTTGTTCATACTAAAGTTGTCTCTAAGTGTATAAAAACACGGTACAAAGTCAAGAGGAGAGCGCGGCCAGCGCGGCCATATAAGGCCGCTTGGGGTCTGACGGAATAGCGAGTTTGTTAGGTGCGACCAAATATGGCCGTTTGGGGCTTGAGGGGTTAAAGACAGCGCTTGCTAAGATCAATGTACTTAGAGGCCTTCAAGGTATACGCTGTTTCATATATCTTGATGACGTCATAATATTTTTAAAGAGCCTGACTGAACATACACAAAAATTAAGAGCGGTTTTCGATAGATTTCGTCAAACAAATCTGAAAGTGATAAGTCTCATTTCCTTTGTAAAGAGGTTCTTTATTTATGGCACACAATTACTAGTGAGGGCCTTAAGCCTAACAATGATACAATAGATGCAGTACTTACTAAACTACCCATTGCCCGAAACAGTCACCCAAATTAAAAGTTTCTTGGGACTGGTGGGATACTATTGCAAATTCATTAGGGATTTCGGGAAAATAACTAGGCCTTTAACAGCATGTTTGAAGAAAGGACGAAAGATAGTGTTTGACGAGGAATACAAGAATAGCTTTGAAACATGTAAGAAACTTTTAACAAACGCGCCGTTATTACAATTTCCAGACTTTAAAAAACTTTCGTGCTAACTACAGACGCCTCAAACTTTGCATTAGGAGCTGTGTTATTGCAGGGTTCAATAGGTTCAGACAAACCGGTAGCGTATGCCAGCAGAACGTTAAGTGAAACGGAAACAAGGTAAAGCACTATCGAGAGGGAACTTCTAGCTGTTATCTGGGCGGTAAAACATTTTAGACCGTATTTATATGGCAGCAAGTTTACAATTTACACAACGATACATGGACCTCTAGCATGACAATATTCGTTAAAAGAGCCTAATAGTAAACTCACGCGGTGGCGTTTAAGGTTAGAGGAGTATAACTTTGACATCAGATATAAAAAGGGACCTCAGAACACTAACGCAGATGATTTGCCCAGAATTAGAGTAAACGCTATAGATGACGACTTAGACTCTATACTAGTGAACGTAGACTCAGAAGAGAAATAGTTACAGGAAATAGAAAGAGAACTAGAACAGGAGGTAGCCAAGTATAGCATTTGGGATCCACAGTTAGATATAGTAGATATCTCAAACTCTGATGATGGAGCTACAGCCCATTCGATTTCAAATAGAGAACACGAAGGTGTACCTATATTGAATGATACTATTGACACAAAACCAAAACAAATTATAGTGTACAAATGGTTTATGGATAAATTTTCGGCTAAAGATATTTCTAATAATAAACAGAGGATTTTAGAAGTTCAGTTCTTTGAATAAAGAAAACCTCATCAAATATTTTTTTTAAATATGTTGATTTAAAAAAAAACTGTTATTTATTTTGAACACATTTTATTTAGACCTATTTTTACTAAAACTGTTACTCAATTATATAAAAAGGGCACAGTTAACTTGGTAGAGTGTATAGAGCGAGTAATCAACCTAACAGGTTCTGAGACTGATCAGGTAGATATCATTCGTAAGTATCAAGAAGGCAAGACATGCCATCGAGGTATACCTAAACGATACATTCGCGAAACTTATAAGAAACTACTGGTGGATCAGTATGAAAGAGACTATAACTGCTATTATTAACGGATGTAAGAAGTATAAGAAGATGAAGTATGAGAGGAAACCTAGTAAACCTCATATTCAGTTGACACAAACACAAGAGATACCGTTTCAAGAAGTTTTTATATACTTACTATTTATTGAGAGTAAATATTATTTAACTGTACTAGATGCCTTTAGTAAGTTAACCCATTCAGTATTTATCCCTAACAGAAGTAGACCCGAGGTAGTCAGGGCACTAATAAAATACTTTAGTATGTACAAAATACCTAAGAAAACCAATAGTGATACAGGTGCCAAATTTAATAACGAGCTACTTAAAGAACTACTAACTCTTTATCAAATAGAACTCTACATAGTGACTCCTAACAAACCAACGTCTATGGCAGTAGTAGAAAGATTTCATTCGACTATTATAGAAATATACCGTATCGCTAAGTAAGATAGGAGCAACCAGGACGCTTGCTCCGTTATGACGTATGCTATAATGGCCTACAATAATACAATACATAGTGCTACTACGTATACACCATTCGAGATAGCGTTTGATCATACCGATATAGTTAATATGTTTGAACAGATAGGAAAAAAAATATTTTACAGAAGTTGGTACAGTATCATAGAAAACGGTTAAAAACTCCATGTGAATATGTCAAAGAGAAGTTAGAGTCAGACAAAACAGCAGTTAGAGAAAAACGCAGTGGAAGTGAACCAATTTTTATGAAGAACGCTAGGACTAGAAAAGCAAAAGATTTACCGAGATTTGAGGAAGCAAAGGTTATAGAAAAACCTGACAGAAATATAATACCAGTAGAGATAAAAGATAGAAAGTCTAGAGTAGAACAAAATACAGAAATTAAATCGTATATGGATGAATATAAACTAGTGTTCATTCTAGAAATTCCTTCAATTGACCAAAACACATATGTTTATTATAAGATTATACCTGCTCCTATAAACAACCCGAATTCCAATAAAACACACAATTTATTGTTCCTAAATACCCTTACCTAATAGCGAAGGGGATGGAATACAAACCTGTGGTAAGTTCCTGTGAGGAAATAGGGAGAGAAAATTACTTCAGACGAAAGATAATATTCTGCAATTTCCAGTAGAAACCTGCATTGAACAGCTCATGTTAGCGATAACCAACTTCAGCCTATGTCATCAGACGGAGATAGAAATCGAGAGGAAGAAGATCCAGCCTATAAAAAACCACCATTGGATGCTGTATTAAGATGATGAAGATTTTACAGTCAAAAGATGCCGCGACGAGACTAGAAGATACCTAAAAGGTGGTACATACATATTGTCACGTAATGTCTATTGCGAAACTCAACTCAATGACACATTTATACCACCGATGAGCAACACATCAACGTCAGTCTTCGACCTACCGCCGAACCAGCTGCCACGAGTGGAGAAGCAAGACAGAAGATTCAAGCCTATCAACCAGCGAGGTGTGGACTTCAGCAACATTAGGGACATTTCAGACACCATCAAAAATGATCCTATCAGTAATTCTGATTCTATGTTTGACTATATCGTAATTAATAACTTTAGCGTCTGGACTATATTTATTTTTGTAATTATAATTGTTGTAATTGTACTACTTATTTATTATAAACTAAAAATATCCTTATGTCATAATCAAAGTTCTCTCAAACTACAAGAAGTGTCTTCAGATAATTTTTCTCTTAGGGAGGGAGGAGTTAAGGTTGACAACCCGGGCTTATTACGCTTTGTAAGCAACACATGTTGACCCGAATAATATAAGTTAGACCAAACATTATATAAGTTAGAATAAGCATTTATTATTATATAAATACTAGTGTTAAATCAGAATAGAAGCAATATTGTTTTAGCCTTTCACGCTGTTTGTATTAAATAAAGTTATTTTTATAAACAAATCCACTGTCGACTACTTAATTCACGCGCATTGCATTCATCATCATCATCATTATTCTTAAAAAACATTACTATTCGGGTTTCTCACTTTCAGGGTAAACAAACTAAAGTATGTCATAAACTGTCCCACTGCTCGGCTAAGGCCATTGCAATAGGTTCGTAGGTAGCTATTACATATTGTTAGATATTACATATTGTTTAATTAAGTAAACCGTGGAAAACGCAAACATATGTATATTGTTTATTATATTTATTAGCCATTGTTGCTATATCACTTCCAATTGATAAACATAGAACGACTAATCATTGGTGACTAATCTAGCGTTTACTACGAGTATATAAACAGCATTAAAATAAATCAACTAATTATTGATAAGTGAACGTTTCGATAATTATGGGCTCGGTTTCCTTCGTCTTTTGCGCTCTGACGTTCGTCATTGCTGGTATGTCTTTTGCATTGATTTATTTTTATCTTGCTACTAAATTTTATGCAATAATATACCTAGGACCTTTTTTAAATATCTTTTTAAATATTTAAATGACTCCGCTTCACCTGGTGTAAAACAGAAGCAAAGTCCAAATGCGAAGATAGCTAGTAAAGCAGGATTGCACCGCACTATAACAGGTCGTCGCTGTGCAAACCCACAACTTTCTTTTTACACCTTTTGTTTGTTTAAGATTTGTTTGGGTAATAGCTCAAAGATAACAAAATTTCCACAAATTAGAATAATGGACTGACTGTTGAAAACTTTCGGCTATGAGCTCCTTTTTAACTTTGTTATTTCTTATTAGTTGTGTAGTTTCTTGTGTATTACATTATTATTGATTTATTTCTTGTTACCCAATGCCCATAATTTTTTGGTAAATGCCGTTAAAATGCTGGCATTCGGTAGCGAAATAAATGATGATAGTAATATTGCTTTCTAATTTTATTCTTATATTTTTTTCAGCTGCTTTGGCCAATGGTCCAGTGCCAATCACCATCGAGCAACGGCCCGAAGTAGTGGCAATTCTGATCAGAAACAACTTGAACGTATACACACATAGTTGTCTCGGTACCCTTCTGAACAACAACCAAGTACTAACTTCAGCTGCTTGTATTGTGTAAGTTATCTTAGTATTTAATAACAAACATGTTTTTTAACCGCGTCGCGTAGGGTGACAGAATACTACCACCCCCTCTCTTCCCCTTGGGTGTCGTAAAAGGCGACTAACGGACTAAAGACTGCACATACGTCCAACAGCTTAGAACGGCGATAGGCTTACCACCTGTCACACTGAGCACATGTGCAGTTGATGTTTGGTAAAAAGTGGACAATGGCAGAGGACTGCTTTTGCGGTCCTCATTGCCTAGTCTCTGACTTATCCTAAGGGATTAATAGTCTTGATTATATGTATGTATGTATAATTGCATTTTCTAAAGTACTCACTGCTGGGTGGCTCTTTCTGTAATCGCCGCAAAAATCGGTCCTGTGCTAAGACAGGAGTTGCCCCTTCAATAGTCATAGAACGCCATGAAACAGACAGATGACCTCAAGATGCAACAGTAAGGAACCGTAATTATGTATTCTACGTGTCACTCAAGCACGCAAACTTGAAAGAAAACCTTCATCCGTGACGATTGGGGGTTAAAGTTACTCGCGTCCGTAGGTTTACCCTTGAAACCTTACACGTGGCAGAGCCACGCTGCGTTGCAGCACGCATTGGGCCGGCTCGCTGGGGTAAAACCACCCTCTCACGAATATCCGGCGTGAAATAATGGCACTTGGTGTTTTTGTGTTTCGTCCGGTCAGTGAGAGTTCCGGAGGCCCATCCCCCCCTCCCCCCACTCACATTTCCTATTCCTTCCTTAACTTCTCTGGTTTTGCGTTTGTGCATGGGCGGCGGTGATTGCTCTCCATCAGGTGACCCGCCTGCTCGTTTGCCTCTTTCAAATATAAAAAAACTAATATTGTTCATTTAAAATAATCAACGATTTTGGAATTTTTCCAGGGTGGATGGCGTAACACAAATATCAACACGATTCCGAGCTGGATCTTCATCATGGAAATCAGGCGGCACAGTTTACTCAATCAATCGGGTAGCATACCCGGCCTTTTTTGACTGGCAGACTATGGTGGACGACGCAGCGGTTATAAGAGCCAACGAAGAGGTTCTGCTTTCCGACACCGTGCAGCCTGGCTTGTTCGCCAGCGGTTCATACTTTGTACCTGACAATGTGCCGTTGCAAAGCGTTGGATGGAGCTATCTCACTGTAAGTACTAACAAGCTGTGTAAAAGGATACTACTGACTCCTCTCTTCCCTTGGGTGTAGTAAAAGGCGACTAACGGACGAAAGACTGCACATACATCCAACAGCAAAGAGCGGCTAAGTACTTACCACTACCAATTGTACATCTGCTCAGCGTGACGCCATAATGTCCACGTAAAATCAGTCCTCTGCCATAGTTAGCAAAGGACTGATATTGCGGTCCACATTGCCTAGTCTCTAACTAACCTTTAGGCTATATTAGTCGTAAGTAAAAAAAATCACATTTTTAATAATTTTTTGTTACAATAGGTATACAATAGGTTGTTTTTACAATAAGGTATACCTATTGTAAGAAAGTAATTTTGACGTGACAACGTCTTATAAATTGGTTTGCCGGGTGACACTTCAAGAAACTGCGTTACGCTCCGCTCACGTTATGCGCTCACAATGAGAGCGAGTGAGAGGCACGCGTCCCTTCCACTCGGGCATGGTTAGCCCGCCTAAGAGCGAGAGAGACAGACATAAAAAGTGAAAGGCACGCGTCCCTTCCATATAATTCTTTGTATAAATAAATGTTTTAAATTGTTACTATTATTTCATACTTCTTCCTACTATACGAATGAACCACTCAAAGTCATTGTCACGTAAAACTTTCGCCCGTATACCGACTTTACAGGCAACCAATTTTTTTTTTAAAATGTGATTTTTTTAAACTGGAAAAAAAAATTGACCACCATCTAGTTCGATTGCGAGCATGATATGGCCTACATTGTCATATTGTTATAACAGGAAATGCCAAAATCCTAGTAAAACTTCTTGTTTTCGTTGACGACCTCCGTGGTTAGCACGCTGGTTCTGGTGGCGCCATCTCTGAGGTCCGGGATTCAATTACCGGTCGAGTTTTTAGAAATAACTGCTTTTTTAAATTAATTTTGGGTTCGGGTGTTGTCTATGTATATTAAGTATGTTTATCCGTTATCTAGTTTAACCATTAAAAACAAGTTTTAAGAGAAACTTAACTTGGGCTAGATAATTGGTGTTAGAATGGGAAAGTTATTATTATTCTTGGGAGGAATAAACCAAACGGCTTTTCGAATTCAGATTATAGTAAAGCTGCGTCCGCTTCGCCATGTTTTGAACAGAACATTCTTCGAAAACATAAATAAGGGGCGTGGCCTATATGTTTTGTCGAACAAATACACTTGCACGCGTTTGACGCAGTTTGCGGAAAACATCCCCCGCGTTCATCTGCGGGCGGAGTGAAGTTTTGTTAAAAAACTTTGTTTACTGAACATTGCTAAAGTCGCAGCGGCCGGGAAATGTTTTGAACAAAAAATGTTCATGAACAATGTTCTGTTCAAAACATGGGACAGCGGACGCGGCTTTAGTATTACATACATACACATAATGACGACTATTGTCCCCGAAGGGTTAGTCAGAGACTAGCCAATGAGGACAGCAAAAGCAGTTCTCTACCATAGTCCAGTTTTCACTAAACATGTGCTCCGCGTGACAGGTGGTGAGCCCATCGTCGCTCTATCCTGTTGGATGTATTAGGCTGTTAGTCGCCTTTTACGACACCCAAGGGAAGAGACGGGGTGGTAGTATTCTTTCACCGCTAAGCGACGCGATTATTAGTTCTACAAAACACACAAAAATAACCTGTAAGACGTAAACGTCAACCGGTAAAACAACCGAAATTTGTCATGTCATGACATGTCATTTACAAATTCACATTGGGAGATCTCGCTGTAGGTAACACCACCAGACTGCTTGAATGCTGGGTAGTGGGTCTTTACACTGCCATCTTAGTACACCAAGCGATACCAAACTGGTTTACGTGCCTTTCAAATCACTTATGTAGTACTTATGTATGTAGAGCCCACATAATGTAACCTAAACTGTGCTGTGTCATTCAGGTCTTCGTTTTTAATATAACATTAACATTTCTGTTTTAGGTACATCCGCAGTATTCAGAGAATGTCCAAACAGTGCTGCATCAACAGCAGCTAACGTCTGTCAACCGACAGTATTGCGATCACGTATATTACACACGATACAGTAGGCGCGTGTCGTCTTCGATGATCTGTTCGTGGCCGGCACAGAGCTCCACGACGGACCGCTACAAATGCTATGGCGAAGCTGGTGGGCCCCTGTACTACAACGGAGTCGTGGTGGGCATCAGATCGTTCGACCCCGATTGCTTTGATAGCAACCTGCCCACAATAAATTCAAGAGTTAGCAGCTTCACATGGCTGCTTGAGTAACTTAAGTAACCCTAGGCAAGTGACAAACGCCCCCTGTCTATTCGTTAGCGTTTGTCAATAGTTAATTGGTAGACAAGTTGGCAGATACTCGGCGAATGCTAACTCGCGTCGACAGCTACTACTACTCCTACTACACTACTAGAATCGCTTATCCGTTAAATTGGCAGACACTTGAAACCATTATTGAATAAAGAATTAATAAATAAAGAATGATGTTATGTAAATCGGTAGCCGTGTCGTATAGCGGCTCACTCAAAGAATGCTACCTACCCCTTGTTCTTTTTTATATTAAGCCCGGCAAATGACCCCACTCCACCTGATGTTGAGTGGAAATCAAGTCCAGGCGCGAGGACAACTGGTGCAGCGTAAGAGACGTAGCATCAGTCACCCTCACTCTGCCGGCCCACAAAGTGCCTCTTCACGCCTCGTTTGAAGGACCCTAGTAGTGTAATATTGGGCATTCTAGATCACTTTTCACTCCATTGATCTCACTGACGTTCGATCAATGTCGTTAAAAAGTGATCTAGAATGTCCCAATATTACTTTTGAAAATCACTGCCATTCGCTCGTATATATGTTTAAGCGCTATGCTTCAAAGTCATTTTATTGAAACTCCCGAAACACTGTGGTCAATAAGAAAACAGCTGCTATGAGATTTGTTAAACAAAAACAGTCATTAAAATTAAAATGCATTTGCCCACCATCATCAAATGAGTTAAAACGTCATGGCAACTTATTGCCGAACAGTATCCGTTGTATTGTTTGCGGCCCTTCGAATTGTGGAAAGACAAACTTAGTAATTAGTTTATTACTACATACAGATGGTCCACGGTTCCGCAACCTTTATGTTTATTCAAAATCTTTGTATCAACCTAAATACATATTTTTAGAAAAAGTATTAAATATGGTTGCAGGTACATCGTATCATAAATATAATGACAACACCGAAGTTTTGAGTCCACATGATGCTTTGTCTGACTCGATTATTATATTTGATGATGTTGCTTGTGAAAACCAAAACCACATCCGAGATTATTTTGCTATGGGACGTCATAAAAATATCGATTGTTTTTATATTAATCAAACTTATACAAAAGTACCAAAACAACTTATTAGGGACAATTCTAACCTAATTATATTATTTAATCAGGACGATGTAAATTTGAAACACGTATATGATGAACACGTAGGGTCGGACATGACTTGGTCACAATTTAGAGAAATGTGCTCAACTGTTTGGAAGAAACCATTCAATTATCTTGTAATAAATAAGGATTGTGAACGAAACAAAGGATGTTATAGGAAGACATTTGATACGTTTATAGAATTAGATTAATGTACAAAAGCAGTTGTAATTATGCCATAAAATCACTTTCATTTGTGACTTAAAGCTGAAAGGAAACCTATTTATTGAAATGGAAAGAGATTTAAAAGAACAAATTGTAAAATCAGCATCAGCTGTTAAAAGGAAGGTAGACTTAATAAAGGATGCTAAAAATTCTAACAATGTTACCCTGGAAACAATATTTAAACCTATTGTTGACCCTCTTAACATTTTAGCGAATAGAAATGATGAAAAGAACTTACAGGAAGTAAAGCTTTATGATCCCATATCAAAAAAAAACAGGAAAAATGAAAGCGAGAAGTCGTATTCTTCTTGTGAAGAATATATTGATTCTAATAGTGTAGATGAAGAGGAATATCAAGACACACCACAAAAATCAGACAAAATCCTAACTACGTCACCTTTTAAGAACCATGATGTAAGTAAAGGTTCTTTTAAGTCCCTCCAATCATCACCAAACATTATAAATCAAGATGAGTCTTCCTCATGGTCTACGTCATCTGAAGTATTTAATGCCATACCTTTTGGAATTAGAAATGAGCGAGGGAAACTTGAGCTTGGAAACACTCGCGTTCATGATGACGGTAGAATTCTTAAAGTTGGAAACATTACTTTTGAAAAGACTCTTGGCTTAAAAGAACTATTATATAAAAAGGTACCAAATCTAGATGTTATTACAGATGACGACCTTGAAAACTACAAGCTACTACTTATCAATACTAATGCACACAGACGTAACTTTGATCCTGCCAAACCAATAAACAGCAATAAAGGGTTTAAATACATGAGTATTATAAAACCATTATTTAAATTCTCTAAACAACCTACTAGTACTGAGAGTCCTCCACAGGGAAAAGGTATCAATCTTTTAAAAAAAGTTAAAACAAATACAGATTTAGTTTATTGGGATGATCCAAATGAATTAATAGAACGATTGAAATTACTGCTTGCGTCAAAAGCTGCTGGTAACACGGGTTTGGATAATGAAATCGTTGCAATAATTGAAGAACTGCGCGAAGCGGGCATCATAAATATGGAATATAAACAAATAGCACGGGGAAAATTAAGCAGTATACTCGCAGTAAGCAAAGCTTCGAGATTATAATGAATATAGATAAATTCGGTCATCACATTCATAAACGTTTGAGGTTATCTGAATACATCGATACCATAAACGATACGTTAAAAAAGTGCGAAACGGGCGAATACGACTTAAAATCATCAAAACTTAAAGGTTTATCATCTCCAGACAAGGACGATGAAGCTGTAAATAAGGCATATTTGGATAAAACTGTACAAGATCTAAGGAATGAAATAAATAAAGTTAATAGTCGTGTAAAAATTTACATCCAGAACTTAGAATCAGCTACTTCCAATCGCTTGTCTACTATGTTTTACTCAAAAACAGAAATAGACCGTATGATTCAAGCAAAGTCAAACAAAAATGAGTAAAAGAGATATAGTAGAAGAAATTCACAGAGCGGCGAGAAGAAATTTTCCTCGCCGATGTACAATTATAAAAGGAGTAGATGATTCATGGCAAGCTGACCTTATGGATTTTCAAAAGTATTCACAATTTAATAAAGGATATAAATATGTTTTAGTAGTTATTGACACTTTATCGAAATACGTTTGGACAAATCCTTTGAAGAGTAAAGATAAAATTAATGTCACCAACGCAATGGAAAATATATTATTGAATTCGTCTCGGAAACCAAAAAATTTGCAAACAGATTTAGGTAAAGAGTTTTATAATGAAAACTTTAAAGAGTTGATGAAAAAATATGACATTAACCATTATTCCACTTATTCTGTGAAAAAAGCAGCAATTGTTGAAAGAGTAATTAGAACGCTAAAAGGTCACCTTTATAAGCTATTTAGCTTATGCGGTCAATACCAGTGGATAAATAAAAATTTGAAAAACGTGGTACAAAGCTATAATAACACTGTTCATCGTATAACAAAATTTAAACCTATTGATGTTGACAAAAGAAATCAGACAACTGTAAAGTACAACATCATCAAATCACAAAATAATAACATAACGAAAAAAAATAAGTACCGTGTTGGTGATCATGTTCGGATTAGTAAATACAAAGGTGAATTCTACAAAGGTTATACTCCCAACTGGTCAACAGAAATCTTCAACGTTGTGAAAGTTAACCATACAAATCCTGTCACATACCACTTAGAAGACAAACATAAGCAAATCATTTTAGGATCTTTTTACGGATACGAACTGCAAAGAACCAAATTTCCCGATATATATCTTATTGAAAAAGTTTTAAAGAAAAAAGGAAACAAACTCTTTGTCAAATGGTTGGGTCTCAGTGATGGTGAAAACAGTTGGGTTGACAGAAAATTATTAATGACTTAATATAAATATCGCCTGATTATGTTGTACAGTCACTTTACGAACATCAATGAAGGAAGGAAGCGGCATTGTCAACAATTTAATAGATAACATTCCGTTCGAGTTACACTTACCTGGATATCAGTTTTGTGGTCCAGGAACAAAACTTAAAAAACGCTTACTAAGAGGTGAACGAGGAATAAATAAATTGGATGAAGCTTGCTTGTATCACGATATTGCTTACAATAATAAAGATTGGAACGTTAGACAAAACGCCGATTTAGAACTTTTAAATATGGCAAAGAAAAGATTGAAATCGAAAGATGCTGGGAAAGGAGAAAAGATTGCATCATGGATAGTAAAAAATGCAATGAAAGCAAAACTTAAAGCCGGAGCAGGAGTGCGGTCATTCATGAAAGGTGTTAAAAAAATTCAAAAGCAAATGAAAAAAATAAAATGTAATGATAACCGCACGGCTATAAAATATGCGCATGCAGCTGCAAAAAAAGTGTTTTCTAATATAAAAGGAATACGCTTCCCACGCTGCATTCCTGTTCCGAAAACTGGTGGGTTGTTACCCCTCATACCAATCTTTGCTGGTTTATCAGCTCTTGGTTCACTCGCTGGGGGTGCTGCAGGTATAACAAAGGCTGTTAACGATTACAAGGTCGCTCAAAAAAATCTTCAAGAATCAGAACGACATAACAAGATGATGGAAGCTGTTGCACTTGGAAAAGGGTTGTATTTGAAGTCTCACAAAAAAGGAGCGGGCTTGTACTTGCAACCTCCAAAAAACTAATTAAACGGTTACCCAAACGAGCACTTACTAATTTAGATATATTAAAGCACTCAGTTGATATTCCATATTTTCGTGGCGTTTTTATGAGAGATACGTTACCCTCAAAACCAAGAAAAATTGAGTGTGCTATTCTTAATTTAGATAGTTCTTCAAATCCTGGAACTCATTGGGTAGCCTATGTAAAAGAAAATAATTACTGTGAATATTTTAACAGTTTTGGTAACTTAAAACCTCCATTAGAATTAATAAAATATTTGAAAGATAGGCACATAAATTATAATTACAAACAGTATCAATCTTTCGGTACTGTAAACTGTGGTCATCTTTGTTTATTATTTTTAAGAAAGTATTGGAAAAATCATTTATATAGGTTACAATTAAAATAACTTGACAGTATAAAAATGTCTTTCACTGTATCCATAACTGGGCAAGGAGCCTCATTAATAACTAACTATTCACCAACTTTAGAATTACGTGGGCAATATGAGTGCGGACTTATATACTTTTCTACTTTTAATTCTATTCCTAATATAGACGAAAGGAACAATAAGTTTTATTACGGTATCAATGAGTTCATCGAAATTCCTGAAGGATCATATGAACTTCAAGATATTTGCGAATTTTTAAAAAGCAACATTAAGAACACTGCATTAAAATTGACTTGTAATAATAATACTCTCAAAACCAAAATATTTTGTTCAGAAGATGTTCATTTCGAGAAAAATAATTCCATTGGTAGAATTTTAGGTTTTGCTAACGACACAATTAAGGCAAATATAAGTTGTGAGTCTCAGTACCCAGTCAGTATTTTAGCAACAACCATCGTACGCATCGAATGTGACGTAGTTAGCGGATCATTCGTGAATGGGAAAGCAAGCCATATTATTTATGAGTTTGTGCCTAATGTACCACCCGGTTATAGAATTATTGAAATTCCTAAAAACTTAATCTATTTTCCAGTCAATCAAAGTTCAATTAGTGCAATTAATATTAGGTTGTTAGACGCTGATAATAGACAGATTAATTTACGTGGAGAAGACGTACAACTTTATTTACATTTTAGAAAAAAATGATTAATTTTAATAAAAACCCTACCTCATCAGGTGTTCAAGTCAGTTCCAAAAGAGCAATAAGTAACAGAACACCGTTTGACTTAAAAAAGAAGGTTACTAAAAATAATAAAGAATTTCTAAAGCTAGTAGGCTTGTTAAAATGAACATATTAAATATATCTCAGCCAACGTCATACGATAACAGTATCGAGAGTTTTGAATATCATTCGTATAAGCCGTATGTAACAAGTTTCAACAATAATGATGAAATAAGAATACCAATCAATCAGCAAGATTTGTATGTGTTGCCGTCACGCAGCACTTTGTATATTGAAGGTAAAGCTGATGTATATAACAGTACCACTAAAGAAAAGGTAACAAGTGTGCATTTTGTAAACAATCCTGCGTTATTTCTATTCCAAGATATTCGATATGAGTTAAATGGAATAGAAATAGATAAAATAAAAAATGCAGGTATCACAACGACAATGAAGTCTTATTTGTCTTTGAATGAAAATGAATCCAAAAGTGCAAAAGTTTGGGGTTGGTCTCCTGCAGGAATAACCAATGTTACAAACGGAGTTTTCTCTGTCTCCATACCATTAAATAAAATATTAGGATTTGCAGAAGATTATGAAAAAGTTTTAATTAACTGTAAACATGAGTTAGTACTGTTGAGGAGCAACACAAATGTCAATGCAATAAAATTGAGTAAAGAGCAAATAGTGGAAAATATAACAATAAATAAAATCGTTTGGCGTGTTCCACATATTAAAGTGTCAGATCGAGAGAGAATTAATTTATTAAAGCATTTAGAAAAAGATCGAGCCATTACACTAGCGTTTCGTAACTGGGACTTGTATGAATATCCGTTACTACCCAAGACACGTAAGCATACTTGGGCTATTAAAACTTCATCGCAAACAGAGAAACCTCGATTTGTTATTATTGCCTTACAAACAAACCGAAAACATAATGCTCAAATGTCAATGGCTGAGTTCGACCATTGCAATGTTCGTGACGTAAGAGTGTTTTTAAATTCATCATATTACCCCTACGAAGGACTTAACATAAATTTCTCTGACAACAAGTTTTTATTAATATACGAACAGTATGCAAGGTTTCAGCAGTATTATCACGGACGTCGATCAGAACCGTTGTCGAGTTTAAAAGAGTTTAAAGATATTGCTCCTTTATTCGTTGTTGACTGTTCTCGCCAACAAGAAATGCTGAAGGGATCAATCGACGTAAGAGTAGAAATCGAAACAGATCAAGAGATACCTGATCAGACCGCTGCATACTGTCTTATACTGAACGATTGCATATTTGAATATAAACCACTGAGTAACATTGTGAAAAAGCTATCATGAATAACGATACTATTATAGTGGATGTGCAAGGATTTAAGGATTTGAAAAATAATTTTATTGTAAAAGAGTTATCAATAGCAACTAAAAACCATACGCAGACGTTCTTAATTAAGCCACCATATGCTTTTAAAAACCTAACAGATGAAGAAAAGAAGCAAATCCGGTGGTTAGAAAGGAATCGCGGGCTCAAATGGAGTCAGGGATTCATTGATTACCGTGAATTTAGACGAATAATAGTTCCGTATTTAAGCAGTAAGAAGGTATTAGTAAAGGGATTGGAAAAAGGAATATGGGTTCGCGAGCTATGTCAAGATTGTGAAATAATGGAGTTGGAAGAAATAGGTTGTCCTAACTTTTTAAAATTATATAGTGATTACCATGTAGATGTAAATAAATTTAATTGTGAGTACCATAAAAAAATGTGTGCTTTAAAAAATGTTCTGTGTCTAAAAAAGTGGTACACTTTAAATGTTAATTGAGTTATTAATGTAATAAAGTATTTTCCTCAATAAATCAAATGTGTATAAATATCTTTTTGTTTAATTACTAAAAGTAAAAAGGGTGAATGAAACGATCTTAGTATTCAATTCAATAATATTTATTTTAGAATTTCTTAAAAACTATAACTATATCCACAAACTTTTTTCGATATATTGCTAATGATAGCCTCTGTTTGATCCATTATGGGGTCAATATGCTCTGTTACCACATACTGCGCAGATAATAATGGATCAGTATGATTTGTTTCGAAGTCCACCACTTCAATCTTAATTAATCGACGACCTTGAATCGGCGTACTTTTCATCACGTAAGAATGAGAATGCTTCAGATAACTTCTTCTTTTTCGAAGTCTCTTCTTGGTGATATTATTCACCACCTTGTTATACAGCGGGGAATCGCCTCGCCGTTCATCTGCTCTCCAATTCGGATACTCCTCTGTAAATCCCTCGAGCATATCTTGAGCGTTCTGTTCAAAAGTGGGAGATGACGGTTGTACGAACTCCTTGTTGATGCTGAGCGACACCAGGTTCTCTTGAGTATTCTAAAACATAAAATAAAATAGTTTATTACATACATAAAACCACGACTATTATCCCCGAAGGGTTAGTCAGCGACTACGCAAGGAGGACAGCAAAAGCAGTCCTTTACCATAGCACACTTTTCACCAAATAACGACACAATTACAACACAAATAAAATTAATTTATAATCATACAAAATTATTTAAACTTACCATGTTGATATTATCTAGCTGGACTACTGACGCCTTCACTTTAATAATTGAAATTGAAACTAATTTGAAACCCATTTATATTAATGTACATGATGACACAGCAAGACAATATAGGTAGTAAAACATGTAATTAATGGACATTTCAGCAAAATAAAAAGAAAGAATTGATATTATTAAAGAATGATTAACTTGCCAATAACGTGACCTGATTTGTATTAATTAGGTTTCATATTACCTTATAATCAGAAGAGTACAACCTACTCTGAATTTGACTTGTTCAAACTTGTTTGCGTTAGAATTTTCTTACTTATTTACCGTCAATGTTTTATTATACAAAGATATATAATAAATTAAATAAAAATGCAAGTTAGTCGGTTACTTTTATATTTTATTAGGTATATTAATACAGCTGGGTAGAGTAAATTTACATTACATTTCATAATCTAAGTTAGATTTCCTATTCAAACAATAAATGAATCTGAGCAAAAGCAACAACTTACATATTTTGTAACAATTTTTATAAATCAAAATATTCATTATATGTACCTACTTAAGTATATTGAAAAACTGGTTACAATAGTTTATAAAAAGTTAATATTATTTTAAATTCAACCAATGAATCTTAGTAATGGTAATAAATAATAATACATTTTTTTATTTCTCAAGCCTTAAGTATAATATAACTCTAATATAATATATCTAAATCATAGTCATATATCTAAATAATAGAATTTAAAAACACAGTGAAAAAAATAATTGCTAAAATATATAATCCCAGTGGCCCCAAGACATAGTAGATATTTTATTTTTTAATATTACGCGTTTGTCATCATTACCTGACAAAGCTATCTTGTTCTGTTCTTGGGTAAATATTTCATGCTTTAAGGATTTAAAAATTATGTTTTTCTTTCTTAAAAAAGTATTTTTGTTTAATACGTTATTGTAATCTTCGAAATGTACGTTTTTCAAAACCTGTTTCTGTATACCTTTAGCCCTTTTTAACTCCTCTTGTACTGTTTTTATACAGTATAATTTTGATCGTAAACCAACAAATTCAGAAATTAAATTTCCACCTAGTTCATCTTTGAAAAGACCTGGTACTTTTTTGTTAAGACCAGGTATACCGTAACAGTTATTTAATGGATAATTACTAGTATCAAAATATCTAAGGAAATTCAACTTTAAATCTGTATAAAAATCTTTGCTTTCTATTGAATAAAGAAAACTGTCAGTATCCGTATAACAAAGCTTTAATTTTTCCCGATAAAAAGGTTTCATAATAGAGTAATGAAAATCAAACATATGACTTTTGGATATTTCTAATACAGAAAAGCCAATATATATGGGTTTGTCTAAAGTAATTGTCTCGGGTTTCATTTGAACAGCTATAAAATTTTCTGTAAAAATAGTAGCACTATGGAAATTTGGTCGAGCTATTAGTTGCTCAGCACCGAAACTTTTCTTTGTTATATTCTTTTCATCATTCCACTTATTAACCAACTTCACGCTGACCCTTTTCTCGGTGTCTTCTAGTGTTTTACCAAATATACTATTATTTAAAAGTTTGAAGAAATCTTGTTCAAATATAGATTTGGCCTTTTTTCGTAACTCAGTGTTCATATCAATGTACTGTTTTAAGTATGGACTCTGATTGAATTGAATTACTCTATGTATTTTTTTTAGCAATAAACCATGTTTTAGACATGTTTTCAGATGGGAAAAATGAATGACATAAAAAAACTTATCGTATAAGTTTGGTATCAATTTCGAAGTTTTAGATCCTGGAGGAGCAAATTTTTGAGCACAGAATGGAAAATCGTTATGATAATTATGCAAATGGAAAGGGTATTCTAAGTCTACTTCGAGTATATAGCCAATGTCCCCGTCAATGGGTATATTATGAAAATCAATTTTTGAAATTTCTAGTTCACTTAATAACTTAAAATTTGAATGAGGTAAATAAGCGCACATAGCATAACCATAAAGATTATTACAATCAATATAAACAAGGAAGTTATCACTTTTTGCGGGGTCATAAGTTTGTAAGTACTTGTTATTGGCTTTCGAATATCTTGTAGAACATAAACATATACCACCGCGTATGCCTTTTTGTATCATTCTTATTATTTCCAAATCATTTATTAATTCTAATTTAACATCTGTTTTTAATAGCATAGCGTCAAAACTTAGGCTAGGTGCTGTTAAGTAAAAAGAAGGATCCAGTTTATAATTCGTCTTACACGTTTTTCGAAAACTTTCGAAGACGTCCGCTAGTAAGAGTACATCTGACTTAAGATATAAATCAGTGTATTCTCCAAGGCTCCGTAATTCAAAGGTTTGCCATACTCTTTTTGCGTGTTCATAATCTACTATTGATACGTTGCAATTGTGCAATTTACTAAAAAAGCATTTATAAGGAGGTATTTCTTCTTCATCATAAGAACTCCAAGTAGTGACGTATTCGTAAGGATAAACCCCTTTACGTCTAAGTAAATTAAAATGTTCCTGAGAAGGAAAAAAAAAAGATAGATGTTTAAAATCAATTGTATTTAAATTTGCAACTAGCTTCTCTAGGCTTGTGCCTAAAAATTTAAAAGAATCGACAAAACGAACAGGTATGATAGCTTCGTTACTAATTTGAAAAAATTTGGTAAACGATATGTAATTTTCTTTATTTTTTGCAATCACTTGTATCCTACCTGATAATTCTCCTAACTGTCGTATGAAAAGATGACTGTCGTAACCAGCTAAATTATGAAAAAATATGGGAACGAACTTAGGCAAACAATATTTTATATTACAATAAGAATGAGCTGCACCACGATATCGTCCAGTAAGATGACAGTGATCTTTTACTTTGTCGTCAAATAATATTTTGTTACAAAGATAACAGTTTTTAGCTTGAGCAAAATTGGTTCTATCTTTATCTGTTAAGAACATAGGGATCGATGAATGCAAAATATTATAAATTACAGTTATATCAGATAGAAGGTTATCAAAAAATTTATTCACACAGTCAGGTCCTCGATAAGACACATATTTATTAAGGGAGCTGTCGTAGGAGCATACAACGTAGTAAGCAAATGCAGCTGGTACATGCTTTTGCGTAATCGTTGTGCAACTTGTTTCAGAATTTGGTTCAACTGGCTCTAACAAAGATTCAAAGTCTGCGTATAAAACGAAAGGCATGTCTTGCATGCGTTCATAATGTTCAAATTGTATTCGAGTTCCTTGATTAGGTAAAATTGTTGCTACACCACTGCAAACGTGGGCTTCGAGTTTAAGATTGTTATCAAAAAATATCATACAATCCTCACATAAAAATATTTTGGAATGATGTTTAGTTAACTGCTTGCGAAGTAATTTAGCTAAATCTTTAATTAGACAGTAATGCGTACGTTTTCCATTTTCGAGAAAAAGCATGTTGACGTGATGTCTTTTACGTAATTCGCATTTGTACAGAGGTCCAACAACCTTACTGCTATTTTTAAGGCCATAAACATTAATACTTATGTTGGGATTATTCTTTTCAAAAATTCTTATATCTGTGAACCCTACTGGAAATGTCATATTTTTAACTTTAAGTACACTTTCAAAATGCGGATATGCGGTGGTTCGATTTGCGTTATTTTTTGCAGGAAAAAGTGATGCCATGACACACCATAAAAAGCAGTAATCATCCGAATTTTTAATGTTGATACATGCACGTTTGTTTTTTATAGCGTTAGGTAAATCTAAGTAACCTGAGGCTCTCAACGGGTTATATTTGTTTATATTTACTTCTAGATACAAGCTTCGTAAGTAAGCCCAACCACTATCTCTTTCCTCAAATTCTTCAACTTTTTTACAAATTTTATGGCTAATGTTTGTATACATAGCATCAAAATTATAACTTTTATGTAAGATAATGTTTTCAGTAGCAAAAGATTTCGTTGAAATCGAGTCATCCTTATGCAGAAAAAATTCAGAAAACAATTCGAAATTTACTTTAAGGTTTGTATAAGCCTCAATTCGGGCTGAGAGTAAAAGTTTCACGCGGAGGCGCAATTGCGATAAAAAATCTGCAGGAGCAAACACATGCATACGTTCTTCAACGTCCTCGCATTGAACACGGTACGACGCTATGCGACCGCGAAGAGCGCTATGCACTTGTTCGATACCCTCGCTCTCAATTACAGAACTATTATTTTTGTGTAAAATACTTTTTAAATGAGCAGAGAAAGCATTATTTTTAACGGATAAGTTGCAAGTTGAACAGAATATAGTCTTAACCATTATGATTTTGTTTTCACTGTGTTAAAAAATTACAAGAGGTTAAAGTAGTTTTTAAGTAAAATGTATAAAACCTAACACACATATAATATATAAGTAAAACTAGTTAAGTCAAAATTTACCGAAGAGAGTGTAACTAGTTAATATGTAGTACCTAGCTGACTGTGACTATTTTTTCTTTTTATCACTAAAGAATACCCCCTCTTCAGTAAATTTTGATTTGGCTAATTTTATGAATTTTTTTATAGTCAACAATTCAGGAGACTCAGCTTCGCCTTGTAGTCGAACCCAAATTATTGCCTTTTCACACCTTTCAAGACCGGTGAGGCTACGCACCTCCTCAGCGTCGTAGAGACGCAGCTCCGCCACCAGTTCACCGTCGAGCTTCGCAGTCCGACGCGTTACCCCGCCTGGTACTCGTCGCGTTAGTACACTGTCGAAGGTCTGGTCTGTCTTGCGTGGAGGCGGCGAAACTTCGTTATCTGACTCTGAATCATTTAACCAGTCTAAAGCGGAGCTAGACCCTTCTTGTTTTTTCACAATCGTTGTTGAAGTCTTAGGCACCGACGACGAGTACAGGCATTTCTTCTTAGAGCTAGAAAGATAAGAAATGTAATTAAAAACTAATTATTAATATTGACGATATACGAAATAACATAAAATATATTAACAGGTTTTAAAAGTAATCAACGCAAATTACCTTATGCTTTCGTTGTCCGAGTCAAATGAATTGGCTAACACACAGCTTTTCTTGGCAGAGCGTTTAACTTGCTTGCTTTCAGACCTAAAATAACAATAAATATTAGTGACATTAACATTTAACATATGACAGTAAATACTAGTACGATTAAATAATAACATTTGCTGGTCTAGGTCACTGCTCCTCTACAGACCTTCTTTAATAACTTCTTTACACATAGAGAGAGATCCGTGCTTCGGAAGGCATGTTAAGCCGTTGGTCCCGGATGTTGTCGTAAGATGACAGTCGTTAAAACCCACCGACCCGCATTGGACCAGCGTGGTGGGTTATGGCTTAATATCCCCGTGCTATTATTCACGTGGGAGGTCTCTGCCCAGCAGTGGGACGTTTATAGGCTGATGATGATGATGATGATGATGACATAGAGAGAACGGACCATAGCCCACCACGCACACCCACTGCGGTTTGGCGGTGCTAACGGTTGCAGATGCAGAAGGGATCAACCGTTGACATACCTTACAAAACATATACGAAGTCGAGCAAACACAACATTGCTAATAGAAAAATAAAAATATTTAAAACTTACGAACATTGTTTCGGTGTATATCTTCTGGATGATTCTCGTAGCGATGTCAGAGTACCGAAGCACTAAATATTAATAACTTAGGCGTAGCTTAGGCGTACTAGTGGTCGATCTGACTTAGGAAGCACTGATACGACAACTACCATTTTTCGGGTATTTATTGGAGAAAAGTGTTTAACAGCAATTTTACTAAGCAGGAGTGATCAACTTTTTTTTTTTTTTTGCTTGTATACAATTAAACTATTAGTGCTAGTTTTTACTTTCAAGAATAACACCGTATGTAAAAACTGTTAATTCCAAATTTTTTTTTTTATTATTATTGCTTTTATTACAAACCAAATAGGTACATATTGGGCTTATTATAAACACATACATTATCTAAGTAAAGCAAGCTTAATCGGTAGCGTAACCTTCTGTACTACAAACCGTTACCTATACGATGTACACATAAATGCTTGCATTCATCAAACCATTAGCCTGAGCCTTTTTCGCGTTATAGTCAAGTACCTACCTAACCACTACATTAGCTGTTATATTTTAACGAGTGTACGTTTAAGCAAAAGTAATTAAATAAGTATTACAATGTTATAAATAAATATGTGTTATTAGTAGCAAGAAAGGAAGTAATTACAAAATTGAAGCAATGTTTGTAACCTCTGTTTTTTTAAATTTTAAGCAAAATATTTAGTTTATCGATTAGTGCGAAAACTTGCAGCGAAAGTATTTTACATTTCCTGTGTAATTGCTAACCTTTCGATAAAGCGCTGACGACGATTGTCCGGATGTGCAACATTAGGACTGTTTTCACTAAGCATGAAATTTACTATTACATTTCATCTCATGATCGTCTTAACGAGAGTTTCATAACCACCACAATCACAGATCGAGTTCACCACTAGGTACCTCATCGAGTTCCTCACACTCTAACCCTGTCATTAATAAACGTTGATTAAAGTTACACTTAGGATTAAATTGACGCTGTCTCTATCTGTCTTCTTTAACAAAAACGAGACAGCGTCACTTTAAACCGAGGTGTAACATTTGGCCATTTTTATTAATGAGACGGTAAAAGTTAAACATTTTGATGTACGTACTAAATTAAACAAATGTCTCGGTATGTTACAAGTTAGCCGCTCGGATATCGAGAGACGCGGGTTCGATTACCGTGAGGCAGTCTATTTTTATAACTTCGGTGTTTATGTACTCATATTATTCCCACAATAATTAAATCTAACCATATTTAGTGGGTACGTATTCAAATCGACATTTGCTTTATAAGTTAAACCATAATTTGAAAGGTACTGTTATGAAAATCCTATCTGATCACTTGTTGCTAAACGTGACTTCAGCATGACGTAATTAATTGTTACTTGTTGCTCTGTCTATCCCACTTGTGGGAATACGCCGTGATGTTTGTGTTTGTATGTATTATGAAAATGTATGTTTAATGCGTTTGTCAATTAAAACAGTATAGACTTAGCTTTATCTTTCTAATTGTGTTTATGTTAAAGGTTATTCCCATTCTCCCACAACAAAATGGCCCAAAGTCCTCCCCAGAAAAAATACAAATATATTAATTTTCATGCTCCTCCGTAATAAAAAATGGTCATCATCATCAACATCATCCAAAAGACGTTCACTGCTGGACAAAGACCTCCCCCAAGGATCCCCACCACGTCCGGTCCTGCGCCGCACGCATCCAGCTGCTACCTGCAATCTTCACCAGATCGTCGGACCACCTTGTTGGAGGCCTGCCCACACTGCGTCTTCCGGTGCGCGGTTGCCACTCCGATCTGCCCCAACGGCCGTCGGTTCTTCGAGCGATATGCCCTGCCCACTGCCACTTATGTTTAGCAATTCTTCGGGCTATATCGGCTGCCTTAGTTCGTCTACGGATCTCCTCATTTCTGATTCGATAATATCTTTTATAATATTTGGTCTTTGGAGGAGTATAGGAATTGATGTATGGATTTCTTATATTTTCCAAACAAATTTTTGATGGCGCTTGGGAATAACCCGTATTAAAATTGTTTTCGTTAGCATTGAAACGGGAAGTTTCAAAGTCGAACTCGTAGTTAATGTATGTGTGTGTGTTTGTGTGTGTGTGTAGTGATTGCATACGTTGTTGTTTGCGGGATTGATATAAATAAGGTAACTAACAATTCCCTGCACAGTTGTCTGCATTGACTTAGATCAAAAAATACAAGTGTTTTTTTTATGAGAACCTTGAAAATGTGTTGAGTAGATCAGAGTCGACAATGACAATTGGCAACTGATTCTAATCAAAATACACAAGTGTTTTCCTTGGATCGAGGTTGAGGTGTTTCGACATAAAACCTTTTCTTCCAATTGTTGAAAACCTTGAAAATGTGTAGAGTAGATCGGAGTCACCGTATACTGAAATGAAGTTTGGTTTAAAAACACAAGTGTTTTCCTATGGGTCGAGGTTCAACTTTAGCAAATGTTATTCATAGTTCAACTTATTCGGGGATCCAGTCCTGGGAGACCAGGAAGCCCCATCCAGCTTAAGTTGTGCTGTAATTCCATATTGTTAAAAACCTTCGCATTCATTAGACGAAATCCTTGAAAATGTGTTAAGTAGATCGAAGTCGTTGTATACAGAAATTAAACTATTACATACTGGATTCTGATCAAAATACACAAGTGTTTTCCTATGGGTCGAGGTACTACTTTGATAAATGTTATTCATAGCACTAACTTATTCGGGGATCCAGTCCTGGGAGACCAGGAAGCCCCATCCAGTTTAAGTTGTGCTGTTATTCCATATTGTCAAAAACCTTCGCATTCAGTAGACGAAATCCTTGAAAATGTGTTTAGTAGATCGAAGTCGTTGTATACAGAAATTGAAATATGAATTCGATTAAAATACACAAGTGTTTTCTTATGGGTCAGGAATAAAATTTGACAAATGCAACTATATGATACACCTTGGAGCGTGGTGGCAAATAAAAACCGTATATGACGGATACTTAAGTTTAATAATGTGATCTCAATGATGAATCGAAACTATATTACAAAATGGCATTATAAACAATATAGAATAAATTGACCAAGCGCCTTCGGAAAGACTGAGGAGCGTAGCTGTTAATGGTATATTGCTATTTTAATCGTGTAGGCGCTTACGTCTAAACAACACTTATTCCGTACTGAGAGTTCACTAAGTCACATTCATTTATAGTTGTGCTGTAATTCCATATTGTCAAAAGCTCCTGCATCCTATGAACGAAAGACCTTGAAAATGTGTAAAGTAGATCGCAGTCGTTGTATGGGATTCTAGATCACGAGAAGTCGATTAGACATTCTAAAACACGAGAAGTCGATTGGACATTCTAGATAACTTTTTGACGTTGACTGAGCGAGTGGCAGTGATTTTCAAAAGTAATATTAGTCTAGATCACGAGAAGTCGATTAGACATTCTAAAACACGAGAAGTCGATTGGACATTCTAAATCACTTTTGACGTTGACTGAGCGAGTGGCAGTGATTTTCAAAAGTAATATTGGGACATTCTAGATCACTTTTTAACGACATTGATCGAACGTCAGTGAGATCAATGGAGTGAAAAGTGATCTAGAATGCCCAATATTACACTACTGACCCTATATCATAGGTAGGAGGGAATACGTGTGCTGGTAGACTATTCCATCTTTTGGAGGTG
The DNA here is from genome assembly GCA_963921215.1 of Scoparia ambigualis. Lineage (NCBI taxonomy): Eukaryota > Metazoa > Arthropoda > Insecta > Lepidoptera > Crambidae > Scoparia > Scoparia ambigualis. The sequence continues at coordinate 32,813,809 of OY992504.1, forward strand.
CGACAAAGAAACGAGTCACCAAATTTCTTTGTGCGTGATGAAATGTTAGTGACTGTGAATTAGTGACCCTTGTGTGTCCTAAAAAGCGACTAACGGACTAAAGACTAAACGGGGATTATGGCAGTGGACTGCTTCTGCGATCCTCATTGCCTAGTCTCTGACTGACCCCTTGGGATAATATTCATGTATCAATGTACGTATGTATGTATGTTTATCAAGGCGGAGTGCAGTACAAATAAGTAAACATTCATTTTCTTTAATTATTATAATAAATGCATTACGTGGGATATAACCAAACCAAATAAGTATTGATAAAATTTAAAACAATTATTTACTCAATGTCACCCTCGGTTGTGCTAGAATTTACAAATAATGAGTCATATAATAACAAAGGCGGCAATATCCACTCAAAGTCAAAATTTAACTATGAATGTAGTTTTATTGTCTGAGGACGTAGTTTTGTAAGGAAATCTACGTATCAAATATGGCATTATCCCATAGAAAAAGAAGCTCAAAGGTTGGAGCAAAAAATTGTAGACCAATCAGAGCACAGAATTCTTATAAAGTTCTGTGCTCTGATTGGTCGAGTCGTCGAGTTTCATAACAAACATGGCTATTTCCATGCCCTGTCTAAAACAAACACGGCAATATCCGAAAGTTTCAAACAAAGTCGCCAATCTCCAATGGTTTTTTGTGAATTTTGCTTTAAATATTTGTTTAATAAAACAGAGTAAAATAAAATCATTCTCATTGTACATTTTATATTTTAAAAAATCTAAGTTAAGCGTTGAATAAATTTCACAATATACGTTTTTATCCCTTTACACAAAATCCCACAAGATGGATATTGCCGCCTTTGATATTTTATTGTTTTCTTTTATTTCAGTCTCTAATTTTTAAAGATGTTACAGTAAAAGAGTTATTAGGAAAGTTAAGTTTTTATTTAAGTTTTTAGGTTATGAAGTCGAACACTATTAGGTACTTTTGAATCAAGTGTACCATCGATAACCTTCCTGTTTATTGAAGTCAATCAACATTATGTAACCAATATGGTTACCATACTATAGAAGCCCAGAACGCTTAGGATATACTAATTTTCAGATACTTATGAACCCACGTATGAACCCATAGCTATGATCATTATATTATACTCGTACTTGATTTAAAAGTAGACCCAAGTAATTCCATGGTATGTTCTTTTTCCAGCTTTTACACAGCAACGCTAGTCATTCCTAAACACTAGAAAAGGTGGATTGCTATATTGTACAAAATCCATACTTATTGAATTGAACAAAATAAGTGTATAATGTATTAAAGATTTTTTACATATCATTTATTATATAATATCAAGGTATCTATTATTATAAAAAATCTAAATCTACATAATAATAAAAATGTCGACATTACAGTCGTAGTGGATTTATTTTTCATTATTTTTATTTATTACTACTGACCAGGTTTGTATAAATATTTTACATGAATATTTTTTTATAATTAAAGTGATTTGGTGTAGGTAGGTAAACATCTCCAGCTCTTTCATGCTTTGGAAAGCTGTTGTCGTAAGATGGCAGCCGTTAAGGGGGTGCCGCGCGATCGCAAAAACTGACTTAAGTCTCTCAATGAACTTCAAAGCAAAATCAATCATATTGATATTTATAATTAGAACAATTCTGCTTTGAAGTTTCAGACCAAATAATTTAATTAGAGCAATGTTTTATTCTGCGAAATGTGCAATGCAAAACCATCGCGCGCTTTTGTTAAAAATTTAAATTTACTTTTTAAAGAAGGGGTGCACTGTGGAATAACAATACATATATTTTCATGTAAGAATTATTGTTTCATGCGTAAAATTAAGAAAGTTGTCGAAAAAAATATGTTTTTGGAGTCATTACATAGAAGTAGCAATATTCTTCAGACGCATTTTCTTACCATGATCTGGTCTATTTGTCGTACCGCATTCATCCACCTAAACCAAAACCAACTGTGCAACTTCACCGTAGTTTTAATAGTATAGATCAAGACCGGCTAATCGTATTATTATTCCCATAATTACCCATATCCTCAATACATCTGTTTTAACCGGTACTTTTCCTGCAGCCTGGAAAGATGCAAATGTTACCCCACTTCCAAAAAAACCTAACCCTACCTTTTTCTCCGAGTTTCGACCTATTTCCATTCTTCCCTTCCTCTCCAAAGTCCTTGAAAAGCTTGTTCATCATCAGCTTAATTCATACCTTAATAATAATAACCTCTTCAATCCTTTCCAGTCTGGATTCCGCAGGGGCCACAGTACAGCTACTGCTTTAGTCAAGATAACGGATGACATACGCCAGGGTATGGAAAACCGGCAGCTCACACTTTTGACATTACTTGACTTTTAGTAATGCCTTCAACTCTGTAGATTATGACATCCTCCTTGGCGTTTTACATTCTCTTAACATATCTCCAGCTGCAATTGTTTGGTTTCAAAGTTACCTGCTAGGGCGACGGCAGCATATCTGGCTTGGAGATTCATTCTCTGGCTGGTGCGACATTAGTGCCGGAGTTCCTCAGGGTGGCGTCTTATCTCCACTTCTTTTTTCTATATTTATAAACACTATCACTGACTCAATTTCAAGTTCCTATCACCTATATGCGGATGACCTACAGATTTATACACAAGCCACCTTATCTGAACTCCCATCCGCTGTGGCCGTCACAAATTCAGATCTAAATTGACAACTGGCGTAAATCTTATGGTTTGACCGTAAATCCATCCAAGACGCAAACTAGTATTATTGGAAGTCCTTATTTCGTTTCGATGATCGATTTGAACAACTTCCTGCAGTAACTTTTGATGGTACAATAAATCCATACTCCAAATCCGTCAGAAACCTTAGTGTTATTTTTGACCAGACCTCAGGTGGATGCTGTTAGGAAGAAGATTTTCGGGGCATATAGCTCGCTAAACCGCCTTTTTTATAGCAGAAGGAGGCAAACGAGAAAGCGGTTCACCTGATGGAAAGTAATCACCGCCGCCCATGGACACCCGCAATACCAGAGGAATCGCAGGCGCGTTGCCGGCCTTTAAGGAAGGAATAGGCTCGTTTCTTGAAGATCCCTAAGTCGTAACGGTCTGGAAATACCACCGCCGAGAGCTGGTTCCACAACACTGTAGTTCGAGGCAAGAAATTTCTTCAAAATCGCACAGTAGTAGACCGCCATCCATCAAGGTGATGTGGATGGTATGACAGTCGGTTGCGTGTAGTGCGGTGAAGGAAATTAGCGGCAGGGATCAAGCCGAACAATTCCTCAGAACACTCCCCATGATATATACGGTACAATATACAGAGAGACGAAACGTCTCTCCGAAGAGCCAGTAGATCGAGCCGACCTGAAATAACCACGTCGCCGACAATTCGAGCAGCTCTGCGTTGAATGCGGTCAAATGGAAGGAGTTGGTATTGGGGTGCTCCAGCCCAGAGATGGGAGCAGTATTCCATATGCGGCCTGACCTGTGCTTTATACAGTTGTAAACGGTGGGCCGGCGTGAAATACTGACCCGCTCTATTAAGCACACCCAGCTTTTTCGAAGCGAATTTAGCTTTACCTTCCAAATGACCACGAAACTGAACGTCACTCTAAATATCGACGCCAAGGATTCCAATAATCGGATTGGTATCAAGGGGAGCTCCCTCAAAGTTCAGAGGTACGACGAAGGGATGTTTTTTTGCGGTAAATGCGCAAACTTGTATTTTGGAGGGGTTAAAGCGGACTAGGTTATGTCGGCCCCAATCCGAGACATGACTTAACATGTTCTCGCGCTTGTACAATGCCAAACGTTCAGTACGTTTGGCATTGTACAAGCGCAATGCGGTATGGTTGGTGGAAAGTTTAGTTAGGCCAGGCAGTCATCGGTCTTGTGCAATGGTGGTAGGGAAGGCTGACAAAAATTCCCTAAGATAGCTTTGGCGAGAGACCAGAACGCACGCGTCCCCGAAGGAAGACGCACTAGCCTCTCGCCAATTCTACCTATGAATGATGACTTCGAATTGGCAATGTCCTTCTTAAAGGATCTGGCGGCAAAGTTGTACTTCTTTCTCAGCGCACTGGTGTTTGGATCCTTTGATGACACCACATTAGCCCAGGCTTGGTAATGTTGTCGCTTTTGGCGAGACGCCATTTTGCAGCAACGACCAAACCATGGTTGGGACTTGCCGCCAATGGGAACCACAGAGTTTGGAATGAAAAGTTCCATTCCCTGCAGTATCACATCAACGACAGAGTCTGCGGCGACATCAGGATCATTCAGCAAGAAGTAAACTCGCCACCACGGGTAGGACGCAAAGAAGCTTCGCATCCCATCCCAGTCCGCTGACTTATAATGCCAGACTCGACGGCTAGCCGCTGGTTGCGGTTTTGAAGTTTCTGTGAGAGGCACAGTGCTGCGAATCAGACAGTGGTCTGATGAGCCTAGTGGTGCATCAACAGAAACTTGATAGCCGTCTGGGTGCGAAGTCAGCAGAAGGTCCAATAAAAAAGGTGCATGGCCCTCCACATCTGGAACCCGTGTTGGCTCGGTTACCAATTGGGACAGACTGTAGGCCAAAGCGAAGTCATGAACGGCTCTACCCGCGTGGTCAGTTGTGCGTGAACCAAGCCATTCGACGTGGTGGGCATTGAAGTCTCCCACTACCACAATCTCGGCCGAGGGGATCCGTTGGAGAAGGTCGCTGTTTGGACGCTCTCGATAAGTTGGTCAGTTCCGATGTTACCGCTGTGGGACCTATACAGGCACGCGTAGACGCGAGGATGACGTCCGCAGTTGACGTGCAGCCATAAGATGGAGAGGTCCCTATCTTCAAGAATGCCAAGGCGACGAACGCACATATCCTCCCTGGCATAGGCACAAACACCGGCTCGTGGCACAAATGCATGTTCCAGGTTGTATCCCGGGTAGCGCAAGTACGAGATGTCAGGAGGGGGGGATATCTGCGTCACGGTGAGGAAGAGCAAGGCCAGTTTCGCCGTCTCGAGGTGGTAATGGACGGCGCTCAAGTTAGAGTGGATTCCCCTGATGTTGCAGAAGTCCACGCGAAGCGTAGGAGGGGGTGCCAATTGTCTCGCCTTTCTTCTGCCTGCAGCATGCCTTGACACGAGCGAACTTTTGCCCTCCCCAGAATACGTAGGGCAGCCTGAGCGAGAACGCTCAGGGGGGATTCTCCGACACTGGATGTGTCGGTACCCCCCTGGGGTAAATCTAGATTAAAGTTCGCTGCCATATCAATTGTGAGGGGGGGGGGGGAGGGGTCTCCGGAACCCTCACTCGCCGGACGAAACACAACAGCACAGAGTGCTATTGTTTCACGCCGAAAATTCGTGGGGGGGGTAGTATTACGCCGGGCGAGCCGACCCTACCACTCAGTTGGTGTCACTCATTTAGCACCACCCAGGGGTCACGTGTAGGGTCTCAAGGGTAAACCTACGGACGCGAGCAACTTAACCCCCAAAACCGCCTGCGTAACTTTCTACCAACCAGCACCAAAATTACTCTAGCGCAATCTCTTATACTGTCTATTATTGACTACGGTGATGTCTGCTACACTGATTTGTCAGAGGAATTGCTAAACAAAATGGAGCTATCGTTCCAAACTTAACTGGCTCCCAATTCGACGGCGCAGGGACTTACACGCTCTTACGCTCCTTTATTCCACACTTTTTCTTCCAACAGCCCCACTTTACCTTAAAGATTGCTTTTCCTTCCGTTCCTCAGCTCTGCATTGTACTTTGCGTTTCTTTTCCAACCTTTCCTTAAATATTCCTCAACACTCTACAGACTTCTTCTCCTATTCATTCACTGTCCATGCTGTCCGCTTGTGGAATTCACTTCCTGAGAGTATCAGAAAAGCTCATACTCCTAGGTCTTTTGGAGATCAAGTTAGAAGTTATTTTCTTTGTTTCTTCTTCTAACTAACTGTATATATTTTCTTTCCTTATCTTCTATTTTTCCGTATTCCGTATTTAGTATATAGATAACTATATATTTTTCAATCCTTTCTTTCTTTAGATGCACCCACTCCCCCTACCATTCTATAATATTCTCTCTCTTCACCCAAGGTTGCCTGGAAGAGATTGCTTTTAAGCAATAAGGCCGCCTAATTGTATTCTCTTTTTTATAACTTGTCCTGTTTTTGTAATTGTTGTTTTTTCTTTTTGTGCAAATAAAGTGTTTATTATTATTATTACTATTAAGTATTGTTTGTTATTGTTTATAGAATTAGTTTCAAATTTCAACAATGCGATGACCTTGTGCAATGATCAGGCTAACTAACATAAGTTCTTTTAATGTATTTAACTAATTCAGCGCAAGTGACTTAAAAATACGTAATTTTCACAATTTCGTGCAGGACCCCCTTAAACACCTAACCAACTTGCTTTATTTTGTTTTTGAATTTACGTCTTTTTTATTCTATTTTTATATTATTTAACGTGACAGTCAATTAATGTTTTTTTTTTTTTTTTCTTTCTTTGCCCGATCTTCCCATGTATTGTTGTCCATAAAGGCCTGTTGCTAGCAATGGTACGTTTATTGGCTGATAATGATGATGATGAGATTACATTGGATGTAATTATGCATGCCGTCATTCCCTTATCCCCTTGGCTTGCACGAGGCGGAATAGTTACAGAATGATTTTTTTTCGTCCTTCTATAACAAAATAGCAATTTAGTACGCCACTTTATCATTCCCGTTGCTATATATTGTAGGTGTATGGTTTGTACGTCACTTTATCATTAACATTGCTTAGAGAGAATTTGTAGGAGTATAGAATTAGCGATTAATCTCTGCAAAAAATCTTAAAATATAAAAAGCAATAAAATAAACGAAGCTAAATCAGCTTAACTACTTAGTTCTGTTTATGCAGTAAGGGATAGGCAGGTTTTTTTTGTTTTCTTGTCTTTCCTTGTCTTAGATTTGTTTCTTACATACATACATAAACACAGTCATACATTAAATACATAATTTTTTTTTATTAGTGCACGTATTTTTTTTTAAATTATAGAATAACTTAATCTAGAGCTACAGATTTCATTTTAATTTTTTTAAGTGAAAAATAAAGAAACTTAAATTGATCAAACATATCGACAAAAATACCGTAGATCATCGTCAATCGACCGGGACCGCGAAATTGAACTCTGACACATTACGATACCAGGCGGCCGGGCGGGTCAATGTGCCGGACAAATTAAATAAATAATAATAAATAAATTTAAAAAAAAATTAAATTATGTCTATTAACGTTACTGAATGATATACAATATTATAATACTGATAAAAAAATACTTTATAGAGCTGATGTAAACTCATTAGGTTGCGGAACATTTTCAGTGCGGGGCAGTGGTCCAACTGCTCTGTCCAACTAGTTGGACCATGGGTCTTTACTAGGGGCAGTTGTTCAACTTTAAAAATAGTTGGAACACAGCACCTTTTGAGAGTTCCGTGGTCCAATTTAACCCTAAAATCCTCTTAACAAATCAATTAATTAATCAATAAATTATAATTTACTCTAAGCAATTTGCACGAGGCGGACATATCCACAATATAGAAGGTAGTGCACCGACCTGATAATTATCAGAGACAAGAGAGTGCAGGTTTGAATCTTGCTTAGGTTCGAATCTAGCTAGTGAATTTCTGTGGAGGACTACTTTTGCGGTCCTCATTGCCTAGTATCTAACCCACAAAATGTTAAATGTCCACCAGAGCCAAAAAACTTTTGACATTTCGGAAAAAAAATCATATCTTCTTTATTATTAAACCAACAAGTGCCATTTTTTGAACAATAATTTATTTTTTGAGCTGTTATCTAAATAAATACCTAAAATCTTCTAGAAGTTACTTTTAACCTATGTTTCTGTGGGTTATTATGCATTGCATGCAATGCATTAGCACATTTTTTTTTGTTACGATAAAACGCTGTAAATGAAACAGATAATTGTATGGGCGACTCGAAATCAAGTATTTTCCTATAAAGCCAAATTGCAGTAAGTACTTATTACAATATATTTCAATAGCCTTAATTTCGAGTTAAACGCTGTATATCTATGTATTCAGGTGCATTAAAATATCATAACTGTTAAAAGTTAGAAAGGATAGTAAAAGTAAAGCGATGTAAGTATGAAATTACATTTATTTAATGTCTTTTTAAAATGTTTAGGATAAAAATCACTACAAATCACATTGAAAATATTAAACAGAAATCAAAAGATAACACAAGATTAACAACAGTTAGCCATTTAGACTTATTAAAACAAAGAAAAACAGCTTAAACAAAACAATATCACTTCTGAAGTTTCACTTGAGTTGTACCTACTCAAAATCAATTTGAGCAAAACAATCATCACTTCTCGTTAGTACGGACTACGGTACTCCTATTCTACTCCAAAATTTTTTTGTCCGTAAATCCATAACATGTTTACTATAAATTAAAAGAATATTTTATTTTTATTATTAAAATTCAATAGCCATTATGTTCAAAACGTCATAATTTTGTTTTTTATAATTATCTTTCTTTCTAAAACTACCTATTCTGTTCTAATATCGAGTACTAATAATAATTCATCATCATCCTAGCCTTTTCCCAGGTTATTTGGTCGGCTCTCCGTATCATTTTGCGCCATTCCTCTCTATTTTGCGTCAAATCTAGGCTTCCGGCCATTGTCTTCATATCCTTATTTATTGTGCTTGTCTAAGTCGTAGGGGGGCGACCTCGGTGTCTTTTACCCTTGGCAGTGTTATATAGCGCACTCTTAGTCATGTGCTCGACATCTCAGCGCATCACATGGCCGAACTATCGCAGTCGACTCTCGCACATCTTCTCTTGTATTGGCGCAACCTTGAATGTGCGTTACGCCCCCAGCCCACCTAAGCATTCGCATTTCTGTACAATGCATCATAAGCTCCTCTTGCTTGTGCATCGGCCAGTATTCCGCATCATACAGAAGGGCAGGTCGAACTGTTCTCTTGTAAATATTCCTTTTTACTCGAACAGGCATTTGCGAGTCACAAAGTACCCCAGTCAGTGCTCTTCACTTTGCCACCTAGCTTGAATCCTGTTTTCTATGTCTTCGTTGGTACTCGCTTCACTTGTTATTACGAAACCAAGATACTTGAATAAGGGGAAATTATCTATTAGTGGTGGGGATACGATCGCATTTACGCCAGAGAAATTGCAGTGCATGTATTCCGTTTTTGTTCGGCTTACTCTGAGGCCTAGGCTTTCCAAACGGTTGCTCCACAGGGATAGTTTGTTTTGCAGGTCTTCAGCAGATTCCGACACGATTACTATATTATCGGCATATAGTAGTGTTCATAGGACGTTGCAGATCTTCAGTGACGTAATTCATGACCGTATTAAGCAAAAGTGGGCTTAAAGTTGAACTCTGATACACTCGTCTACTACGACTACGTACCCTTGTGGTTACATTATCGTACAAGTCTTTTACTATGTCAATGTACTGTTTGGGAACGTGCTGTGGTTGAAGCGCTGTCCATATAAGATCTTTCGAAACTCTATTAAATGCTTTTTCTAGATCTATAAAAGAGAAGTAAAATCCTTTCAAGATGATTTATACTTTTGTAACAGCAGTTTAATAGAGTGAATGGCATCTATGGTTCCTACGCCGCTTGAGAAGCCACATTGGTATGGCGTTAACTTTATAAGCTGAGATAGTCTTCTAGCTATCACGGTTTCCCAGATTTTTAAGGAGTGCGACGTTAGCTTTATGGCTCTGTAGTTCCTTTCTAGTAGTCGCCTTTATTTTTATAGAAAGGTATGATATCGCTTTTTCTCCACTTGTCAGGTATTGTGCGATCTTCTTTAACTTTATTCAAAAAGTTTGCTAACCAGACTATGCCGGTGTCGAATACTTTTTTGAGAGTTCTACCGGATTTTCATCTGGCCCAGTCGACTTGTTCTTCATTCGACGAATAGCAAATTTTACTTCCTCAGGTGTTATTGGTTCTATTGGACCAGCAATCCTAGCTAACTCCGGCACCCTATCTCGTGGGAATTCTTCGTTTAATAGTTCTGCAAAGTATTTTTGCCAGCGTTTATTTATGTCTTTTTCTTGTGTTAGGAGCCTACCGCATTTTACCTTTTATGTGAAGCTGACGTGTGGTAGCTAACTGGCTAAGCCCTTGTTGTAGGGCGATCAGTTGTGCTGCTTTCTGTAGGTGTGGTATCCATTTTTTTTGTGGAATTCAGCGGAGATGTGTTGTAGTCAGCATGTAACAGCCGTCTAATAAAATAAACAGGTACCTTAAGATTTTATAGAGGGTCACTGTCGCCAAAGTCAAGAACTTAAAACATGTCTGTTTTCTTACTCCTTTACTTAAAGAAGTATAGCTCCTGAAACATGAGTATAATTTAAATAAATATGGTATCAATTCAAGCTCACAGTAAAGCCTTTCAAATGGTACCATTTTCATTATTAAATAGTTGAGTTACGTCCAATGTATTCAAAATATATTTTTGACAAACTTTTCTTCGTCATTCGCCTTCACTAATAAAATAATCGTATTTAATGGCCATCTAATATATTTTTTTACAGCACACTGAGCTATCTAGTTTTTTCTTCTTTAGTGACTCTTAAAGTTCAAAAATATGAAAATAAACTCTAGCGTTTTTCCTCAGGTATTTCTTTCCACACTCATTTCCACACTTTTTTCTATCCATAGATTAGATTTTATTGATTTCTCTTCTACTTTAATTAATTCTCCTTTATTGTTGGTATAACATTCACCCACTTCCTTCTTTTTCTTATTATCTTGCCGTATGGCAGTTTTTGGTCTTTTTTTAATTTCAATGTTTTTCTTTATCTTTTTCTTTGCTTTTATTATCTGCAATATTTCCACATATTATACACATTATCTTAATTTTAGTATTAATAGATATTTATATAGATTAAAATAGTGGTCCAATAAAATAATTAATACCAAATCCAGATTCGAAACATAAATTTTATTCTAAAAACTAAAATTCGTTCTATTTACGTTTCAAAACGGCTCCAGTCACGCGGAGAAAATCGGTTACAGCAAACACAACACTCACACTCTTTCGTCTGTCGCGTAGTGAACCGCCGGCTTGAGGCGTGGGCGTGAGTTTTAATGGCGGTAAATTCACATGAAAATGTCAAAATTCTAAAAATTTAGACTTTTTCAATTGGCGTAAACGATAATTATCTTTATTACAATGCTTGTGTTAACTGTAGTAAACCACGACGACTAACAATTTCTTAACTAATAAATGCAGTAAACGTGGAGCGTTATTATTTTATGATATGCAAAAACGCTGTAACCCGTACCGTTCAAAATTTCAACAGCGCTGTAACTACCACGATTATATAATTTGCAAAAAATTAATTGGTGTAAATGAAAATGAAAAAAAGCCGTTTTTTATGCTATTTACGGCAAACGTTTATGTGATCCCTCAAAAAATAGGGGTTGATTAAAACGCTGTACAAAATTTTCTATTGGTCGTATAGACATGGGACATTGTATAGACGTATAGACATCGAACCATTCAACGCAGATTTTTTTTCTAATTCCGAATCTGCAATAAAAAAAAATGACCTAGGTGCGGGTTACGACGTTTCCGCTTTTTGCGTTGTATATTCGTTTCTCACCTATTAAAATTATTTTTAGATTACTTAAGTATAAAAAAAAATTGTTTACGCTCACACCAATTATCTAGCCCAAGATAAGCTTCTATTGAAACTTGTATGGTTAAACTAGATAACGGATAAATATACCTACATAAACGTAGAAAAACACCCAGATCCGAAATCAATTCAGAAAAACAGTTATGTCTAAATTGTCTCGACCGGGAATTGAACCCGGGACCTTAGAGATGGCGCGACGCCGCCGGACCCGGCGCGCTAGCACTCGAGCACGGAGGTCGTCTATATGGAATAGAGTGATAAAGTGATTATGGGATCCCACATCAAAGAAAAACAAGAAACGAAAGTAGTGCCATTAAACAAGTTCAGCGCCACGTGGTGAGAGTTGCACTAGGGTGTATAATGACATATACAAGTGGCGCTGAACGGGTTAATTAAGTGTTAAATACCGTTTTTCAAAAAAAAACTTACTGATTTCATGACCAATGTAACTAACTAATTCGCGGTGTCCATTTTAGAAAATGTGAGCTCTGCTGTGTGGTGGCTAATTGTTAAAAAGAATACTACCGACGCATCCTGTTCACTTGGGTGTCGCAAAAGGCACCTGTATTGACGCTGAGCACATGTGTAGTTGTTATTTGGTGAAACGTGAACAGTGGCAGTGGACTGCACTTGCGGTCCTCATTATATTGCCACTGAATAGTAGGCAGAGCGAGAATTTAGTGGTAGAGCCACGCTGCGTTGCAGCACGCATTGGGCCGGCTCGCCCGGCGTAATACCACCCTCTCACTAATATTCGGCGTGAAATAATGGCACTTGGTGCCGTTGTGTTTCGTCCGACCAGTGAGGATTCCGGAGCCCCCCCCCCTTCCCCTCTTCCCAATTCCTATTCCTTCCCTAAACCTATTCCTCCCTTAAAGGTCAGCAACGCGTCTGCGATTCCTCTGGTTTTGCTCTGGTGTCCATGGGCGGCGGTGATTACTCTCCATCAGGTGACCCGCCTGCTCGTTTGCCTTCCTCTTTTATATAAAAAAAAAGAATAACCCTTATGAAAAATTGTATAAAATAAAAACACCAGAGGGAAAGGAGAATGACCAAACTAGCCTATTCAATATCTATTGCGTCTTAATCATTCACATATCAAAAGTGTTCCCTTAAGTTATAATGATTACCTACTGTTAAAAAAGGTTTTCTATAGAACGCAGCGTTAAGAGTCAAGTGATAAATAAATGCTGAACACTTCGATCATTGTTGATCGAAGGCTGAACTGAACTGATAGTCATACGATAACAGTTGTCATAACCTCAAAATACCTAAAAAGTCGTTAGCTAAAAATGAAGATAGCTTCAAACTCCCGCATGATATTGTAATGTAATTTTTTCTTCATAATTTAGAGCATTGCTGCTATTGATTACTATTTATTTCATTAAAGCGCTGTGTTACGCTAGCTAGCTAAAAAACTAGCCTAACTCCCATAGTAATAAGGTCATTCTCCTTTATTTACCCGAGTACTTTGATTATAAGGTGAATAAAATAAAGATATTAGATAGCAAGCATAGGGTTTAAATGCGGAACACCCACCGCCTAAGGAATGAATGCGAGAGGAATAAATGCGAGAATGGAATGAAAAAGAGATTTAGTATTAATAAGGGCTTCGGCGAGTATAGTCGGAGGTAGATTATAAAAAAACCCCTTTGGGGATAACAGGTGTGACTGTAAGTGTGTGCATTACCTCTCGTCTGTGTGAAAACCTAAAATCGTTTACTAACAATTGAATGATGTATGAATGTATGACTAAATCTGACATTTATTAGGTTTAGTACACTTAATTCACCTGGCTGATATCACCTGGGTGCATTAAGTGTACCAAATAGTATACTTAATTCACCTATTCCACTAAGTTAAAGTACTTATACTATTTTTTCCAATTTTTATAAAAATGCAATACGTATTAATGCATTTGTGGTGATCCAGTCTTACAAGTTACAACTAGGCTTCCTAATCTTTTATTAGAGCTCTCCCTGTTAGTACGCTAGCGGGTTCGTTGCTAATTACATAGGTCTTGGCTATGGCTTTTCCGAAATAAAAAGTGCTGGTTTTCTAATAATACAATAAACAGTTCAGTTTTTTCTTTTGTGTAAAAAAGTTTATCAATAGCCTATGTTTTTTTTATTTATTCAGTACACAAACAGAATAAAACATAGCATGTATAAAAAATGTAACAAGATATGTATCACGGACAGGTTGTAGTTCCTATGACGTGTGTACACCACATGAGTAATCTTTAACAAGGCAAATAATTGCATCTAATTTGACATTTGAATACAACACAAAAAACGAATTAAAATTTAAAAAATGATGTAAGTAGGTACTAATGTACCTTAATTTAATTTAATAGGTACTATTTTTTAAAATCATACCTTAAAATCAACAAAATTAGCAGAATAAAAATTAAATTCAAAAAGTCAATACGTATGAAATATTTCATTACGTTATTAATTTACCTAGATTAATACATACTTTAATCTTTTTAACGATTACCGATAACGCGATTATTGTATCGGCTGTTACATAAGACCAGTGACAAGGCTAAACAGCTATGTAAACGGTTTTCACCTCAGCACAGAGCCGTCCTAATTGATTTGTTTATTTTCTATTAGGAGCTTGATGGTACAGCGGCTAAGGTAATCTTTGTAATGTAATCTTTCCAGTTAGGCAATGCTGGGACATAAGATCGGTGACCTAATAAAAATCATCTTGAGCTTCTCCGTGTTAAGGAAAACACTTAAACTGTAAGATTATTGTTGTCGTAAAATTGCTGTAGTGCAGGTAGTGCTGTCCATGAAGGCCTGTGCACAGTTGTGGGACGTGCACACTACAGCTTACCAAAGTTTCATCGCTATCATATTGAATCGTATAGAAATTCATGCAATACAAATAAATAAATTTTAATTACGTAGCGACAGTTACTGTCATTATTCTCAGTAATAAAACACTTGAAACACAATTATTGTATTACAAGTGTCCCTACAGTTTAAACTGCTGTCAAACTCGCAATACACCCTACTTGAACTAAACTGAACTTTTTAAATAGCTCTACTCAATTCTTCAATAACATAATATAAACACTAATCCTGTTATTAATAAAAGTTGATTAAAGTTACACTTAGGATTAAGTTGACGCTGTCTCTATCTGTCTTCTCTAACAAAAACGAGACAGCGTCACTTTAAACCGAAGTGTATGTAACCTTTGGCCATTTATGCATAAGTACAGCAATATTTTTAAATTTTTCCTAAAAGTAAAACTGGAAACTAATAAAGTATGTAATAAACTAATTGGATCTGGTAATATTCGAATTAAATCTTTAGGTATAATTAGGTACACGCGGCCGCTCGCGGTTTCACCCGCGTGGTTCCCGTTCCCGTGGGAATATCGGGATAAAAAGTATTATAAGTGTTAATCCAGGTTATAAACTATCTGCATGCCGAATTTCAGATTTTCATCCAAATGCATTCAGTAGTTTTTACGTGAAAGAGTAACAAATATCCATCTATACTTACAAACATTGGCGTTTATAATATTAGTAGGATAGGTATAATTGTTTATCTTTATTACTTCATATTATTATTATAAAAACTACTGTATTTATAGTCGCCATAAATTTTATCGAAAGCAACAAAAGATTTGGAACTATTAAAATTAACGAAAACTTTAAAATTATTCGATTACGGTACATTTTTCATTGACTTAAAAAGTGACTACACACATCAAAAGTGTCTAGGGATCAAGCATTTTTATGCGGATTTCTTGAGATTGAGATGTGGCTTTGTAATAAATTTATGATTTTATAAATTTATATGGATCCTTTTTGGTGCATTTCATAATTTGAAACAGGAACTTTCAATCAATTTTTAGTAAAAGATGAAAATCAGCTGTCAATATTTTCCCTATAAAAACATACAACGCATTGAAGACATTATTAGTGCTACTGTTTCCCTACTACTGATTAAAACCAACGTTATTATGGAGCGGCGACGTCATTTAAGCAGGGAAGAAATGCTCAGAGCCGTGGGAATGATAGAAGCTGGTTCCCGGCAACGTACTGTGGCTTTAGCTCTGAATACAAGTCAGAGTGTTATCAGTCGACTTTGGACACGTTACCGAAGCACTGGTACCGTGGCTGAGCGCCATGGAGGACGGTATCGCTGCACCACACGGAGACAAGACCGATACATTCAAATCACAACTCGAAGAGCTCCAAAAATAACCGCCATGATGTTAGCCGTGAGGCTTCATCACTCTTCAGGGAACTTAATTAGCGACCAAACAGTCAGAAACCGCTTGCATGAAGTGAACCTTCATTCCCGAAGACCGCTAAGGGTACCACCTATAGCAATGCACAATCGTAGGATTCGATATCAATGGGCTCTTGAACACAGAAATTGGGCAGAAGAACAATGGCGTTTCGTGTGCTTTTCTGATGAGTCTCGTTTTGGTATGAGACCGGATACAAGACGTATACGACACTGGAGAACCCCTGGACGCCAACAGCGATTAAAATCCTGCCAGGAAGTCCATCCTTATAGTGGTGGAACCATCATGGTATGGGCGGGTATTTGGATCGGCGGAAGAACTGAGTTGATTTGGATCAGAGGCAACCTCAACGCTCAAATTTATGCTGAGACGATTGTATCAGACGTCATCGTTCCTCTACAAGTGCAAATCGGTCCCTTATTTCAGTTAATGCATGATAATGCACGACCGCACACCGCAAGAGTTGTAAGACAGACTCTCGCCGCAGCTAACATCAATGTCATGCCCTGGCCTGCTCAGTCGCCAGACTTGAACCCGATTGAGCATGCATGGGATATGCTACAGAGAAGAGCTCTGCCGAATATGGAGGGTATCCAGTCGCAAGAAGACCTTTTTTTGTTGTTGCAACGAACATGGGCGGCCATTCCACAGCGTGATTTGGATGAACTCATTTTGAGTATGCCAAACCGATGTTCTTGTGTTGTTAGTGTTCGCGGTAGAAACACGGATTATTAATTGTTTAAGTTACCCAATAAAATTTTAAAGAAAACTGTAATTTCAGTCTTTTTTTCGAACTTTAATGTTAGTGGTTCAAATGCCAAAAATCCCTTTATTAGGAAAATGGCAAATTTCTTTATTAATGCAAAGGTGACTTGGTTTATCGTTACTGTAGACAAACGAAAACACTTTATTTGATGAATCCTTAAAGAAAATTTTAATTAATATCAATCAGGAGAAAAGTTATTGCAAAAATATATGTTGATCCCTAGACACTTTTGATGTGTGTATTTAAGTCGCATTAATTACACACTCTCACGTCTATTATCCCCGAAAGGATAGTCGGAGACTAGGCAATGACCACAAAAGCATTGCGCTGTGACTTTCTTTGTTTCGCCAAATGACAACTGCAAAAGTTTTGACGACCTCCGTGGTCGAGTGGCGCCATCTCTGAGGTCCCGGTTTCAATTCCCGGTCGGGTCAATTTAGAGAAAAACTTGATTTTCTAAATTGATTTCGGGTCTGGGTGTTTTTCTATGTTTACCTATGTATATTTATCCGTTATCTTACCATATTAACGAGTTTCAAAAGAATACTCATCTTGGTCTAGATAATTGGTATGAGCGTAAATAGATTTTTAAAGTGCTCAGCGTGGTAGGTGTGAGCCCATCGCTGTTGGATATTTGAGTATAGTCTTCATACGTCGCCTTTTACGACATCCAAGAGAAGAGATAGGTTAGTGGTGTTCCCTTAATAATAAAGATGGATGGAGGAGCTTGGTGGCGCAGCGGCTAGCGCATTCGGCTTGCGATCTTGCCCGCTACGCAACTTTCACAATGCCGGGTCGCTGGATGGGTGACCAAATTAAAAACATCTCGAGCTCCTCAAACCGTTCCTCCTTGGTCCCGGTTGTTGTCGTAAGATGACAGTCTTTTAAACCCACCAACCTGCATTGGGCCAGCGTGGTGGGTTATGGCCCTATAGGTATCCCCACGTGTCCACGTGGGAGGCCTGTCCCCAGCAGTGGGACGTTTATAGGCTGATGATGATTTTAACAATGGGCCGCCGCCACACAGCTGGCACACATATACATATTTTAATTAGGCCATTTATTATGTTTCGGGGCAGATTTTTCAGTCCCTGGCTAAAACTTATTCGTCTGATAAAGTATAGCACGATCAAACTAAAATGTCACCTGTAAAGAAAGAAAAGACATGATAATGACAACACATTTTCAGAATGGTTGTGTAATACTTCAACAGACAAATAGTTTTAAGTACCCGACAATTGAGAATCGGCCCTCGATAACTTAAAAGTTGACCGTGGTCGTTTCGCAAGTAACATTAGTTAATCTGTCCACGTGAATAAATACTTTTTCAAAACAATTTAAATTACTCCTGTCACTTAAAAATAAACAGACGTCAATAGCATTTACTGGTGAAATCAACCTTAAGGGGCAACAAAATAAAGTACTTTTTCCTGTTATGCCTTGCGAGAAAATAAGAGCTCACTTCTCAAGTGCGCTCTTATTTACCGAGACACATTTTTAACGCCGACCTGACATCTTGTTGTAGTGTTGATCGAAGGATGTAAATAATATATATTTTAAATTATATAGTATATTTAACCTAATTATGCCTTTTTTAATTAAATTATTGGTTTTTGTTTCGATTTTATTTTTGTTCAAGAAATAAATATTGCTGTCGTTAGGATATTAATATAAAGTATTAAGATAAACTTTTTCAGAACTGCAAGCTAAAAGTTAATGCCTTCAGCTCCTAAACAATTACTTATGGTTTGGGTTTTTGCTACTCAGTCCTTATTTGTTTGCCTAGCTAACTCGAATACAACCTAAAGGTTTAAGATAGGATTTAGAAATAACTTATAGCGATTTCAACAACCCATGACCATATGGTTGTATCAAAGTTAAAAACTAAACCTTTAGATCTCACTTTCGCTTTACATTAGCCTTTCCAGAACTTACTCAAGAGTCTAAGACAACTTTATGATCCTGGGGCTATATGCTCTTGTAAAACAAGTCTAAATAACTTTAATTTCAACTCTTGTCAGCGGCTTCCAGGTTGTAATAATAAACTATTAGTTTAAAGACTTATTAATCATTTTCAAGTACATAATATGACCAGATAACAAAGCGTTAACCTTTTTATGACTCATGCAACACCTAAAGGCATTTTTACAGCCTAGGCTATAATGTAATTTTATTTGGGTTACTTATTTATTACTGTACCTTATCGATGGTACATAACACCTTATCTGCCTTAATTGATAAAAGTATGATTCAATTCGTTTGGAACAACACGTATCGTGTAGATTACTCATAATACCTAATTGAAGTTATTATGTACGATTTTGATGGCAACTGCAGACAGCAATCCCTCTTCATTAACTAATTTTATTTGTGTATACCGGCACCATAATCACAAATAAAATTAATAAAATATACATCCTCATTTTTTACTCGTTTTAATGAAATTAAGGAATTAAACAAAAAAAAACAAAAAATTATGACCTCCCTTACAAAACTGTCCGATCAGCTGACGACAAAGTATGGGCGGGATGCGAGCAGCACAAGACTGGACGTGGTGGAGATCCTTGTGGAAGGCCTTTGTCTAGCTGTGGCAGTGTCCAGCACTGATGACTGACACATGGTAGATGTACCATCGTCATACCAGAAGACTGGTCTTCGACCGCATCTAGTTCCTATCCCATAGTTATCCATCAGAGCAGATGTCTGTGGGAGGTGGCATTGGATTCACTAATAGGAAGGCTCAAACATACATCGCCTGAGCGAGGCAAGTAAAACGAAATAATACGTTTTACGTTCGTACGTACGTACTATTACGTTTTTCTGGCCTTACTATACGGGCGTTAAAATTTTTGTGTTTGCGGATGACACTGTTCTGCTCTTCCACGCTGCTTGGATACAAACTCGTTTCCTAGCAGAAGTTGGAATGAGCAGGGTCACAGCGTGGCTAAAGGACAGTCTTCTTAATCTTAACACCGCAATAACAAATTACATCTGCTTTAGCATATCAGATCGTACCTATCCTGATGGAAGCTTTAAGTAAAAGCTGCATACATACCCCTGTAATAGAAAGCCTAGAATTTTGGCGACTTATTCCTGTCCATTTCAACACTAAGTATTTGTTTGTCATACTAGATGACAATCTTAACTGGGGACCACAGATAACAACTGTTACAAAGAGAACCCGAAAATTGATATTTAAACGTTTTAAAAAATTTGCGGGATGTTTCTCCTCCCGATGTACTCAGTTTAACATACAAGTCATTGGCTGAAAGTATATTATCGTATTGCATCTCTGCTTGGGGCACAGCATCAAAATCTTATCTTATTGAAGTCGAACGTGCACAACGTGCAATAATGAAGGCTTTGTGGGGGACTACGGGACTACCCTTCCAATACCCCACTGATGATTTATATAAAATCTGTGACGTCCTTTCTGTTAGAAAATTATTCATTTACCAGTCTTTGCGAAGATATCATCGTTACATTGAACCTTTTTTTATAATAAATGGGCTTGGTCTTGGTCACATTCTTATCCGTAGGATTAACAAGTGGCCGATGATGGAGCGAGCTTGCCCTGAAGCAGCCTATTCACTCGGGCTTTAAAGATGTTGGGGCTATATGCATGACATCTTATATTGACATGCCCGATAGACGGAGAAGTAAGGTGCCATTACCAAGATGTAGAACCATATTTGCTATGAGAAGCTGTGACTACTATACTCCCATGCACGCTAAACAAAACTGTAACATATCTGGGAAAACCGTGGCCTGTAGCACAGTTTATATTTACACAGGCTACGGTGTCACATTGTTTGTAATAATTGCTCAGTGTACTCAATAAAAACATTCCTATTCTTAGATTTGGTGGATTATTCTTCATGCACCGTTTAGGTTCTCATATATACAGCTGAGCGTGGCACCTTTCGTGAATGTTACCCCTGGGTGCATGCATTCCCAGGTAAGCAATTTCCTCCAGTCCAAAGAGAAACATCAAACATCATACAAAATTATTTTTCAACATTTTGTTTTTAACGATTATTTAAAGTTAATTAAATAATTGTTATGTTACGTTTCCTTGGTTATTGTAATTGATTTCTGGCAGCGAACTAATCAAGTGAAAAAAATAAATAAAAGTACCTAATTGCATGATCCGACTGGCCCGTCCAAATTATCAGCGATAAATATGTTTGCGAATTTACGTTGGCATAACTGTGTTTAATTAGCATCAGTTAGTAAGTACACGTAAGTAATTAGGCGAATTAAATATCAGTGATAACAATTTATTAAGCCAGATTAAGATTTAATCGAAATAACACACCACAAGAACATATTACGTTTAAATTAATTAAATATAATAAATTACAGGAATCGGTACTCCTCTTGTACTATGAGAAGTTTGATGGCGCGGCTAAGGCATTCAGTTTGTGATCGATTGTAGTTAAGTAAATTTAGCAATACCGGGTCACAAGATGGGTGACCAAATTACAATAAAAAACACATCTTAAGAGGAAACACTACGTCGAAGTGGCATGCAAAATTCTCATACAAAACACAGAAAAACGACGTTTTGTAGTCCCCTGTTTCCTCCTTCAAAACTAGACCAATTTTTATTACTTTTTCAGCATCGGTTAAAGAAAGAGGTTTTCTATGTCAGTATGTTAGATTTTTTTTTTAACCAGCCACTTTATGTTTCTGAAGACGCTTAAAACGGAGTGATTTCGCAAAATTTTGAAGGCTCCTGGTTATTAAATAAATGACTTATGTAAAAAAATCAAACATATAGACATAGAAAATCTCTTTCTATAACCGATGCTGAAAAAGTAATAAAAATTGGTCCAGTTCTGAAGAAGGAAACAGGGGTCTACGAAACGTGTGTTTTGTATGAGAATTTTGCATGGCTCGTCGACGTAGTGTTTTCTCTTAAGCATCTGAGTGCTTCGGCAGTTTTTGGTTGTCGTTAAAATCCATCAACCCGCATTGCGACCACGGAATTGCTGGTCTTGGCCCATTTTCCCCATGCTGTTGTTCATGTGAGAAGGTCTGTTCCCAGCAGTGGGACGTCTATAGGCTGATGACGATGATGTAGCCCTTGTATGTAACACTACGTTGCTTAAATTATATTTTATAGATGTAAGAGACGTATGCTGACTTACACCACAGATTAAGTAATAGTTACATAGTACTTTATACCTATAATACGGCCAAATTCGACGAAGAATGTTTATAAACCAATTACCTACTGTCATTTCTTTGTGCAAATATCTAATATCACTCGTATTTTTACTGTTATTTGAAAGAAAGGCACTATTACAAATTGAAAAAGACGGTGTCGAAAGAGGTGAGCAGGATTCGAACCCGCACCCTTCTTGCAATCCGGGCCAGTAGCTCTTTCCAGTTTTAGCTACCGTGAAACTTATCCGGCCCGCCGAAATTAATTAACACCATCTAATTATTTATCACTTTGTAAGCCAAAGGCACCCATTCAATGTCAACAAACTAGGTACGTTATCATCATCCGTACTTAATATTTTTACAAACGTTAAAGATCAGTTAAGAAATAGGCAAGCTATGTTATAATGTTAATGGGTTTGTTTGCAACAAAATTTGCGATAAAATTCATTGAGTTATTATGTACTACGTACTAGAGAAGATGTCTCAACTAGATTGTTTGTAACACGCGTTAGAGCCAGCTCGCTCCAACTGTAGTAGTCTGTGGCAGGCGCTAGACGCAACAATACGTATATATTCTGTGTTCTATTTTATTAAAATATGCCTTTATGTGTGCTAAGGTACTGTTTAAACAACTCAGGAAATACAAATAAAACCAAAGGTATCACTTTTCACCTGGAAATAGGTATCTTTATTGTTGAATTTTTTGCATTCAAAATGCTATATAGATACCTATAGGATAAAATGTTTACTAGAAAAAAAATAAACCAGTCTCAGGAAGCTCGAGTGGGATTCGAACCCACGACCTTTGGATTGCCGGTCCACTGCTCTTTATCCATTTTATCCTACTGGAAATACCTAGGTACTAAATTATCGATGCATTTGACTAATTATTTTATCTAATCGCCGAGACATGAAGCGGCGGCCATGTTTCAGTGAAATGCATAGAGTAACAATATTTCTGTTTAGTGCAGAAGATGAAAACTAAGCCCCGCACCACGGTACAAGTACGAGTATCATTGTACCGTGTCCGCAACGCACCACGCACTAGATGCCCGCTGTCATCTAGCTGTGCACATTTATTGTATGGGACGTCTTCTGTAGTTTATTTACCTCAATGATAAAATTATATAAACAATAACATCAATGACACTATTGTCAGCGGTTTTCTTAAGAATGTCTTTCCAAAAAAAAAAACATTCCGAGTGACACTATATTATTCTTACAAAGAAAATCTACGTAGATAAATACGTAGATTCTGAACATTGTCAATCATTATTATGTCCCTAAGCTGCAAAATTACGTGTCATAAATCAAAGCCATCAAAAATATCTAGCGAGCACTCGCGATAAGCAGTTCCAAAAAAATATAAGTTATCAAGATATTAAGATTAAAGTATTAATACGGAAATGACCAGCTCTTTAATATATTTTTTCGTAACAAGTTTATTTATTGAAATTACCAACTGCGTTACTGCCGGCTATGCTAAAAACAGATCTTTTATAAAAAAACCAATGACACAGACCATAATTCATTCACACATTATCATTATCCGATAGCATTACCGGTAATTTCCTTATCATCAACAAAACAGTGACTAGGGGAGCACTATTATGTACCTACGTGAAGTCTATTTTTATAGCTTTCTTTATTGTAAAATTACGAACGGTATTTTAAATAACATCTGTATGTTAATTTAAGATGGAATATGTCCTTCTATGATAGGAGGGTAAAGGAAAATTATTTTTTTACCAAAACTAGCTAAACTATAATCATAGAAGATTTACACATATTTATAACATCTGAGTGGTAGAGCCACGGCTCTTCCGGCGTAATACCACCCTCTCACGAATATTCGGCGTGAAATAACGGCACTTGGTGCTGTTGTGTTTCGTCCGACCAGTGAGGGTTCCGGAGGCCCCTTCCCCCCCCCCCCCCACTCTCTCCCAATTCCTATTCCTTCCTTAAACCTATTCCTCCCATAAAGGCCGGCAACGCATCTGCGATTCCTCTGGTTTTGCGGGTGTCCATGGGCGGCGGTGATTACTTTCCATCACGTGACCCGCCTGCTCGTCTGCCTCCCTCTTTTATAAAAAAAAAACCCCTTACTTAACTTTAATTAATATCTTTGTAGAATGGTTTTACTTTACCATAATATGTTCGTAAACTAAGATTTTAAGAAACAGAGAGATAGAGAGTTATTTTGTTTTGTAAAGATATTGAATTAACGTACCTTACCAGGGTATACGTACTCGGTTAAGTTTTTGGTAAAGCTTGTGCTGAGTTATCTTAGGCAGCCAAGCACTATTAAATTTTTTCCTATCCTATTCCTATCCTATCTTATTACCGCCATGACAGCAGTCATAAGCACAGTTGAATTCCGGGAAGATGAGTAGGTAGTTCAGACAGTTAACAGGTGCTACAAAAGTAGAAGTAAGTCGTATAACGTGCTACTTCGTTGTTAAAACGTTATGAGTATTCGTTTTATATATACTTACCCAAAATTTGGCGAGATTCTTTCAATATGTAATTTTACTAAACTTGTACTGTAATTTACATATACTTACATAAAAGTTTACGAGATCCATTTAATATGTAATTTTACTAAACTTGTACTGTAAGACAGATCCGTTGTTAGAAAAGCCTTTGATGCCCTTCCTTCTTCACGTTAGGGTAAACGAAGCCGTGGTTTAGCTTTGGCAAAAAAACTATACTAATTTGAAATACTTTAAGTTTTTATTAAATTTGAGTATCTTTATAACACCTTAATTCATGAAAAAATCATCAATTAGTTATTGTATAATATTGTTTACTTACCCCTCTCGAACTGTGATTCCTTACCTGAAAAATAAAATGAAACTGTTACATATATATTTTGTTCAGTTGTGTACTTCATTTATCATTAGCCTATAAACGTCCCACTGCTGGGCACAGGCCATAAGTGTAATTCATTCACTACGATTCGTCAACATGCTCTAATATAAAGTATCTAAAGCTTATAAAAAAGGAATGACTAAGCCGCACCCATTATACCCATATTCATTTTTATGTAGAATAAGAGAGGACAATAAGAAATAAATCGAAAGCAGTGGTATTTGCCTACCCCGCCGGGAAATAGGCGTGAAGTATTCTACATTACGTACACACGGCGTCAGATCAACCTACCTTAAACTGTCAAATTTCCTTAGAACCGAAAAATAAAGTTCCAAATTGATTGTAGAAATTTGACAGTTTTGGGTAGGTTGATCTGACGCCGTGTGTACATCACGTCTGTTACACGGAGATATGCATACATATGTTATTTTTACGTGAACATTTTCTATTACTATTGTAAAATATAAGATGACTGCTAGAAACCTCAAGGAACTTCAAGGGCTGGTCATGTCAAGTGTTTTATACATCGCTAAAATGACAAACAAGGAATTCGTGTCTTTCCGAAGGTATTCATCGCCCAGCTGAGGGGGGCAACAGCCAGCTGGCCGGCCGTCTGTTGACCCGTCAACGTAGGTACTTATCGCACGATTTGAAATAAATAAGATACTCAGAGACTATCCAATTAAAATTCACAAGATGAATTATTTCATTTTAAATGAAAGAACACGAATTCCCTTTTTGTCATTTCTGTCATGTTTAAAACACTTGACCTGACCAGCCCTTGAAGTTTCTTGTGGTTTCTAGCAGTCACCTTATATAGGCATCCGCAGAAAACCCGTGTCGTGACACTTTCTGTCACGGCTTAAGATGAGCGAAGACCTTTTTGGTACAAAATGTGTTATAATCTATATTATTATGGTATTTTGTTTATTTATTTATTTATTTTAATCTTTATTGCACAAAGAAAACAAAATGTACAAAAGGCGGACTTAATGCCAAGTGGCATTCTCTACCAGTCAACCTTAGGGCTAGGCAGAAAGAGTTGTAGGCGGTGCAATTCAAAATCTTGTGAATTATCAAATAAACTACACAAATCAACTTACATAGGTAAATAATTATACAATAAATAACATTACACAATTTTATTATAAACTACATGAACTTCCTTAGATTTAATAAAGATACGGTGATAGAAAACTCTTACGAGGATGATGAAGACTCTTGGAGAAGCATATCGCAGATCCTTTTCTTAAATATAATTTTGCTCGGGGCCCGTCTAACTTCTTCAGGGAGAGCGTTCCATAAACGGATGGCCTGTACCGTAAAGGAATTGCCCACGAAACCTGAGTGGTGAAGGGGAGTGGCAAGAAGAAGATTGTTTGATGAGCGAAGGTGCTGGGCATGAGAGGAGCTGAAAAGAGGGAAACAAGTTTTTAAATAAGAGGGAGAGTGAGGATCGTTTAAAATTGAGAATAAAGTTGAGAGAATCCTGGACTTACGACGTTGCGGGATGGTCAGCCATTTCAGCTGGAGGCGATAAGATGATATGTGATCGTATTTACGTAAGCCAAAGATGAAGCGAATTGAATTATTGAAAAGGCAATCCAATTTGTTCAGAAGATCTTTAATTAAATCGGGATAGCAAATATCAGCGTAATCAATAATCGGGAGAATAAGGGTTTGTACAAGAGAAACCTTGGTTTTTAGGGGCAGAAAGTTCTTGAGCCTATAGAGAGAACGTAACGCAGCAGTCACTTTCCGGCTAACCTCAGTGACCTGAAGACACCAACTGAGTGTGTTGTCGATCTGCAGACCAAGGTCTTTCACACAGGAGCTAAAGGGGATGTTGACACCGTTAAAAGAGACTGGCGAGACAACAGAGAGGTCAAGTTTTCGGAGTTGTCGTGGACTACCAATAACAATAGCTTGGCACTTGATGGGATTAACAGACACTCCGTACTGTTTGGACCAATCATTTACATTACGAAGGTCGCCAGTGAGGGCAGCTATCGTCTCGTCAATATCCTCAACATGACATTGCCGATACAATTGCAGATCGTCAGCGTACAAATGGTGGGAACAGCGAATGTGGGGGATCAGTATGTCGATAAACAGGGAAAAAAGAAGGGGGGATAGGATACCTCCTTGTGGAACACCAGTGTGGAGCTTACACCATTTCGATAATTTCAGGTCAGCTCTGACAGCTTGTTCGCGGTTGCGAAGATAGGACGAGAACCACTCCAACGCTATTGAAGAGACTTTTAAATATGATAGAATGGCTAGCAGCAGGTCATGGTCAACAGTGTTGAAGGCGTTGGAAAAGTCGATAAAGACCAACACAGTAACCCTACCGTGCTCCATGCCCTCCCTCACATCCTCAGTCACTTTAAACAGAGCAGTGCATGTACTGTGAGCAGGTCTAAAACCGGATTGAAAATCAGTTATAAGCGAGTTCTTATGCACGTGCTGGGATATTTGCTTACTTACTACAGCTTCAAGGACTTTCGAGAGAAATGGTAATATGGAGATAGGCCTAAAGTTGTTTAAAGTACTGGGGTTTGACGTTTTTGGTAAGGGTTAAGACATAAGCTTTACGCCAGATAGCAGAAAAAGTTCCAGTACTTAAGGAAAAATTTACTAGGTGTAAAAGGGCAGGGGTAATCTCATCCAGGATGGTAATAATCATGGTACGGCTGATGTCATCAACGCCAGTTGCGTTTGACTTGATTGAGTGGATGAGCTTACACAGTTCATCTGTTCATTTTTCTAATTATATTTGTATTACATATAATCACGACTATTATCCCCAAAGGGTTAGTCAGAGACTAGGCAATGAGGACAGCAAAAGCAGTCATATGCCATAGTCCACTTTTCACCAAATAGCGACTGCACATGTCCTCAGCGTGAGAGGTGGTGAGCCCATCGCCATTCTTTGCTGTTGGACGTGTGTGCAGTCTTTAGTCCGTTAGTCGCCTTTTACGACACCGAAGGGAAGAGAGGGGGTGGTAGTATTCTTTTAATAAGCCGCTACGTAAAAGTAAGTAAAATATATAATTCATTATAAGTATAATAATATTTAATACGTCTGTTTCAGTATAAATATATTATACTGAAACAGACATATTAAGGTATAAGGAGATAACGAAACGGAACTTGTCAATTTGATTATCTAAAATACGTATAAGTAGGTAAATTGATTTTTGTAATTTGTTTTTCTAAATTATTTTTAATTTACATTTGCAAGTTATTTCGTTCCACTCGATGTTAAGCGCTAGCGGAGTCTCCAGCAAGTGGTATTCACCTGTAATTTGTACGTTTAGCTATAGTATTATTTAAGTGTTATGCATGTATGAAATGGAACAAATGTTAGTGGATCAATAAATTAAAAAAAAAAATAGAAAGACAATACTTATTTGACAATAAATACTTGATAGATAATCGAGCTATGGAAGTCAGTTACCTCGATTAAAACAATCATGTTTGCTGCGAATGCAATCCAGAACACACTATTATTTCGCACATAAATAAACCATTTTATTATGCCAACCATAGAAAGTGTCGCGTAGCAGTGAAAGAATACTACCACCCCCTCTCTTCCCTTGGGTGTCGTAAAAGGCGACTAACGGACTAAAGACTGCACACACATCCAACAGCATGGAGCGGCGATGAGCTCACCACCTTTTACGCTGAGCTAGAGGACTGCTTTTGCTGTCCTCATTGCCTATTAGTCTCTGACTAACCCTTCAGAAATAATAGTCGTGATTATATTATTATGTATGTATATACATAGAAAGTTTGATCAGCTTATTTTCTACCCTATATAACAGAAATTAAATAGTTAGCAACCTCTTGAAGTCTTTGTGGCAGACAAGGGGATATAGAATGTTACCACCCTTCCTTCTTCTATAGGAGTAGAAACTGATTAACTGTCACCAATATTTCAGCGTGAACAAAAATATTTGGTGACCCGTTTATTTGTCTACTCCAAAGGAAGGAATAGCACACGTTATTCCATCCTTCCTATCATATGGGGTCTTTCGAACGACGCGTAAAGAACCTACCTAAACCGACCTCGTTGGTCGGCAGGGTGTGGGAGTCAATTGTGGGGCTAATTTACATGTAGATACATAAAAAAGAGTAAAAACAAGCAATTGAAAGAACACGAAGAAGTAGAAGTATGCCGCAGGATCTTAGCATCAATTATGTATATTCCAGTGGATGGCATTCCGCCATCGCGGTAAGTATGTCGATCACGGAAATATGAATTAATGTAAGGGACAATTTCCCGAAAGTGAGTTATATACTATCAACAAAACCGATGCAGTACCATTTTCAAAAAATTTTGCTTGCACAAGATGACCATAGTTAGTTCCGCCCTTTGTTAAACATTGACCAATGACGACAAACCGTTTTTTTTAAAGAAAGAAAGTGTTGGCATACCCTTCTCCGCCTTTTGTTTTCATTGATTAGCGACAAACAAAACGTCCCTTTCTTAACATCTTGACTATCTTCACAATTTTATGATTTTTGAGTTAACAGAGGGATGTTGTAGCAAAAGTTTAAAAAGGATGTTGAGACAGGACAAATGCAAATAAAAATAGCCCTTAAGGTGGTATACGGCAGATTTTGTTGATAGTACCTACACCGTTGGATTCGGAATTTTGCGCGCCATCATATGGTATACTTGAAATGTTGATATCTTGAAAAAATAACAAGTTTATGTCCCTTACATTACACATTTTAGGAGGTCCTAAACAAATTTTTATCACAAATTTTGACGTATCATGCACTTGTACAAAATTTTATTTTAATTTTAAGGTATGTCTCATAATAAATTATATATGGCCTTTACCCCAATCAACTTTTCTTTTTCCTAAACCTTACTAAATAATACTTACCGTATATTTCTACCGTGTATGAATCTAAAAGGTAGAAAAGACATATTAATGGGGAAAGGCAGATGGTAAACGTGGTCGTGGTTATTGCGAAATTGCCACATGCCTTTTACGCTATCTCAAAGAAATTGATAGTAGAGGGGTAAATACATTGTTACTAGAAGTACTGTAAATTGCAAGTACAGTGCAAGATTATTTTGATGGTCTGCCCTTACTTTACAAAAAAACTTATCACAAGGATTTCTTAAGTATTCCTTATGAAAATAAAATTAAAGACACTTTAAATGACACTGATGAGGAATACCCTAGTAGGGAATAAGTTCCTCCACTTAATTAAATGTATATGATTTTCATTCTTATTATTAATCGCATCGCGACCTGTTTCAGCTTTTTTTGGATTGTTGATAACGTTTGCATGTAAAATCGGGTTTACATGCGTATAATAACAAAATTCTAATGTTAAATAAAACAAAAGGTTGCAAATACAAAATATAAA
This sequence comes from Scoparia ambigualis, assembly GCA_963921215.1. Classification (NCBI taxonomy): domain Eukaryota; kingdom Metazoa; phylum Arthropoda; class Insecta; order Lepidoptera; family Crambidae; genus Scoparia; species Scoparia ambigualis. The sequence continues at coordinate 32,843,979 of OY992504.1, forward strand.
AAGGAAATTACCTTTAAATCAAAATTTGGGCGTCAGATAGTAGTATCACTATCAAATTAAATATATAGAAAACAAATTTTACCTCGGAACGTCATCGGAGAGATTGTTACCTTTATTCTTAGGTAGGTGGCTAAAAAATAAAACTAATTCTTCCGAACCATTGTTTTATTTTAAAATCCCTTGCTAACTTTTACCGCTTAAGTTAATACTAACAAACAAAATTTACGCTGGTGAATACAAAGTTATCCGCAAGATAGCATTCTAAAGTTACATGTTATGTATTTTAAATGTATTCAATACAAAGAAGATCAAATAGACTAATTGTCTTTATACATAGGAACTAGGCCTATAAATTTAATTAACTAAAAACACTGTATCGTGACTCTATACAATATGTTGTGAACATAACTAATATTTTTGTGAATATAGCACCATTTTAAACCAACATGATATTAAATCACTAACCTGGGCTTCTTTATGTTATATACCATTATAAGTGTTCCGGCGAAGCAACTCGCCTGACCGCGTGTTGACGACGACAAACAAACTCGATGAAATTATTGAAATAAAGTAAAATAAAAGACATCAGAAGATATCTGAAAACCTCTGGAAGACGCTCGAGAGCTGAAACCAAAAAACACACGTTAGCACATGTCTATGTGCTTAAGTAGCATTGACCACAAGGGCTTTCGACAAAAAAACTCACCGTCTTCCATAAAAATGAAGCTAAATATTAATAGTGAATAATGTAGCTTTCGCCAAAACAGTTTCAAACAAAATGCTGAAAACAAACGTTTCGCCATGAGTCACAATTCCAACATGTAATTTAGAAAAGACGAAATTCCAATAAATACGCTCTGACTTACCAAAATAGAAAACAATTAAGGCATATAAGCCCTTTTTTACTGATTCAAAATCATCTTCCAAACAAGATTCCACAAGATTTTCACCTGGGACAAAATTATGCGAACGCCATCCTGGCGACGCATTGCAAAAAAAGACGAAAACGGAAACTGTCACATTGACACAACGACAAGAAACATGTTTTTCTCAAGCAAAGGCAAAGGCAATCGCCCATACAGCCTAACGTTAATACGTTCTGTAAAAAAATGAAGATGTAATGTCGAACTCAAATATGACATTACACGTTGTTATCTTGTTTATAATGTTTCATTGGATTGTTGATAATGCAAACTGCTGCAGTTAATAATCAGGTTGTACTTAGTATTTTCGCTTAAGGCACATTTTTCCTAAGTCATATTAAATTTAGTCGTTGAGTAAGCTCTAACCATCGTTAAATGCCTTGATATTTGACGTGACATTTAACAATCGTTCGTATTACCAACATAAAATTTACTCTACGATTAAATTTTACCTGACTTTGGAACAATCGGCCTTTAATTAATAGGGTTAAGTATAAATTAGTAGTGTGAACATTGTTATTATCTTTGTTCTTTATACTATATTACTAAAATTTAAAAATGTACTAACTTTTTTAATTCGTTTTTAACCATAATTAACTACTTACTTATAAAATTTAAAGAACTTGAAATTTTGGAAAATACTTTATTTAGATTATATATTTTAATGATTTTAGTTTCATTTTATGTTTTCACAATAAAATTCACAACGAAGCAATTTTTTTTTATCTAAAGTAAATCAAGTTAACCAATTTGCTTTTGAAAGTAGAATTTTATTATAGGATTTGGTTAAGATACAGCAATAACTAAACCAAAAAGGGTACCTTACTTCAAAATTTCCTAATAGGTATTATTTTACTATATGACTGTTACATTAATGCAGAGTATTTTGTGTTAAATGCAATTAAGGTATAGAACGCATTTACATTTATTTTTAATGTAAGAGACATGCTATTTCGGAATCCTTAAAGATACTCTTATTTGCTTGCATAGCTTTATAGAGCTCTCAAACCTAAGCAACTTTGCCATAGACAACAAGTAAGTAGAATAAAAAGAGAAAAAAATACAAGCAATTATTATAAATAAAATTTGTTTTTTGCTTCTCCTGAAAAGTAGACCTTTGTCCCTTACATTAAATTATATTTCCACAATCGATGTATTGCTTTCCTCAATTTCCGGGGCGTTTTATCTCGAGGGCTGAGTGGTAAAGCTCTTTGCCTGATTTCTGGAGGTCCCGGGTTCAATTTCCAGGTCGGGCAAATAAATAAAAATAATAAATAAAATTTGTTTACGCTCACACCAATAATCTAGCCCAAGATAAGCTTCTATTGATTGAAACTCGTTAATATGATTAAACTAGATAACGCATAAATATACATAAACATAGAGAAACACCCAGACCCGAAATCAATTCAGAAAAACAGTTTTCTCTAAATTGACCCGACCGGGAATTGAACCCGGAAGCTCAGATGGCGTGACGCCAGACCCGGCGCGCTAACCACTCGACCACGGAGGCCGTCAAATGCACTTTGTATGTTTCATATTTTTCGACGCATAGCCTCGTGTAGATTAGGCCAACACCTGTTAATTGCAGTGATACAATCATGGATGTCTTTGCCGGGCAATGGGACCTTTAAAGGTTGTGCTTAAATTCTTTTATGTATTATTTTGAAAGACATAAACAATGGAGATACTATAATTACACCGAGTTACGCCGTTGTTGGTTTATGTTAATGTTTTACGAGCGCTATCTCTGCTATCAACTGCCCAATCAGAGAGATAAAGCCGTGTATTTCCAATCATAATTGAGTAAGTATCAATATTTTCTTTGAAAACGTAAATATTAGGCAGGTAAAACCCGAAAGCGAAATTGAGTCGGTTTTAACAAAATTATAATATATTTGGTTGTTCGCCTAATTGCCTCTGTGTCACTTCACTCGTAGGTAAATAATTATTTATCAACAGATACCACTAATTATTTTGTAACTTCGCTTTGTAGAGCAGGTACAATTGTTCCAATTAATGGAAATTAATATTGTACAAGCAAAATTATCTACAGAAACTAAACCAATTACAATGAAATAGCTATATTATCAATAAAGACGTGTCCTCTAACTAACTGGATTCTTAAACAAATGTATAAATGTTATAACCGGTGTCGCGGGAAAATAATACTACCACCTTCACCATCTTCCCTTGGGTGTCGTAAAAGGCGACTAACGGACTAAAGACTACACATACACCCAATAGCTTACAACAGGTTCGCCACCTGCCACGCTGATCACATGTGCAGTCGCTATCTGGTGTAAAGTAGACTATGGTAGAGGACTGCTTTTGCTGTCCTCATTGCCTAGTCTCTGACTAACTCTTCGGGGATAAAAGTCCTGATTATATGTATGTAGTTATGTATGTCAAAAATATATTGCCTTCAAATATAAACAACAGCACGTGGAGAGATTAGGTAATAACAAACCACACTAGCCGGATGCCGGTTGTGATTACTTTCCATCAGGTGACGCGCGTGCTCATTTGCTTCGTTTTCACACAAAAAAGCTGATGAACGTCCACCTGCTGGGTCAGTGCCCATGAGAAGAGCTTCCAACCCATAAATTCCGGAGCGACGCAGAACCTCAGTATTGGGCACAAGGTCCTTCCATTTGATGTTAAGGATGGATCTGAGACATCTAAGTTGGTATGTCGAGTTTCTTAATGTTTTTTCTGAAGGCAGTATTTTCCCACAACTGTAGTTGTTGTCTTACCTGTCCTACTATATGGCTCAGAGACATGGTGCCTTTACAGAAAAGACATTAAGAAACTCGACACATAACACCTTAGATGTCTCAGATTTATCCTTAATATCAAATGGCAGGACCGTGTGCCCAATACTGAGGTTCTGCGTCGCTCCGGAATTTATGGCTTGGAAGCAGCATTAGCTCGGGTGGTGTGGACTCGTCTTTTGCATGGATGACCGCCGGTTACCCAAAGTTGTCTTTTATTCTGAGATCGCAGAGGGTAAACGGAAACACGGCGGTCAGTATCTGCGTTATAAAGACGTTTTCAAAAGACACTCAAATGCCTGCGCTATTGACTTCACAGGTTGGGAAGAGCTCACTTCTAATAGGTCTTCATGGCGCTCTACCATCTTTAAAAATATAAAAACTTTGGAGGAAAATCGTCTTAACTCACTCGACCTAAAACGCCAAATCCGAAAAGAAAGACCCAATCCCTCCTATACATATACATTTAATTCACAAGGGCAACTCTATTGTATTTCTTGCGACAGTCTATATGTCAAAGTTCGGTCTAGCGAGTCACATTAGAGCTGACATAAGAAAATAATTTCTTCTTACATTTTACTTAGATAAAGGACCATGAGAAGAAACGTCCCCACCATCCAAAAGATTTGAAATTAGTGTCATTTGAAGGGTCTAGTAGGATAGATATTTTTTTACTATGGCGACGTTCTCCTAATATTGGGATTTAGGTTTTAAAAAATATATTGTTTTTATTAATTTTTTTTCCAACAAAATAAGATTGCAAGAGCAGACCAGCCTCCACAGGCGGCACCCGTTCACGAGTATGACATGTGAATCAGCCATCGCTTCGCTCAACCATGTTTTAGGGAACGTCGACCCGACGCACATGCCACCACCGCAAAGACACTTTGAGAGAGCATGACACACTCGAGCAACTCTAACTAAAGCAAGAAAACAATACATTTTTTTTAATTATAAATAAACCCAACACTTTTTGCAATTAACACAGGTACTTTAGGCTTTTTTGGGTCCCAATGAACAAATTGATACTTATCCCATGACTGTTGTAGGATGGGGACATACAGGGTTCATACAAAATCCCCTATGGTCCTTTAGGTTAATTAAATTATAATTATTATAGTCAGGGTCGCCGTCGTCGAAATCGATGAGGAGGACTATTATATATAGTTGTTATTTTTTGGACTGCGGCAGTACACTGCTTTTGCGGTCTCTGGATAACCTTTTAGGGATAAAATAATAGCCGTCTGCACGAAATGCATATAGTCACGGCTATTATCCCCGAAGGGTTACCTACTCAGACACTAGGCAATGAGGAAAGCAAAAGCGCAGTCCTATGCAAAACTCCACTTTTCACCAAATAGTGACTGCACGTGTGCTCAGCGTGATAGGTGGTGATCCCATCGGCGCTCTAAGCTGTTGGATGTATGTGCAGTCTTTGGTTCGTTAGTCGCCTTTTACGACACCCAAGGGAAGAGAGGGGGTGATAGTACGTACGTTCGTTAACGATTTACGATTAAATAAATTATATTCATAAAACACTCAAGTATTAATGAGTTGCAGACCTCAGATTTTTCACTTTATTTTATTTATTAACTAGCGGCCTACCCGCGCCTTCATCCCCGCTAGCTTAGAAAGACAGTCATAGTTCAGCCATTTAAAAAATATATATACAAAATTTAAACAAAAACTATACTCAGTTAACGCTCTATCTTTTAGTGAAAATCGCATAAAAATCCAATGCGTGGTGTAGGAGAATAGTGCGGTGCCACAGACATAGGAAAATAGCGACTACAATCCTATCCTACTAATATTATAAACGCGAATGCTTGTAAGTATGTATGGATATTTGTTACTCTTTCACGTAAAAACTACTGAATGAATTTGGCTGATATTCGGCATTCAGATAGTTTATAACCTGGATTAACACATAGGATACTTTTTATCCCGATATTCCCACGGGAACGTATGGATGTATGTTTGTTACTCTTTTACGTAAAAACTACTGTATGGATTTGGATGAAATTCGGCGTACAGATAGTTTATAACCTGGATTAACACATAGAATACTTTTTATCTCGATATTCCCACGGGAACGGGTACCACACGGGTGAAACCACGAGCAGCCGCTTGTTTAAAATATGTAATGATTAAGAAAAGTAATAAAGCGAAAGTATAAAGATCATCATGATCAGCGTCAACTTGCCACTGCTGGGCACAGCCCTCCTATATAAGGAGATTGGGCCATAGCTTACCACACTGGCCCAATACGAGTACCAACCCAAAAAACCATCATCGACATTACGGTACGACAACAACTCGGACCAATACAGCATTACGTGTTTTCTGAAGCACGTAAATATTTTGTACTTTGTATTGATTTTATCGTAATAAAACATTCAAGCATGAAATGATTGCTCACTCCGTTATCTCAGATGCACGGCTGGGCTTATGGACGCTTCCGGTTTATATTCAACGTATTTTTTCTGGAATTAGTTTGTTGTATTTTTTATTCCTACAGGTTAGCAACTTCTTTTTTTGCACAAAGGGTCCCAATAGGTCGACGTGCTACTGCGCGAGGGAGACCTCTGCATGTCCCACTAAGATAGGATAACATAAGATCTTATGTTACCTCACTCTTATGTGAAGTAGGGATAAGGCGCGGTTACAGGGCACTTCACCCTTATGGAACTGGTTATCTTATCTACAACGTAACACAAAAATACTAGTAACATAAATGTTATGGCGCCATGTAGGTAGGTATAAATAGAATAGTGGTTCTACCCAGGCGGACTTAAAACAAGCCCTAACACCCACCAAATCAAATTAAAACATGTACCTTTTCTGGGAACCGAACCCGCGACCACTGGCCTGAGACCACGAGGCTGTTTTGAAATTCGGATAAAATGTAATGATGAAAAAATTTAAATTTGTGTCCTATGACTCAGTAGACTTACCCGAAAGAAAATTTTGGGAGATCTATAAATTTAAAAAAACCGGGTCTGGCGTAATACCACGTAATACCAACTAACTATGCTTTCGTGGCTATGTTCAGTTTAGCCCTTGCGTAAATGTATGAAGTAAGCCAATGGCTTCTTTATTTACACTAAATAAATCAAAGGAGAATTACAAGGAGAATTAAAGAAACAAAAATAAAAATCCTCACGTAATTAAAAAAAAGTTAAGTCTCCATCATTGAAATAAAGTTCTAGCTACAAATAGATGCTTGTTTGCTTCGGCACCTAATCTTTTTAGAGTTTATTAGAATTATTCGTTAATATACTATTTAAGTGGGATGGTTGGTATTTTTTTTTGGAATAGTTTTAATAAACCCTAAAAATAAAAACGGTTTGTTATAATATTGTCATAAATTATAAACAACAATAAAATCGAATGATTAGTAAAAAACAACTCTGCGGTTCTAGGATCGTTCGAGAGTCGAAAACTGGATCACTATCAAAAAGCTACATTTACCTTAAAAACAGCAGTCGTAACTAGCTTTAAGCCTACTAGAATTATTATAATGATCACTGTCTAATCTTTAATCAGAATTACTTTTGAACTCCATAGTAAATTCCGTTTCAGAAAAAGATTTATAGATCATCAATTATCTAACACATCAATTACATGTAATTGGGTTTTTCATTCATGTTATATTATATCATGAATGAAAAACCCAATTACACTACTTGTATATACCTTATTAAAGCAATGGAATCATATCAGATTATGGACTATTTAAAAGTAATCATAACGGAAGTCGACATTACTTGTCAAGCAACAACTAAACAAAGTGCAGTAGAAGTGATTCCCGAGAACACTAAACATGCGTGCCTTTATTGCTTTTATTTTAAGCCTTGCGGCTGTAACAGGTGAATGTTTTTTGTGTTACTTTATTTCATTATTACCACATTTATATTTATAATTTAAAATCTAAAGCTAACAAAAATTTTAAGATTCGTTCTTTTTAATCATTTCAGCGGTCCCCGAAAATCCGCAAAGGATTGTGGGAGGTTCAGTGACCACCATCAACAACTACCCTGAGATTGTCGCTCTGCTTGTTTCTTGGGGTACCACTGGTCATAGACATACTTGTGGAGGCACTATCCTCAACAACAGGGCTGTCCTGACTGCTGCTCACTGCATTTTGTAAGTTTTATCGATCATAAATAACAATCTCAAAGTAATAAAACAACCTACTTTCAAAAGCGTACGTTTTTAAAAATATTTGAAATAATTTGGAAGTCCTCTCTACTTCTTGATCGCTTGCAAACATGCAATAAACATAATTGATTCGATTGAAAACTTTATTTCCAAAATCCCATTTCTTCTGATCCATTTTTTATGTTACAGTGGCGACGCAGTTGCCAGCTGGCAATCACGTGTTGGTTCCACTTTTGCCAACAGTGGTGGCACCGTTCTCGCCTCTGCCTCCTTCATCCACCACCCCAGCTACAACAGCCGTACCTTTGACAACGATGTCTCCATCATCCGCACTGCCAGCAACATCGCTTTCTCGAATGTTGTCCAGCCTGGTAGCATTGCCGGTGCCAACTATAACCTTGGCGATAACCAAATTGTGTGGGCTGCCGGTTGGGGTCACACATCCGTGAGTTTTGTTATGTTTAGTCCTCTTTTGCACAAATAATTAAAGAACGTTTCAACAATAAAGTTTAACTAAAATAATTAATGTTACGCAAGATTCAACAACTACATAGTCGAATCATCATTATTTTAGTCATAGTTGTTTATATATCCTAAAACAAATAAACTTTTTTTCCAGCCAGGAGGTTCTAATTCTGAGCAACTCCGCCACGTCCAGATCTGGTCCGTGAACCAGGCCACCTGCAGACAGCGTTACGCCAACATCGGTATGGCCGTGACCGATAACATGCTGTGCTCCGGCTGGCTCGACGTCGGCGGTCGTGACCAGTGCCAGAACGACTCTGGCGGCCCCCTCTACCACAACAGGGTTGTCGTCGGCGTGTGCTCCTGGGGTCAGAGCTGCGCGACGGCTTTCTACCCTGGTGTCAACGCTCGTGTATCTCGCTATACACCATGGATTCAAGCTAACGCTTAAGAAGTTCAGAAATAGTATAAATCTTCTGTATTTTGTCAATATAATTTTTTTTTCTATTTTTGAAATTTTCATTTACAATGCTATATAAGTAGATATAGGAAAAATGTTCATTAGAAAAAATCAACCAATCTCAATAAAGATCGAATGGGACTCGAACCTATGACCTTTGGATTTCCGCTGGTCCACTGCTCTGGACAGAGTCAGAAATTTACTAAAATAAATATTATATAATTTATTGTATATTATTATTTTGATCCTAAGGTGATTACGGGGATCCATACATATATTCAAAAAAGTAAAATGTAACTTGGCTAATAATACTACGAGTAGTCACCGTTCTTTTTTATTTCCACGAGTCAATCACGCACCGCCTGATAAGCGGATACTGTAGTCTATGGGCGTTTGCGACCCCAGAGTGCCATGTCATCTTCATCATTGCGCCCATTAACTGGCCGCTTTGGACATGTGCCTCCTCTTCTCCTCTCCACTTCCTGTGGTCTTGCGCCCACTCCATCCAAACAAGGCCTGCATATTTTCGGATGTCATCGACCTATCCCTTAAGATGTCTTCCTCTTCCTTGGGTATTTGCTCTGGGTCTCTTTATCAGAGTTTTCCGGGCCCAACGGCTACTATCTGGTCTAGCAATAATGTCAACTTCCTTTTTTTAATAATGCTGACCACGGTCTTCCGGTCACGCAGGGTTTTCCAAGCGTTGCTCTTTCCATCTGCGATACTCTGAACTTCTCAGCTGACTCTTTTGTAAGGGACATGGTCTCCGCTCCGTAGGTGAACACAGGTAGCACACACTGCCCATATACACAGACCATGATGTAATGGTAGCTTGCCACGCAAAATATTGACACTGTTGGCACCAAAATGCAGCTGGTGCGATTTAGCGGTCCAATTCACAATTGTCTGAACAGACAATTCCCATACAATAAAATGAAATGAACACATAGCACTAAAATACATACAAAAATATTGTAATGTAAGTACTACTACGCGGACGACCGAGATTACATACTACAACGTCTGCACATACGTCATTGTACGAAATGCCAGGGCTATCTATGGCAAGAAATTAATTATTACACCCTCACTATGAATTTTTCATTCACTTAACTTTTTTGCTTTTAAGTATAACTATGTTTTGAATGTTTACGCCTTCGATCTTAGAGTTTTTATACTTCTCTCTCCCTTAGTTATCTCCTTCCTGGTATTGCATAAAACGATAACACTGCCAAATTGTAACTTTGTATTTTTGCTCTTAATTTTTTTTATTCCTTTTATGTGAGTATGTTTTTACAATAAAAGTAAGTATTATTTTTATTTCTAAACAGAAATGTGTTCTTCGTCAACGCCAATATTTGTTTCTTCTGCTTTTACGTTAAAGTGAAGCAATTGATCTTTTTGTCAGAGAAAATAAAGTGATGGCAGTCGCGGAGCGTAATATAAGCATGTACTATTAGAACTTTCGTTGTTTTAATACATGCATAGCTAACGTTGCAGATGTTAAGTGTTCAGATCTGCATGAATGGCATGAAAATATGGCACACCAAAACATGACTTATGTGAAAGACGTGCTGAAGAACAATAATGTTGACGTTAATACACCTCAATTGTCCGATACACCGACATGCGAGAGCTGTATGAAGGGCAAAATTCTCCGTCTGCCTTATCCTAAGAGTAAAAATGTCAGCTTAAAGACTTGTGAAATAATTCATGCGGACACATGCGGCCCGATGGAAGAGACATCTATTGGAGGCTCCAGATACTTCGTCGTGTTTAAAGACGATTTTTCAAAATACAGAAAAGTGTCCTTTGTAAAAAGAAAAGATGAAATTAAATTGTGTATAAAGAATTTCATTGCACAGGTTGAAAACGAAACGGAAAAACGGGTAAAGATATTCCGTAGTAGCAATGGAACTGAATTCGTTAATAAGGAGGTGCGAGAACTGTTCCTGGCAAAGGGAATAGTACATAAAACGTCAGTGACTTTTACGCCGGAACAAAATGGTCGAGCCGAACGAGAAAATCTGATTTTTGGTAGAAGCAGCCAGAACAATGATATGTGCAAAGGACTTGCCTATTAAACTGTGGGCAGAGAGTAGAAATACAGCTGCCTATGTAATTAACAGAACTGGGAAAACTCAGTTGATAGAAAACTCCATATGAATTATGGAAAAATAGAACATTTGACATTATTACCCTGAAAGTATTTGGTACGTCAGTGTATGTCCACATACCGAAAGAAAAAAGGCATAAGGGGGACCCAAAAGGTGTGTTACGTTGTAAATTCAGGGCCCTGTCTGCCTTTGCTAATCTACAATAAAGGTTCGCAATAATTCAGAAATAGTTACCTGTAATCATTGAGGTTAAATGATCGGGTTTCTAAAAACATTAGTCATTGTAGCTTGTTAGAATTTTACCCATTATTTCTTCATAATATAGAATTGTAGCTTTGGCTGACGCAAAACTAGACAACCTTTTCTTGCGTTTCCAATTAATACACCTTTCTAAATCAGTTTTGGTAAAACTTTTCATTAGATTTGTAAAAAAAATTAAGATCATATTTGTGTGTTTACGTTTTGTATCTGACATAACGTTTTCAAAATTTGATCATGTGGTTGTGGTTGGTGATTTCAATATTGACCTGCTGGCTCATAATAATAGTGATTCCAAAAAACAACTAGACTTTATAAATTGCATGAGTCTCTCCTAATATGTAACAGAAGCGACACATTTTACTGACCATTCAGCTAAATTGCTAGACGTTGTTTGTAGTAGTGCAAAGGTCATAAATCTTGTCGTGGATTATGTACCGGATTTAAGTCATCATGCATTTATTTCATTTCAGCTATATATAAAAAAGCCTACACCAAGACCACGTTGGATAACTTATAGACCTATTAAAGATATAAATATTGATGACTTTAATAAAGATGTTAACTTAATAAGATGGGAAGATTTATTGTGTGACAATGTTAATGACTCGCTTTCCGCTTTTAATAAGCAAATAATTGCTTTGTTTGATCTCCATGCTCCAGTAAAAACTTCTTATGTCAAAGAACAGAGTTATCCCTAGATAACGCAAACTATTAAGGACATAATGCAATTAAGAAACAAGGCGCACTGTAAATCACGCAAAACAAAGTTAGACCAAGATAAAGCATCATTTAAAGAATTAAAAAAGTTAGTCAACGAGGCCTTACACAGTGAAAAAACTGCATACTTTCGTTACAGACTAGAGCGAAATTTTAAGAATCCACGTGTTCTTTGGAAAAATTTAAAGCGTGACATAGATTTTAATAAACAGCAGTCAGATTTACCCTATCACATTTGTAATCCCAATCAGATCAACAGTAATTTTTCGGATGGCCCTGGCAGTTCGTCAATGAATATGGAACAGTTTTCATTTATCTGTTTCAATAGATTCTGTACATCGGTGTTCAGTCTACAACCGGTGGGTGAAAAGACTGTTTTTGAAACCATTAAACAAAGTAAAACAAATGCACAGGGTGTAGATGGCATATCATTGTATATGATTATACTAACATTACCGCGTACATTGTCCATCATTACTGCTCTTGTGACACGTCCATCGTAAGTGGTGTTTTTTCAGATCTATGGAATCCTAGAAATTATAAAGATCTTCGAGCTGTAAGTATTTTGCTCTTTATGTCCAAGGTATTAGAAAAAATTGTTTGCAAGCAACTGGTGGAATACTTGAACACAAATAATATATTACCGTCCAAGCAGTCAGGCTTTCGTGCTGGCAGAAGTACAGCCACAGCGCTTTTAGATGTGGTGGATGATGTTTTGGCGGGAAGGGATGTGGGTGAAGGTTTGATCTTCGTGTTGCTTGATTACTCGCGTACTATTGACACAATTATCTCCACCCTGCTTATGGCCAAACTTGCATATTATGGAGTTGATGGTCCCACGCTGAAATGGTTTTCAAGTTACCTAACCGGCCGTTCTCAAAGAGTGGAAATTACTTGTAGTGATGGCACTAGGTTAATTTCAAATAATGAACCGGTAAAATTTTAAACACTGAAAAAAGACGACAACCTCAGGCGGGAATCGAACCACGCACCTTCCGCATTCTGCAATGAACCGGTGTTTAAGGGGGTCTCACAGGGATCAATATTGGGACCGATACTTTTTATTCTATACACTGCAGACTTGCCTGAATCTATTAAAAACAGCAAATATCATCTTTACGCTGATGACCTCCAAATGTATAAGACATTCAAGAACTGTGATACTAATAACGGAGTTAGTGAGATTAATGAGGATCTGGGACGAGTAGCTGAGTGGTGAGATGCTTGCTAATGGTCTAGTTTTAAATCTAGATAAAACTAAGTATCTTGTCATAGGCACTAAAGCACAGACGGCGAACATCAAAACGCACGTTTAATAAAAAAAAGATGGAACTCAAATATCGTGAGTTTGGAGATTTTCTAATAAACTGCATGAATGCAACGTAAAGAATAGGCTGACTTTGACAGCTGCGCTCTTCCGATCAAAGTGAGCGAGATGCATGGTCATCCTTCTCTTTTGAATTAACACGATTGGACAAGTCGATTCTAAAAAAGTGGCGTGATTTAGTGATCCACCGGCCGTAAGTGTAGAAGGAAGTGTTGTTGTTTGGTGTGACACGAAATAAATCTGTTTTTGATTAAAAGGTTAGTATTTAAGGTTTGATTACTTAAAATTAAAAAGGATAATTTGTGTAATACATCGTTTTCTACGAAAATGAATTTAATAATTTTGGGAGCATTTTGAATTAATTCTTTTTTGTCTTAAAAGTGTACTGAAACTACAAAGCTAACGCGTAATACTTCGCTTTTGTTTTAAAAATTACGTCTTGGTTACTGGAGTAATTAACTCTGCATCAATTTATTGTAAAAAATATTAAATCCATTAAATATCATTCTGATTTACTTCACTTTATAATTTAGAATGATAGAAAATTAGCTAAAAATATTTAATATCAATTCTTTTTTCTTATTATTGGCACGATAAAAGTAAGTTTTAACTGTGTTCATTATTTTTTTTTTTTTTTTTTATAGCAGAAGGAGGCAAACGAGCAAGCGGGTCACCTGATGGAAAGTAATCACCGCCGCCCATGGACACCCGCAAAACCAGAGGTTATTATTATTTTCACGTAGGTTATAAAAATGACATCTTGGAGGTCTAAGAGAATCCTGGACTTGGTATCCCAAACGAAGATTGATTCTGAAAATCAAGAATTAGGGGATAGCGATCGAAAAGGTTACGAAGAGGTAAATAATTGAATTATAAAAACGTTTTAGTGTTTAAAATAAAAACCTATATCTATTTACATTATAGTTAGAATAAAAGAGCGGACTTACAATCGAATTGGCGTTTTTTCAGCATGACAACTTATACCGATTAGTATTTAGATTATGTATTTTATTTTTGTTCTTTCAGATGAATAAATCTGTTGAAATCGAAAAAGAAAACCAAGAAAATGTGTTTACCGAGTCTAATTTAGTAACTGAAGTGCAAGAGACGGCACCGATCCAAGAGTTGCTGGTGATTGAAAAAAAATACGTAAGCCTTGTACCCGATTATAGCAGCGATGCAACTCTGAGTGAAAATGAAAATACAGGTAAAAACCATAATCCTAAGCTTGATGATCACGCCTCTAATGCCTCGGAGAATTTGTTAACTTCAGCCAACCACAGTAAAAGTTCACGTTCTTCCAGTTCATCGTCTTCAAGATCATCTTCATCTAGTTCTGATTCTTCTGGTTCATCTTCATCAGGCTCCTCAAACTCTAATAGATTAACACGTAAACAAAATGCCAGCTTACAAATAGTTCAAACAGAATTTGAAGAAAACAGGCCATCTTGCTCCGGTGAGGGACAGCAAAGAGAGTGCAGAAATAACAGTGTGGCTAATTACAATATTTCTCCTATATACACCGATCAAAGTGATGTTGATCTCAGTGATGATGATCCTACTATAGATTTTAACACGTTATTTCAAAGGCCTGTCAAAAGAAGTAATTTTCTGTTTAATGAAGCATCAGCCTCTGACTCTGACTGTAGCACAGAAGAAAATAGTCGAAGAGGTCGCAAGCGAATGAAAAATATAGAAAAATGGCAACAAAATAAAGCAAAACGTCTAAGAAATAAAGGTGAAACATATATTTCTATGGCAAAATCTTGTAAAACGGTTCCAGGTCGCTTTATTAAAGATTCGTGTACCGAAAAATGTAAGTTAAAATGTGCAGAGAAGGTTTCGTCTGATACTAGATATAATATATTTTGTAACTTTTGGGATCTAGGTAACTTAGAAGCACAGAGGTCTTATATTCGAACATGTTTGCTAGACGTGACTCCTAAATATAAATATACAATTCCGAACGGCCCAGGCGTCCAAATAAAGCCTTTTATTTTACTGTTAATGACCAAAGAATCAGAGTTTGTAAAACTTTTTTTAAAATACACTCTCAATTTCTGAACGAATGGTTTATACAGTACAATCTAAAATGAATGATGGTTTTGTGATGAAAGACTTACGAGGTAAACACAACAATCATAAGAAACTTTGTTCTGAATTACTAGAGGATATCAGAAAACATATTGATAGTATCCCAAAAATAGATTCACATTATGTAAGATCCTCGACTTCAAAACAGTACATTGGTGGTGATAAAACAATAAAAGATTTATACAATGATTTTGTAGCACAGCAAGCTATGACTAACAAGGACGTAGGTAATTATATGGCATATTATAAAATTTTTAGTAATGAATTTAATTTAGGATTTTATCAGCCGAAGAAAGATCAATGCGATTTATGTGTATCGTATAATAATTCGAATAATGAGCAAAAACAAGATTTAGAAGAGAAATTCCAAAAACACTTACAAGAGAAGACTTTGAGTCGTTCTGAAAAACAAACTGATCGTCAAAATGTAAATAAAAATAGCAGAGTCGTAATTTACGATCTAGAAGCTGTATTACAATGTCCGAGAGATGACACATCAGCTTTTTATTACAAATCTAAGTTGAATAGTTATAATTTGACTTTAACAGAATTATTAAATGGAGATAAAAAAGCATACGAACACGTACACTGTTATTTTTGGACTGAGGTAGATGCTAAGCGGGGTGCCAATGAAATAGGGTCATGTGTCTGGGAGTACTTAAAAAATGTGTGTGCGGAAGATGCAGAACCTAAACAGATTACATTTTACTCTGATAATTGCTGTGGGCAGAACAAAAACAAATACATTGCAACATTATATTTGTTTGCTGTAACTCATTTAAATATTACCAGTATTACACATAAGTTTTTAATTAGGGGGCACACACAGAATGAAGCTGATAGTGTCCATAGCTTGATAGAAAGAGAAGTAAAGAAAAACTTAAAATCGGGTTCAATTTATAGTCCAGATCAATATGTTACAATAATAAAAAATGCCAAAAAAAGTAAACCGGCAATTAATGTACATGAATTAACATTTGACTCATTTATGAACTTAAAAGCTCTTCAAGAGGAGTGGGGTTACAATTTTAATATTGACAAAAATGGAAAGACTGTAAACTGGAATGATATTAAGGTTTTACAAATGGTGAAATCAGAGCCATTGAGCTTTTATTATAAGACTTCGTACAGTGATACTACATTTAAGCAAGTAGATGTTAGGAATAAAAGGAAGAAAATGACTAATATTTCCGAAATTTCTTTGAGTCAAGCTTATGGTCAAAAGCAACAACTGAGTGAAAACAAAAAAAAAGATCTAAAAGAGTTGATAACGAAGAAGTTGATTCCTTCCTTTTATTCTGTTTTTTATAATTCAATAATTGACTGATTTTGATGCCTGTTTGAAATTGTCTGATTTTTTTGGTTACGCGTAATGAATAATTTGATGTTATTTGGCATTTGAGATATAAAAGAGACTGATTAGTTATGTGAAAAATAATTGAACGTAGAATTTACAATAATTGTAAGGC
The DNA here is from genome assembly GCA_963921215.1 of Scoparia ambigualis. NCBI lineage: Eukaryota > Metazoa > Arthropoda > Insecta > Lepidoptera > Crambidae > Scoparia > Scoparia ambigualis. Next base: position 32,860,747 of record OY992504.1, read on the forward strand.
GTAAGACCTGTCAAAGTAAATTCTTCATCAAAAGTAATTTTGCTCAAGATTACTTAATTCGATTTTTTTTACTTTGTTTTTGTTTAAGATTTATTTTTGTTTTAATTCACAATTTTGATTGTTGAGACGTTTATAATGCTAGTGATAAATAAAAAGAAACTGATTGTTGCTTCGTAAACATGATTAATAACCTCATAATTTAAAGGTTTACTTTTATGAAAGAAATTTACTTTTATTTTGTTTTAAGAATATTTTATTTTATTTCATGTTAATAGCAATTTGATTGTTATTACACAGTTTATAACCTAGTAAGAGACACAAAAGACTGATTATTGTGAAATTTGTGAAAAATGCTTACAATTGATAAATAATTTTGGATTTATATTGTTTAATAAATGACAGATATTTCATAAAACTTTGTTTTACTTTAAACAATAAGATGAATCTTAGTTTCGTATTTTCTCAAAAACTGATATAATGCTAAAGTATTTTACAATATTTTATTTTGTTTAATAATAAAAAGAACTAATGTCGAATGCTATCAAAATTATCACTTTCGCTTTAAAACTAAAATGAATTATTTCGACTTAATACACGTTAATTTGTCATTATCCTGATTTCATTTTTGCATAAACAGATTTAAGTCAAAACTTTTTTTTTTCTATCAAAATCAATTAACTTAAAGACATTTTAGCAAAATGTGCATATTATTATATGAATCTCTATAGTTTAACCTAATGATATCAGCAGTTAAAGTGAAAAAAAACATAACATATAATTATATATTTTCAATAAAAGACGGCACGGAAGAAGTGCTAAACTTTAAACGCTAATTCCCACAAGTTGCTATTTTTGAGTTACATCTTTTTATTTTTAAGCGTGCGAAAAGTCACAGACCAGAAAACAAGTTAAAGGGTAAAAAAGTTCAAGAGGTTTTTGAGGCAAAAAATCTGGGTGTCATAATGGACAGCAATCTAAAATTTGTAAAGCATGTACCTACTTGATATTGATAGAAATTGTTATTACCGACTGAACTGCGAATTTATTTATGTGTGACTCTCATTTTATCCAAATTAAATTACGCTGATGTTGTAACGGGAACATGCTTACTAGCTCGTACTAAAAATCTGATCCAACGCGTTCAAAACTCTTGTGCTAGATATTGCTTCCCCTATCCTCGCAGAGCTCACATAACGCCTTATTTGAACAGAAACAACTTGCTTAACATGGAATCCCGTCGTACTTTACATTTTGCTTCGCTACTCTTCAGTGTTATTAAGAATGTAAGCCCATCGTATCTTTTCAATAAATTAAAGTTTACTGACCGGGCACGAATACCTGACCGTTTAGTTTGCCCCAAATATAAAACAGCTGCTTTTAGAAGTAGTTTTAGATACGCTGCGACAAGTTATTGGAATAACATCCCATCTACAATCAGAAATTCTACATCTATTAAAGCTTTTAAAGTTAAATTTAAAGAGCATATTTTAAGTGCACAGAAATCTTGAACACGCAGTATCATTTTATCATTTTATCTAATTAATATTATTACTTATTTTATTTCATATGTATTCTTATTTGGTAGGTTAATATAATTTTGTTTACGTAATTAAATCTTGTTGGTTAATTATTATTCGGCAAATTGTTTAAAAAGCTGTATTTATTTAATGTAAACACTGTCATGTAGTGCCTTTATACGAGTATGTATTTCTTTTTATTGTTTATTTTTATTAATAATGGCATCCGCGGAAGACCAGCGTCGTGGGTAACACCAGGACATATGCTGAGTGGAGACCAGTTTGGAACAAGCACATTATATTCCTGTTTTTTAATTTAAATATGTAAAATGTATTGTATCAAATAAAGATTTTTCTATTCTATTCTATTCTAATGCCAAAAGACGAAATGACAGCCACCGTAGCGACAGCTAGCGGAGGTGGAGCACTGCACAAAAAGAAGAAGTTGCAGTCAGCTTTTCGTTTCACATAAAAAACTTAAAAGAAATAGTAGCCAAAATACACACATCAAAAGTGTCTAGGGATCAAGCATTTTTATGCGGATTTCTTGAGATTGAGATGTGGCTTTGTAATAAATTTATGATTTTATAAATTGGTGGAATTTATGATTTTATAAATTTATATGGATCCTTTTTGGTGCATTTCATAATTTGAAACAGGAACTTTCAATCAATTTCTAGTAAAAGATGAAAATCAGCTGTCAATATTTTCCCTATAAAAACATACAACGCATTGAAGACATTATTAGTGCTACTGTTTCCCTACTACTGATTAAAACCAACGTTATTATGGAGCGGCGACGTCATTTAAGCAGGGAAGAAATGCTCAGAGCCGTGGGAATGATAGAAGCTGGTTCCCGGCAACGTACTGTGGCTTTAGCTCTGAATACAAGTCAGAGTGTTATCAGTCGACTTTGGACACGTTACCGAAGCACTGGTACCGTGGCTGAGCGCCATGGAGGACGGTATCGCTGCACCACACGGAGACAAGACCGATACATTCAAATCACAACTCGAAGAGCTCCAACAATAACCGCCATGATGTTAGCCGTGAGGCTTCATCACTCTTCAGGGAACTTAATTAGCGACCAAACAGTCAGAAACCGCTTGCATGAAGTGAACCTTCATTCCCGAAGACCGCTAAGGGTACCACCTATAGCAATGCACAATCGTAGGATTCGATATCAATGGGCTCTTGAACACAGAAATTGGGCAGAAGAACAATGGCGTTTCGTGTGCTTTTCTGATGAGTCTCGTTTTGGTATGAGACCGGATACAAGACGTATACGACACTGGAGAACCCCTGGACGCCAACAGCGATTAAAATCCTGCCAGGAAGTCCATCCTTATAGTGGTGGAACCATCATGGTATGGGCGGGTATTTGGATCGGCGGAAGAACTGAGTTGATTTGGATCAGAGGCAACCTCAACGCTCAAATTTATGCTGAGACGATTGTATCAGACGTCATCGTTCCTCTACAAGTGCAAATCGGTCCCTTATTTCAGTTAATGCATGATAATGCACGACCGCACACCGCAAGAGTTGTAAGACAGACTCTCGCCGCAGCTAACATCAATGTCATGCCCTGGCCTGCTCAGTCGCCAGACTTGAACCCGATTGAGCATGCATGGGATATGCTACAGAGAAGAGCTCTGCCGAATATGGAGGGTATCCAGTCGCAAGAAGACCTTTTTTTGTTGTTGCAACGAACATGGGCGGCCATTCCACAGCGTGATTTGGATGAACTCATTTTGAGTATGCCAAACCGATGTTCTTGTGTTGTTAGTGTTCGCGGTAGAAACACGGATTATTAATTGTTTAAGTTACCCAATAAAATTTTAAAGAAAACTGTAATTTCAGTCTTTTTTTCGAACTTTAATGTTAGTGGTTCAAATGTCAAAAATCCCTTTATTAGGAAAATGGCAAATTTCTTTATTAATGCAAAGGTGACTTGGTTTATCGTTACTGTAGACAAACGAAAACACTTTCTTTGATGAATCCTTAAAGAAAATTTTAATTAATATCAATCAGGAGAAAAGTTATTGCAAAAATATATGTTGATCCCTAGACACTTTTGATGTGTGTAGTTCGGAATATAATCTACTTAATAAATTAATATTTATAATATTTACTTTCGGTACTTAAATTAAATTCAAACATGACAGGAACTAAAACATTTTTATTATAGATAGAATGTGAGAGAGTCGCGTAAAATGGAATTCAGGTGTTGCCAGAATGGATGCTGTTTTGTGCGCAAACCTAGTTAATAACAGATTTCACATAGCTAAACAATATTTGTTTTTGTTAGAATGCATGGAGTTTGATTGTTGACAGATTCTTTTATTTCCAGGACCCGTGGGGAAGGCTTCATATTTGACGTTTTGGTTGTTTTTCTTACCTTTGATTTCGTCACTTAAGGCTCATGATTTTACCACATTTAGCAGGAAAATTTCGAGGATGCCCTTCAATTTCTGACACTTCCGGAATAAATCGCTGGCCGAAAAGTTGGGGTTCTTTGGAGGTTATTGACGCTGAGAGAATCATTTTCACGACTATGTGTTGAGATCGATTTTACTGAGGATTCCGAGCCCCGAAGCAGGCATCTTGCACTCCGTCATACCTACCGCGAAATGCACCTACAGCGCGCGATAACGCGGCGTTGTAAATCGGTCAGGGACTCAGGGGCCCCAGCGCGCTTTCGTTCGAGCACACGCACAGCCCACAGGCATAGTTTGAAGTGGTTTTGGATCGCAATTTCGATTTGTTTAAAAATAACTACCTCTCCGATATCATTTAATCTACAACTTCCGTAATAATGGTGTAATGCAACAATAATAATTGCTGTGTGAAAGGCTGTCAAAATAAACAGAAAGATTCGAAGTTATCTTTTTTTATGTTACCGTAACATTCTGAAAGGTACCTATAATTATATTTTATTTATTTTAAACTTAAGTTTGTTTACAGAACAAATAGGTAATACGAAAGTAAAGGTAGGTAGGTATGTCATTACTTATTTATGTAAATTATTTGTGTGTCGATGCGATCGTGCGATCGTGAGTCTGTGACCTGGTGCTGTGACTGTTGTGATGTAGAAGATACCTAACCTACCTGCATAACTTTTATTTATAGTGAGTTCATAATAATTAAAGTCGCCAGTACTTATCATGATGTAGGTAATAGAATATGTATAACGTAATAAAATATGGTTTCCGTTTTGTTTTCGTTATATCTTCAACTCGTTATATCGTGCAGTGTTTGCTTGTTTCTAAGACTTTGAGTGCTTGTTTGTTAAATAAGTAAATAGGTAAGTAAGTAACTTACATAACTACATTTTATGGTGTGCAATCACAGACAAAACTACTTACTAAGGTTGCGTAGATATGTTTATTTAGTCTATTTGCTGTCATCCCTAACACACGAGTCGACGGCGTAGGTACGTTTTGAATGCACACGGTGCCTATATAATATTGTAGGTTATTAAAACGGCGGCTTTCTTCAACATTAAAGGAGTGCATCTTCTGTACGTAGTACTATTATTTATTCTGTGCCCGAAGTGTCTGTCGCAGTGTCCAGCCACGCGCCACGATAAGCATTATCACAGCGCGTGTTTCGAGAGACGGGTGTCTCGCCGCCAGAACTGAGAACGTTGCAGTGCCTGACGTCTGGACGCGAGACCCGTTTTCTCGGGGGTACCAGCGGCCACCTGCTGCAAGACGAGCGGACACGCCTAGAGTCGCAGGCGTAGACGGTTTTTTCAATTACCAGTTTTCTTGCTTTAACCTTACAATAATTTTCATTTAAATACCATAATTTTTTAAGTAGGGTATCATACCCTCTCTTTAACTTACAAGCGTTGGTAAACTTATCAACCTATTGAGGATCTTCGAGTTCGACAATTGTTGTGAAGTTGTATGTTAATGTCGTCTCCAGATTCGGATCGAATATACGATCCTGGCGCCCATAAATTTTAATTGTGTTTTGGTATAACCCCACAGTTCTCTGACTTTAAAAATTAAAACATTTACTTTAATATTTTTTATAGACGGAGTAATTTAATTTTTATTTCAACCTCCTACTCCGGACGGTACTGGTTCTATCCCAACCACCCACGACCATAGCTTTGCTGGCTGGTTAGGTAGTAGACGGAACAATAATATAAAATTTATTTAAAATTAAACTTATCATCGACCCGCTGGGTCACTTTCGACTTTTAGGATTTTCTTGTGTTTTAGGATGTGTAATAGCTTTGTAATAAGGTTTAGATTAATTTAAACAGTAAACTAAAGTTGACAAAATTATTAGAAAATTTATTGGAATTTAATTTGAAATTGACCCGTCGGGGAAATTTCGACTGATAATTTTTTTTTGTTATTTTCGGCCTAATAGATAAAAATTGAGTAATGTGAATGACATAATTTATGGAAAAATTGTTACTAACCCCCCATTTAGATAATAGAAGTGACTTAAAAATTAAAAATTTTATTTTATTGTTATGGAACAAATTTAGGGTGTTTTAAGTTGTTCTTTTACAATATACTGCCTAGCTGTTGAACATTTTATGGTTTTATTTTATAACAACCCACTGAAGCTTGCGTTTGGTATTTTCTTCTTTTTCACCAAAAGGGACAAAATCTCAAATGTAACAGGTGAAAAGGGTATTTAGGTAGGATTTGGAGAGATAACTAAAGGATACAGGGCGTTTTTCCCGCATAAGTAGAAATCAAAAGAGACATTATTTTTGTAAAAGAAAATAAAGAACAAAAACCAGCGTCAACATTGGAGCCACATATGTACAATCAAGTTGTAGAGTGCTCCGAGGATCAAGCCCACAGCTGATTCTGAAAATCAAGCGCAGGACCAAGTTGTTGAATGTGATGACACTTCGTGTACCATACAGGGTGAGTCTGAGGGCAGTCTCTATGAACCAAGTGACAGTGACGAGTGGAATGATGTGAAAAATATTGAAAACCCCACCAGCTCTGAAAACAGGCGTGTCAGGAAATAGACTCAATTCTACAATTGTAATAATGTTTTGGTAGAAGACTTTGAACCTAAAATATATGAAGAGGCTATTGTCCAGAGGCATCTAAGTGGAAGGAGGCGATCCAGAGGGAACTACAAACACTAAGAGATAATGACACATGGAAAGTTTGGATCCGCCAGATAAGGAGAAAGTAATTAGTACTAAATGGGTATTTAAAATAAAACAAAACATTAATGATTGTCAATATAAAGCCAGGCTGGTAGCTCGGAGTTTCGAGCAGGATATTAAGTTATAGTGAAATATATACCCCTGTAGCTAAGCTAGCTTCTTTTAGACTGTTTTTAACTGTTGCAACAAAATTGAATTTACAGGTATACCAAATGGATGTAACGGGAGCATTTTTATATGGGGAGATAAATGAAAATGTGTATATCAGCTTACCTGATGGTGCTTATGATAACAATGAGTGTATTGTAAAATTAAAGCTTTGTATGGCCTAAAAAAATCCCCAAAATACTGAAACGACAAGTTCAACTCTGTTCTAATAAGAGATGGTTTTAAAAGGTCCAAGTTTGACTCATGCCTGTACTCTAAATGTGAAGGAAATGAGAAAATGTATGTAATTATATATGTAGAAGAATTTTTGGCAGCAATGAAAATCATGTGTCAATTTTGAAATCAGTCTTACACAAAGAATTTAAAATAAAGGATTTGGGTTTAATCTCTAACTTTTTGGGAATAAATCTAAAACAAAATTTAAAAAGTCGTGTTACAGTATTATGTCAAAAGACTTTTCTGGAAAATGTTCTTAGGAGATTCAATATGTATGAATGCAAACCAATTAGTAGTCCTATGGACCAGAATTTGAACTTGAAAATAGTAAGTGTACAACTGAAACTGAAAATATATGTAGACAGATAATTGTGTGTTTAATGTATGCAGCTTCTGGTACCAGACCTGACATTTCTGCTACTGTATCAATATGGAGTAGGTATTAAGATAGAGCTAGTAACATGCTATTAGTGGCATTTAAGAGTTAAACCGCCTCCGTGGTCTAGTGGCTAAGCCACCGGTTTCAGACCCAGAGGTCCCGGGTTCGATTCCCAGCAGGGGTACATCTTTGTGTGCTCGGTTTGGTTAGTGGTAGGGCTGTTAAGTCCGCCTGGCTAGCTACCACCATCTTATCTAAGTCTGTCACCATAACAACGATGTTTATAGCATAGTTGGGGTCCGACAGTTAGAGATAAGATAGCCAGTTCCTCAGTGGTTGAGGATTCCGGGTGAAGCGCGCTTCCACCTTCGGACTTATCGTCACTTACTATCAGGTGAGATGAAGGCCAAGCGCTTACCAGTTACCCGTAAAAAAATTCACAGATCTCGTGCTCTACACGACTTGAAAGGGCATTGAAAATGAACCTAGTTATTATAAAAAAAAAATATCGGTTTTTCCAAAATTTGTTTATACTATCATAAAGCCATTAATTTTCATAGATCTTCGTATGAAACATAGATTTTTTTTATTTTCAAAAGAAATAATCGACTTTTCCAAAATTTGTTTATACTATCCTAAAGCCCTTAATTTTCCGCGTCTATTATGTCCTAATAGATCTTCGTTACTCAAAGCTGCAAAGTTCCACAGGGCTATGACGCCCGAGTACGCCGCACGGCGACGCTCCACGCGCCGCTAAGGGGGAGCATACCGCCCCCCCCCTATCACTCCCACTAAAAAAAGTATTAGACATAAAATGTTCCTCGTCTTAATATCTCTAGGCATCTCTCTCAGTTTTTCGATTTTCGACCTCATTCACGAGATATCAAAGATATTCCGAGGAAAAGTGTTAAAAATCTAGGTTTTTTTTTGGTTTTTTTCAATTTTCGAAAAAAGTTTTCAAGCTTTGCAAAAAAAATTTTCACTATCTGAAAGCCATACAAATTTTGCGTCTTTTGAGTCCTCATACGTCATCATGGCCCTAAACCACTATATACGACGGGGCAAACACTATGAAAGTGCTGGAAAAAGCAAAGTACAGTCAGTATCTCCTCTACCGAGGCTGAGTATATAGCAATGAGTATGGCAGGAGCTGAAGCATGTTGGCTAATCAATATGTTGTGTGATTTTAATATAAGAAATGTAACTCCAGTCGTCTTATTCTGTGATAATCAGTCTGCTTTAGTGATTGCTAACACTAATAGTGTCAAGAGATTGAAACACATAGATATTAAGTATCATTTTGTTAGAGAACTTATCGATAAAGAAAAGTTATGTGCCAAATACGTCAAGACGGGGGAACAAATCGCTGATATGTTTACAAAAGCTTTAAAAAATAATATGCTGTTAAAATTTGTAAACATGTGTGGTCTAACTAAGTAAATAGAATAGTTCCATTAGTTGCGCGGTTCTTGTTGTTTTATAAATATACTTAGCTTAGTATGTCAACAGGTTATTACATTGAGAGGGGGTGTTATAGAGTAAGTCTTAAATTCAATGTAATAGGTGCGAGTGAGACAGAAATAGTTCACATTATCTGCCTCGCTCTAACCATAATTAAAAAGTAAAAAGGACGCTACTCTTTTTCTTTGTGTGTGCAATGTATAACACGTTCTTAGTGCAAATAAAATCATTTTATTCGATTAAGCCTATATTTCATTTAAATTCCATCTGATATTCTGTTAAAAAATTAGCTGGCATTGGATGTACCCCCCATACAGACAGAAGTCAGTACGTTTAGTACACAGGTTACACATCAGACCCATATCCAGTCAGGTCGGGGGTGAGTCAAGGTAGCAATCTTGGGCCTCTTGAGTTCATCATCATGGTCAACGACTTACCGGGGGTTATCAGAAATTCAAGTTGCTTACTTTTCGCTGATGATTTGAAAATATTTTTGCTAATCAGAAGCACGACTTATTGTGAGAGATTCCAGGGTGATATAGACCGAGTAGTGGCATGGAGCAAAGCTAAAAAAATATTTTTTAAAACAGCAAAATGCGTGACTATAACGTTTACTCTAGCAGTAATCCCATTCTCCATGACTACGAGGTTAACGAAATGCACTTAAAAAGAGTGACAGAAGTAAAAGATCTAGGAGTAAAATTCACAGCAGATCTGACGTTTCGGGATCACATTGTCAACATTTGTAAGAAAGCTTACAGAAACTTAGGGTTTATACTCCATCGGTCACATGGTTTTACAAATGTAGGAGCGATTGTAGCCTTGTACAATGCGTTGGTTAGAAGCAACCTCGAGTGCAATGCAGTCATTTGGGCTCCACATGAAGCTAAATATAGTCTCATATTGGAGCGCATTCAGAATAAATTCATTATACATATATTTTAGGAAGCATGGGGTATATCCTTTCTACCCTCTTAAGTATCCTACTTTATTTGTATTGGGTATGGTAGGGTATAATGAGCTAAGAGTAAGGAGAGAACTTTGTTTAGTGACGTACGTGTTTAAATTAAATAGGCGCAAAATTAGCAACAGTGAGGTACTCAGCTCGGTGGGCCTATGTGTCCCTAATGGATACGCGGGGCGCTGCCGCCAACCGCGGCTGCTGGCCGTGCCGCACAGCCGCTCCAAGCTGCTGGGCAGGGCGCCGCTGACGCGTGCACTGATCGCCCTAAACCCAATTGCAAACAAAATTGACTTGTTCTACTGTTCTATGAAATTGTCCCTATCTACTGACCCCGATAGATAGGGTATCGCAACTGGAACTACGGGTCCGGTTGTGTTTTCAGGGGTACTACGGGGTTCCGGTTCAAGCCCTCCGCTGGTTGTGCCTTGACCGGCGCCTCCGGCGAGATCCGGACGTGGGTTGGACTCGTAGTGGCTCGTGGTTAGCTGTAGAGCTTGGGAATGTTCGTTTGCCCTGGTATTGTGTGCCAGGACTTCCAAACTCGCGCACAGCGAGCGGGGCCTAGTAGCGGTCTCTGAGGGGCCAGAAGCGAAAAGTCCTGCGGAGAACGTGAGTTTCCCTTATAGTTGGCAGCTTTGTCCGGTGGTTTTCATTGGACATTGGTGTTGACATCTCCGGTACAAGTCTGGATAACTAGTAGAGGCGGCCTCCTAGATGCCGTAGCCTCCGGTCCAGCCAGCCGCGTAGGACGTGGGAACTGGCTAGGCGCCTGGATGGGTTCCGAAAAGTGAGTGTGCTTACTACTCCGCTACCAAGGTAGACACTTGGGAGTCGACTTTAGAGTCGACGACCATAGCAGTGGCAACTGCGAGTTGTGCCCTTCGTGCAACGAGAAGTGAGCGAGCTCGACAGCTCCGGTTACCTATCTGGACAATAGGCAGTGAACTACACGTGTTCACGGGGATACTCTCCCGAGACACTAGTCTTATGAGTACAGAATGAAGAGCGCGCTGCGGCGGGCACTGATTTGGCGTCAAGACCTAACGCAGATGGTCTCCTGCGCGAGTGTTCTACTGGCGCAGGGACGTCTGGCACTTCTTTCATAACCTAACGGTTGGTCTCGAGGTGCCAGTACAAATAAACTTAGTGATGTAAGGAGAGGGGATGTTCTATGAAATTAAGGAGAGGGGATATTCAATGAATGAATTCACAAAAACAGCTCTATCCGTGATAAGTTTTGATAATATGTAGTTAGTTACACTATTTCATTAGGTTAATGTTGCCTGTAAAAATAGTTGTAAGAGTGGAAATAAATAAATAAAGAAATAAATTTTATTTCAGCCTGAAGGTGCTTTTTCTGAACAACTCCGCCACGTCCAGGTAGGCTACTCTTGAAACAGAATTGCATTAATCAATTTCCAATCACAAATCTAAAAAATGTCAAATGGCACTTTTGTAAGCGACAATTGTTTCAGGAAATTAAATTTGATCACAACACATTAAATATAATGATTTTGCGAAACTTATTATAAATTTACTTCTTTAATTAAAAAGCAAATTCAATACATTTAAATACCTTTACAGTAAAAATATTTGAGGTACCTACATAGTTGCAACCGGTTCAAAAAAGGATGAAACGTGTCAAACGGAACGCATCCCGAGTTGATTGCATTAAAAAGAATGGCAATATTTATCAAAAAAAAACCCGAAGTCTATTTCGACAAAATTGGAAATTAACTCCTCCATATCCACCGTAATTTCGCCGCTATTTGACGTTTCATTAGCTTCTCGTAGTCGAAATTACGTCTCGACCACTGCCGACCACTCGAAGCAATTGGAGCGGCTCTCCTTCGAGAAATGTCGAGTTCGAGATGTTCAGAATAACTAAATTGGATTCCTACTCGATAAAGTTCGAATTCGAATCAAACTCGAAGTCGATTAGCGCTGAGAATAGGAGATTCGTGAACAAAATATTACTATCGAGATTTTATGGTCGAGATAGAGATCGAAATCAAAACTCGATTCGAGAGTACATCTCGAAAAATGAGAATTGGCCTCCTGGTCCGTGAACCAGGCCACTTGCAGACAGCGTTACGCCAACCTCGGTTTCACAGTCTCCGACAACATGCTGTGCTCCGGCTGGCTCGACGTTGGTGGTCTCGACCAGTGCCAAGGCGACTCTGGCGGGCCCCTCTACCACAACAGGGTTGTCGTCGGCGTGTGCTCCTGCGCTTTGGCTTTCTACCCCGGGGTAAACGTTCGTGTGTCTTGGTATACATCATGGATTCAATCAAATGCTTGAAAAATTTAAGATACTGTATTTGAAACATATTTATCAACCTCATATTTTTTTCAATATACACACATCAAAAGTGTCTAGGGATCAAGCATTTTTATGCGGATTTCTTGAGATTGAGATGTGGCTTTGTAATAAATTTATAATTTTATAAATTTATATGGATCCTTTTTGGTGCATTTCATAATTTGAAACAGGAACTTTCAATCAATTTCTAGTAAAAGATGAAAATCAGCTGTCAATATTTTCCCTATAAAAACATACAACGCATTGAAGACATTATTAGTGCTACTGTTTCCCTACTACTGATTAAAACCAACGTTATTATGGAGCGGCGACGTCATTTAAGCAGGGAAGAAATGCTCAGAGCCGTGGGAATGATAGAAGCTGGTTCCCGGCAACGTACTGTGGCTTTAGCTCTGAATACAAGTCAGAGTGTTATCAGTCGACTTTGGACACGTTACCGAAGCACTGGTACCGTGGCTGAGCGCCATGGAGGACGGTATCGCTGCACCACACGGAGACAAGACCGATACATTCAAATCACAACTCGAAGAGCTCCAACAATAACCGCCATGATGTTAGCCGTGAGGCTTCATCACTCTTCAGGGAACTTAATTAGCGACCAAACAGTCAGAAACCGCTTGCATGAAGTGAACCTTCATTCCCGAAGACCGCTAAGGGTACCACCTATAGCAATGCACAATCGTAGGATTCGATATCAATGGGCTCTTGAACACAGAAATTGGGCAGAAGAACAATGGCGTTTCGTGTGCTTTTCTGATGAGTCTCGTTTTGGTATGAGACCGGATACAAGACGTATACGACACTGGAGAACCCCTGGACGCCAACAGCGATTAAAATCCTGCCAGGAAGTCCATCCTTATAGTGGTGGAACCATCATGGTATGGGCGGGAAAACTGAGTTGATTTGGATCAGAGGCAACCTCAACGCTCAAATTTATGCTGAGACGATTGTATCAGACGTCATCGTTCCTCTACAAGTGCAAATCGGTCCCTTATTTCAGTTAATGCATGATAATGCACGACCGCACACCGCAAGAGTTGTAAGACAGACTCTCGCCGCAGCTAACATCAATGTCATGCCCTGGCCTGCTCAGTCGCCAGACTTGAACCCGATTGAGCATGCATGGGATATGCTACAGAGAAGAGCTCTGCCGAATATGGAGGGTATCCAGTCGCAAGAAGACCTTTTTTTGTTGTTGCAACGAACATGGGCGGCCATTCCACAGCGTGATTTGGATGAACTCATTTTGAGTATGCCAAACCGATGTTCTTGTGTTGTTAGTGTTCGCGGTAGAAACACGGATTATTAATTGTTTAAGTTACCCAATAAAATTTTAAAGAAAACTGTTATTTCAGTCTTTTTTTCGAACTTTAATGTTAGTGGTTCAAATGTCAAAAATCCCTTTATTAGGAAAATGGCAAATTTCTTTATTAATGCAAAGGTGACTTGGTTTATCGTTACTGTAGACAAACGAAAACACTTTATTTGATGAATCCTTAAAGAAAATTTTAATTAATATCAATCAGGAGAAAAGTTATTGTAAAAATATATGTTGATCCCTAGACACTTTTGATGTGTGTATATCTTAGTTTTGATGTCCATGAAAAACAATAAACATTTCGTTGGAGACCATTATTTTTTTTTACACAATTTATAAAAAAAAGTACCTGACATCAAACATTTTCTAAGTTTTAAAAGTTTTCGGATTTTTCGATTTATGGATTTGTGATCACACTTGGCATCGTGGTGATTTAAGCCATTACCCATCATGTAGCGATGACTTGATTTCAGTGGTGGAGACTTTTGCCCTGCAGAGGGACAGTATAAAAGCTGTACTTTTTTCTATTAATTTATTAATAATTATGCCCCCATCCCATCCCATCCCATCCTCTTCCCCCTCGGACCCCGTCCAGTACGGTCGTGTGTAACTAGACTCCACGCGTAATTACTTAAATAAATAATTGTTATAAAACAACAATTTAACCACTATAAAAATCACGAGTGTACCAGGACATCATAAGTGCAAAGTGCTAATAGTCAAGCGAGTGAGACCAACTTCGGAGACAACTTGCTGCGCCGGCGTGTGTGAACATAACTAGTTTCAACTAAGCCCCGCCCGCCTACCGCTAGCCACCACTCGGCCTTGCCCCGCCTCCTTGCGTGAAAGAGGCGGATGAAACAATAAAAAGTGAGACAAACAGTTGCGCTTGCGGCTGTCTTAACATCTAACTCCACCCGTCGCCGGTTAACGTAACTTGCGCGCACAAAGCACCTCCTACTACGAATCTCCGCTTTCCGACACGACGGCAAACGTCTCATTTAGGCCTACAACTACGTAATTATGTCCGTGCGCCGTTCACCGCCTCTGCAATCGCCGACCCCTGAGCATCACTACTCAGATCCTCAGATCTTCAGACCAATAGAACAAGGAGAAGGCTCTGCCCAGACCCCTGAATATGTGTCCCAGCGTTGCAAAAGAACCAGACTCGAAACTTCCCCGCCCGAGCATTTTTACTCTCTCAAAGATGAGATTAAGGAGATGATCTCAACCCTAATCTCTGCGCAAAACAAAGAATTGTCAAGCATCACCTCCAAACTAGGAGAAATAAAAGAGACTAACTGCAGAATAGATGATACGATGTCGCTTCTAACCGCGCAAAACGAGGAATTTCGTAAAAAAATTACACTCCTTGAGCAGCAAGCAAAAAAGGATCACGAGTATATCTGTATACTAGAAGATAAAATAGAAGACCTCCAGAGAACTACTCGCAAGGCCTCGCTGGAAATAAAAAACGTGCCTAAAACTCCTCAAGAATCTAGGGATGACCTAATTAAATACGTTACGAACCTTTCAAAATCTATACAACTTGATTTAAATCACCGCGACATATATGACATTTTCCGGTTGAAAGGGAGAAACGATGCCGAGAAAAATCCCACTATAATACTTGAACTGAGTTCATCTCTTTTGCGAGCCGACCTTCTACGCAAAGTAAAAGAATTTAATATAAAACAAAAATCCTCGCTTCGGGCCAAACACCTTGGATTTACTAAAAATGAAGACGCGCCAATTTACATAGCTGAGCAACTAACCGCCAAGGGGGCTCGACTCTTCTTTCTGGCGCGTGACCTCAAAAAATCAAATAAGGTGAAATATTGCTGGACATCTCACGGAAAGGTGCTGGTTAGAAAAAATGACACGACGCAGATTATAGTTATCCACAACGAAGCCCAAGTGCACCACCTAATGGCAAGTCTATGACTAGGTATAAGTTTTTACATAACTTTTCGTTTCTTTCTCATACATAATATGTTTCGCACTAAACTTAATTCATTATTTGTAATTAATATACTAAGATTTCATACATCTACACACACTCAACACCACCCTACAACAACACCACTGTTATTTAAAAATAACTACACAAAAAGAACACTTACTCACTCCAACAAAAAAAAAAAAACTCTCACACATTCCCACACTATATAACCAACCATGCACACCTGCTCACTTACATATCACACACAATCAAAAATCAAAGACTATATACAAACCCCTCACTTTATCACCCATGCTATGTTTCCTCATAAATTCAATACACGAAAGCTACCACTGGAAGTACTTTTTTGAACTACTTAATGGATAGTTTCAATAATAATTCTGAAATCGATCAGATTACAGTTGCAAACTCGATAAATTGT
The DNA here is from genome assembly GCA_963921215.1 of Scoparia ambigualis. NCBI lineage: Eukaryota > Metazoa > Arthropoda > Insecta > Lepidoptera > Crambidae > Scoparia > Scoparia ambigualis. Next base: position 32,876,629 of record OY992504.1, read on the forward strand.
AATATTCAGGACTTAAAAATTCAAACTTGCGCTACCAATAAAAACCTAATAATTATGACTCAAAATATAAGAAGCATATATAAAAACTTGGATGACCTACTTGTTACATTAACTCAAATTTCACATGAAGCTGACATATTGATTTTGACAGAGTGTAGACTAAATCACTCAAAACCCATCCCACGTATTAATAACTACACCCACCATCAAACGCTGAAACAACTAAACCAAAACGATGGTGTAGTGGTTTACATAAAAAGTAATATTAAAGCTAAAATTACGGAACTAAGCTTATGTAATGCCACTGGACTCCAAATTGACATCGCAAACTATACATTATTTGGTATATACCGTTCTCCATCGTATGTTAACGCTATTAATTTCACTGACTCTCTAAATAACCACCTAGTAACTCACAACGTGTAAAAATATTATATTACTGGGTGATATCAATATAGATTTAATTGTGGCTACCAATGAGAATTCCAACGAACGACGAAACAGACTTAATTATTTAAATGTACTATCCCACCATGGCTGTTTACCTGCCCACTCCTTTCCTACTCGCGAGGACAGTTGCCTCGATCACGTAATACTTAAACTAGATAATAAATCTAACTCTGCCTTTGTAGCAGTACTTAATACTACAGTAACAGACCATAACTTAGTAACCCTAATCCTGTCACATAAACAGAATCTACCGACATCTCAGAAGTACAAAACCATCATTAACTACGAAAAAACTTACAAAGATTTAATCTTAACAGACATCTCATATTTGAATATTTACAAAGATCCTAACACCTACGCTAATGCCCTAATAGATCTTATCAAAACAAATATACAAGCTAACACTAAACTAAAAACCATACCAAATAGCAAAAGAATCATTAAGCCATGGATGAATCCTGGAATCCTAAAATGTATAAACTTAAGAAATATGTTACAATTAAAATTAAAATTAAACCCTCACAACTTAATCTTATCAATAACTTATAAAAGATACCGAAACTTCTGCACTAACTTAATACGGAAGCTAAAGAGGAATTACAACAAAGATAAAATCAATAATTCTATAAAACAACCAAGAACGCTTTGGCTAACTATTAACGATATAACCCAATATAAACCTTCCAAAAGCACCAATGTAAACCTGCTTAATGTTTGCCCTAGCCCTCAAATTTCTGTTAACCTCGTCAACAAATATTTTGTAGACATAGGACAAACTTTAGCCAATGACATAAAACGAAATTCCACACTTGACAAAACTAATAGCCTAACAAGCCATGCACAGCTTTCCTCTTTTGTGCTACTAGATACTTACCCCTCAGAGGTGGATGGTGTGCTTATGAGCTTAGACCCTGAGAGTTCACCGGGATGGGATGGGATTCCAACGCGTTTCCTAAAATTTTCTAGAGACTTCCTGGTTCCTTTAATCTGCAACCTGGCAAATTTATGCTTTAACACAGGTATTTTCCCAGACGCTCTCAAGCGTTCTATAGTCACCCCGGTTTGCAAGGGTGGAGACAGGGATGACGTTAATAATTACCGTCCTATTTCTGTGCTTACAGCCATTTCTAAAATTATTGAGAGACTACTAAACACTAGACTAATAAAATACTTAAGCAAATACAAGATTTTATCCAGCAACCAGTATGGTTTCAGAAAAGGTTTGTCAACGCAAGACGCTATTAATGATCTCATCTCCAACGTGTCAAACGCTGTCGATACAGGTCACAAATGTTTAGTAGTCTTTCTCGACCTAAAAAAGGCTTTCGACACGGTCTCTGTCTCTATCCTTGTGAACAGGCTTGAGAGTGTAGGAGTCAGGGACTCTGCCTTATCTCTTTTTAGCAGCTACCTTTCTAACAGAAAACAAGCCGTAAAAATTGATGAATACCTCAGTGAGGAGGAGGATGTTGTGTTCGGAGTCCCGCAGGGCAGTGTCCTTGGTCCAACGCTCTTCTTAATATACATCAACGAATTGTGTAACCTGAGATGTGTCGAAGGGAGGATACTGTCCTACGCGGACGACACCGCAATAATTTTTACCGGCAAAACTTGGGAAAACGTGAGGGAGACTGCTGAGAGGGGGCTCGCTGGTGTTTCTAACTGGCTAAATAAAAGTCTGCTTACTTTAAATATACAAAAAACTAATTATATCTGTTTTGCGCCATATATAAACTCCCAACCGGATGCTGATTTCAACATTAAATTACATAGTTGCTTCCCTTGTGACTCCCCATGTAATTGTCCTAGTCTACAAAAGGTTAGTTCTACAAAATACTTGGGGGTCATGGTTGACCAAAGACTGTGCTGGCATCCACACTTGGAATTAATCTCGGGTAGGGTCAGAAAGCTGTTGTGGATCTTTAAATCGCTTAGGCATATAATGAGTAAGGATCTCCTAAAGAAAATCTACATCGCTCTAGCGCAATCAGTCATTACTTATTGCATCCCATTATGGGGAGGAGCTGATAAAACTAATTTCTTACACCTGGAAAGAGCTCAGAGATCCCTCATTAAAATAATGTTTTTCAAACCCTACAGGTTTTCAACTGAATCTCTCTACATCAAAAGCTCATTGCTATCCATTAGAAAACTTTATATATTAAATACCATACTTAAATACCATAAAACTTTACCTTTTAAGCATAAGCTTCTTAACAGGAGACGTAAAGATACTGTAGCCCATGTGCCCCGTACACGCACCGTTTTTGCCCAGAGGCAGTTCACTTCTCAAGCTCCATTTTTATATAATAAATTAAACCGGATACTGAAATTGTACCACCTGAAAACCCTCTGCTGCAAGCAGACCTTGACCAAATGGATGATGACAAAAACGTATGACGAGACTGAAGACCTTCTGCAGAGAAAGGTATAATATACAATTCGCTAAACTTTCAGGGACTAACTCTCATGTAGTTGTTACTTTTTAACTGATCCTAAGGTAATAACCGTAGGGCTCACTGAGAGTTACTACCCCAATTGCTCACACCCGGATATTTGTATTGTCCTGAGTAGGTAATTAACGGAATAATTTATCAGAAGATAATTTTATTGAGTTCAAAGGAATACCAACATCATGACTTTAACTTTTTTTTTTTTTTTTTTGTTTTATTGAGGAACATAAATAGTAAAAATCATACACACACTCACGTACACACACACCCCCACGCACTCATACACACACACGCACACACACACACACGCACACGCATACACACGCACACAATAAGTTACTCGAATTTAATATTTTGATATTGTTATTGTGTTGTTATGCTAGCTAGTTAACAAGTTTGGTTACACTATGATTGTACACTAAAATCCTAGACATAAACCAATGGTTGAAGAGCGAGGCATTCCCTACACCAGTGTCTTTGACTACTAACCGGGAAGCCCCGTCAACAATATTGTAAGAATTTTTTTCTGAATAAAAAAACATTTTGATTTGATTTGATTTTTGATGCTTAACACTGTAAAGAGAAAAGTGTATACTAGTCGTAAATGGAACAGCTAGAAGTGAAAATACCTCGGTGAACGGGGGAACAATGATGCATCTTCCACATTCTTGGTAAAGGTTTCCTGGTGAACATCTGTTTCGCTTTTCACCTCTCTTTGTGCAGACGTTTGAATTCGTCTCGTTGCGCTACATGTCGAAACACCAGGCGTGCGTGACATTGCAAACGCCATTCCTGCTTACATGTTTTGTACCTCTTAAGTGATCGGCTCGAAGTGACCAGAATGCAACCGATGGGATCGCTGATGTGAGGATAAAGAGAGAAATGAAGACGACGTACTATGTTCACAACCGTATTTCGATACCAAGCGTGCGGTGGGCGCCGGAGGTATATGAGCACGACTGACGTGGTGACGGACGGACCGAGAGTCCTTTGTACTTAGCAAAATACCGTCAACAAGAATATTAAAAGTTAGGTACCTACCGCACAGTTGCCGCCGATACAATGACAGGTTTATTTTATTATCAAACGTTTACACATTTATGTATTTATAGAGTATGTATGTACGTATATAATTTTTTATTTTTTATTTATTTATATTCAGGCAACGCAGGCCCATAGATAAATACCTTACAGACTAACATACATATAATTTATATTAAAAAACCTTATCACTATTTTACACGTAGACACGGCGACGTGTGACGCAACGCGGTGTCCGGTAGCCGTCCACGGAACCGCCGGAACAGGACACCTTTCGGCCAAAACTCCTCTTTTATAAAGGCCGATAGATGGTCGGTCGGTACTCTCACCACAAATGAATTAAAATTCACATTCAACCACTCGCCCCTTAGAGTGAGTTTTCTCTTGATCCGTATGTACTCTACGATCTCCTCTGCCTTCGTAGAATAATGGAGTCGGGACACGTACAGCAGCGTCGTCGGTATAGCTGGACGCAGCAGGTGGTTCGGTCCGGTCGGTGCAACACCGCATTTTTCCTTGTGGGTAGTTGAAGTAATAACACCTGTTTTTAAGTGCTCTTAAAGAATATTTTATTTTTAATTAATTATTATTAATACATTACTGAAAGTTATTAAATCCAAATGGTAATATAAAAAACCAACTCGCCTACTGTTATCTCCTGTTACAATCTCCTATTACACAAGTGAAGACAATGGAAAATCTCAAGCAATCACTCACTGAAATGATGGCACTTTTTAACACACGAATGTCTAACTTCGAAGCCGAACTGCAGAAGGCACCATCCACTACAACCACCACTACAGGTTTGGCCACTGACTTTTTCACCTTCAAGGCTTTTATTGCAGAGTCCTTGAGTTGCTTTCAGTCCCAGCTCGAAGTTCTTGCCAATAGTGTTGATCGTCTGGAGATGCGAAGCCGAAGAAAAATGCTGTTGCTGCATGGTGTGACTGAGCAAGAGAACAAGAGTACTCCTCAGATCGTGGCCAAGGTGATTAAAGACAGCTTGAGGGTGGATCAGTTTAAGCTAATTGATATCAAGCGTAGCCATAGAATGGGTCGGTCAGCAGGAGGTCAGAAACCTAGACCAATTGTTGTAAAATTCCAGGACACTGCTGTACGTGATAAGGTGTGGTTTGCTAAAGCTAAGCTCAAGGGCTCCGGGATCACAGTGTCGGAATTCTTGACAAAGTCGCGACATGAAACTTTCATGAGTGCAAGGGAGCGATTTGGCATAAATCGATGCTGGACAAAAGACGGTTATGTCTTCGTCCTTGGTCCGGATAGCACACGCCATCGTGTTTCATCACATGGTGAGCTGAAAAGGATCGCCACGGAGACGGAGTCATTAAAACCAGCCACGGCATCCAAACCAACAACATCGGTGAGAAGCAAACGTGCGGCGGCCGGCAGGAAGTAACCGAACCGAAATCATTAGCGTATGTTCTTGTACTTATTTTATTTTGCGCTTCGTTGCTTCCTTTTCTTACCAACCCCCACTTTATTAACAATTTTTATTTGTACTATTAATATGTAGGTAATAGCTTCTTTTTATCTCACTGGTAATGTAAAAAATTGTACGTTGTTGTAAGCAGTGTGATGAATTGTCAATGTCAATCAATTGTGTCATTTTGGGACATTGTTTTTTCGTTTTTTGTTAGTTGTAGGAACAGGCTAAGGTCCGAAACCATACTGCCTAGTCATTAGTTTGTTTATTTATTTCTAGTAAAGTTAGAGTAACGTCATTTTATTGTCAATTGTCAATGTCATATTTTTCAGGATACGTTCCAATACTTGTTATTTTGTTTGAGGTCTCTTCGGACCAATTTCCATTATCAGTTATTTTCATCACGTAAATGTTTTATTGAGTGTCTTTTTGCTTTATCGCTTTGTTTGTTTGTTATAAGCTTTATTCTTTTCTTTTTTTTTAAATAATTATTTTTGCTGTTATGTTTTAATTTTGTTTTGTCTTTCTTAAAGTTTATTAGGTACTTACAACAGTAACTGGCGGGTGGACAATATTATTTGGTTTAGGTAGTTTATTTATTTTCACGGTAATTTTAGTAAGTATATATACATACATTTTATTTTAGTTTTATTTTAGGTACTTGTAATATTTTGTTATGTCCATGATCAGTCCTTGTAATAGTGATACAGATAGTTTCTTATCGGCCTGCAGTAGTGATGACAGTTTTTCTAGCATTCCCACTCTCTCTGAGACACTGACGTCCCAGTTTTGTAACTTTGACAAAAATTTTAATGCTGTTCACATAAATGCACAGAGCATTCCGGCACATTTCTCCGATATGCTGACAAGCTTTGTTAATAAAAATATCCATGCCATTCTAGTCTCCGAGTCATGGCTTAAGCCCTGTCTCCCTTCTACTTCTTTCTCCTTGCCCGGTTTTCAACTAATAAGAAATGATCGCGCTGTCGGTGGTGGGGGCGGTGTTGCCATATATCTTTGTGCACACATTCCCTTCTCTGTTGTTGATATGTCAGCACAGCCACCGCCGCCAAATGCGGGCGAGCATCTCTTCTTAGAAGTAATCCTTAATCGCGTCAAAATCCTTCTTGGAGTCTATTATTGTCCTTCTTTACGAATTAACTTCTTCCCATCTTTTGAAACCTTACTTGAAAAATTAACTCCTTCTTACAGTCACACTATTATCATGGGCGATTTCAACACTTGTCTACTTAAAAATGACTTCCGCTCTTCGGCACTACTCTCTATCTTACACTCCTATAACCTATCTGCTCTTTCTTTAAATGCTACTCATTCTTTCCCTAACTGCTCCCCATCTCTTCTAGACCTTATAATTGTCTCTTCCACTGATCATGTTGCAAGACATGGTCAGTGTTCAGCCGACGCATTTTCCTACCACGATCTTATCTTCCTTTCTTACAAGATTCGTCCTCCTAAAGATAATTGTAAAACTTTGTTGCAGCGCAATTTTAGTGGTGTGAATACTGACAGGCTTCGTAAAGATGCCATCGATATTGACTGGGCACCGCTGTTTGGGGCAGAGTCGGTGGATGAAGCAGTAGCTTATTTTACCTCTAATGTCATAAAACTTTATGATGAGCATGCTCCAGTTCGCGCTGTTAAACTAAAACATCCTCCATCACCTTGGCTCACAGACGACATCAAATCTCTAAGTCACAAAAAAGCGATAGCCAAGAGTAGATATAAACTTAAGCCCACTCAGTACAACCGGGAGAAATATGTTGCTATTCGGAATCACTGCAATAAGGTGTGTAGGAACGCTCAACGCCACTTTATCCATTATTCCGTTGAAAACGGAGATCCAGCCAAAGTCTGGAAATTTCTAAAAACATTGGGCATTGGTAAATCACGTCAGGGATCGACTCCTAAAGATTTAGATATTAATTCTTTAAATAAACACTTCTGTTCCTCTACCAATTTTGATACGGTTACTAAATTCAACACATTAAACTCTCTTTCAAGTATACCAAGTCCTAATTATGCCCCATTTGTTTTTTGTCCTTTCACTGATTGTGATGTTAAGAAGAGCATAATGTCGATTTCTTCAAATGCAGTGGGTGCCGACTGTATCAGTCGAAAGATGATATTAACCCATCCTTGATGAAATCCTTCCTGTCATCTCCCATATTCTCAACCTTTCGGTATCGAGTGCTGCGTTTCCCACCGATTGGAAAGATGCCCAGATCGTTCCCCTGCCCAAGAAGTCCAATCCAACATCCTTCCAAGAATACCGCCCTATTTCTATTTTACCTTTCCTCTCCAAGATCCTGGAACGCCTTGTCCACAACCAACTCAGTCTCTTCCTGTGTAAAAATAGTCTACTGAATCCCTATCAGTCTGGTTTTCGTCCTGGACACAGCACCACTACAGCCTTGGTTAACATTACTGACGATATAAGGCTGGGCATGGAGAACGGAAAAGTCACGCTACTTTCTCTACTTGACTTCAGTAATGCATTTAACACCGTAGATTTTGAAGTTCTGCTCGGCATACTGCGCTCTATTAACATATCTCCTACAGTGATTGGCTGGTTTCGTAGTTATCTGTTTGGACGCCGGCAGCGAATTCGCATCGACGACACTTTCTCTAGTTGGTGCGATACGTCTGCTGGGGTACCACAGGGTGGCGTATTATCTCCTTTGCTCTTCGCCATATTTATAAATTCCATCTCAAATAACTTAACTTCTTCCTACCACCTTTATGCAGATGACTTACAAATGTATACGCAAGTTCCAGTAGAACAACTAGATGTAGCCATTACCACCCTAAACACCGACTTGGCTACCATATGCGTATGGAGCAAATCATATGGACTCCAAGTAAATCCCACAAAGACTCAAGTTATATGCATTGGCAGTCCTAGAATAACATGCAGAATCGACTGGTCACTGGTTCCTAAAATATATTTTGATGTAAAATTTTAAACACTGAAAAAAGACGACAACCTCAGGCGGGAATCGAACCGTTAATAAAACGCTTAAATATAAAACATTAATATATTTTGATGGCTCTGAACTGTATCTGAGTGACTGTGTCAAGAACTTGGGTGTGCTTTTAGACAAAAATTTTGCCTGGAGCTATCAATTGAAAGAAGTCAGTCGTAAAATGTTTGCATCTGCGGGGTCTTTGAAAAGACTGCGCAATTTTCTACCAACCGCCACTAAAATTGCTCTTGCGCAATCGCTTCTTCTGCCCATATTGGACTATGCGGATGTCAGCTATATCGATCTCACAGAGGAACAACTTAATAAGCTTGAGCGACTTCAAAACTTTAGTATACGATTCATATTTGGACTTCGCAAATATGATCATGTTTCCGAATTCCGTACAAAACTCAAGTGGTTGCCTATTCGACTTCGCCGGAATGCTCATATTCTGTACTTCCTTTTCAACATTCTGTTTAACCCGACTACTCCCTCCTATCTTAAAAGTCATTTCAAATTTCTGTGTGAGTCTCACTCACGATCATTAAGATCTTCACATAACTTGACACTCGAGATCCCAGTACATTCGACAACATTTTACGACAAGTCCTTTACAGTAATGGCTGCTCGTTTGTGGAATGATTTGCCTTTGAACATAAGAATGGCCAAAACGCTAGCGAGTTTCAAGAGGATGGTGAATGACTATTACTTGTCCTTATAGCCATCTGTTTGCTGTAAAGCCGATATATTATGTTTATTGCTAATTTTGAATACATGCCATAACATTATATTTATTTAAGTAGTTTGATAAGTCAATATCACTAATTATTATCTATATCCATGGTGCACTACAAGCCCACTTTTAAATTTAAAATCTTTTTTGTCCATCCAAAGGTTGTCTGGAAGAAATCACTTTTAGTGATAAGACCGCCCTTTGTACGTCAACTTAATATGTAATTATTTTATTTGTTTGTCAATATGTCTTTTTGTGGTGTACAATAAAGTATATTTATCTTATCTTATTGTGGCGGGACTCCAACCGCTCGACCCTTAGAGTGAGTTTTCTCTTGATCCGTATGTACTCTACGATCTCCTCTGCCTTCGTAGTGTAGTGTATGACTCACCGCACCTTTGCATTACATGTCATAGCTAATTGATGAACCAGTATTAAATCATACTTAAGGCACTACAGTCGTTTCACTCAACGCTTCTCCCGGTCCCCACATTGCATGGCGACCCTGCCAGTGCTGCCTATTGGCGGCGCTGGGCCAGATGGTTTTTTAAAATTCTAAAGTTAAAATGTGACTAGTTAAATTAATAAGAACAATGTAATATGGTAAAAAAAGAGACAATGGTGACAAAATAAAATAAAAGACAATATTTTTTTTATATAATAATAATAATAATGAACGATGAACTATGTGGAAGCTGACTAAATAAATTATCTATTTAAAAATTATCTATGTGAGTGCTTCGGACTGCTTCGGAAATATCAAGATTTTCTAAATATTATAATGAAGAGGTAAACTAGTAAAAGTATAAGAAGACTACAATACTAAGTTCCTGTAAATTGATTGAAAACAAAGAGAACGATTTGGTGCTGCTGCTGTCGAGAGATGACTGCCGAGAGATGTCAGACGAGATGGTGAAAGAAATTGCTGGGTGCTGGGTGAAGCAGGAGTCTGATGTGGACCAGCCGCGTGAATCAGGCCAGTTTTCCGAAAATATTTCTATTTAAAAATTTAATTCCACATATTATTTTGCGTAACAGTTTTATAACTTGAATAATATAAAAGTAACTATTCCAAAATGTACTTATTTAAATTCATTGGTAATGTAGTAAGTTTTTTTATAACACGAATAATAAAGTAACATTTTATTTGTAAATGTTTTTTTTTTCAAATTAAGTATTGTTTAATTGAATTAATTGAGTAAAAGCACACAAACAATTTGGTTGTAGAAGAATTTATTTAGTACTTACAGCTCACGATAATGTTTTTATGATTATTAGATTATTTTTTATAATGATTATTAGAGATCTCTAATGCTAAATTTATTAAATTTTAATGTGACTTATTTTCCTTTTACTAAGTACTATATAGTTTCGCAGACACGTGTCTGTCTCTAGTATTTGACTTCTAAATATATCAGTCTAATTATCTTATTGTATGTTTTTCATTCGATATTTTGTGTTGTGCGTTTTTGATATTAGCTATAAAATAAAATAAAATGTAATCGATAGAATAATAAGCACCCTATATGTTTAACAGTTGTTGACGATATGACGATAAATTGATATTTTGTGACTTTAAATAATGGTGGCACTATAAGCACATTAAAAGATTTCAATTTGAATGTTCTAAATTGGTATAAAAGGTTCTAAAATACCAAATGTAAACTAACGAAGGTTAAATCATTCAGAATGATAAAGAAAGTAATATTATAGAGAATAACTTTAATTAAAAAAGTCAGAGAAAATAATTGTACTTTTATTGATTTTATTTCTTGAGATTTTTTTTATTGCTTTGTATTTCAAGATTACCTAAAGATTTTAATTGTTTGCTATTGCTACACATAGTATTAATTTAACTGTGAGAGATTAAGAGAGTATAATTGACTTAGTTATTTATTTACTTAGAAGCAGAAGTTCTTTATTGTTGTAACCTATCTTATTTACAGTGTAAGTATGTTGCTGGTAAAAATTTTTTAGCCACGTCTTCAGAACTAAGTAAGTATCAATAGTGTGAATTGTGAAAGTATCATTTAGAAACGAAAATTACTGTTACAAATAGTTTTCAATTACTTAACGTATTTTGTTTTAACCTATTTCTTGTTAATCGAAAATATATTACAGTTATCCAGTTATACAGTTTTCTTTTTAATCGAAAGTTGGCAATGACCGTATCTACTAAGTAATTATAAAAGTTTATTAAGTTGCATTTTGCGCTTCATGTCATATTGTAATAATCAGTTTATTCTAAATTATTTAAATTGAAAGTTAAGTAATAATTAAGTGAAGTTAAATTACTGCTTGAAACCTGAAATTTCGTTATTTTTGGTTTAATTTACGTAGTAATTTGTTAAAAGATTAAACATTGATGTTTTGTTATAAAGTTGAATATTGATAAAAGAAGTTTGTTGCTTAATTGGGAAATTTGTTGTAATATATAAAAAGAGGTGTTAGTAAAAATTTTAATAATTCTAAATCATTCAAATCATGCACGATTTCTTAGTAATCAGACAAAGACCACACAATGTTGTAAGTTGGTTTTGTGTTCAGTCAAGTCAGCGTAACGCGCTCGAACTTTACACGTTGCAAATGCTGCAGAACGTTACAATAACAATGTTACAACAAAAATACAACAATCTTGTTCCAGGTAATCATTAGTAAACATTTCATTTTAATACTTCGGAAGCATAAGCTTAAGCCGAATCACAAGATAGCAATTGAAAACCAAGTTAAATTTAAAATGTTGTACGCATTTATAGTAAAATTATTGCAGAAGACCATGAGAATTATTGGTTCTTATGCTGTAAACACATTATTTTAAAACAACAATAGACGACTATTTAATACGTAACTTTTATAAGAAATTTTATTTAGATTTGTGTTTTAAATAGTAATCTTAATAAAAAGTATTTGTACACGTTAATGCAAGCGCACATAGCATTACATTTTAGTAGTAAAGGTATCAACTAGATTAAATAGTACTTATCCGATAAATTTATTAAAAACTAAGTACTTAAATAAAATAAATTAATAAATACAATATTTTGCTAGCAATTTCTGATGGAAAAAGGTAGAGTTTCATTCACTGCTCTGTATTAAAGAAACTTTTAATTATTTGAGGTGATCTATACCTTTCAATTAGGTTAATTAGGTACATTGCATTGATTAGTTAGCTGGTCTTGTATTTAAATTATATTAATAAGTAAAAAGGTTTTTTTTTAGTATTTGTTTATGTAGATTATTGTAGACTATCGAGAAAGGTAATCGTTTTAAAATTTTTGACATTTAAATAGAACATGACGTACTTAGGTCAACATTAGTTTTATTTAAATTATAAATATGAGACATAGTTTATAAACATTGATTTGATTGATTCTGGTTTCTGGTCATTAGTTCAAACAAAGTGCTAAATATTTCGGATTATTATAGATTATGTTTGGGTGCCATCAGTTATTAATTTACACGACTAATATACAAGGATTGTTATCACATTCCTGTACCAATTGCGATATGACCGCGCAAGCCGATAGATAAAGGTATCATCGCTAAATACGGATGTAGCAAGAGAGGTATCTATACTTACTCGAAATGATTTCATAAAAAATGCGACTCGGATTGCTCCCGATTGTTATAAGTTTCAATGCAATGACGAAAGTAGTATAACTAAAACGAATTATGAGAGAATAAACTATTGGAATAATAGGATGAAGTAGACTAATGGAGAGTAGAGTAAAGTATCTAGACTGTAAGATACGAGGACGAGAAAAATAGGATAAAGATAGGAAGTAAGTAGGTGTATTACCTACACAATCTGTATTAAAAATCTTTTTGTAACAATATGTTGACAATTAGGTACAGATAGGATAGTTTTGGAATGTATAAGTAAGGTGTGGAATGTTATATGGATAAAAAGAGTTTGTGATTAATTAGGTTCTTGAGGATGACAATGCGATTGGACTGATCACCCAAAAGCATTGAAAAATCTTATTTACCTAATTTTTCTTATTTTGGATTGTTGTTATGTAAATGGTTATGAAAGAAATGGACATATAAATAAATGAAAGAGATAGATGAAAGATGATACGGTACACATTAAAAGGTACTATAGGGATCAGGTCCTTCAGGTTTATCTAGATGTGAACGAGATTCCTCTTTGAAAACTGTTGGAGACCAAAAGATGTCTTAATTTATGACCCTATAAAAATGGTACATGGAGGTTCAGATCCTTCCATTCGATCATGGTGTAAATAAAATTTCTCTGTGAGATAAGTTGGAGTCCAATAGAGGCTTAAACCATGACCCCCAAAATAAATGAGTTGTGCGCACAACCCAAACAGGCACTAAGATGCACTGTTTTAAAATATTAATAAATAATAAAATAAAGGTCGACTTTATGTAAATGTACCAAAATAAATAAATAAAAGGGAGCGGCCGCCCCAAATAATAATAAAAAGTACCTAATAAATAATATATATTATATTATAATTATGAAAAGGTGTACCGATGAATAATGTGATGACTAGTCTATGAAAGAAATAAAATATAGTACGAGATGAATAAAAGTGTGCACACGATGTTATGTAAAGTGAATAATATAAGTGGAAAATGTAAGGTACCTTACCAAACTATAAAATTACGAAAATTAAAACTACGAGTAAAATGAGAGTTCTCTAAAATACACAAGTACGTCAAGTAGAAGCATTATGTAGGTATGACATTAAAATAAATAAATAAAAAGTAAAGGACTATTGTGAAATATTAAGGGGTTTTTTTTAAACACATTACTTATTAGGTGAAATGCTAGGAGAATTATAAAGCGTGTTATTTATATTAGAAAATGAAAGACGTCGGAATAGGAGTTTTTATTAAGTGTTTTGAAAATCGTCAACAACTGGGTAAAAAAAAAAAAAAAACTGTCTACAATTCAGGTCTCCTAGTGTAGCCAATAATAGAATTTACGTTTTTCAGTATTAACATTGAACAATAAAGAATTTTTTTATTTATGTTTACTAATTATTATTAAATAAACAATTATATTTTTTCTATTATATTATTAAGACAATGGGTTAACTTTTAATTTAAGAAAATATTAGGTTGTTAAAAATAAAGAATAGTTTGTAATATTTAGTAGCAATGTAAAGAAATAGTAAGCCGAAAAATAGAAAGAACAAGATAGACTTCAGTTTTGTTTCATATTTTTAGTTATTTTATATGTTTGTTAGGTATGTTCTGTGAAAAATTTTTTGGACATTAGTTCTCATTGTAATATAAGTACTTAATTACTTATAATATATAATATTAATGTTGATTCAAAAATGTTTAAAATTAATTAGTATCAAAATGTATTTAATTATATCGATAAAAACAGGTTTGGTAGGAATTGTATTCGATTCGTTTTATAATTTTGTAAGTACTTGGGTTTATTTTAAATGTAAATTGTTGACATCCGGAGATATAAGTATATTTTATGGTAAATCATACATATAACAACTTTACCTAAAGATTTAGACTATATTCTTTATGGTTTTAATATATATTTTTGGTTATCATATTAAGCGTATATTTTGGTTTGCTAAACTATGTAGTTTTCTATTATTTCTTTTAATGTAAATTATTATTATGTTGATATGGAAATTTTAGTCAAAGAAAGTAAATAGTATCTATTGTATTGTAATAAACATGAAAATTACTTTTAATTTTAAACTGTGAGGTATTTATATATAAAAAAAGATAGAAGAGAAAGCTCCTTCGCCACGAACGAAGGCACGTCGTCCGGGTCGGTCTCCTTCAGCAGGCTGATGATGTCCTGGAGACTCCTTTCTGTTCCATCCCTCCGTCGAGATGGCATCTGGCTGGTTTTGCCGGCGGTCTGGTAGAGCAGCGCCTTGCCACTGCAAATGTCATCCTCCTTGAAGTTGGATTTGCAGATCTGCAGGATGCTGACCTCGTCCATGGTGTCGATGGCGTTTTGAATAAACGCCAACAGCTCGTTGGCTATGAGTTGGGAACTTATAGTCAAAACACGTGCAGCGGCTATTGCCGCGCAAATCGCGAATTAAAAATTCTTACTGCACAATGGAGCGCGTCCGTTTCCGAGCGCGCATCGCACTGCACATAATATCTATTTAACTATTTAATTACAAAATTTTACTTTTTAATCGCAGCAGTGTGGCCATCGTCAACATCCCCCCCCCCCCCCCTTACAATTCCAATTCCGTCCGTAACCCTATTCCTTTCTTAAAGGTCGGCAACGCATCTGCGAATACTCTGGTATTGCGGGTGTCTATGAGCGGCGATGATTGCTCTCCATCAGGTGACCCTCTGCACACACTCGGGTACTTCCATCTTCTTTTTAACTAGCGCCAATGGGCTTGCATACTCAGAATAACTTGGACGAATAATATTGTAGGATAACCAATCCTAAACTTGCTGTTTAAGGCTGACACACACCAAAAAGTGTCGCAGACGTGCTGCATTGCGACTACGTGCGTCATGATTTGTAATATTACAATTTGTACGCGTAGGTTCACACCTACAGTGTCGATGCATTGCGTTGCGCTTGCGTGCGATAGACGCACGGCAGTCCGTGAGATACAAACCGAAAACGGTCGCGGTGCGGTCGCGCACCAGCGGAACGGCAACGTCGCACACGCGCTCCGGCGTGATGACGTTGTAATCCACAGGATTTCATAGTTGAGGACACACCGCGGTGACAAATGATATAAAAGGTCATTGGCGGTGACGTATACTTCTGCAGCTGCGACACTGGCTGCGGCACTTCAGTTGTGAAGGCTGCCACACACAGGATGCGTCTGCAGCACGATGCGTTGCATCTGCAGCACGCTGCGAAATAAAGAAATTTACACCGGCCAGCGGCGGCGGCGGCACCACGGCCGGCGTCGCACACGCATTGCAGCGCGTTGCATCTGCGACACTGTGCGTCTGTGACGCCGATATTTTCTTTCAAGATGTCGAACGTCGAGGACGATTTATCGAGCATTTCAAGTGAAGGATAGTTAGATAACAGTTCATCCGATGAAGATCTGTTACTTTTGGCTGCGTTAGAACCACCAGAAACTAAAAAAAGACTGGGTGCACAATCAATATAAACAAAAAAAGAGACGACCTCGTTGAATATCATCGTCTGTGCATAGAGCTTGAGTCGTTTGAAGACAAGTTAAGACAAGTTATAAATTTTTGACATGTGGATCATAAAAACATTTTTATCTGCGTACATATTGATTAACTTTTCGCGTATTTCAAAATCCATGATCACTAGTCACTGTTAAATTTGTAAATATTTACAACTGAAGTGCCGCAGCCAGTGTCGCAGCTGCACGCAGAAGTATACGTCACCGCGGTGTGTCCTCAACTATGAAATCCTGTGAAATACAACGTCATCATGCCGGAGCGCGTGTGCGGCGTTGCCGTTCCGCTGGTGCGCGACCGCACCGCGACCGTTTTCGGTTTGTATCTCACGGACTGCCGTGAGTCTGTCGCACGCAAGCGCAACGCAATACATCTGCGACACTGTCGGTGTGAATCTACGCGTATAAATTCTAATATTACAAATCATGACGCACGCAGTCGCAATTCAGCATGTCTGCGACACTTTTTGGACACACCTTAATATTTACAAATTCAAAAGTTGCTAGTGATCATGGATTTTGAAATACGCGAAAAGTTAATAAATATAGTACGCAGATAAATGTTTGTATGAGCCACAGGACAAAAACTATAAGAACAGCTCGTATAAAACTATGTTGTGGGAGAAAATAGGAAGGGAATTACAAATTGAATGTGAGTACTTAAAATTAAGATTATTAAGTTCTAAGTTAGGTAATTTATTGATTAAAGTATGTAACAAACTTTTCCCGTTGTGCGCCTCAAAGGAAGCAATGCATAGGAAGACTGCGGGATATCAGCATTTTCTTGTACATTTTGTATGATTGCATGTCTGTATCGCACGTAATTATGTAAACAACACGCAGCTTTTACTACGTAAATGGTTTTATTCTAATTTCACATACCTCATGCAAATAGCTAGTCGTTCTCGCGTACCGATAGCTTTTCGATAGTTTGTGCCTTGTTAACGTATGTAGGGTTAAATTCTTTCATGTAAACTATCAAATGATGATTGAGACATATGAAAATATTCGTAAAACTTGTATTCAAACGACTCAAACTCTATGCACAGACGATTATATTCACTGAAGTCTTCTCTATTTTTGTTTATATTGTGCACCCACAGTCTTTTTTTAGTTTCTGGTGGTTCTGACGCAGCCAAAAGTAACAGATCTTCATCGGATGAACTGTTATCTAACCGTCCTTCACTTGAAATGCTCGATAAATCGTCCTCGACGTTCGACATCTTGAAAGAAAATATCGGCGTCGCAGACGCACAGTGTCGCAGATGCAACGCGCTGCAATGCGGGTGCGACGCCGTGGTGCCGCCGCCGCCGCCGCCGGCCGGTGTGAATTGCTTTATGTCGCAGCGTGCTGCAGATGCAACGCATCGTGTTGCAGACGCATTCGGTGTGTGGCAGCCTTTGCTCTTCTGTTATTGCCAATCTTCTAGGTCGCTGTGTTACTGGTCTTATCTGTCTTATCTTTTAACACTATTTTTAATGGGTGCATCTTTAATCTTCGAAGGCTTGTCATCATCATTATCAGCCAGAAGACGTCCACTGTTGGAAAAAGGCCTCCCCCAAGAATCTCCACCACGACCGGTCCTGTGCTGCTTGCATCCAGCGGCTACCCGCAACCTTCACCAGATCGTCGGACCACCTTGTTGGAGGCCTGCCCACACTGCGTCTTCCGGTGCGCGGTCGCCACTCGAGAACCGTTCTGCCCCAACGGCCATCGGTTCTATGGGCGATGTGCCCTGCGCATTGCCACTTGAGCTTGGCGACTCTTTGGGCTATGTCGGTTACTTTAGTTCGTCTAAGAATCTCCTCATTTCTGATTCGATCACGTAGAGAAACCCCGAGCATAGCCCTCTCCATTGTTCTTTGCGTGACTTTGAGCCTGCTAATTAGGCCCATAGTGAGCGACCACGTTTCGGTACCGTATGTCATCACTGGCAACATACACTGGTCGAAGACTTTGGTCTTGAGACACTGCGGTATTTTGGACGAGAAGATATTTCGTAGCGTACCGAACGCTGCCCAGCCGAGTTGGATTCGACGATAGACCTCTTTCTTAAAGTTGGACCTACCTAACTGGACTGTTTGTCCCAGGTATATATATTCGTCAACTCGATAATAATATGTAACTAATTAATTTTTTTGTTTTTTCGATAATAATATGTAACTAATTAAATTTTTTGTTTTTTTTAATCGATAATGTTACTAAATTAATTCCGATTAAATATTTATATTTTATGTCCTCAATTGTGCTCGCCAGGTATGAAAGTGTCTCAAAATAATTATTTATTTTAACCATTTTTACCAATGATTTTTTAACCTGTTATTTACCAACGGATAACCTTTGTTTACATTTAATATGCGACAGCTGTCACTATGATATTCTGAATGAATGAACTGTGGTATTATTTCACCGACTGAACTGACGTTTGGAGTTGACTCACTCACCTGCCCTTGCGAATGACTAGTACTACTCCCTTCATTCTCATTCATTCGTTCGCCTTCTCTAGTCACCAACATTGATTGTCGACGCCACTTTCCGCCGCCATGATTGATTGTTGATGATTTTTCAGGTGTTTCTTTGCATGCCGCGCCAATATGCCCAAACTCGTTACATCTGAAACACTTTACACATTTAGAACAATAAATGTTCGACATAAAACCTTTATCACCGCACTTGTAGTAACACTGAAACGATCTTGCTTCGGTCTCATGATTATGATTCTTTGATATTGTAGGTATAGCACGCGGTCTTTCTTAGTTTTCTTTTTAAAGATTTTAAAAATATTGTATCATACAAAGTAAATTTATCCTTTAACACTGAGTAAGACGTAACCCCGTAGGAAAACAGCTTATTCGATTCGTAATCTGAAATTCCGTCTATATACTGGATTGCCACATAATCTGGGAATTTTGCTCTGTTACCTAGCTCTTTCATAACCAGCATAGACCCAACTAGCAAAATGTCCTCTTACACACATCCCAAAAGTATAATTTTACCAGTCTTATGGTACTCCGATAGACTGCTATAAGTGTGGATTTGGGCGCACTTAATAAGTCTATTTATCCTTAAATATATCTTAAAATGGTCTCGAGAAGTGTATTTCCAATCTTACAAAATTCTTGTTGATGCTTTAATAATACCAAACAGACTTACAAATGATTTTCAAAGGCATTCTTTATGGGCATTTACCCTTATAATGCACTTACTAATGCTGTTCTTAGTGTGATATTACTTGTAGTGCTCTTAGCGAGCTTTTAGTAAGACATGTAATCAGATGTAATCACAGTCCGCCGAAAGGATTGCCAAGTGCTCGTGAAACTTTTCTGAATAATAAGAAGAGTATTAAAAACGTAAGTATTATGCACTGTCCTGTTTAATTCACTTTCCTACAAAATGTGTAAGTATAATTTCATGTTTATTACGCATTACTAACTGTTATTTAATTGCGAAGTCGATTTTATCGAGTATTTTGAAATAACAATCACAATATTTTTACGGGCCATTTGAACAATGTATCTTAAATAATAAAAAATATTATATTAAAAATGAAAAATATGGAAATGTCGCCATTATCACCAATCATGCCTTATAGTGGCTTTAACAGAACCAATATAAGTGCATTACCATTGTTTAAGGTTTACACCGCACTTCTAAAATCAAATTCAACCACATTTTTTAATCCACGCGGCCATTGCTCGTAAAAGTAGGCTAAAAGACAAACAGGAAAGTTCCTGGTCGACCACCTTTTGACTTTTTTGCAATGCATTAGAATTCTAATTGCAATTATCTAGTTTCTAAGACATTTGACGTGCTAGTACTCTTTACTATCTTTTACAATAGTCACTTCTAAGATCGAGTGATCTTACAAAATGCATTCATAAGAGTTCATTAAGAATCAAGGGTAATTAGGCTTATAAAGTAGGCTTAAAATACATCTTTAAGAATAAGTTATAAGTAACGGACGATATCTAACAAAACACTTAGTAAAGTCACTTCTAAGATTGAAGTGCGTGTATAATACTATTACTCTAATAAACATTATATAAAGTTTGCTTATATACGTCTGTAAGAATAAGTTATAAGTGTAATAGTCGATATCTAATAAAATACTTTGATAAGTCACTTTTAAGATTAAGTGAACTTACATAGTGCATGTATAAGTGTTAATTAAGAACTTACAGAGTGCGTTTATAACACTACTGGTCTTATTGATGTCATTTCTCGTTTTCTTATATACTTCTAAAAGTATTTTTTACAAGTATATATGCTCTTATAGCTTAAATAGACTTATGATATGCCATTATTAGAGTCTCTATCTTAATCAGAACGTATATAAAATTTATTTAAGGACATAGCTCATAAAAACTTTCGTTTCTAAGGGTATTTTGCTAGTTAGGGATTGATATAATGTCTTGTTAGCCTGCTTTTTCGTACACTCATCATCTTTCTTAAAAAAAATGCCGTATTGCACAAAATGTTAATTTAGAAGGTTTAAATAAAAAAAATACAAGTGATGTATACTTCTATGCGTGTAGGTACTACTTGTAAACTACTCATTTTATTCTTCACCGTATAGATTATGAATAGTTTCTAGTAATTTTTTTTTACATTCTGATTCTGTCGCATTTAGTTCGTAACTACTGTTATTTATCTTTCATTTTTCGAAACATTTCGTGTGGCACTTGAAGTTGTGTACAATAACCGTGATAATGGGTTGCTTGTCTGGCTAGAAGAGTTCCATTAATTGGAGTTAAAGAATTATTTTTTTCGAAGTCTCGTTTTCATATTATTATTTACTTCACTGAAGAATACGTTTGCAGTCTGCGTTCGAGTGTGGCAAACATAATAACATAATACATTTAAAGCAAAATATGCTAATGTTTTTAGTTCTGATTCTGAGATACTAGCACATACGAAGGCCTGGCCCCTACGAAGGCCCACTTCAAAAACGTGCACTGCCACTGCCTAAAACATTCAAAATTTCGCGCCCAAATTCACATTAGCCCTATATTAAATGTGCAATAGCTCCAAATCACTTCCGCGCCGCCATTTTGTTACAACTTGTTCATCCTCTCTGGACGCCCGCCGTCGATGTCGCGTGTATTTATCCTCGTTGTGATTGTTTTTGCAATTTTTTCCACAAATAGCGTCAGTTTTCGAGTGATTCCATCATCATATTGTTAAATAATTATTGGAGAATAGAATGCAATGGTAAGTTTACCTATTATTTAGTTGTTTGTGACTTTATGTTAATTTTTCCGCCACTATGAAAAATCCATAGTATGGTTCGGGCCTAATTAGTAGGGACCTATGGGCTTTACTAAATCTATTAAAATGGCAAATGCGCTTGGATTGTAAATACTTAAATACTTAAGTATAAATAAAACAAAACTGGTTTGTTTATTTTATTTCTTTTTCATGCCAAACTACTGAAGGTATTTTAAAATAGACACAATATCGTGTAAGTGATTTGAACTCGCATTTCATATTTTGTATACTTATTAATGAGAATTTAAGTATAAACTAATATTAGTTTTTCTTTTGTTAGATCATGGATTCACATCCACAACCAAAGAAAAAGAGGCCTTTGAACTAAAGGGTATTTTTTAATTAAAAAGTTATTCTTAAAGCTAAAGAAAAAAATAAATTATTCTAAAGCCCTAGTAGGGCCCACTTAAAATCTGAGTGGCAAATGAGGAATTAATATTTAGATTCTTGATATAACAGTGTCTTGAGTTTCGATTTTGTGATCAAAAATAATTGTTTTTTTTATTGATTTAGAGCAGAATTTTACTTTTATGACTATTGTTGTTAATCGTACATGGGTCAAGGCCCAATGTTCATTTTTTTAATATATCTTAAAAATTATAGGTTGAATAACTTATATTTGAGACTGATTAACGTGATTTGTAAATTGTTTTTAGAAATATATATTAGGTAGATTTTGAGTAACAGTTAGGCATAAACGGGCCTTAGTAAGGGACTGTGCCTTTAATTAGGCCCACTACATTGTTTTTAAAAAACCTTATTAAATATAGTTTTTAATAAGAAAATTATAATTTTTTGAATATTTTTAGAAGAATAATAAAACGTTACACCATTACAAATAGTTATTCTTATCAAACCTTTAAAAAAAAATTTTTTTTGAGATTTTAAATTAAGTGGGCCTTTCTATGTGCCAGTACCTTGTTCCATCACGGAATTTAATCCAAAACTCATCGGTTTTCTGAGAGTTAATTTCATATAATAATAAGTAATTTTTTTACCACTGTTAGCATTTTTCCTTTATCCGTATATTGCCGTATATTTTGATACGGTAATGACATAGCTGCCGTATACCGTATTTTTGATGCCTAAGATACCTGAATGACGTATATTACGGCAATTGCCGTATCAGGAACAACGCTGAATCTAGCCCTCATCATTTTTGCTCTCAGCCATTTTTATCGTAGTTAAGTATGTTTGTCTTCTTCTTCGTCTTCGTTCCAACAAAACCTCAGAAAACTCGTGGGAGGTTATTCCGGTTGCCGGTAAACGTGCTTATTATCTCATTGTAAAAACAAAAAAACGTTAAAACTATTTAGACCCATACATCCCGGACGAGAAATTATGGGAGTGGATCTAAATAATTTACACTGATTACTGTTTTTAAAGTTTATTAAAATTGATTCGCTTCAGACAAAAAATTTTGCATCTATCAATGGCCGTCGTACAGAGAGAGCGAGCAAAAACTTGCTAGACATCCTACTTAAGTTTTTCATTTACCACTTACACCCAAAGGAACTAAAATTTTAAATCCTACATTAATACGTATCAAAAGAGACTGTTTTGATCTTATGACAAAAATAAATTTCATTTGTAAAGTTCGTCTGCCTGCACGCTTCTCATGTTCCATCAAAATATATTTGTATCACCACATTGTCACAGAAGTTATACCTGAAACAGATTTTTTTCCTGCTGCCTAAACTTTTATTTTCCCACATGGATAACAGCTTAGGGGCCTAACCTTCCACGAAGGCATAATACGGGTTGGTTGGTATTCATGTGCTTGTATGTGGTTAAATATAATTGTAAAACTTAATTTTATGATTAAAATCACTACTAAATCTACTACCAGTCTTTTTTTCCATCTTAATAAAAATTTCATTTTTACACACGTAGGTACGGTCAGTCGCTTTACCACTTTGCAGCGATTTTCGTATGAAGCGCAACGACCGCCCGGGTACGTGCCCGTACCAAATAAACGACGCGGTGTGCAAAGGATTTTGACCTTTAGACTGTACATGTAGGTAGTTTTAAGTTTACGTTATTAAGTAATTAATTTGATAAACTATTATCCAGTCAAATGAAAATGCCATTTGTGAAAAAATAATGTATTACCAATATCATAAAAGATAATGTGTCAACATTATGTTAAAAATGGCTCCATAATATGATAATTATGATAATACACATAACGCACTTAGGAGTTTTATTTGAGAATTATAATATATTTTTGCTATTTGTATTTTATGAATTCGTTACGACATATTTTTTGTTTCTTTAAATTTTATTTCTGTATGAAGCTGGGGTTTCTAGAGCCCATGATTTTCTGCAGGTAAAAAATTACGTCCTGAATGGTAAAATCATGTTTTGGAAGATTCAATGTGCATAATAATTAAGTTAATTAAATAAATACATTTTAACCTTGACATTATATTTATCATTCTTACTCGTGTGTAAATTTTAATTTAAAACAACTGTCTCTACAAAAATTTCAAAATGGAACGGAAATGGAGCAGCCTCACTAATAGCGTCACCGCATCCTAGAGCTGGTTCTGCGGTAAATCTTTGAGGATTAGTTGAACGAAGATATAAGGGCTCGATCGCTCCTCGCAGACCATGGTTGCTTAGGCAGGTACCTCTGCAAAAGAGCGAGAAGCAGAGTTAAAGACAAGCCGCAACACATACTAAAGGTGTGCGCAAGGTCAGTGAAAAGGTAGTCGCAAGTCGTGGCCGTAAGAGTGGACGCGAACTATCGTTGCCAGCAGTGCTGTCCACAATTTTCGGTAGCGTAAGAGAATGAGTGGCAACGTTTTTCTTCTGTAAGCAGGTTATGTCACAGAAGGAGATCTAAGAGAAAAAGTGAAATCTCGTCGAATAGCACTTACAAGTCATACAACCCTTACAATCTGCCATTACCTTTGGAGGACCATGGGTTCCAAATTCGAAGAAATTTAGCGCTCCATTGACAGGGGGACTAAAATTAAGCGTGACATAACACGTGAGCCCACCCTGTTCCATCTAAAGGAAAACGATGGTCAAGGTTTCATGACAGTATTATATAAACGGGTTATTGCCAGCGGCTAAGTATTCGTAATGTTTTTTTTGTAAGCGACTCAACATTCAATATTATTACTTTATATTGAGTTAACATTACTTTCCTAGCTAAGATTTTTTTGGTCATGTATGAAGACGTCAGCAAATCAATTACGAACTACTACAATTATATAAAACCACAATAACGCCACATACCTAATTAAAGTTCAAGTCAATGTTCAATCTATTTATGTTATCAGATTAATAATTATTATCTTAACTATTTAAAACATATCATAGTTATTGTCACTTTATGATTGTGAAACAGTATATAAACAAATTGCAGTAGTTGCAAACAGAGTTAGTGATACCCTAGAAGACTAAACATGCGTATCTTTATTGCCCTGATTTTGAGCCTCGCGGCTGTGGCAGGTAAAGTATTTTCACTCAACTTATTTTAATTCATGCATATTTAAATGTAAATACAATATTCAAATAATAGAGTTTTTCTCTTTTTTTCTGTACCAGACAATTGAGGTTAATTATTATTAATTTTAGCGGTCCCTGAGAATCCGCAAAGGATTGTGGGAGGTTCAGTGACCACCATCAACAGCTACCCTGAGATCGTGGTTCTGCTTTTCTCTTGGGGCACCACTGGCCACAGGCACAGCTGCGGTGGCACCATCCTCAACAACAGATCTGTCCTTACTGCTGCTCACTGCACCATGTAAGTTATGCCGTTTATTATTTTAGAATTCGTTTATTTTATTATTTCACTTAATTTTTAACCGTATTATCTTGTTGATTTTGTTACAACAATTTTGCAATAAAGATAATTTTCTTCGTTTATAACTTTATTTTACTCTGAATTCTTTTTTTTCTGATAATTAGCACAATCAAAATATTTTTTTATGTTTACAGTAGGGACGCACCAGCCAGGTGGCAATCTCGTGGTGGCTCTTACATTCCCCTTATTTTTTTTCTTTCACAGTAGTTATTTACTTGTTAAAACAAAATCGATAATACAATATTCTTGTTGATATTGTTACAGGAACTTTAAAATATACATATATTATTAGATTTAAAACAACTCCCATTCATTATGTTTTGATGTCTAATAATATGTAAGATTTTTTATGTTAACAGTGGCGACGCACCTGCCAGGTGGCAATCTCGTGTTGGTTCCACCTTTGCCAATAGTGGTGGCACCGTTCACGCCACTGGCTCCATCATCAATCACCCCAGCTACAACAGCCGTACCTTCGACAACGATGTCTCCATCCTCCGTACTCTCAATAACATCGCTTTTTCAAATGTTATCCAGCCTGGTAACATTGCTGGTTCCAACTACAACCTTGGCGACAACCAAGTTGTATGGGCTGCCGGTTGGGGCACCACTTCCGTAAGTTTTGCCATGTTTGTTGACTTCCCTAACAACAATAAAAATATTAAAATACCCATATGGTTTTATTTTTAAATAGTGAACTGGATTTAAATGTTACAGAGCATTATTTCAAGTCTTTTCTTACAAAAATATTAATTTGAGCTTATTTTAAAGTGTAAATTTTATTTCAGCCCGGGGGTGCTCTTTCTGAGCAACTCCGCCACGTCCAGATCTGGTCCGTGAACCAAGCCACTTGCAGAACCCGTTATGCTAACATCGGTATGTCCGTCACCGACAACATGTTGTGCTCCGGCTGGCTCGATGTCGGCGGTCGCGACCAGTGCCAGGGCGACTCTGGCGGCCCCCTCTACCACAACAGGGTTGTTGTCGGCGTGTGCTCCTGGGGTCAGAGCTGCGCTTTGGCTTTCTACCCTGGTGTCAACGCTCGTGTATCTCGCTACACATCATGGATTCAGTCCAACGCTTAAAGTTGGTTCAAAAATGTACTTACCCATTTTGTAAATAAAGATTTACATTCATTAAAACTTGATTTTATTATTCAGTTCTTGGTTGTTATTTTCAGACTAATTTTGATTCTATTTATTTTTTATCCCTTACAATATCACAATACGGGGCCCATTGCGACTGCGATCATTACTTGGTGGGCGTTAAGATAAAGTTAAAGATCAAGATAGTAAACAGTAAACACAAATGTCACAGAGAACTCTCGTGTTGTGTGTGAATGAGAGTCACAGAAAATTTGAAAGATATATACAAAGTCTGGGACGAAACAGAACAGATAGTTTAAGACGTAGGAATCCGACTACTGGGAAAAGAGAAACGTCATCAGAAAAGAAGAAAATGGTGGACTGAGAAATGTGAAGTGGCAATTTACAAAAAGAGGGAACTTAGAATACTAACCGAGCAGAACAGTGAATAGGATGATATCTACAAGGAAGCAAGAAAAAAATTTAGGACACTGGTAAGAACCGCAAAAAGGGATCATATGAATGCAATCATTAGAGAAGTGGAAACGTTTATAAGAGAAAACGAATCACGAAAGTTCTACTAAGAAATCCGAACAGCTAGAAAAGCTTACCAACCCGCTACTCAACTCCTTGAAGATGGATACGGAAATCTTGTCTCAGACCCTAAGGTACAAAAAGCTATGTGGTGTCGGTACTTCCAGGAACAACTCAACTGCTCACCGGTTACCAACGAAATACTCGTAAATCTGAGCACCAGCAATTAACATGAGAAACCACGTACCTTTAAAGAAGTGCACAAGGCCATCATGTGACTTAAGAACCATAAGTCCCCAGGAATTGACAGCATACCGGGAGAGCTGTGGAAGTATGGGTCTGTCTCTTCGTTGACTTCACGAAGGCATACGATCGTATCGACCGAGAGACGCTCTATCGAATTATAACATCTTTTCAAGTACCAGCAAAACTCGTCAGAATGATTAAATTAGCCACGAGAAACAGCAAAATGCGAGTTGTCGGAGAAGAACTAACAGAGGAGTTCGAAGTAGTGACCGGACTAAAGCAAGGAGACGCCCTATCGCCTATACTGTTTAACCTTGCTCTCGAATACACTGTCCGAAAAGTTTTATTGATAGATGGGGGAGTAGAAGTTAACGGAAGGCATAAAATTATTGGGTACGCTAACGACCTTGCCATACTGGGCCTGTGCGAGAAAGAAATGACCAACATGGCAGCGGTATAAGAAGAGGAAGGAAAACAGCTTGGTCTCAGAATCAGTCGTGAGAAGACAGAATACCTCCATTATGAAAAGATATACAATACAAAGCAAAGGGAAAAGATCTTGTTGTAAAAGGCTTACAGAGGCGTTAGTAAATTTCAGTATCTTGGATGTACGGTCATTGACACGTACCAAAGTGAGGAAGAAATCAACATCCGGATAGTCAATGCGCTAAGATGCACTGCAGCCCTTTACAAACACCGGGTATCCAAGTTTATAAACAGAGCTACTTAAATCCGCATCTACAAAACGATCATTAGACCGATTTTAATCTATGAGTGTAAAACTTGAATAATACCTTGAGGGAGGAAAACCAACTCTTAGTCCCAGAACGGAAAGTTAAGAAAATCCTACAAAAGGTACTGGGACTAACAAGAGGCGATGACGGGGAGTGGAGGCTGAGGTTTAACCGGGAGATAGAACAGCTGGTGTCCGAGCCAAATATCATCGCGGAAATAAAAACTGCCCGACTTCTCTGGCTGGGGCACGTAGAGAAAATGGGTGAAGATCGAGCTGCCAAAAGAGCGTATCTTGATCAACCATCTCGACGACGCCCAGTGGGTCGTCTAAGATACTGCTGGAAAGATGAAGTTGTTAAAGACCTGAAAGAGCTGGAAGTGCAGTGAATCCACTTCGGGTCGCTGAGCCAGAGTAGTAAGTAAGTAAGTAACAATATCACAAGATAGACGTGCGCGTAATTACTATTATAAAAATAAATATAAGCTAAAATCATGTAAATTCTCGTAAGTGGTGTGTAACGAAATTGGTATTGGCTGAGTGGTAGAGCCACGCTGCGTTGCAGCACACATTGGGCCGGTACGCCCGGCGTAATACCACCCTCTCACTAATATTCGGCGTGAAATAACGGCACTTGGTGCTGTTGTGTTTCGTTCGACCAGTGAGGGTTCCGGAGGCCCCTTCCCCCCCCCCCCTCCTCCCAATTCCTATTCTTTCCTTAAACCTATTCCTCCCTTAAAGGCCGGCAACGCGTCTGCGATTCCTCTGGTTTTGCGGGTGTCCATGGGCGGCGGTGATTACTCTCCATCAGGTGACCCGCCTGCTCGTTTGCCTCCCTCCTATATAAAAAAAAAAAAATAATAATAATTTTTGATTACATTTAGTTAGAGTGCCAAGGTTGTGACTTAGGCTTGTAGCAGGGGAAATAAGCGTCGATTTTGGGCCAAACCTCGCACTTTTGTCTCGGAAGACGCCACTTGGCACGATTGTACTCTAAGTCATTCTGGGCAGATTTAGCCCGAGAGTCACGGGTCACGGGGTTACCCCCTACTGGTGGGCACCAGAAGCTACCACGTGTTAGGTTATATACCCAGAAGAATCGGCAAGAAACTCGATAGTGACCCTTTTCAATTGCCCCTTTTTTGTACATAGTTAATGTCAAAGCTTATCTCTAGTCATACAGTTAGCTCTTTCAGATACAGGTGAATTAATATTTTTTTGCAAAATTGAGATTGCTCCTCATGTATTATACATGAACCGCGCCTCACCCGCACAAATCTGTACACTTAGATTGTCTTCTGGTACAGTTGCATCTGTTGTTTCCGCAGGTCACCTTGCATTTGCATCTTATCAGTTACATAAATGCTTTATCAGCGAGCGGTAATGTGGTCCAAACAGGCTTCCAAGTTTGGTCTTCTTTGTACCATCCCCACTTAGAAGGACATGAAAGGTCTTGATGGGGTTGTAAAATTTGACCCCACACATGACCTCCTTGGTAGACAGCTGGCAATAGATGCTGAGTTAAAGCGTCTCGAGTCGGCGGCGGCAAGTTTTCAATGTTCCTGTCCCTTTTCGTAAATAGATGTTTGCTGTTTACATCGGTGCAGGAGTCAGATCTAAAACAAAAAGATGTTGAGCACACGAACATATTGAGGGAGAAGTAGAGGGAGAGTATTACAAAAAAGGGGCAATTAAAAAGGGTAACTATCGAGTTTCTTGCCGGTTCTTCTGGGTATATAACCTAACACGTGGTAGCTTCGGTTTACAAATATAATTTCATATTGACGATGTATAGTGAGATTTAAATGCGACAATGAAATCATCCCATATCAAATTCCTAAACGAACCTCCTTTTTGTTTTTTCTATGATGGGGTGAAAAATTTTGTTCCAGAAATGAATTCTCCATCCCAAAATTATACGAAAACGATTCCGTACGTGCCCTAGTAGCTATAAAAGAAGAGGAACTATGCATCGACTGCAACACCAGCGGGGGGTAACTCCGTGGCTACCGGGCTAAATCAGCTCAGAATGACCTAGAGAACAATCGTGCCAAGTGGCGTCTTCCGAGACAAAAGCGTGCCCCTAATATTAGGTTTTATCAAAATTTTATGTATTGATCACTAATTAATACTATTTAAATAAAAAGCAAAATAATTATTTATATTTATTTAACAGGTAGTTAACATAGGGATCACCCATAAAACATGAGGATATTTATATTAACCGATTTCCTAACTTTACGTCCTATATTCCACATCGCCTTTCTTCCTTTTACTACTAATATATTTCCTTCCGGGCTGTTTATTTATATTCGTTTTGTCAAATCTTAATATTAATTTTTATTATGCTTTGGTATAAATTATTAATAATTATTACTATTAGTTATCAAAATTTAATCAGTGTTCTGATCATCTTTTCGAAATTAATGCTCACATGGCGCTTTTCGTTATTCGGTTTTGCCTTTTTGTGCCTAAATTCACTTACGTGCTCCGGTGTTCACAACTTTGGAAATACGATTCATTACTAAAAACTTTGGACAAAGTGATTCAAAACGTTTTAATCAAAATTCTAAATTGCCCCTTAACCGACCGGTCCCAGGCTTCGGTCCCGATTCGTTTCGGCGGCCTAGGTATCCGCAAAATTTCGGATGTGTCTTTAACAGCGCACAGTGTTTCCAAATGCCCAAAATTCGGACGTCGTCCTTTTTATTACGAATCTCGGAGGAGTAAAGTGTAACAAATGCAAAATTGAAACTCCCGCGTTTCAATTTTTCTTAGTTATAGAGTAATAAATTTTTGAAAATTGCCTCTTTTTTGTACCGGTAAATCGAAAAATAATTATCATAAGAGAAATATACATGTTATAGACATATTTATTATGTAGGTGCATAGAGGAATTTAAACTTTAAATACTATATTCGGTTCCGAACTTCTACAGCACGTGTTTCGAACAAAATTAATTAATTACGGTTTTTATTTAGAATTTATTTTCTCCGAAGTTGTAAGGATTCGGCATTTTGTTTTCAAAGGATAATATAGTATAGGACATACACTAAATATACAAAAAAACCCGATGCCTAATCCATGGAATTTCGGAGATACAATATATTTTTAATTTTAGTCAGGGTTTTTTGTTTTTGATTTACCGGTATTTCACAAATTTTGTATTTCTCTTGTTGAAAATTTTAAACCTGTTTCGTAAAGTAGATTTATTTGTTATAAGTAAATAAATATTAGTTGTTTTTTAGAAAATACCTACTGAAAAACATTTTAATCGATTAGTTTAACATTACGTTTGTGTTCTCATATAAAAATCTAGTCACTATCTGTGTTTAATACTAGGTCAACTTCATTATCTTCTAAAATTTCTTCATCGTCATCTGTGTTAGACATGGTATTTTCCATAGTGACACATTTTAACAGTTCTAATGCTGCTGCAGGCAAAGGTACCTTCTTTAATTTTTTTGTCTTTTATGCAGATTGAGCATAGAAATTAAAGGATCTGAGGATTCCAGGGCCCGGTGAAAGAGATCTAACATTGTAAGTTCTCGGCTCATTTTTCTAGTATGGTGCTCCCGTCGCTTCTCCAAAACTTATTCCGAGATTCTGCGCCTTGCTCGGAAAGCATACTTATAGGCAATGTCGTGGATTCTATTATATTCTTACCATGCACTAATATTTTATGAATAGTGACAGTCATGGGATGCCACGAATATGTATCCACGTATCTATGAGCCAGTGTCTTACAAAAAAGCTCAAACTTTTCTGCATCTATCGCATTTATCTTATTTTATCATCTATCATCATAATTATAGGTATATAGCTGTAGTGCAGCAGCTAAGGCTAAGACTTTAAACTATCGCGTTGCATTGCATTAAAACTGTTTTAACAGGACTAAACACGATTAATTAGATAATTTTGTAAGTAAGTACAAGTAAGTACTACTTACTGCTTGACGTTTCGGCCGCGATGCTGCGGCCGTGGTCACAAGCGATCGCGGCCGAAACGTCAAGCAGTAAGTAGATATGTACTTACTTACAAAATTAATCGTGTTTAGTCCCGTTAAAACAACTTTAAAGCAGCTTAGGCGTTCTTAAGAAAGGGTATTAGCCACAATCCACCAAATAATAACAAATAATTTTTTCGAAACTTAATCTTATACAGTCCTACAAGGTCACTGACATGATCTGGTAATTTCAAATAATGTAATTTTACAACGATACGAAATAAATTATAGCTAATACCAGCTGTAGTGCAGCAGCTTAGGCGTCCTTAAGAAAGGGTATTAGCCACAATCCACCAAACTATAACAAATAATTTTTTCGTAACCTAATCATAAACAGTCCTACAAGATCACTGACATGATCTGGTCATTTCAAATTATGTAATTACAACGATGCAAAATAAAAAATAACTAATACCGGTAGTTGTTTTTTTAAGTTTATGGCAACCCTAGGACGTAAGTTACCGGTATTGGTTTTAAATGCATTTTACAGTGAGATTCCATGGAATAGGCATCTTGTTTTTTTGTGTATTTAGTGTATGTCATAAACTATATTATCATTTGAAAAAAAAAATGCCGAATCCTTAGAACTTCGGAATAAATAAATTCTAAAAAAAACGAAATTAATTAATTTTGTTCGAAACACGTGCTGTAGAAGATCGGAACTGAATATAGTATTTTTAGTTTTGATTTCTCTATGCACCTACATAATGAATATGTCTATAACGCGTATATTTCTCTTACGATAATTATTTTTCGATTTTAAAATACAAAAAAGAGGAAATTTTCAAAAATATATTACTCGGTAACTAAGAAAAATTGGGACGCGGGAGTTTCAATTTTGCATTTGTTACACTTAACTCTTTCGGGATTCGTAATAAAAAGGACGGCGTCCGAATTTTGGGCATTTGGAAACACTGTGCAGCGTTCCTGTCTTCTGCTCACAGTACGCACTACCTCTACAGCAGTATTGTTAGCCCTTCGTTGGGTTCTTAGAGGTGTCTTACTTAGCTGAGGCCAGGAGCGCCTGGTCTTTGACATGTCCGAACAGTCTACCCGAGGCACCTCACTCTCAGCGACAGTTGGACGAAGAGCTATGTCAAAAACAACAACAACACCTGCTTGCTTCAAGCAACAACAAAGGTGATCGCGCTCGCCTTCTTGCTGTAGCTGAGAAGGAGTCAGGATGTTGGCTGCAAGCATTACCATCTTCAAACATCGGTACTCTCTTGATTAACCAGTTGTTAACCTTTATTGTTGGCCTGCGTTTAGGCACCCGAGTCAACCAACCGCACCGCTGCTGCTGCGGCCAGCCTGTTGATGAGCTCGGTCATCATGGGCTGGCCTGCTCCCGAAGTGCCGGTCGTCTGTCGCACCACGCCTCGCTAAACGACATCATCCGTCGGGCCCTTGCCTCTGCGAACGTACCGGCAATTTTAGAGCCAAACAGCGTATTACGGAGCGATGGCAAAAGGCCGGACGGAATGTCCCTTATCCCTTGGATGCTGGGGAGGTCGCTAGTGTGGGACACCTGTGTAGACACACTGGCTCCCTCCCA
The DNA here is from genome assembly GCA_963921215.1 of Scoparia ambigualis. Classification (NCBI taxonomy): domain Eukaryota; kingdom Metazoa; phylum Arthropoda; class Insecta; order Lepidoptera; family Crambidae; genus Scoparia; species Scoparia ambigualis. Next base: position 32,910,124 of record OY992504.1, read on the forward strand.
CATCCGTGCGACCTCCTGCGAGGCGCAAATACGAAGCACTTGGTGAGAGCTATGTATTTGTGCCGTTTGCGGTTGAGACGCTGGGGCCGTGGGGGCCAGAAGCTCGGCGTTTCGTCAAAGATCTGTCGAAGCGTCTTTTTGAGGTCTCCGGCGACCGAAAGGCTGGCAGTTACTTTGCCCAACGTATCAGTTTAGCTATACAAAAAGGCAACGCTGCCAGCCTCTTGGGGACATTGCCGCGCGGCAGCGGGACCCATAAAGATATTTTTTATTTATAAGATATTTTTAGGTTTTTATGTTATTTAGTTTTAGTTTTTAATACTTACTTTATTATTATTGTTTCGTGTTTGTGTAAATATAATGAATAAAATTGGTAACTTCATAATTTTACTTATTTTAATTTATATTACTATGTAAGCCAAAGAGGAGCTAGTAGATAATGCTGACTTTTGTACAGGTTGGTAGGGCGCCTAAGTCTGTTAATGTTAAAACTTTCGATACTTGATATTCAGATGCCGAGTAGGGTGGGACGGTATCCCTGCAGTGGTATTGCGTTCAAGAGTTAACACCAGTAATAAGCACGCCTTTATCAGTTCCTCTACCAATTTCATAGTTTTTTGTAGCAAGCTTTTGTTGTACGAGTATCCCGATTCCTTAAGGAGAAAATCAATTAGCTATTTCTAGAATACCTTGAAGATAACCATTAGATTTTCTACCGCAAATATGATTTTGGCCATGGACGGTCTTCAGGTGACCTTTAAGTATATCTCGCCGTTGGATAAAGGCCATGTACAATATAAAGAATCGTGGTTAAGCTTCAAAAGTTAGCTTTGACATCCATAAAGCGTTCGATCCATCCATATCTCATCTTATTCTTGATATTTATTAAGATGTCAGGTTTTGATGTTGATGACGTAGACATTAAGATTGAACAAGGCTACTTTAGCTTACAAAGTAAGATAGAATAGCTTTAATTTTAATTTGTAAGTCAAAGTAGTCAAGACAAAATATTATCTACTTATAGATTTTGTAACAACTGTCGATAGTATTTCAAAAGTTATATACGGGCTTGAAGACCGGAAAGGGTGTGTCACAAAGTTTGGCATTCAAAACTGTTCGTGAGCAATATTGTTGTTTAAACAATTATGAGAAACCCAATAGTTTAAGATATCTTTTTAGTTATATAGTTATCATGTTATAACTTAAACTATTTAAAACTAATCATGCCTAATTTGTCCACTTTGATTGTCAAACAGTATTATAAAGTAAATGCAGTTATGAAAGTAAGAAGTTATACGAGAGAAGCGTAATCATGCGTGCCTTTATTGCTTTAATTCTGAGCCTTGCGGGCGTGGTGGGTAAATATTGTTATCTATTTGTTTATTTTACATAGTTCAAAAGAAAAATATTTTATTTGAACAAAATTGTTTAATTTTTTTCTGTATTAGATATACTTTTAAGTGTTTTATTAATAATTATTTTAGCGGTTTAATCGTGGCCCCTCTTCTCTCTTGGGGCACTACTGGTCACAGACAGAGCTGCGGTGGCACCATCCTCAACTGACAGAGCTATCCTCACCGCTGAGTACTGCACCATGTTAGTTAATTAATTAATTAATTACAGTTCTAAAACTATATAGTACTAGTTCTGCTTATTTTTTCCTTTCCCCTTATTTTTTTCTTAGACAGTGAGTAGTTACTTACTTGTTAAAACAAAATCGATAAGATAATATTCATCTTAATTTTGTTACAGTATTTATATAATTCTCATATTTTATTACATTTAAAACTTTACTCCATTCTGAACTCCCATTATCTTCTGATGTCTAGCAGATTTAATATGTAGACTTTTTTTAAGTTAACAGTGGCTACGCACCTGCCACGTGGCAATCTCGTATTGGTTCCACCTTCGCCAATAGCGGTGGCACCGTTCTCGTCTCTAGCTCCATCATCAAGCACTCCAACTACAACGGCCGTACCGTCGACAACGATGTCTCCATCATCCGTTTCATCCATTTGACGACCTCCTTATTCGAGTGGTTTGTACACTAGTTTTCATGGTGTGGCCATCTCTGAGGTCCCGGGTTCGATCCCCGGTCGGGTCAATTTAGAAACTATTGTTTTTCTAAATTGTCACTGGTCTGGGTGTTTTCTATGTATAATAAGTATTTTAAGTATGTTTATCCGCTGTCTAGTAACCAATTAATGAGTTTCACAAGGAAGCTCCTCTTAGGCTAGAATTGGTGTGAGTGTAGAAAAGTTTATTTATTATTTATTTATTTATCCGTACTGCCAGCAACATCGCTTTTTCGAATGTTGTCCAGCCTGGTAACATAGCTGGTTCCAACTACAACCTTGGCGACAACCAAGTTGTAAGGGCTGCTGGTTAGGGCACCACATCCGTAAGTTTTGCCATATTTGTTCACTTCCCTTACTATCAAAGATTTCTTAGTTCTGTAACTAAGTGTTTAAAAAGGGTATTTAAGTAAAGCTATTCAGTGCAGTAAAGTTAATTTATATGTTAGTGTTTAAGTGCGTTTGAGATGTGGGGCGTCGGACAATGGAATAGCTACGAAAGTCGATTCTTGGGTGATCCTTTATTGAGAGAAAAACAGGGTTTTATATTAATGTGTGGTAGGTTGTTAGTCATGATTCGGTGACCCGATACAGACAGAATATTTAGAAAAGAGTAGGTATCTAATTACAGTGATCAAAGTATCTGGTTACATGCTACACGTTTACAATAAAATGACAGTTTAGGTCATTTACAATAACAATTGGGTGAACAAGTGCTTTCAAATTGTAGTACTTACTTACATATTGTGTTTGTTACTAGTTAGCTAATTACTGACATCTTGGAGTTTTAATGCCTACATATAATTAAAGTTTCCTTTGACATTTTTTTGTCAGTGAATAGACACTTTAAAGCTTTCCAATACAATGAGAGTTGTGGAACAAATATTTTATACTTTGATCTTGAACATTCATAATAAATTCTGCCTTATGTGTAAACATTCTATTCAAATCCATTTATACATAAAGAGATGTCAGTACCTATACTTATAAAATTTTTGAAGCTGAGCGGTTACTTATTTTAACTTCTCATGTACATGCGTACATGTGTTTGATGTGGCTTTATTATGCGCAAGCGAGTGAGGCTTGAGTTAATATTGTGTACTAGAGGTGATCGATATATTAGATAACGAATATGTTATAAAGATAACAATAGCGCATATTATTAATGTATAGGCAACATTTTCTACTATTTTTCCAATAAAATAATTTTATAGCCAAACCAACGCCATCTAGTTTTGTCGGTGAGTAAACTCCACGGTAGATTAGACTCCTATTACACACAAGATGTACTAATATGAACTGCATTTAAAAGTTACAATCAAGAACCTAATTTTAGGTCTGTTTTACCGATCTGTTCGTTATATCGTATGTCTTTGGTTTGAACTAGTACTATGAATTCTGTGACGTGAGACATAATGCCTAATATCCTAAATCACTAAAAATATACAATTCGTTATTTTTACTGCTATTTATTACTAGTAATAATCATACCTTATAAATCAACGGAGTGAGTGTAACGTTCGGTGTAAGCTAACGTGCAAATCGCTTTGTTATTGTTGATAATACTTACTGTACTCGCGGGTCAGAAAGACACCGCCAAATACAGCAGAGTAAAGAAGGTTAGGCGGGAGGTCGAAAGGAACTTACCGGGGTCCGAGCTGTAGGCAATGGATCGTGCTGGAGCTGAAGGTGGCTGGCGCTCTAGGCGCGGGCGGCGGGCTTGAGGGCGGCAACACACACACAATTCACTGAATTCACTGAATTCACTGAAGGCACTGGTCGGTGGCGTTTTAGGGGGAGGTGAGCTGGTAGTCCTAGCTCTAGGTCACTGCACACACTGCACTGCACACACTGTACACATATGTGACGTGGTCACGGGCTGAGTTCTAGGGCGCGCGACGCGTGGGTTCGCCTTGATAGCTCTGAGCACACTAGTTTTGCGCGGGCGCCGGCAGGCGAGCTAAGACTTCGTTCGGTATATTTGTCAGAAGGTCCGTGCGACGGGGTAGTGCAGTCCAATATGCACTCTAAGTGGCCGGCGTAGAGACGGCTGTTATTCAACATCTTCCCGGGCCCCAGAGGGTAGGAGGGGGGGGGGGAAGGAATGGAAGTTAAAGGGAGACTACAGCCTCGATTCGTGCTGTGTTGAGTTAGCGTGTGTGTGTGTGTGTGTGAATGCATGTGTATAATTGTATGAGAGCTGAATGCCTGTGCGCACGAAGCACAGGGGGCGCGGAGGCGCGAAGCGCAGAAGGCGCATGGGCGCACGGGGCGCGGGGGCGCAGAAGCGCAGGGGGCGCGTGAGCGCGGGGGCGCGCGAGCGCGGGGGCGCGTGAGCGCAAAGGCGTGGGGGCGCGGGGGCGCAGAAGCGCAGGCGGCGCGGGAGCGCAGAAGCGCAGGGGGCGCGTGAGCGCAAAGGCGTGGGGGCGCGGGGCGCAGAAGCGCAGGCGGCGCGAACCTCCACGAACATTTAACTGTCAGGAAGCTTTGCGCCCGGTGGATACCTCACAATTTGACCAAGGCCCAAAAACTCCATCGTGTTGATTGGTGCCGTGAAATGCTTCAAAGATTTAACGGAGGTGACTCGAATGCTGTGTTCGACATAGTTACGGGTGACGAAAGCTGGATTTACTGTTATGATCCCGAAACCAAAAGACAGTCTGCTCAGTGGGTGTTTCCTTCCGATGAGTTGCCAACTAAAGTGAAGAGAGGTCGAAGCGTGGGAAAAAAGATGGTGGCTTCGTTCTTCGGAAAGACAGGTCATTACGCGACAATTGTTTTAGAAGATCAAAAAACTATAACTGCTAAATGGTACACCAACAATTGTTTGCCACTTGTCTTGGAAAAAGTTCGGGAGAAACGCCCTTGCAGTAGGATCCTCCTTCACCACGACAACGCCTCGTCGCACACCGCCAGGCAAACAATCGACTATTTGAACTCGTCAGACGTGGAATTACTAGGTCACCCGCCGTATAGCCCTGACCTCGCACCATGCGATTTTATTTATTCCTAAAAACAAAAGAAAAACTTCGAGGAAAACGTTTTATGGACGCCGAGGAAGCAGTGGCTGCGTTTCGAAAGGCCGTTGAAAAGACCCCTAAGGAGGAGTGGGCAAATTGCTTTTCTCAGTGGTTCCACCGGATGCAGCGATGTATTGATGTAAACGGACACTATTTTGAAAAGATATAATAAACCTCAAAACTTACTAGTTGGCTCAGTTTTTGATTTTCTAAGAATTTTCAGTTTGACCCTCGTATTGGGTAAAAATATGTTTAGTGGTTGTTGTTATAGCAGTAAACGTATCATTATGTTATAATATGGCATAGCGTTATGCTGTATTGTACGAATATGGTAGATCCGCACACCGTGTGTACTGTACGGTCATGTAAATCGGGCGGACTTATCCCTTTGAGAAATTTATCTCGTCTAACATGTGATCAAGTGAATTTAAAGTCTAAGTTGGTTTGAATAGGCCAAGCGAAGTGTAAGTAAATAATGAAATTAAGTTTGTGTTTTCCCTTAAGCGTGTTCGGGTTTATTTATGCAAAATTAATTTTGAATATTGACCTAGTGATTTATTTATGATGCGAATAGGGCGGTGACTTCGAAGAAATTTAGTCAGTGATAACTTAATGAAGTATAGTCATGTTTAGTTTACTGTAACTGTTGCTTATCGAGTGCACGAGCCATCATTAATGCGCGTTAATCATAAACAAGTAAAGTGTCATGACATTTGTCAACTTTAAATGTCGTTTAACATGTGAGTGAACTCTCTTTCCATCTCATTAGTAAACGTTGAAGTTGAGTAAGGCTACTAAGTATTAAATCGGTGTTAATAAATTCTACTATTATTGAACATGGAGATAATGAATGAAGTACGCTAGTCCGACTTTACTCTATAGGTGAAAGTTGAACCTCGGCGGTAACCTTTTCAACGAAAGAGTAAGGGTGGTGTCCATAGATGAATGATTGGCCTCGCTGCGCTCGTCTAGATACCGCGCTACCTATAAACCACAGCTCCGTAAATGCGGCAACTCGTTATTGTAGTGTGTTTATGACAATATGCCAGGATGCTAGTGTGCGTGAAAAATTTGTTGCCAGCTGCTCAACTGTTACCCGAGTTAATGGGAAAAATATTTTTGCTGTGATGTATTAGTTTGGTTATAAATATATATAACTCAGAAAATATTTAAAAATTAACAATTAAAAGCGAATATGTATCAATATAATTGTTTATATTATTATGTAGGTTAGACGTAGGTTTCTTCTGTAGAAAAATGGTAGGTATGTATAGCAATGATTAGACCTCATTTTTTTAGTAGTTTTTTTAATTACTACCAACCTAAAAAAAGGCGACTAACGGACTAAAGACTGCACATACATCCAATAGCATAGAGCGACGATGGGCTCATCAAAATAATATTACCAACCCCTCTCTTGCCTTCGGTGTCGTAAAAGGCGAGTAACAGACTAAATACTGCACATACATCCAACGGCATAGAGCAACTATAAAGGCTCACCACCTGCCTTTAGCCCGTTAGTCGCTTTTACGACACCAAAGGGAAGAGAGGGGTTGGTAGTATTATTTTGATGAGCCCATCGTCGCTCTGTATGTATGTGCATTCTTTAGTCCATTAGTAGCCTTTTACGACACCGAAGAGAAGAGAGGGTTTGGTAGTATTATTTTAATGAGCCCATCGTCGCTCTATGCTGTTGGATGCATGTGCAGTCTTTAGTCCGTTAGTCCCCTTTAACGACATTGAAGAAAAGTGAGGGGTTGGTGCTATTATTTTGATGAGCCCATAGTTGCTCTATGCTGTTGGATGTATGTGCAGTATTTAGTCTGGCGACTAACGGGCTAAAGGCTCACCACCTGCCTTTAGCCCGCTGAAGCGTGGACTGTGTGGGCGTGGTCTGTATTATCCATAGATTCAAATGATTACTAATTTTACCATAAACTTTAATATTATCTATCTCAAAAAAGTTGTTGATCTAATAGTAGAGAGGATCCGAGTATACAACGACCTTCACCGAGCGGTTAATGGATGAAAAGTGTTTTATATCAAATTTAATGTGTTAAATAATATATTGCGGGTGGGTTGGCTGAAAAATTTCAGTCCAGTATATGATTAATGAAATATTTAAAAATATTTTTTTTTAAATATTGCACTTTTTTCGATAATAGATAAATTACATAGGTACCAATCGAAAGTATGAAGTCTATAGAATATGTAAACGTTAGGTTGACTATTTTTTTCCTGTCATAACATTAGGTAGGCAGGTGTAAACAGGCAAGTCATTATTAGTAATTTGCAACCGTCTGGTTAAATAAATAAAATTTATGTTTATATGAAGATAAGCTCATTACAAACACACACACACAACAAACCAGTGCAATGTAAAAAAAAATTTTTTTTTAATATTTAATTAATCATTAATGGTTCTGGACTGAAATTTTTCAGCCAACCCACTCGCGATATATTATTTAACATATTAAATTTGATATAAAATACTTTTCATCTATTAACCTTCTCGGTGAAGGTCGTTCTATACTCGGATCTTAGACTTTAGGTAAACAGTAATAAGTCGAGTCTTTATTCATGATTATTCTACATATGACTAAATACTTTTTCGTTTTTGTAGGCATATCACAGACGTATTATGTCTGTGAAAAAAAAATACTTTTTCCCCTAGGGCAAGAAAAACTATTGTAGCCTCGCTTTACAACGCTACAATGACGGTCTTTTTGAGCAAGAGGAGTGAAAATATTATTTTAAACATTGTCTATGAATTTTTCAAAACGAATACGTCCGTGATTTGCCGGTGGCGGCACTGACACTGAGAGCATTATCACTGACAAGTGGGGATGCGTTCATAGAGAATGTATGAAAAACAACACTGTGCCGGTACTGTGTCGGAACTGTGGCTTCACTGATATGTGTGAAGCAACCTTTAACCTATAATATTACCCAAATCATAAGCTATACACCTGTTTCATTAAAATCCGTCCAACAGTTTTTGTGATGCGCGTCAAACAAACAGACAGACAAAAATTCCAAAAAAGATTCTAATGTTCACGTATCCTTCATCCCCTAGATTATGTTTTTCGCAAATATTTTCAATGTAAGTACAGACACGAAAAGTTTACATTTCTGGAACATAGGTCAAAATTAGAAAAATAGCTTTTCCGTACTGGAGTCAATCAGCTGATTGCGCATTTTGTATAGGGAAAAATAATAAATTTTCGACCCATGTTCCTTAATGGAAAGTTGTTCAGTTTCATCGGTAGAATCCCCTTGTTATAGTGTCAGCTAACATTTTTACACCCTAATATAGATCACAAATATAAGTAAACATGAAATAACATAGAACTAGGTTAAGTATATAGTAACTTTGTAAGACAAATGAAATAGGTTACCTATATAATAAAAGACAATAACAATAAATTCACATAATAATAATCTCAACCACGGGGACTTTATTCTTGTATAAACGGTAACACTGAATGGCGTTTAATGTTCATATTATTTTATGAAAAAATTTCGATATTATACGATACTTACTGATTGTATGTGATCCCAGTGTCCTTCATATTTTTAGAAGTATTATTTTTACACAATTTTACTACGCAAACTGGCATTTTAGTTTGAATTAAGCCCAAAATTGAATAAAACATTCGGAACGTACACGTCACCCACAGCTGTCAGTGTGTCTGGTTCGGGTACGCCGATTTCGGCGTAGTATTGGTTGCCGCATTTGACAAGTACGACGGAGGTATCTAGTCGAGCGCAGCGAGACCAATCATTAATCTAAGGGTGGTGTCATTAGGGCCTAGATTGACACTTTGTAGCTGGCTATTTTTCTATTGTTGCCGTTGATGTGAGTTTGGTTTATTAGATGAAGTACATAGGTAGTAAATTTAATATTTCATTAAAAAAATCCTGTATGTAGGTATTTTAAGTAAAAATCGTGACTAGCAGCTCAAGCTTAAAACTAGTAATTATTTATATTATCGATTTTACGTCGGACTGTCAGGTGGTGACTGTTAAGTGACTCTGTCATAGAGCATGCAGGTCGGCCGCGAGTACTAGCCATAGGTTGCCATGACAATACAGGAATATTAATAGCTATAAAAATGTCAAAATTATGTCAATTATCGTAAGTTCATAGTATTATTCTACAGAGTTCATTCAAAACTCAGTTTTTTACTTTTTAGCAAAAGAGTTGCCATTGAAAACATGTTAATCCTTGCGTAAGGAATTACTTGTTAGTCCAAGCTTACTACATGTTTATCTATAACGATGCTTTGAACTTGATTAACACTAGCCTAATCTGGATCTAACTAGTCCAAGCGTAAGTTCGGGTTGAGATAAGTGTGGGCCATTTTTATTGATGGAACGATTTGGTTTATTGCGCGGCTAGTGAAACATAAGTGAATACTACTTACTTATAGTTTTTCATACAAATAAATGGTTGATTAAGATTTGAGAGAGCGATTATTTACCTATGAATATTTAATGATGATTGGTTGCGATACGACTTTATAGGTGTCTTTCAGTGTTCATTATTACAACAAAGGCGTTGATATTTATTTACCTTTGAGTTATTCAGTACAAAAATAAACGGAATTACAAATAAATTTATTTAAGTACATCCTTTGATTATGTATGTTTTAATCAGTACCTTTTACCTAGATAACTCGTCTACCATTTATTTATAGTATCAAGAACTATAGGTAATGCGAATAGAAGTTTTTAGTTGTTTCTTAAATAATGTATAGTGTCGTAACATTTTAATAAGAACGTTAGACTCTTTTCCACATAGTGTTAACATGGATAGTTGTTAGTTTCTATTCGTTCTATTACAGATTAGTGGTAGCCCTCTAACATCATGGAGCAAAACCTAATGGATATTTTAAAAGCTAGCATAGTCTAAATAGAGAACTTATCTTATCGGTTAGTGAATTGAATAAGACCCACATGAGTAAGACTATACTGATACATTATTATTTGAAGCAGAATTACTTCATCTAAATTAGAGACTTGTCTTAATAAATAGAAAACAATTTGAATAATTACTTTAGTCATGCCAACGATCTAGCCATCAAAGATATCTCAGATATAACCACCGTTTAACTGAAAGCCGAAGAAGTCCTGTGCGAACTTAAGGTTAAAATCGAGCATGTCAAACCTTCCACGTCTAGAGATAGTGCGTTACAGGTCACCGGGAAACTACTGAAGCTGAGCCTACTTGAGTTTGATGGCGACATACTTAACTAGACTTCGTTCTAGGTCCAGTTCGAATCACAAGTGGGTAGCAGGAGACTTAGCGATGTAGACAAACTTCTTTATTTGAATTCGGCGATTAAAGGCTAAGCGAAGAAATTGATCGAAGGTAAGTACCACCAATAGGAACTACGAGGTTGCAGTTACTACGTTAAAGGACAGGTACGGGAAAACAGGACGAGTAAAGGACGACATCATTCTGCTCGGTAGGAAGCGAATAGGATAACCAAAGCTATGGCACTTAAAGAGAGTACTACACAGAGACTGCACACCATGGATAAGAACATAAAAGACCAGTTCAGAAGAGGATCCAACGTGCAACATCATCTGGGAGGCAAAGGTCATCAGCGATTTGATAGAGATTATTCGAGGAAGAGTAATACTCAGAGCAATCAACGATACGACAACGCGAATAGGTATACTAGGTACCATACTTTACCCAAACTCGGTTTCAAGCGGAAGTATGAGGATGTAAGGAGCAGAGGACCACAACCTTCATTCAGAAGAGACCTGAACAAGAGGATTAAAGGAAACTGCGTCTTCCGTAACGAAGGACGTCCAAGTCATACGTGTCGTAGATTCAGAACCATTGGAGAAAGTAAAGCACAACTGGAATGTTGCTGTAACTGGTGCCAACAGCGAGGCCATAAACATGGTTGGTGTACCGGTAATGTGGCGTTCATTAAACCAGGCTGATGTAGCTACCGGACCTGCCCTGCTGACGGAAGACAAGGTCAAATAGTTAAAGGGACCTGAGTTTATAACTAAAGATCCCTCGGAGTGGTCTGTCACACCAAGAAAAGACTCTCTTCTTTTGGCGGGGGAGGGTCTGTCTGAGACGTCGGAGGCGATGCAGACAGATATCAATTTAGATGCGAGCTGTGAAGACTCCAAAACTGAAGATCAAGTCCCTGATTCAAGTACTAGGAAGGTAACGTCTGATGATAACCTGAGCATAATCTACAACCGTTATAGAGATTAAGAAAAAACAAGCGGAACATATTGCTGAAGAGTTAGCTGGTAAGGAAACAAGCATGAGAAAGAGCCTACACTTGTTTACAGATGGAGATGGGATACTGCGGCTTAGCTGTTCGAGCAGTTCATTTAGAAGTGGTGCGAGATTTGACTACCGAAGAAGGCCTTGCTCATTCCTTGCCGCGAGGAGATTAGTATGACGACCTCCTTGGTCGAGTGGTTTGTACACCGGCTTTCATGGTGTCGCCATCTCTGAGGTCCCGGGTTCGATCCCCGGTCGGGTCAACTTGGAAATTATTATTTTTCTAAATTGTCTCGTGGGTGTTTTCTATGTATAATAAGTATGTATTTAAGTATTTTAGGTATGTTTATCCGTTGCTTAGTAACCATTTAACGAGTTTCTTCGAAGCTTCTCTTGGGCTAGATAATTGGTGTGAGTGTAGGAAGTTTTAAGTTTTTAAGTATCCACTAGAGGAACACCTGCGGTGATTACTTCAGATAACGCTACCAACTTTAAACTGATGTCAGGAGTTTTAACAAAAACTTACGGTGTTGACAGGAAGATTAAATGGAGATTTATCCCGCAGCTAGCTCCATGGTTATTATGAAAGACTCGTAGGCATTGTAAAGAATTGCTTAAGGAGAACCTTACAGAAGCACCTAATGACGGATAATCAGCTGAACACAGTCGTCAAGGAGATAGAAGCGGTAATTAATTCTTGTCCACTTACATATGTCGATACATTTCCCATTCTCATAAACAACCTAGATGTACGTCAAAATTAGTACCATCTGAAGGACAGATTGTACAGATCAAAGGAGACGAAGAGAATAGGGAAGATTGGCAAGCGGGGGAAAATTTCATCTTTAACGAAAGGAGCGGACGGTATGATAAGAGTTGCAAAAGTAAAGGTTGGTGATAAGGAGTTTACTAGATCTATCGCACAGCTGTATCCCCTGGAAGTGGACGATAGAAAAGACGTTGATGTAAGTTCGTTACCATTAGCTGATATGGGAGCACATAAGGTCGATACCTCCGCAGAGATGGAGATTGATACACTGGAGAACGAAGTCGAATACGACCGTTTTTCAGAACATAACAAAAGGGGGAAGTAAGAAGTAATATTAGTTAGAAGAACTTCTTCCAGTAGATGATATTTTTGATAAGGGTACTCGGACCGATAATTATTCACCAGTTAATCTTAATCTTAACGCTAGCGATAAGATGCCCGACAACCTCTTGGGCATGCCTGAGGAACAAGGACAGCGGCGAGCAGCCGCGACCAAGGCCCTGGAGAAGATAAGGAGGTGGACCAGGTGCCTGGTGTCTCTCCTTTCGCGGGCGGGTGTGTCGTGACAGCTGTCACGATGCACCGTACCAAGTCGGACGACAAGCGGACGACCGACTTATCTATGGTCAGTTTTTCTAAGCTGGCAACATTATTCGGAGCGGGCGGCATTAGTAGTGAGGGTAGTCTCAATAAATATAGCATTCGAGCCATGAGCGGGCTTATTTCGTTTTCTGAAGTGGTTCAGTGAAGTGCTCTGGAGACTGGTGTGCTGAGATGCTGCCCCACGTGTGCTGAGATGCTGCCTCACGTGTGCTGAGATGCTGCCCACGTGTCGGCATGAAAGTTAAGTGGTCAATCTCTCTACTCTGATGGAATCTATTTTATTCTCTTATTGTGATTTGTGTAAACTGAGTTAATAATGGGAAAGCTGAGAGGTTTTAATCTTTCCATTCTGACAGCACTCTATTGTATTCTCCTGATGACTGAGCTAATAATATGAAAGTAAAGTGGTTAATCTTTCTATTCTGATGGCACTCTATTTTATACTCTTATTTGGTACTTGTGTTGACTGAGCTAATGATCATGTGCATAACCTCTTTATTCTGAGGCGGTAGTCAGCTTAATAGACCATCTGACTAAACCCGCCGTAGTACTCTATAATTATGAGACTGTCAAAAGGGGGGAATTACTGGATATCCTTACTCTTCTTAGAGTAAGAGGGATCGCTCCGTTACTTGGGAACCACATCTCGCTCCACAGGATGCTCAACTAACGTGTTGAGCACGGAGGCGCAGTCCTGTTGAGGACTGCCCGAGGGGGTTCGCCGGAGACTGACCCCCCTCGGTGCTAGTGTCGCTGGAGAGAGAGGGGCGACATGACTGTATGGAAGGTACAGGTTACCAAGTTTATAAGGCCACCCAGTACTGGTCTAGCGATTCCGTGGCCTTGGTCGCTGTGAAGTCAGTGGACCGCCGAAGTATGGGGTGGAGAGGAGTAGACGTGCGTAGGATGATGATGATAAAAACATTACAGTATTTGCACCTAAATCTCGAGAGCCTTAATAGTATACCTAATCATCTGGTCCAATTTGCCATGCTTTAAGTAATCTAAAGATGCCTCCTGCCGACTGGAGAGATTGAGCCACTTATTGACAGTTGAGTCATAAACCTCTTTTACGTTATAGGCGGGAAACTGGGGTCCCGAGAGAACTCGTCACTGTCTGCTGCCGCCACCTAATCCGGCGTCGCTTCAGCCACGGGTGAATCGCCAATGCCTCAGTTTTTATGTGTGTAATTTTCGCACCTCGGAATATATAGAACTAAGCGAAGCAGATACTATAATATTTTTTGTTTTACTCTACCAATACCATAACGAGCAATGTTTGAATTAATATGTAATAACACAAAGATATTCCGCGGTCGCGACAATTATTTCATCGTTGGTTACAACCACATCGTTGGATCCAAATCATTGGTTACTACTACGTGACATGTTGTGTCACAGAAGGAGATCTAAGAGAAAGAGTGAAATCTCGTCGAAAAGCACTTACAACTCTACTTACAATTTGCCATAACTTTTTGGAGGACCACGGGTTCCAATATCGGAGAAATTTGGTGCTCCATTGACACAGGGACTCAAATTAAGCGTGACATAACACGTGAGCCCACCCTATTCCATCAAAAGGAAAACGATGGCCAAGGTGTCATGACAGCATAAAACATCTACCGGTACATAAACCGGTTATTGCCAGCGGCTAAGTATTCATAATGTTATTTTTGTAAGCGACTCAACTTTCAACATTATGACTTTATATTTATTTAACATTTTTTTGAAATGTAATGTGTTGTTCTTTTGAAATGTACTTCCTAGCTATGATTTTTTTGGCCACGTATGGAGACGACATCAAATCAATTACGAACTTACCTTAGATGTATATACCCACAATAACGCGACATACCTAATTAAAGTATATGGCATTGTTCAATCTATTCATGTTATCAGCTTATTAATTATTATCTTAAACTGTTTAAAACTAATCATAATAATTGTCGCCTTTTGATTGTATAACAGTATATAAACCAATTGCAGTCATGGCAAACAGAAGTGATTCCCTAGAAGACTAACCATGCGAGCCTTTATTGCCCTGATTTTGAGCCTCGCGGCTGTGGCAGGTGAATATTTTTCTCTCAACTTATTTTAATCCATAATATAGAAGGTAAACGCAGTTATTACCGAGGTAATATCAAGGTTTTAAGGTTTAAACTTTCGAAATATGAATTTCCGATCGTAAAAACAGTTACTTGTATATATTTTCTGATACTTTGAGTTTTGAACTTTAGGAATCTAATGATGAGACATAGGTTTTGAGTAAATATATAAATAAAAAATAAACTAAGGAAAAGAATTGAGGACTCGGTAATAACTTCTTATACAAGTTATTACCGAATAATGGCTTGTTTTCACCATTGGCATCGGTGATAGCTTCATTCGCGATAGTGTAAATAACCTTATTCCGAGGGACACAAATTGATTAATTTTAAACAAAACAAAATTTAATCGATAGCCAATGAAGTTACCTAAACATACTTGTTTATATGATATATGAATTATTAAGTAATGCTGTTTAAAATACAGACTAAGGCTCCATGTCGTATTCAATTTAGTGCTCTTGCTCAATTTAGGACAAAAAATAAGAGTTTTAATGCAATTTTCAAACCGCGGAAATAGTTTTTTATGATAAATACATAATTACCCTAAACGAATTACGAAATCATTTGGGTCACCGCTATTTACAATTTTCTTAAAAATTAAATAAAGCTATTGATACTGATTTATGATATTACCGAGTATACCGCTGCCAATACATTCAAGAAGAAAATTGTGAAGCTATCACCGCAATATTTTATTTTTATTTAATGTCGAAAACTAGTGCAAAATAAATGAAAATTAGATAGTTCTTTATAATCATGGCTGAAACTATAATCCACCTTGTGACCTACTTTGAACCTGTATAAATGGTTTCTATACGACACATTAACCTTAGCAAAATATTGAGTATACTTACATTGGCGACTCGCATTTAAGTACATATATGGACATCGTGCGGCGCCGCCGCGCCGGCTTGAAACAAACTAATCGTTGTTTTGATTTTCTGCTTTGTTGTGCACAGTGCGCCACGAATCCATTCAAACGAATATAAATTGATCTTTCATAAAAGTTTAACTTTTTGAGTAAAATTTGCCTGTAATTGCTTAAAACTACAATTATATTCCTTACCTCAATGTTACCTGCAGATTTTTACTACCGCGGTAATACCTGCGTTTACTTTATGTAGGTATTTAATTTTATGTACATGTAATATACAGATAATAGAGTTTTTCCCTTTTTTTCTGTACCAGACAATACAGTTAATTATTATTATTGCATTGCATCTACATTTGATTTCACAATAAATTTCAGCGGTCCCTGAAAATCCGCAAAGGATTGTGGGAGGTTCAGTGACCACCATCAACAGCTACCCTGAGATCGTGGTTCTGCTTTTCTCTTGGGGCACCACTGGTCACAGGCACAGCTGCGGTGGCACCATCCTCAACAACAGATCTGTCCTTACTGCTGCTCACTGCACCATGTAAGTTTTGCCGTTAATTATTAGGGTTCACTTATTGTATCATTTCACTTATTTTTTGACAGTATTATCTTGTTGATTTTGTTACAATATTCTTGCAATAAATTTAATTTTTTCGTTTATTACTTTATTTTACTGTTAACTTTATATTTTCTGATAACTAGAACAACCAAAATATTTTTTTCATGATAACAGTGGCGATGCACCAGCCAGGTGGGAATCTCGTGTTGGCTTCTCCTTTCCCATTGTTTTTATTTGCTTTGAAAGTAGTTACTTACTTGTTGTAACAAAATTGATAATTCATTATTCTTGTTGATTTACAAGTTACAGTAACTTTATAACATACATATTTTATTAGATTTAAAACAACTAACATTCATTATCTTCTGATGTCTAGCATATTTAATATGTAGGATTTATTTATGTTAACAGTGGCGACGCAGCTGCCAGGTGGCAATCTCGTGTGGGTTCCACCTTCGCTAATAGCGGTGGCAATGTTCACGCCACAAGCGCCATCATCAACCACCCCAGCTATAATGGCGGTACCTTAGACAACGATGTCTCCATCATCCGTACTGCCAGCAACATCGCTTTCTCGAATGTTATCCAGCCTGGTAGCATTGCTGGTTCCAACTACAACCTTGGCGACAACCAAGTTGTATGGGCTGCCGGTTGGGGCACCACTTCTGTAAGTTTAGCCATGTTTGTTCACTTCCTTAACAATAATAAAAATATTAAAATAGCTATATGGTTTTATTTTTAAATAGTTAACAGGATTTAAATGTTACAGAGCATTATTTTAAAATTAATATTTTCTAAACAAAATATTAATTTGAGCTTATTTTAACGTGTACATTTTATTTCAGCCCGGGGGTGCTCTTTCTGAGCAACTCCGCCACGTCCAGATCTGGTCCGTGAACCAGGCCACTTGCAGAACCCGTTATGCTAACATCGGTATGTCCGTCACCGACAACATGTTGTGCTCCGGCTGGCTCGATGTCGGCGGTCGCGACCAGTGCCAGGGCGACTCTGGCGGCCCCCTCTACCACAACAGGGTTGTCGTCGGCGTGTGCTCCTGGGGTCAGAGCTGCGCTTTGGCTTTCTACCCTGGTGTCAACGCTCGTGTATCTCGCTACACATCATGGATTCAGTCCAACGCTTAAAATTGGTTCAAAAATGTTCTTACCTATTTTGTAAATAAAGAAATACATTCATAAAGACTTCATTTTATTATTCAGTTCTTGGTTATTATTTTCAGACTAGTTTTGTTCCTAATGACTGTTCTATAGTTAGAATGCCAAAGAGTGCTATGAGGTTTTAGCTTAGGCTTGGGTTTTATCGAAATTTTATGTACCTATTGATGACGATAATACGATTTAAATGAAAAACAAAATAATTATAAACTCAGTTTTTTTTAGCTTCTTATAAATACTTGTAGAAAACTTGATTAGAATTAAAATTCACATCTAATTAAAAATATCAATCCCCTTTCCAAGCGGTCTTAAAAATATCACAAAACAACTATTTATTATAGTACTAGGATATGTTAAATATAATATAATTATACTTCATTATAAACCACAAAAATATTTTCAACAAATAACTAGAAAGTAGTGTTACAAAAGTTGGGGGCTTATCGTTATTATTGATCCTGTTCTGACAAGCTTACATGAACGAAATAGAACTAAGGTAAAATGTGAGTTTTAGTGTACCATGGATAACAAATTATGTGACAGCAAAATTAATCTTAAATCAATAATATAATATCTTTCTTGCAGGACGTTCGTACAATTAAAATGTTGATAATTATTTTTCAGAGTGACGATTGCTTTGTATGATATTATAGTTTTATATTATTTTTGCATTATGTATTTGAGT
Source organism: Scoparia ambigualis (assembly GCA_963921215.1). Lineage (NCBI taxonomy): Eukaryota > Metazoa > Arthropoda > Insecta > Lepidoptera > Crambidae > Scoparia > Scoparia ambigualis. The sequence continues at coordinate 32,928,254 of OY992504.1, forward strand.
TGTAACTCTGTCTTGTATTAAACAATAGTAAAATATTATCAAGCGTGTTTTTACTTGGAAATGTATGTTACTATAATTATGTTAATAATTTATTAAAATTCATACTTTAAATAGCTCCAAAGTACAATCTTGTCAGTAGAATTTAAAAAAAAACAATGTCTGCTGTATCTCGGATTAACACAAAGTAGGTTATATAATATGTTTTACTACATTTGTTACGCGCGTCAACATCTAGAGCCCACCATGTATGCCTTACTTTAACGAAGACTGCTTGTATAAGTAGACTACTTGGAAAAAATTACGATTCGTTTGATAGGGGCAGGGTGATAATCTGAATGTAGGCTATATTCACCCTACCCGACAATCCATTTAGCTCAATTGATCACATAACCTCATCTTTGTTTACCGTAAGACATTTATTTAACAGGTAGCTTTAAAGCACAAGAACCCTTAAATTATAGAATAAAATAAGACATAGGGATGGGTTTATGGGTATAAAACATAAGGATATTTCTATTAACAGATTTTTTTTAACTTTATGTCCTATGTTTCGCATCGCCTTTCTTCCTTTTACTACTAAAATATTTATAATTATGGTTTATTTTTTTATTTATTAGGTTTATCTGTAATTGTTGCAATTATAAATTTATATTGAAGTACTAAATAATACAATTAGAGCTAAGTGTACAATAATAAGTCGGTAAACACTGCATGCATGACTTATTAAATTTAAGTATTTACAATTTATAAGTTGTATAATATAGTAGTAGTAGTTTATAAGATAATAGACCCGCATTCAATAATAAAGACTACCTAACCAATATTCAGTAGTTGAAGCTGACATTTAAGCTTAAATGACAAATAAGCAAAACAAATCCAACTGACAAATAAATTTATTGTGGAGCCTGCATAGCCTTGGAACCGGGGAGTTAGAGCCTAGTACGGATTTACGAAATGGGGAGATAGAAGATCAATTGGATTTCTGGGATATCTAGTGGGAACTCTGATTTTAAATTTATTATGAAACATTGTATAAGAGGTTACAGCAGTGTGGAATACAGGGCCCTAGTCTGGACTGTTACAAAATTATCGTATGAATGAACAGATTTAATAGCGTTAAAATCAATAATACCCTTAGTGGTCACATACAAACTATTAAAGGTACGGCCCAGGGGTAAATAATTGGCCCAATCGAGTATCTAATTTACGTTATGATGATATGATTATATTATGAACCTGATAGGGCAGGACTCTGTGTACCAGTTTGCGGACGACACGTGTCTTGTGACGGCCGACCGTGACTTGGCTAAGGCTGAGCGAATAATGCAAGAAAACTTTGATAAACTATGTAAATGGGCGCACGACGTCGGACTCGTGATTAATGTTACCACTCAACCGTCCACGGTTACTTGCGTAACCGAGAATTTTGCAATTTTGCAAACTCTCATTACGACCACGGTAAGTGTAATTACTCAAAACACGTATTACGTTGGCCCATTTAAAGATTTGAGATGATTCTGTGGTAACTAATTCAGTATAAAAGTAAAAGAAATCTATTTAATGGCAAACATAATTTCACAGAAAAAAATAATGAAATTGGCGAGAATTGACAGTTCGCCAAAACGGAATTTTGCAACGTAAGCTTTTTTAAAAATGTCGAAATACTCTTCTACTCACCGTATTTCCTAAATAAGTGCACATCAAAACAATCGCATACTAATTATCGTTAGGGATTATTATGGTTTGTTTACATTTGTAGACAGTGACATTCCAATATAATTTTTTTCTGACCAAGCGCCATAAACACGGCAACGTTCTTTGTTAAGGTTGTTGCTCACTACACCTAGTTCGTAGTTCCGCAAGAAAATTTGAGGTGGCTCTATGGATATCAATTGATCCGTAGAGCAATTGAAACTATGGCATTATGTCCTTTTATTACAATTATAGTACTTAATAATAATAATTCCCAGCTTTTAGAAAATTGCAATTTATTGTCAGTATAAAATAAAGTAAAATTAGCTATTTTAAAACATAAACACTGTAATGTAAAAAAATAGATGTTTAGACACGATATGAAAGATTAAAAAATATAGGTAACAATTACCAGTTTAAAATGAATAAGTATAATATCTTGTATGGCACGAGAAACTATAAATATATGTTACCTAAAGTACTGAATACCTTACCACAAAATATGCAAAATATGTATTACCCTAATTTTAAAACATCATTAAAGAAATATTAGATATTGATAAAAATGAATCTGATTTTATATTATGATTATGTGGTTAAAATAGTGGTGTTTAGTGTGAAGAGCACTCGCAGGAACAACGGTCACTGCTAATCATCGTGCAAATTATATATAGCTATAAACACTGTCCTCAGCTAGGTACTAGGTTATTTTTTAATAAAAAATATATAATTTAATTTCGAACTCTCCAAGGCACAACCCCTTAAGGACCGTAAAACCAGACACAAATGAAAATCAATTGTTTTTTGACCGCCGGGGCCGGCGCGGCGGTCTTAAGGTAGGACCGCATTTGATCGGCGCGCGGCGCGGCGTGGCGCTGCGCTGCGCTGCGCGTCGCTTCACCGCACCTATCGCACTTTAACTGCCGTGCGATTCTCTAAGCTAAAGCCTAGAAAGCTGCGGCTGCCGCAGCGCTAACAAATGACTCTGGCTCTTTCATATTCATAGAATTGGAAAGAGACAGCAGATCACAGCCATGCGCGCAGCGTCTATGTGTCGCTTAGAGAATCGCATAGCAGCACGTAGCGGCGGCTCTCGTTATTAAAAGATGGGAGGGTACGACAGTTTTGAGGATTTGTTAGTTGTGTCTTTGATATGTGCAGAAGAACGTAATAGAACATAAAAAAAGAGACAATGGATTTTTGAGATACCAAGGTCGCGCTATGAAGAAGATGAATACCACTGTCTGCTTCCTCATCTACTTATAATGACTCTCCACGATTTTACGCTTACTTCAAAATGTGTTAGACAAGATTTTATGAATTATTACATTTTAACAATACGATATCCTCATTAAGCGCAGTTCGCAGACTGACGTGACGCGCCGCTTGCTATATCGCACTAGCGTCGCTGCGCCGCGCGTCAAAATATTCTTTTGGAGGCAACGATGCTGCGACTCGCAGCGACGCTCACTGCAGCGCCGCCCTAGTGCGACATACACCATACAAAATGACTAAAAGAATATTTTGCTGCGCCGTGCCGTACAGTGCAGTGCCGCGCAGCGCCGCTCAAATACAGTCCGACCTTTAAGGTGGCGTGTCGCTGCATTTTTGCCTCCAAAAGAATATTTTGACGAGCAGCGCCCTGACGCGCTGCGCAGCGACGCTAGTGCGATATAGCAAGCGGCGCGTATAGTGAGGATATTGTATTGTTAAAATGGAATAGTTCATAAAATCTTGTCTTACACATTCTGAAGTAAGTGTAAAATCGTGCAGTCATTTTAAGTAGACGAGGAAGGAGACTGTGGTAATCATCTTCTTTATAGCACGATCTTGGTATCTCAGAAATCCATTCCGTCTCCTTTTTATGTTCTATTGCGTTTTTTTTCTGCACATAACAAAGACACAACAAACAAATCCTCAAAACTATCGTATTCTTTCATCTTCTAACGTTCGGAGACGTTACTCTAACGCGAATAAGCGAAGGAATGACGCGAGCTGCCGCTACGTGCAGTAATAGTACAAAGTTTCATCAAAATTTGCTTATTAGTTTTTAAAAAATTCGATTTGGAAGTTTGTATGGGAAACCGAAATGCGTAAACCGGCGCCGGCGGTCGCGAAACATTTGATTTTCATTTGTGTCTGGTTTTCCCACCTTTATGATTCTATTAACACGTTCGACGCGGCAGTGATTTTTCTATTCTTTTCATTCCTGTGGCACTAGGCGTTGCACACTTCGTCATAAAACTTTCATTGTGGCGGTACAGGGCTTTTAAACCCTGTAACGTTTAAGAAACTTAAATCCTTTTTTTGGCTCTTCATGTTAAAATATTTTTTTTGCTTTGAATATTAGCAATAATAAATTGATTGACATGAACCTGAAGGCGTTCGTCAACAGCTTGTTTTGTTTAAAATTTATAGCTTTAATAAAATACAGGGTCTTATGCACCCAGTACCACACTAAATAAGGGAAATTTTGTGCATATTTTAGGGATGAGAAATAAATATAGATAGTTTTAATTTAGTTTTAATGTAAGATAAAACGTGAGAGAAGAGGAAAAACTACATTCATTCATGTTTTTCATTGAAGCAGTGCACACAGAAATTTCTCTTGGCGACTTGATATAAATAGTTTGGAATACTATTACTTATTTTAATTTATATTACACTTTGTAAGCCAATGAGGAGCCAGTAGATAATTCTGACTTTTGTACAGGTTGGTAGGGCGCCTCAGTCTGTTAGTGTTGAAACTTTCGATACTTGATATTCAGACGTCGAGTAGTGTGGGACGGTATCCCTGCAATGGTACTGCGTTTGAAAGTTGACACCAGTAATAGCACGCCTTTATCAGTTCCCCTACCAAGTTCATTTATTTATAGCAAGTTCTTGTACGAGTATATCCGATTCCTAAAGGAGAAAATCGATCAGATCCTTTCAATTGTAGGCTAATAGTAATTATATCCCTAAAAGTTTATGGAGCACACCATCACCCAGTTATTTCTAGAATACCTTGAAAATAACCATTCGATTTTCTACCGTTAATATGATTTTGGCCATGGACGGTCTTCAGGTGACCTTTAAGTATATCTCACTGTTGGACAAAGGCCATAGATATAAAGAATCGTGGTTAAGCTTCAGAAGTAAGCTTGGACATCTGTAAAGCGTTCGATCCATCCTTATCTCATCTTATTCTTGATATTTGTTAAGATAAGACTTTAAACTATCGCGTTGCATTGCATTAAAACTATTTAAACGGGACCTAACACGATTAATTTTTGTAAGTAAGTACATTTCTACTTTTTTTTTGTGGTTGAGTTTACTTAAGGTTATTTTTGGACAATTTTTTCCTAGTGGTAAGTTTAGAGTTAAGGTATTTCCCCGCGAAAACGTAGGCTACTAAGGAAAAAGGGGAAATTAGGTCGAAAGATAAATTTATGGGAACGATTGGATAGTGGCTATTTTAGGATATCTAGGTAAATTGGGGAGTTAAGGGATGACGAACTTAAAATAGATAATAATTTTAAAAATTTTTCTTGCTTCAGACTTAAGGTCTTTGCTTAAATTAAATTAATTGCGGGGCACTATTAGAGGAGAAGGAAACAAAAGGAAATGTAGGGGAAGAGAAAGGAAGAAAGAAGATCAAATTAATTGAAGTCACTGGGTTAAGTTTTTATGGTTAAAAACTGCAGTGATTTTTATTTTGGGGTCAATTCAAGTTCATTTTCATTTGGGTGTATTTTAGTTTTGTTAAGTATTTTATTTTAAAAGTTTATGTTATTGTTTAAAGTTTAGTTTAGTTTTCAGTTATTTTATATATTATTTAAGGTTTTAATTGATTATTTTAAGTTTTGTTTAATTTTGAATTTTAAAGTTGATTTAGGTTAAATTACTCTAAATATTATTTAAGGTTTTAATTGATTATTTTTGTGTTATTTATTTTTATAATTTTAAATTTGGTTTAGGTTTTAAATATTTTAGGTATTATTTAAGTTTGTGATAGTAACTTAGTATAATTTTTAATTTATTGTTTAAGAATTTGTACATTTAATTTACTAGGCTATTTTATTTATCTCAAGTTTATTTAGAGGTTTAGGAAAGTTTTTAATTTTTATTTTAGTTTACTTTAGGCAAAATTTGTTTAGTTCCAAGGGCACAAGTTTTCTTTTCGGCCGTGCACTTCGCCTTTGTATGGCCGTACTGCAGGCATTGATGGCATTGTACAAGTCGGGAGAAGTCCTCAACGTGGACCCTACTATGGTCCACGCTGAGCCTTCCGAGAGCGAGGATGACTTTTCCATCCCGGGAGTGACCTCAATCACCGCGTTGTACAATGCCAGGTTGCGATTTGAGGTCAGTGCGGGAAATCACTACGTCATTTTGTGCTACAAGGACCTCCGCTAACTCCTCGCGGGCAATATCCATGAATATGCCCTTTAGGATAATTAGCAGTGGTCTCTGCTTTGCCTGTTCGGCGGCGAAATTAACGATCTTTACGTGACGGGCTATCGTCTCCTCGCACTGCTTCCTGGTCTCAAATTTAACCCTCAATTTAGCGTCGAGTATCGGTAGCACTTTAACGGGGGCGTATTTATGCCGCCGGAAGCTGATCACCTTCTTCCACCGTGACATCACCTCCGGAGGCTTGAGCGTGCAGTCGTAAGATGACATTAGGACCGCTGGGTAAGTTTTGGGTGTAGGGGGTTGGGGCCTGGCAGCGACACTGGCGTAGGAGGGGGCGTTCGGGAGCACAGCTTCTTGGACATTCTAAACTGTATGAGCGCCAATCGGCGGACCCTGGGCAAGGGGAATCTTCTTCAGTGCAGCTGTCACCATGTTTGCGGTCAGCTGCACAAGGTCTTCGAGACGCGCCTGCTGCGCCATCATCTCGTCGACCTTTTGAGAGACCTCTCGCCGGATGTCCTCCGTTGCGTCGCTCTTAATAGCGACTACGGCGCTCATGCTGTTGTCCAGCTTGTTGCTGAGCTTCCGGATACTGTCGCTCGCTGATCTGCTGCTCGTGGGAGAGGTCCGGTTCTGGTACCGGTGCTGGCTCTTCCCCGTCCAGCAGCTTGACCATGCTGCCCTCGATACTGCTGACGGACGCCAGGATTTATTCCTCTCTCTCTGCCACAGGTGTCATTTGAGGCTCAGGGCCACTCATTCCACCCGATGGCGGGCTAATTAAGTGCAACATCTTAAATTTTTATAAAGTTTTTAATTTTTAAAGTCGATTTTCGAAAGAATTTTATAAGGAAATTTTCTTAAAAAGTTTATGTTTTTAGGTTAATTTTAGGTTAATATTAAGTTTTGAGAGATTTTAATTTTTTGAATTTTTGCCGAAAACATTTTCTAAGTTTTTTGGTACTTTTTTGTTTTTTAATGAATTTTGAAAATTGTTCCAGAATATGTTCTCATAATTTAAAAAAGTCTTAAACTAAGCAATTTGGTATATATCGGGTATTTGGGTCTAAGAAATTTTTGAGTTGTACATATCTACGTACATAGTACAATTACATACATATCTACTTACTGCTTGACGTTTCGGCCGCGATGCTGCGGCCGTGGTCACAAGCGAACTGGCGGTGCGCGGCGTCGGTATCGGTAAAGGTAAGAGATGATGGTACTTTGTCACACTCTGTGTACCACAAACCCACTCACACGGACAGGTACCTACACGCCTCTTCTCATCATCCTCGGCATCTTCAGTCTGTGATGACCTCACTAACCAACAGAGCTCAGAACCTGAGTGACCCTGAACATATTCAGTCTGAGCTTGCTCATGTTCAGGAGGTACTAAAAAGTAACGGATACAGGGTGTCACTGAAGAGAAAAAGCAGAATGGAAAGAAAAATCGTCTAGAAGTGAGTCGCCAGGCAGCGTTTTTACCTTACAGAAAAGGCATAACGGACAAAATTGGAACAGTACTAAGAAACTTCTCCATTTAGACTGTATATACTCCGTTATGCCAAATATTGAACAAAGTGCGGTCGGCTAAAGACGTCATACCTTTCCAAACACCGGGAGTTTATAAACTCGATTGTAGCTGTGGTAGTTCGTATATTGGACAGACTAAGCGGACTATCGCAGAACGTGTCAAGGAACACATCGCAGCTGTCAAAAATCGACAAATAGACAAAACGGCGGTATCTAAACAACTGCTGGAAGCTGGAGTTAATCACTGGATGGAGTTACATAATCCTAAAATCCTATCCACCGATCGTTATTATCATAGCAGGATAGTATGTGAAGCGATTGAGATCAAGAAATATAAAAATTTCAATCGGGAGGACGGGTTTAAATTATCATCAGCGTGAAATCGAGTGATTGGCAAATGCAAACCGCAACATCTGTCTATAGAAACTCCGATACTGTTAGTGTAGTGTGCCGGAGTCGTGTTGCTGACGATTCATTGCACTGTGGCAATTTAAGTAAATGTGGGAGGGTGGATGAAGAAACAAATACCCGCCCAAGCCGACGACGCCGCGCACCGCCAGTTCGCTTGTGACCACGGCCGCAGCATCTCGGCCGAAACGTCAAGCAGTAAGTAGATATGTACTTACTTACAAAAATTAATCGTGTTAGGTCCATAAAGTTACTATACCGCTAGGTAGGTAAGGACCTAACCATAAAGTTACTATACCTAGCGGTATAGTAACTTTATGGTTAGGTCCCGTTAAAATAGTTTTAATTTATTAAGATGTTGATGACGTAGACATTAATATTGAACAAGGCTACTTTAGCTTACAAAGTACGAGTAAGATAGAATAGCTTTTATTTTAATTTGTAAGCCAAAGTAGCGAAGACAAGATATTGTACTTATACATTTTATAACAACTGTCGATAGTATTCCAAAAGTTATATATGGGCTTGAAGACCGGAAAGGGTGTGCCACAAAGTTTGGCATTCAAAACTGTTCGTGACAATATTGTTGTATATACAATTATGAGAAACCCAATAATACTGATTTAACTAGTTATAGTTTAAGATATATTTTTAGTTATATCGTTATCAAGTTATAATCTAAACTATATAAAACTAAACATGCCTAATTTGTCCACCTTGATTGTCAAACAGTTTATAAAGAAAATGCAGTTATGAAAGTAAGCAGCATTACGCCCTGATGATCAATTTTCAAAATTCACATTAACCAAAATTGCTATTCGGGTGTTACCCAATTCACATATTATTTTCTACTGCCTCTATATGCCATTTCCTGAAATGTGCACTTTTAATAATATAGCCAATTTACCTATTTTCTACTGCCTATAAATTTCATTTTCTGAAAAGTGCACTTTTTTAATTAATTACATACTAGCTTAAGTTCCCCGTTACGACCGTTACGACTTAGGGATCTTCAAGAAACGAGCCTATCCTTTCCTTAAAGGTCGGCAACGCGTCTCAGATTCCTCTAGTTTTGCAGGTATCCATGGCCTATTTCTTTAATTCTGAGCAACCTTGCGGCTGTGGTGGGTAAATATTGGTATCTATTTGTTTATTTTATAGAGTTCAAAAGAAAAATCTTTCATTTGAACGAAAGTGTTAAATTCTTTTCTGTACCAGCTACATGTAAGTACTTTTAAGTGTTATATTTATAATTTTTTTACGGCCCCCCAAAATCCGCAAAGGATTGAGGGAGGTTCAGTTACCACCATCATCAGCTACCCTGAAATCGTGGCTCTTCTCCTCTCTTGGGGCACTACTGGTCACAGGCAGAGGTGCGGTGGCACCATACTCAACTAACAGAGCCATCATCACCGCTGCGTACTGCACCATGTAAGTTAATTAATTAATTAATTACAGTCCTCAAACTATATTATACTTGTTCTGCTAATTTTTTTCTTTCCCCTTATTTTTTTCTTATACAGTAGTTAATACACAAGTACTTGTTATAACAAAATCGATAAGATAATATTCTTTTTAATCTGGTTACAATAACTATATAATTCACATATTTTATTAGATTTGAAACTTTATTCTGAACTCCCATTATCTTCTGATGTCTAGCAGATTTAATATGTAGTACTTTTTTTTTAACAGTGGCGCGCACCTGCCACGTGGCCATCTCGTGTACGTTTTGAGCAATATATAACCTACAGGCTGGTCACTCTCTCAGAGAGAGATTTTAGGATATCAGTATAATGACAGTTGCATCGCAATACATTTATGAAAGTCTGATGTACGAGTATGTTCATAAAAATAATGAAATGTTTTTAAAAAACAGTGATATTCACAAATTAAATACTAGAAGTAAGAACAAATTAGCAGTACCTTATACTAGGCTCCATAAAATAAATAATTATTTTATGGGTCTGTGTGTAAGATTTTACAACAAAGTACCAAATGATATTCAGAAATTAAATCTTGATAAATTTAAAATCAAAATCTAAGAAAAGGTTTATAAAAAAGCTTTTTATAATGTGTCAGAATACACAGAAGACAAAACAGATTGGTTCTGAAATGCTCCACGTACTCCAACAGCTATTTCTAATTGTCTATAATTTATATAGAGCACCATATTAAATTAAACTGTTTACATTCAAATTCATATTTTATTTTTTATGACCTGGTAACGACATTTTTTTTTGTAAATCTCGTTGCTTCTGTGCGCTGTGGTTTCTTGCGCCCGTTCTTTGACACAGTTAAAAAATGATGTCCTGAATGGGTGGTAGGTTAAAAAAGATTTGGACGATTCAAGGTACTTATTAGTTAAGTTTATTGAATACATATAATTAACTTTGACTTTGACTTTGTTCCACCATCGCCAATAGCGGTGGCACTGTTCTCGACTGTGGCTCCATCATCAAGGTCGAAATTTTCAGAACGAAAACGTTGGAACCAAAAACGCACTGTGTTTTCTTTTGCAACACCGCCGCCACACACAGCATTAATCCTTCGGGCCAAACCGTTTCTGCAGCACTGGTGCCACGATGGAACTCGTAGTTCGTAAATAACGCGATATTTCATGTTTTTCATTTTGTAAACTAAGTGGCGCAAAGAAAATACCAAAAGAGGAAAAAACAAATGAATGACGGTTTTCAAAACAAAAAAGCAAGAGTCAATAGCTGTATAAATTTAAAATTGGAATTCCTAACCAAAGAGGAGATATTTGAGATCAAAGTGGCCAGTACGACAAAACGCTAATTTCATATATGTAAGGACCTAATATTTACATTAGGCTCGAAAAGTGTACGTTACAATTGATATTTTAATTTTAACATAATATGTTATAGTTAACTAGAGATAGCCTATGAACAGTTTCACTGCTAAGCAAACGCCTCTATATTTGAAAGCAAGTATTTGTTACAATGGTAGGAAGGTTGGCGTATTCACAACGCTTCCTTATTACATAATGGTTATCACAAACCTACGCTATTTTTCGCGAATTTTCGCTCAATCCCTGTATTATTGAGCATCTGACAGATCGATAAATGAAAATAATCAATGTATATGTGTATGTTATGAAAGCTTGTACTTTTATTTTATTATATTGTATTGTCCTCATTACAGCGCATGCGGGGTTTGCCTGTAACTGGTTGTGCATTTGTTGTAAGTTATAGTAAAATAATTTGTCTTTTTCGTAAAAAAAATGAAACAATCGTTAATAAACCAAATAAATAACATAGAAATTATGTCATCGTTGGTTACAACCAACCACATCGGCGGATCCAAATCATTGGTCACTACTACGTGACGGGTTGTGTAACAGAAGGAGATCTAAGAGAAAGAGTGAAATCTCGTCGACGAACACTTACAACCCTTACAATCTGCCATAACTTTTTGGAGGACCACGGGTTTCAAATTCGGAGAAATTTGGTGCTTCATTGACAGAGGGACTCAAATTAAGCGTGACATAACACGTGAGCCCACCCTGTTCCATCTAAAGGAAACCAATGGCCAAGGTGTCATGACAGCATTATATACACCGGTTAATGCCAGCCGCCAAGTTTTCATAATGTTATATTTGTAAGCGACTCAACTTTCAACATTATGACTTTGTATTTAGTTAACATTACTTTTGAAATGTTCTTTTTTGGCCATGTATGAAGACGACAGCAAATCAATTACGAACTTACTATAAATGTAACCCACAATAACGCGACATACCTAATTAAAGTTTAAGGCATTGCTTAATCTATTCATGTTATCAGATTACTAATCATAATTATTGTCGATTTTTGATTGTAAAGCAGTATATAAACCAATTGCAGTCATGGCAAACAGAACTGATACCCTAGAAGACTAAACATGCGTGCCTTTATTGCCCTGATTTTGAGCCTCGCGGCTGTGGCAGGTGAATATTTTTCTCTCAACTTATTTTAATCCATAATATAGAAGGTAAACGCAGTTATTACCCAGGTAATATCAAGGTTCTAAGGTTTAAACTTTCCGATCGTAAAAACAGTTACTAGTATATATATTTTCTGATACTTACTTAGAGTTTTGAACTTAAGGAATCTAAAGCTCAAAACCTATCTCTCATCATTATGAGAGATAGGTTTTGAGTAAGTAATGTAAATAAAAAATTAACTAAGGAAAATAATTGAGGACTCTGTAATAACTTCTTATACAAGTTATTACCGAGTAATGGCTTGTTTTCACCATCGGCATCGGTAATAGCTTCATTCGCGATAGTGTAAATAACCTAATTCCGAGGGATAAAAATTAATTGATTTCAAACAAAACAAAATTTAATCGATAGCCAATGAAGTTACCTAAACATATATACGATATTTGAATTAAGTACTGCGGTTTAAAATACAGACTAAGGTAAGGTTCCATGTCGTATTCAATTAAGTGCTCTTGCTCAATTTAGGACAAAAAAATAAGAGTTCTAGTGCAATTATCATACCGCGGAAATAGTTTTTTTTACGATAAATACATATTTACCTAAACGAATTACGAAATCATTTGAGTTACCGCTATATACAATTTTCTTAAAAATTAAATAAAGCTATTGATACTGATTTATGATATAACCGAGTATACCGCTGTCAATACATTCAAGAACAAAATAGTGAAGTTATTACCGCAGTATTTTATTTTGATTTACTGTCGAAAAATAGTGCAAAATAAACGAAAATTAGATAGTTCTTTATAATCATGGCTGAAACTATAATCCACCTTGTGACTTCGAATATGTATAAATGATTTCTATACGATACATTAACCTTAGCAAAATATTGAGTGTACTTCCATTGGCGACTCGCCTTTAAATATTGGACATCGTGCTCCGGCGCTACCGCCGCCGCCGCGCCGGCTTGAAACAAACTAATAGTTGTTTTGATTTTGTGCTTTGTTGTGCACAGTGCGCCACGAATCCATTCAAACGAATATAAATTGGTCTTTCATAAAAGTTTAACTTTTTGAGTAAAATTTGCCTGTAATTGCTTAAAACTACAATTATATTCCTTACCTCAATGTTACCTGCAGATTTTTGACTACCGCGGTAATACCTTCGTTTACTTTATGTAGGTATTTAATTTTATGTACATGTATTATACAGATAATAGAGTTTTTCTCTATTTTTTCTGTACCAAACAATTGAGTTAATTATTATTATTGCATTGCATCCACATTTGATTTCACAATAAATTTCAGCGGTCCCTGAGAATCCGCAAAGGATTGTGGGAGGTTCAGTGACCACCATCAACAGCTACCCTGAGATCGTGGTTCTGCTTTTCTCTTGGGGCACCACTGGTCACAGGCACAGCTGCGGTGGCACCATCCTCAACAACAGATCTGTCCTTACTGCTGCTCACTGCACCATGTAAGTTTTGCCGTTAATTATTAGGATTCACTTATTTTATCATTTCACTTATTTTTTTGACAGTATTATCTTGTTGATGTTGTCACAACAATCTTGCAATAAAGATAATTTTTTCGTTTCTAACTTTATTTTACTCTTAACTTTCTTTTTTTCTGATAACTAGCACAACCAAAATACTTTTTTCAAGATAACAGTGGCGATGCACCAGCCAGGTGGCAATCTCGTGTTGGCTTCTCCTTTCCCTTTGTTTTTTTTTGCTTTGACAGTAGTAGTTACTTACATGTTATAACTAAATTGGTAATTCATTATTCTTGTTGATTTACAAGTTACAGTAACTTTATAACATACAAATTTTATTACATTTAAAACAACTAACATTCATTATCTTCTGATGTCTAGCAGATTTAATATGTAGGATTTATTTATGTTAACAGTGGCGACGCAGCTGCCAGGTGGCAATCTCGTGTGGGTTCCACCTTCGCTAATAGCGGTGGCAATGTTCACGCCACAAGCGCCATCATCAACCACCCCAGCTATAATGGCGGTACCTTAGACAACGATGTCTCCATCATCCGTACTGCCAGCAACATCGCTTTCTCGAATGTTATCCAGCCTGGTAGCATTGCTGGTTCCAACTACAACCTTGGCGACAACCAAGTTGTATGGGCTGCCGGTTGGGGCACCACTTCTGTAAGTTTAGCCATGTTTGTTCACTTCCTTAACAATAATAAAAATATTAAAATAGCTATATGGTTTTATTTTTAAATAGTTAACAGGATTTAAATGTTACAGAGCATTATTTTAAAATTAATATTTTCTAAACAAAATATTAATTTGAGCTTATTTTAACGTGTACATTTTATTTCAGCCCGGGGGCGCTCTTTCTGAGCAACTCCGCCACGTCCAGATCTGGTCCGTGAACCAGGCCACTTGCAGAACCCGTTATGCTAACATCGGTATGTCCGTCACCGACAACATGTTGTGCTCCGGCTGGCTCGATGTCGGCGGTCGCGACCAGTGCCAGGGCGACTCTGGCGGCCCCCTCTACCACAACAGGGTTGTCGTCGGCGTGTGCTCCTGGGGTCAGAGCTGCGCTTTGGCTTTCTACCCTGGTGTCAACGCTCGTGTATCTCGCTACACATCATGGATTCAGTCCAACGCTTAAAATTGGTTTTAACATGTTCTTACCTATTTTGTAAATAAAGATTAACATTCATAAAAACTTTTTTTATTATTCAGTTCTTGGTTATTATTTTTAGACTAGTTTTGTTCCTATTGACTTTTTATACCTAGCAACATCACAAGATAGACGTGCACATTATTAGTATTATAAAAATAAACAAGCATAAATCATGTCAATTACTCCTATGTGGTGTGTAATGAATTAAAATGATTTTTACTTAGATATTATAGTTAGAATGCCAAAGAGTGTTATAAGGTTTTAGCTTAGGCTTGGGTTTTATCGAAATTTTATGTATTGATCACAAAATAATACCATTTCAATGAAAAACTAAATAATTATAAACACAGTTTATTTAGCTTCTTATGGATACTTGTAGAAAACTTGATTGGAATTATAATTCACATATAATTAAAAATAACAATCCCTTTTCCAAGCAGTCTTAAAAATATCATATGACAACTTTTTATTTTAATACTAGGATATATGTTAAATATAATATAATTATACTTCATTTTAAACCACAAAAATATTTTCAACAAATAACTAGAAAGTAGTGTTACAAAAGGTGGGGGGTTATCGTTATTAATGATCTCATTCTGACAAGATTACATGAACGAAATAGAACTAAGGTAAAATGTGAGTTTTAGTGTACCATGGATTACAAATTAAGTAACAGCAAAATTAATCTTAAATCAAAAAATATCTTTCTTGCAGGACGTTCGTACAATTAAAATGGTGATCAATACTTTCCAGAGTGACGATTGCTTTGTATGATGTTATAGTTTTATATTATTTTTTGCATTATGTATTTGAGTTGTAACTCTGTCTTGTATTAAACAATAGTAAAATATTATCAAGCGTGTTTTTACTTGTAAATGTATGTTACTATAATTATGTTAATAATTTATTAAAATTCATATTTTAAATAGCTCCAAAGTACAATCTTGGCAGAAGAATTAAAAAAAACAATGTCGGCTGTATCTCGAATTAACACAAAGTAATTTTGAATATGTTTTACTACATTTGTTACGCGCGTCAACATCTAGAGCCCACCATGTATGCCTTACTTTAACGAAGACTGCTTGTATAAGTAGACTACTTGGAAAAATTTACGATTCGTTTGATAGGGGCAGGGTGATAATCTGAATGTAGGCTATATTCACCCTACCCGACAATCCATTTAGCTCAATTGATCACATAACCTCATCTTTGTTTACCGTAAGACATTTATTTAACAGGTAGCTTTAAAGCACAAGAACCCTTAAATTATAGAATAAAATAAGACATAGGGATGGGTTTATGGGTATAAAACATAAGGATATTTCTATTAACAGATTTTTTTTTACTTTATGTCCTATGTTTCGCATCGCCTTTCTTCCTTTTACTACTAAAATATTTATAATTATGGTTTATTTTTTTATTTATTAGGTTTATCTGTAATTGTTGCAATTATAAATTTATATTGAAGTACTAAATAATACAATTAGAGCTAAGTGTACAATAATAAGTCGGTAAACACTGCATGCATGACTTATTAAATTTAAGTATTTAACATTTATAAGTTGTATAATATAGTAGTAGTAAGTAATTTATAAGATAATAGACCCGCATTCAACAATAAAGACTACCTAACCAATATTCAGTTGTTGAAGCTGACATTTAATATTTAAGCTTAAATGACAAATAAGCAAAACAAATCCAACTGACAAAATAAATTTATTGTGGAGCCTGCATAGCCTTGGAACCGGGGAGTTAGAGCCTAGTACGGATTTACGAAAGGGGGAGATAGAAGTTCAATGGGATTTCTGGGATATCTAGTGGGAACTCTGATTTTAAATTTATTATGAAACATTGTATAAGAGGTTACAGCAGTGTGAAATACAGGGCCCAAGTCTGGACTGTTTCAAAATTATCATGTGAATGAACAGTTTTAATAGCGTTAAAATCAATAATACCCTTAGTGGTTAAATACAAACTATTAAAGGAACGGCCCAGGGGTAAATAATCGGTCCAATCGAGTATCTAATTTACGTTAATGATATGTGCAACCTGATTAGGGCAGGACTCTGCGTACCAGTTTGCGGACGACACGTGTCTTGTGACGGCCGACCGTGACTTGACTTGGCTGAGCGAATAATGCAAGAAAACTTTGATAAAATATGTCAATGGGCGCACGACGTCGGACTCGTGATTAATGCTAAAAAACTAAAGTGATTCATATACGTTCAGCGCACAACAAAACGAGCCACACAATTAATATCATTGCACACTAGATGCACGTGTCAGCAAATAGACGTTGTCGTGGAACATATTATGTACTTAGGCCTATTAATAGATAACAGATTTTACTGGGGTCCACATGTAAATATTGTAGCGATAAACTTAGATCTATACTAAGTAAAATGTCTATTCAATTCAATTCAATTCAATTTAATTCTTTATTCATAACAAAATACATTGTGTTGAACATTTAAAAAAAAATAATAATAATTATTAAAAAATATAGGTAATAATAATCTAAAAAAATAAAAATTAATTATAAACATTATGGAAAAAAAAATACAAAATGTCACAATTATAGTAGGAACAAAAGTAATTAATCAATAATTGCTAAATAAAACAAAAAAAAAATAGATTTAAAATAATAAATAAGTTAAAATCATCATTCAAGATCGCGATCCTTCGATGAATTCCTCAACTGAGTAAAAGCAATTTTCCAACAAAAAAGTCTTTAATTTATGTTTAAAATTACCCTTGTAGATGGAGATTTTTAGGTCAATAGGCAGTTTGTTAAATAGTTTAAATGACTGATATTGAGAGCAATGTCTGACCGCAAGTCTAGTAGGAATAATATCATTGAGAAAATCTTTTCTTCTAGTGCTCTCCCTCTTAGCCCTTTCTTCTGAAGACTCGATGTTACCTAAATTTTTGGCAAAGTTTATCAGCAACACTAGAATATACAAGCAAGGAACAGTCAATATTTGAAGAGTTTTGAAATGCTCACGACAAGACTCTTGCTGCCTAATGCGGACTATGGTTCTAATTGCTCTCTTTTGTATGACAAAAGCTTTCTGTATGTTATATGTAAAGCTTCTCCCCCAGAATAATATACTATACCGAAGTCGTGACTCTATTAGTGCATGGTACACAATTTTTAAATGCGAAATGTCCAGCTCATCACGAAGACTTCGAAGCACATAGCAAGCTGAGCTTATTTTATTTTCTATTTCTTTAATCCAATTTAACGAACTGTCAATGTTTACACCTAGAAACTTAGTGACTTCAACAGTGTCTATTTGTTTACCATTCACTGCAGTATTTATATTGTAATTGTTATTAACCCTATGGTTAGTCCGAAAAATCATAACATTTGTTTTTGTAGCATTTATAAGGAGTCCATTTACAGTGAACCATTTTCTAACAATTTTCGGGCATTATTAACGTTTGTTTCTAGGCTTTCTAAATTATTTGCCGAAACAATTGCATTTGTATCATCTGTAAATAGTACTAAGCTTGTAGAATTACTATTAGCTGCTACGTGATTCACTAAGTCATTTACAAACATTACAAACAGCACTGGGCCCAATATGGATCCCTGAGGCACACCTACTTTAATATTTATTAGGTTAGATCTCGTATCCACTTCACACATTTCATCATCAATAGTTTTGACTTCTACAAACATTTTTCTGTTTCGTAGGTATGATTGAAACAGTTCCAAAGCCTTGCATTGAATGCCATAATAAGAAAGTTTGTGTAAAAGTAATTTATGATTGACCGTGTCAAAAGCCGAGCTCAAATCCAGAAACAATGCAGCCACTTTCAAGGTGTCTTAACTACTAACTGGTTACTAACTATATCGTTGATCAATTTGTTAATTGCATCTTGAGTTCCAACACCCCTCTGATACCCAAATTGCTGCTTATTGATGATTTTGTTTATAAATAAATGCGATAGCAAACGAGATTTAATAACTTTTTCGAAAATTTTTGAATGAGTAGGTAATATTGAAATGGGTCTGTACATTTTTGGATCCGACCTAGATTCTTTTTTATATACAGGTACAACCTTGGCTATTTTCAGTTGGTCAGGAAATATTCCCTCTTCCATATACCTACCTATTATAGAACCTACTTAAAGGCTCCGCCAAAATATCAATGTTCTCCTTTATGATAGTAATGGGTATCTCATCATAACTGCAAGACAGCTTAACCTCCATACCTTTAACAATTTTTTTTATTTCCGTAGCATCAGTTGGATTCAAAGTGATCTCATTTGTTATCGGTATCACGTTATGTCGAAGAGAGCTGAGTGCCGATTTTATATCAATTGAAATATTGTTCAATCTATAGTCAAATTGTTTAGCAAATGCTGCAACTATTTCTTCTGGCTTATTTGTAATTTTGTTTTCCACCTTTAGGATTAGTTGTGCCTGTTTTTTACTTTTTATATTTCTATGCCTATTGACTATCACCCACCCGTCCTTACACAAATTTTTAGAGTTGGATATTTCTCCTTGAACGGCTAGTTTTTTTGCGTGTCTGATAATTTTTCTGTATAAAGTAATGTATTTATTTCTATAACTTGCCATACAATTATTTTGTAGTTCTTTTTGTATGCATAGAAATCTTTTCATTTGACTTGATACTTTTATGCCCTTTGTAATCCACTTTAGTGTAGATTTCTTATCTAAGTTGGATGATTTCTTTGTCTTTGGAAAACAATATTTAAAAATTTCGTAACTCTTGTTTATAAATACATTAATACCCATATCACACCAGTTGAAACCCGTCAAGCATTCTCTGTATCTTTGTTTATTATTTTTTGAGAATATCCTTTTCATCTTATGAGCTAATGTTTTTTTTATTTTGTCTATTTTTATGACATGTCACTATAGTATTACATAATAATCCTGCATGTCCATCAGATAATCCGTTATGATCAATGTGGCAGTTAATAATACTATTATTGGGCAGATTTGTAAATATATTGTCTATACAAGAACGAGCATCATTTCTTACAATAGCAGCATTAATGGTCTAAAATTAAAACACCTTAAAAGATTTGTCAGTTCACTTTTTTTTATTATCATTCAAAAAATCGACATTGAAATCTCCACAAACTACGCATTTTTTGTTGAAAAAGTGCTCCAAAAGCCTCTCCAATCTTTCCAAGAAGCTGTTGAAGTTTTTATCGATAGCAACAGCAAATACATACATCAGTTTCCAAATCTTTCGTACAACAAACCTCAAAACTTTCTATTTTGTATAAAGTTTTACCTACAGGCAGCTCTACGTAATTCCTGTCCTTAATTAAAAAAATAAGTGTACCTCCTCTTTTCTTATTGACTCTAGTATTACACGAAGCGAGTATATAATCATTTAACTTAAGCAATACAAGTAGTTTATCATTTAAAAAGTGTTCACTTATACATAAGTAGTGAGGTTTCTCTGAAAGAGTATTTAAATACAGCTCTAACTCATTGACGACCTCCTTGGTCGAGTGGTTAGAACACCGGTTTTCATGGTGTCGCCATCTCTGAGGTCCCGGGTTCGATCCCCGGTCGGGTCAATTTAGAAATTATTGTTTTCTAAATTGTCTCGGGTCTGGGTGTTTTCTATGTATAATAAGTTTGTATTTAAGTATTATAAGTATGTTTATCCGTTGTCTAGTAACCATTTAACGAGTTTCTTCGAAGCTTCTCTTGGGCTAGATAATTGGTGTGATTGTAGAAAAGATTTATTTATGATTATTTATTTATTTATCCTTCTTATTATTTATACCACACACATTTTGGTGAAAAATAACTAGAGGTACTTCGTTACGATCAACAATACAAGATTTAACACACTGTCTACTGTAATTCACGAAAAAACGGACTGTCAATCTCGTCCAATCCATTTTCTGTTTGAGTGCTCACCGAATATTTGAGCTCATCTAATTTTGTAGTGTAAGCATTCACAAGAAAAACCCCATCGATGCCTAAATCCACATTCGCATTGCAGCGTAGTCGCGTAGTGTAGTCAATGAATTTGTTTTTATAAAAACCTTTAAGGATTCCTTTCAATATTGACTTACTTACATTGTAAACGCTAACATGGTTTTGTCTATTAAAATTTCTATTGAATGCCACAAACGACGTATTGGAAAAATTCATACAGATGTCACTTACAATGTTGTTTATTTTTATTTCATTTAAGTAAACATTCTTATGGATTTGACAAACTAAAATATTTGTATAGGTAGTGTAGTTCAATTTGTGATATAATAATGATTGGAATTTCAATAAATTCTTATCGTTAGTACCTGCTAATATGACAATGTAATCCAATTGAGAAAAATCTTTACACGATGTATTACACAACTGCAGTATCTCGTCAATATGGGCATTGGGTTTCAAAAAAGACGTTACAATGAAATCGTTACCTAAGAAGGCTTGCAATTTATTTTGGACCCCGTAGCCTACTTGGTCTGCTAAGATCATTACTCGATGTTTTTGCCTGGGGATATCTTCCTTGCTCTTCAATCTGCTGACTTTAACAGCAGCATATTGATATTCTAAAATATCAATTACCTTAAAAGGTTTTAAGATTGTTATACCTTGCATTAGCAGACTCTGTTGTTGATTATGGTATAAGCAGCTATGGCAGAACGTATAAAAGCTATTTAGAAAACATAAATAATTTACAAAAAAGAATTCTAAAAGCTATTGTCCCAAAAAATGTTAAGTGAAGATATAGTAATTATTATTATTCCCAGCTTTTTGAACATTGCAATTAATTGTCAGTATAAAATAAAGTATAATTAGCTATTTTAAAAGATGAACACTGTAATGTAAAAAAAAATGATATTTAGACACGAGATGAAAGATGAAGATTCAGTTCCGTGTGGTCATCTAAACTAAGCGTACGTGTTTTTTTGCGATTTTCATAGATCGTAAACCTTTATCGTTTTTAGTAGTCGTGGTCCAATGTGCTATGTGCAATAACCAATTTTCCGATGGCGTCCAGTGCTCCGCTTGTGGTAAAAAATTAGATTTTAGCTATGCTGACTAACAGAAACTGGCTGGAGGAGACTGGGTACGGACCGTAGATCGACCTGGAGATGCCCTACTTGTAGAACAGCAAGTGCGGCTCCACCTAGCCCAAACGAGTCTGCTTCTTCGGCGATTATACTCCAGGAGATCCGTGACTTGAAAATGCAGCTGGCCAAGTTTAAATAAATTAAGACCAAGCTGGCTTGTCTCCCAAGTCTAGTGGAAGAGATAAGATCGATGATAGAACCCATAACCGAATTAAAAAAGTCATGTTAATTCTCGGCTTCTTGGATTGATGACCTGAAAGTTAAATCTACTAACACCGACAAAAAGGTAGCTGATCTAGAAAATAAACTTTTGGCTGTTGAAGACTCAATTGTTAGCTTGAAATCTCAGCTATATAATACCGAACAAAGATCACGCCTTAACAACGTTGAGATTAAGGGAGTACCATTGAAAAAAGACGAAAACTTATTCCTTATTATCGATGCGATTTGCAAGGAAATTGGGTACAACTTAACGAAAACTCAGATTAACTATATCTCAAGAGTGCCTTCATTTAATTCAAAGGACAAAACAATAGTAGTGAGTTTTGTCAACCGCTACATAAAAGAAGACTTTATATCTACAGCGCGTACACATAAAATATTAAAAGCGGAAGACATTGGGTACCATGGATCGCAACAATGCATTTTCCTCAATGACCACCTGAATTCGGAATCCAAGTACCTATTAAATAAGGCCAAACAACTTGCTAAGGAAAAAAAATACAGCTACGTCTGGGTCAAATATGGAAAAATTCATGCAAGGAAGAATGATACATCCGGCGTATTTATAATCAACAAATTTAGTGATTTAAACAAGTTTGTTTAGTCTGTTTCATTTTTATTTTTGTTGTTAAGTATTTCATCCGGTCCACTTTTTACAATAATTGTTTTAACACTTTTTATTGATTGTCAGTATTTCTAAGTAAAATTATATCCATTATTAACCGTAATTGGAAAATCAGATGTGAACTTGTTTGTTGCTTTATGTTGGTCACATCTGGCTTGCCACCTCCGCCGATACCGCCTTGCTATTGTTTAACTTTGACACCCATGCAACTTCGAGTTGCATGTGACAAATATATGACGGTCTCGCTTGCTATGCCACAATTATTATTACGCGCAACGTCTAATCGCAATGTCGCACCTTCTCGCTTCTGTTTGTCTTATCGTCATTACTCTTTAAACGCCCTGCTATGCACATCATACGCTCGCTGTCCGTTGCGTTCTTTGCTGCTTTCGTAATTAATCAGTGATTACCTGTCCGGCACTTTTAATTTGTTTATTTTTTGTTCAAATGTTAACCTATTATATGTGTTTAGCTTGTATTATGATACTTATAACAGTTGTTATGATTTTTATGTTTCAAAGGCAATTCACTGATGGATGTCGATGGTGCAAATATAAATACCTCTAATCTAAGTATTTATTATCAGAACGTTAGAGGATTGCGTTCTAAAACCTTAACATTCTATCGTTATGTATGCCTTAATTCGTATGACGTGATAATCTTAACGGAGACCTGGTTGTTGGATAGTGTGAGTGATTCCGAGCTATTCGATGGTAGGTATATTGTTTGGCGACGAGACAGAAATTACGAGTTAACTCGTCAAGGTAGTGGCGGTGGTGTACTTATCGCAGCGCGGAAACATCTACCTGCTACTCCCCAATACCAATTCAATTCTACCTCGAAAGATCTTTGGTTATCGCTACCAATTAAGCAAAATACCGTCAATAAGACCATACATTTGAATTTATGCGTTGTTTTTAATTTATGCTAAGCAAAACTTAGGCTTGTTTTTCTCTAGACAATTAAGTAATCATTTATCTAGAGTTGGTGAATTTATGTTACATAGTCCTGATGACGTATATCTCATTGTCGGCGACTATAATAGGAGTGGAATATCATAGTTATTTAACAATGATGGTTCTTATTCGGTGACTAATATGACAAGCACCGATGAACAATTATTCAATGATGATTTATTTACACATAATTTAATACAGTATAACGGTGTTTTCAATGTTTATGGTAAATTATTAGACCTTGTTTTATCTAACTCGGCAGTGACCGTTACGGAGTGCTGCGAGTCGCAGCACTCCGTAACGTCGCAGCCTGCGACCCATTGGTTCCCCTCGATCCTCACCATAAGGCTATTGTAATTGACTTCTAGTTCCAAAGTCATTCTTATTTACAACATGGAACGAGAACCAAACGTATTTTTAGTAAGGGTGACTATACTAAATTAAATCTAAAAATTAAAAAAGGACGATTGGCAGTCTGAATTATTAAACAAAGATATAGAACAAGCTGTTGGCTATTTTTACTCCACAATAAATAAGTTAATTAAAAGGTATGTACCCTCAAAAATTTGTCGCGATACATACCCGCGTTGGTACTCATTATCATTAAAGAACTTAATTAAAGAGAAGCATAAGTATTACATTAGATTAAAAAAATACGGTAACCATTCAGATATGTGTACTTATAAATTATTAAGGGAAAGAGTAAAAACTTTGAAATCAGAGTGCTATCAAACCTATGTATCGTCAGTTGAAAGGTCTATTAAAGATAACCCTAAGTATTTTTGGTCGTTTATTAAATCACGAAATAAACCATCAAATATACCAAGCACAATTAAATACGGAGACAAAGTTGCTAACGATGGCTGTTCTATTGCTAACGTTTTCTCTGACTTCTTTTACTCGACTTTCTTGCAACCTTCTTCCTCACCTAGACTATCAAACTTATCGGCCAATGTCAACACGGCACCGCTTACTAGTATTTCGAATATTGACATAAAGATTGAGGAAGTGGGTAAGCTACTCTCGTCACTAGACGTCACCAAGTCGGCTGGTTTGCCTCCGATTTTTCTGACTAAGTGCGCGGAATCTATTGTAACACCCATATATTTGTTGTTTCTAAAGTCAATTAATGAAAATAATTTGCTGTCTATATGGAAGTCCGCTTTTATAACGCCAATTCATAAAAAAATCGTTAAAACTGAGGTAACTAACTACAGGCCAGTTTCAAAGCTAGCTGTGCATTGTAGCTAAGGTATTTGAAATAATCATTTTTAATCAATTACACTCTTCTTTGAAAAACTCATTCACCGAGTCTCAGCACGGTTTCCTTCAAGGACGATCCACCGTATCGAATCTCGTGTTACTCAATGATTTTATCACCATTACTATGCAAAAGGGTAAGCAGGCCGATGTTATTTACACGGATTATAGCAAGTGTTTCGACAGAATCAACCACACTATGCTAATCAGCAAATTGGAACACATTGGGATTAACGGTGATCTCTTAAGGTGGTTTGAGTCTTATATTTCCAACAGATCTCAAGCTGTTGTTATTAATAACTATATTATATAGTTGGGTCGTGGTACCTAGCGGAGTGCCCCAGGGTTTTCTTCTTGGTCCACTTCTGTTTTTGATCTTTGTAAATTACATGGGCTCTTGTTTCCATCATTCCAGGCTGCTTTGTTTCGCAGATGATATGAAAATATTCAAATCCATTTCATGTGAATCTGATATAGTGGATCTTCAGTCAGATCAGACGCGTTTGGATATGTACTGTGAGGCAACCAAACTGGATCTTAATCCATCAAAATGTTCCGTTGTAACTTTCAGTCGAAAAACTGTCAATATTTTGTCGGGTTACAAACTAAAGGGCACAATTTTAACAAATATTATCCAATATACGAGATCTTGGAATTCACCATGACTCAAAGCTTCTTTTTGACGATCACATTGATAGGACTGTTAAGAAGGCTTCACAGGCACTAGGATTTGTGATGAGATCTTCGACAAGTTTTAACGACATCAAAACTATTAAAATATTGTACTGCACCTTTGTAAGAAGTATCCTGGAATATGGATCGAAGATCTGGAATCCGCGCTACAATAAGTACATTCACCGCATTGAACCTTTGCAGAAAAAATGTATAAAATTTTTATGCTATCGTCTAAAGTTGCCTTATAATTCTAGCAACTATTTGAAACTTTGTTCGCGGTTTCACCTTCTTCCCTTACAAAGACGAAGGGAAATATCTGATATTGTATTTTTACTAAAAATAATTACGAACAAAATAAATTCTCGTGAGCTTCCATCAAGATCAATAAGACCTTTAGTTTCATCAAATTACCATCGGAACGTATATCTATGGCGAGCTAGCAGGAGTCTAAATGAGTTTTGTAAGACAAACGACTTCGATATATTTCATTCTAGCATAGCAACAGCAAGGCGGCTATTAAGTCAAGATTTCTTTATTAAATAATTTAAGACATTATTATAATCCACTCTCAATATTAATCTGTAACTTTTTTTTATATTTCTTAATATTTTATGTTTTGTTTTTTTGTCCACACAAGCATTGTTTAATCTGATTTTAAACGTGGATACTTGTTATTGGCCGTCGGCTACCTATTACTTAATATAAGTATGTTTCATGTGCTGTTGGTCTTCCAGAGTAAAAAAAATATATATATAAAGAAATGTAGGTAACAATTACCAGTTTAAAATGAATAAGTATAATATCTTGTATGGCGCGAGAAACTATAAATATATATTACCTAAAGTACTGAATATCTTACCACA
This sequence comes from Scoparia ambigualis, assembly GCA_963921215.1. NCBI lineage: Eukaryota > Metazoa > Arthropoda > Insecta > Lepidoptera > Crambidae > Scoparia > Scoparia ambigualis. The sequence continues at coordinate 32,954,577 of OY992504.1, forward strand.
AAATATGCAAAATATTTACTTAAATTACCCTAATTTTAAAACATCATTAAAGGAATATTAGATATAGATAAAAATGAATCTGATTTTATTTTATGAATATGTGGTTAAAATAGTGTTGTTTAGTGTGAAGAGCACTCGCAGGAACAACGGTCACTGCTTATCATCGTGCAAATTATATATATCTATAAAAACACTGACCTCAGCTAGGTACGGCCGCTGTTGGTGCAAGTGCTCCGACAGACTATGTTGATTTTGTTTTTTAATAAAAAAATATATAATTAAATCTATAAATCCAGGTTTTTGCTAAGGATCGGTGATGTAAAAAATTATATTTTAAATCTTTTAAACAATAAAAAAAAGCTAAGAGATCAGGACAATATTAATGATTAAAAAAAATTAGGACGATTTGCATATCCTTTAAAGTAGTCTCAGAGCTGGAAATGTCCCGATTGTGTTGTGCAATCTTTAGCTCTGCAATGAAGTAAAGGCAAGGACAATACGCCCATCAAACCATACTATGATCCTGGTGATAATGATCAGCAAAACATGAATTTAAAGCGTGGGTCTGCTGCACCTAGTAGACAGGCGGAGGAAGCGATAAATCGAAGTGAGGAATCAGTTATTGGCAGTCTGCGTTCGGAGATACTAATTATAATGGAAGCTGAGGTACGACCACTGATCCGAAAAGTAGTGGAGGAAGAGTTTTCGTCAATGAGGCAGGAAATACGATCATTTGATGAATCACTTAAATTTTTTAATAGTCAATTTGAAGACATAAAAAAGAATGTATCTTTCGTTACTGAAGATAATAAGTCACTACATAAGGAGATTGACCTACTGCAATGCAAAGTTAAAGAAATGGAGCACAAAATATCTGTCGTTGAACAAGACTCTCGGCAGAATAACTTAGAAATAAATAATTTACCGGAGCACAGAAATGAAAATCTAGCAAATAAAATTCTGCAGGTTGGCAAGGTTGTGGATTATCCTCTTTCTGAGGCCGATATCATGGCTTGTAACAGAGTTCAGAAGCAGAATCAGAATACCAAAGCACCTAGATCTGTTGTCTGTAAGTTGTTCAACAGATTAAAACGCGATAATTTTGTGGCTGCTATAATTAAGTATAATCGGTCTTACCCGAAGGAGAAAATTAACACGAAGCTGCTTTGCTATGGTGATGCTGAAAAGCCAATAAACATTAGCGAACATTTAACTAGAGCTAATAATTCTCTCCACGCTGCGACAAGAAGAATTTGGGCCAAAGAAAATAATTTTAAGTACGTTTGGGTACGAAACGTGAAAATTTTCGTTAGAATGAGTGATAACTATCCTGCTAAAATGATGTATCATATAGACACTCTAAAGACATTATTAGCTTAGTCATAATTATCTGGAAGTGTCTTTGTAGTTCTTTGCTCTATAGAATACGATTTTTTAAGTGTATACTACCAGAACATTAGGGGTATGCGCACTAAGTTAAGTAGTATTTATATAAAAGTAATGGCTAACGATTTCGATATCATTGTTTTGACTGAGACATGGCTCAACGATGGTGTCTTGGACGGTGAAATTTTCGATTCTAGGTATACTATTTTCAGGAGGGATAGACAGTCAAATAAATTTTGTCAGAATGAGGATGGAGGGGGAGTTCTTATTGCAATTAGTAAAAAAAATAACGCGTACAGAAACTTTACTTTTGAAAGTAAATGTGAAGATCTATGGATCACACTAGAATTAAAAGGAAATTTGTTTTTGCATCTTTGCGCAGTATAAATCCCGTCTCCCTTAAAAAAATTACCTTGAACATTTTTTGGAGAGTTCTTGTAAAGTGCTGGACAGCTTGAATGAAATTGTGATCATTGGTAATTTTAATATAGGTGGCATACATTGGGTAGAGAAAAATGATGGGTCACTCAAACCCACTCAATATAATCATTCGGTCGGTTATGAGCTGGTGGATGGATTTTTTTATCTAGTTACAATCTTAGACAATACAAACATATAAGTAATCACCAAAACAGATTCTTGATTTAATTCTTACAAATATTGAACATAATATATAAGTATCTAGTTCTGATAATGTTATTTCTAGAGTTGATAGCTACCATCAACCGATTGAAATTAATATATTATTACATAGGGATTTTTTTTTACAACTGAAGCAACTTCCTAAGCACCAATATTTTCGTTGAGATTATGATGAAATTCATAGTCGCCTTCATGCTATAGATTACGATGTGGAACTTGGAAAGAGCGACACAGTTGATAACGCAGTTACAAAATTTTATGAAATTGTCAATAAAATTATACACGAATTAGTGCCGCTGAAAAAATATAGTAACAAGAATTATCCAAACTGCTTTAGTAAAAATCTTATAAAAATACTCAAAGAAAAAGAAAAATGTTGTCGTAAAATGATAGTGTTTAAAAATGGTCTTGATGAATTAGAGTATAAATTGTTAAAAAATAGAAATAACATTCTTCTAAAGAGTAGTAATGACAAATATATAGAAACAGCTGTTAAAAATGTTATAAAAGATCCTAAATTTTTCTGGACTTATATTAAAAACAAACGAAAAGTTAAAAGCAGTGTACCATGTAAAATGAAATTAAATAATAAGATAGCCAATGAAGGGAATAGCATATCTGAGCTGTTTGCAGAGAGCTATTCTTCGGTGTATGATTTGCCATCTGTACTGCCACTGGGAAATAATGACTCTGTTGCTTGTGCTCCTTTAACAATTTCAAGCATGGACAGTATTTATTCGTCACAGCCTAAAATACAAAAATGTCTTGAGAAGTTGGATATTAACAAGGGTGCGGGTAGTGACTGTATACATACCCTTTTTATTAAAGAGTGAGCAGAAGTTTTATCCAAACCATTAAGCATTCTCTGCAATCGGTCTCTTAGTGACGGTGTTTTCCCGAAGCACTGGAAAGCAGCAATAGTTATACCTATACCCAAGTCAGGTGATAGATCCGATGTTCGCAATTTCAGGCCAATTAGTATATTGCCAGGCTCGCAAAAATTTCGAATGTTTGTTATGTACCTTTATTGTTTGACATTTTAGACAGGTAGTGTCTATAAACCAACATGGATTTCTAAAGAACCGGTCTATAGCTAGTAACTTACTTACCTTTGTAAATTGAACTTTAAAAGAACTTAGTGATGGCAAGGAGGTCGAGGCAATTTATAGTGATTTCACTAAAGCGTTTGACAAGGTAGACCATGCACTTTTAATACATAAAATGTTTTTTTTCTATGGGATACATGGGTCAATGTTAAACTGGTTTAAAACGTATTTAGAAAAACGCACGCAAAGGATCTATGTTAATGGATTTGTTTCAAGAAATTGTGCCGACATCTGGAGTACCGCAGGGTTCACACCTAGGGTCCGATACTTTTTATAGCATTTATTGATGATATTAAATATTACATAAAACATTCCAAGTATGAACTATACGCAGATGACTTAAGGCTCTCTGTAACAGTTGCAACTACTGAAGATCAGTTTAAATTACAGGAGGATATAGACAGAATGGCTGGATGGTGTAAAAATAATTTAATGAACTTAAATTTAGATAAATGTTACCATATAAGGTTCTCTCGAAAACATAAGAAACCATGAAATACTCGGTATGAAATAAATGGTGTCGAATTAAAAAGATGGAGTCAAAGATTTGGGTACAGTGGTAGATTCTGAGATGCGATTTACTAGTCACACTAATGTGGTTCTCGATAAATGTTTAAGAATGTTAGCATTCATTTCACGCAACACCAAAGAGTTCAAATCTGTGACAGCATTAAAGATTCCATATTTTGCTTTGGTTCGCAGTCATGTGGATTATTGCAATCTAGTATGGTACCCTTGCTATCAAAATAACATCAAACGTATTGAAACAATACAAAAACGGGTTTTAAAAAGATTAGCATATGTAACTGGCAACTATTACAAAGTTAGGAACTATGAGAAGAGACTAGAATTTTTTAACATGATTTCACTGGAAGACAGAAGATAGCAGCTGTCTGTAGTTTTTCTGTACAAGTTGCTTAATAATTTAGTGGACTGTCCATCCCTCTTGGAACAGATAAATATAAGAGTACCACGCGTACAAGCTCGGTTGTGTAATTACAATCCATTTTCTACTTCTCACATTGCAAATAAATATGGAAGTAATATACTGCTGTCATACATGCAGAAACTTCATAGCATTATTTTTCAGAACTGTGATTTAGATATTTTCTCTAATAACATAGGCTCTTTTAAAAAGATGCTTCTTGCTTATGATAACTCAATAACACAGAACAAAATTTAATTTGATTTAGTTTGTATACCTACATAAATTTGAAATTGGATTGGAAATAGTTTCTTAGTTTTATTTTAATTATATTTATATCGGTTAAGGTTTGGAATGTAAATGTTGTGAATGCCTATAATTTAAATACATAAGTGTCACCACTCCTCAAACTTTGTCTGCTGAAATGAGTTGTATGTATTTAGTTGGTAAGCCTTATTGATAAACATATAAATAAATAAATCCCTTAACCCCTTGAGGACCGTAAAACCAGACACAAATAAAAATCAATTGTTTCGCGACCGACACGCATTTGAGCGGCGCGGCGCTGCGCTGCGCTGCACGTCGCTTCACAGCTCCTACCGCACTGTAACTGCATGTAGCGGCAGCTCTCGTCATTCCTTTGCTTATCCGCGTGAGAGTAACGTCTCCAAATATTAAAGAATGGGAGAGTACGACAGTTTTGAGGATTTGTTAGTTGTATCTTTGTTATGCGCAGAAGAAGAACGCAATAGAACATAAAAAAGAGACATAATGGATTTTTGAGATACCAAGGTTGCGCTAAAAACAAGATGAATACCACTGTCTGCTTCCTCGTCTACTTATAATGATTCTGCACGATTTTACGCTTACTTCAGAATATGTTAGACAAGATTTTATGAACTATTCCATTATATCAATACGATATCCTCACTAAGCGCAGTGCGCAGACTGACGTGACGTGCCACTTGCTATGTCGCACTAGCGTCGCTGCGCCGCGCGTCAAGTCGCTGCGCGTCAAAATAGTTTTTTGGAGGCAATAATGCTGCGACGCGCAGTGACGCTTACTGCAGCGCCGCCCTAGTGCGACATACACCATACAAAATGACTAAAAGAATATTTTGTTGCGCAGTGCCGTGCAGCGCAGTGCCGCGCAGCGCCGCTCAAATGCGGTCCGACCTTTAAGGTGGCGCGTCGCTGCATTGTTGCCTCCAAAAGAATATTTTGACGCGCAGTGCCCTTACGCGCTGCGCAGCGACGCTAGTGCGATAAAGCAAGCAGCGCGTCGCGTCAGTCTGCGCACTGCGCTTAGTGAGGATATTGTATTGTTAAAATGGAATAGTTCATAAAATCTTGTCTTACACATTCTGAAGTAAGTGTAAAATCGTCCAGAGTCATTATAATGTAGACGAGGAAGCAGACAGTGGTAATCATCTTCTTTATAGCACGATCTTGGTATCTCATAAATCCATTCCGTCTCCTTTTTTATGTTCTATTGCGTTCCTCTTCTGCACGTAACAAAAACACAACTAACAAACCTCAAAACTATCGTATTCTTTCATTTTCTAACGTTCGGAGACGTTACCCTCACGCGAATAAGCAAAGGAATTACGCGAGCTGCCGCTACGTGTAGTTATAGTGCGATAGGTGCTGTGAAGCGACGCGCAGCGCAGCGCCGCGCCGCTCAAATGCGGTCCTACCTTAAGAGGGTTTACGCATTTTTAAAAACCAATTAGTCAATTTTGATGAAACTTTGCATGCTAAAGTAAAACACAGAGATCTAAATAGTTTGTTGAAAACATTTTTAAATAACGTTTTATTTAGCTGAGTTATTGCGATTCAAAGTCCACCATAGAAAGTTAAAAATCGCAATAACTTGTATGTAAAAAATGTTTTCAACAAACTATTTAGATTCCTGTGTTTTACTTCAGCATACAAAGTTTCATCAAAATTTGATTATTAGATTTTAAAAATTTCGACTTGGAAGTTTGTATGGGAAAACTAAATGCGTAAACCGGCGCCGGCGGTCGCGAAACAATTGATTTTCATTTGTGTCTGGTTTTCTTACCTTCATCTTTTTATTCTTTCCATTCCTGAGGCAATAGGCGTTGCACACCTGGTCAATAAAACTTTCATTGTGGCGGTACAGGGTTTAATAAACCCTGTAACGTTTAAGAAACTTAAATCCTTTTTTGGCTTTATGTTAAAGTTTTTTTTTTTTTGCTTTGAATATTAACAATAATAAATTGATTGACATGAACCTGAAGGCGTTCGTCAACAGCTTGTTTTGTTTAAAATTTATAGCTTTATTAAAATACAGGGTCTTATGCAAGGGAAATTTTGTGCATATTTTAGGGATGAGAAATAAAATAATATAGATGGTTTTAATTTAGTTTTAATGTAAGATAAAACGTGAGAGAAGAGGAAAAACTACATTGAAGCAGTGCACACGGAAATTTCTCTTGGCGACTTGTTATGAATAGTTTGGAATAATATTACTTATTTTAATTTATATCACACTTTGTAAGCCAATGAGGAGCCAGTAGATAATTCTGACTTTTGTACAGGTTGGTAGGGCGCCTAAGTCTGTTAGTGTTGAAACTTTCGATACTTGATATTCAGATGTCGAGTAGTGTGGGACGGTATCCCTGCAGTGGTACTGCGTTTAAGAGTTGACACCAGTAAAAGCACGCCTTTATCAGTTCCCCTACCAAGTTCATACATTTTGTAGCAAGTTCTTGTACGAGTATAGGTACCTGATTCCTAAAAGAGAAAATCGATCAGATCCTTAAAATTGTAGGCTAATAAAATTATATCCCTAAAAGTTTATGGAGCACACCATCACCCAGTTATTTCTATAATACCTTGAAAATAACCATTAGATTTTCTACCGCCAATATGATTTTGGCCAAGTACGGTCCTCAGGTGACCTCAGCGTTGGACAAAGGCCATAGATATAAAGAATCGTGGTTAAGTTTCAGAAGTAAGCTTGGACATCCGTAAGGCGTTAAATTCATTATTATCTCATCTTATTCTTGATATTTATTAAGATGTCAGGTTCGGGTGTTGGTGACGTAGACATTAATATTGAACAAGGCGACTTTAGCTTACAAAGTAAGATAGAATAGCTTTTATTTTAATTTGTAAGCTAAAGTAGCCAAGACAAGATATATTGTACTTATACATTTTGTAACAACTGTCGATAGTATTCCAAAAGTTATATACGGGCTTGAAGACCGGAAAGTGTGTGTCACAAAGTTTGGCATTCAAAACTGTTCGTGACAATATTGTTGTATAAACAATTATGAGAAACCCAATAATACTCATATATCTAGTTATAGTTTAAGATATCTTTTTAGTTATATCGTTGTCAGGTTATAATCTAAACTATTTAAAACTAATCATGCCTAATTTGTCCACTTTGTTGGTCAAACAGTTTATAAAGTAAATGCAGTTATGAAAGTAAGAAGTAATACGCGAGAAGCGTAATCATACGTGCCTTTACTACTTTAATTCTGTGCCTTGCGGATGTGGTGGGTAAATATTTTTATAAACTGTGATACAGTCTTAAAAGAAACTCAGTCAAATACGTACATAAGTTATTCACTAATCACTATCTACTGCTCATCAATGTAACCTTCAAAAAATAACTGGCTCATGAGATGCCTTATCGTTGCAACACTGGTATTAAAAAGGTACAATATCAATTTCTTTACTCATTGTACTAAAACTATTACTCGCTCGCCAAATATACGTGTTCTGCCTATAGTTGGAAGAAGATGGGGGCAAATATATTGGTGGGCTAAACCTAAGAAGCTTTGTGGGTGCTTTGAGAGCGATTTGAAACAGAAAATCAGGACAGTCGATGGAACCGGAAGCGGTTTTCAATAGAAACGTAGTGTCAGCAATTTCACGGCGAATTTCTAAAGGAAGTAGATGATGTTTTTTGCAAAAACTAGGGTATTGCGCAGAGTCGTACCGATCTTTGAGACGAAAACAGAGATACTTGATAATTTTTTTCTGGATGTTTTCAATACGCGATATATAAGTTTAATATCTCGGGTTCCATACTTGAAACGCGTACTCCAGAATGCTACAAACGAACGTGCAGTATAAAATTTTAAATGTCTTAGCTTGAGTAAAATCTTTTGAGTTACGCATGACAAATCCGAGAGCCTTAGACGCTTTGGAAATTATATTATTGATATGAGAGTCAAATATTAACTTAAAGTCGTGGACTACACCAAGGTCTCGCACAATAGTTGCACGTTGCAGATTAAATCCCTTTAGCGTATAATCAAACTTTCCGGCTAAATGTTACAATGCTACACTTGGATGGATTTAAATCTAAGTGGTTTTCCGCACAATAAACACTCAGCCTGAAAAGGTCCTCCTGTAACAAAACAGCATCCGATTCTGATGAAATAGCGGCAAATATTTTCATATCATCAGCAAAGCATAGCAAACTGGATGAGTGAAGGCAGTGCTCGATATCATTCACAAATATTGTAAAAAGGAGGGGGCCAAGTAAAGACCTTTGAGGTACTCCACTGGGGACCACCACTCATCCAGATATGTAGTTATTGACGACTACTGCCTGCGAACGATTATCGATGTAAGAAGAAAACCATCTCCGTAGGTCACCACGAATCCCAATTTTTTGTAGTTTGACCAAGAGTAAATTGTGCTGGATTCTGTCAAATGCCTTACTGTAATCAGTATAAATGACATCGACCTGATAACCATTATCCATGGCTTCAGTAAGTGAACTATTTAATAAGACTAGATTCGAAACAGTGGAACGGCCCTTCAAGAATCTATGTTGAGCGGTGCTAAGCGACTGCTTCAGTCCTGGGTAGATTTGACCATAAACAATCTTTTCAAAGACTTTAGATACAATACAAAGTTTTGATATTGGCCGATAATTAAATTGGTGATATCTGTCTTGGAGCCCTTTTTATGAACCGGTGTGATGATGGCGCGCTTCCATATATTAAGAACAATTCCTTCCTTTAAAGATCTTATAAAAAGAATTGAAATTGGAATAGCAATAGTCTTTGCACAGTTAATAAGGAAACGAGATGGCAGTAGGTCTGGGCCTTCAGATTTGGTTGGATTCAGGGTGTATTCGCGGGTCAAAGGACACCGCCAAATACAGCAGAGTAAAGAAAGGCAGAGTAAAGAAGGTGGATAGGTCGGAAGGCTTACCTGGGATGGTGAGGCAGGAGACGGGAGGCGAGCTGGCGGGCGGCGATGTAGGCAATTTGATGGTCGCGTCACAGCACACAGTTCTTTCACCTAATCACAGGCACTATCTTCACAGAGTCACTATCAATAAGCAGTCCACGGCAATATCAGGGCGCGTATATCTGTGGGCGTCTCGCGGTCGCTAGCAGACAGACTGACTCGGGCGCGCGTCCGGTTTCACCTGCCGCGCGCCAACTTTGCGATACAACGCTAGATGACGCTAGGCGTATCTTAATACGCTTACAACAAGACGTCTCGCCCGTGGCGAGTACACAGGGTAAGAAGCAGCTTCACCACTTCGTCAACACTGATTCTGACATTTGTAATATCAGAGAATGAGCGGTCAACAGACCTGGAAAAATCCAAGGTAGACGAGGAAGCAGTGTTCAAGAAGTTGGAGCAAAAGTAGTCTGAAAAAGAGTTACATATGGAATGACCCGTGTATGATACAGAATCTCCGTAGTTAAGAATTAACTTATACAGTAGTTAGTTAAGTACTTTTTATAACAAAATCGATAAGATAACATTCTTCTTAATTTGGTTACAGTAACTATATAATTCACATATTTTATTAAATTTGAAACTTTACTCCATTCTGAATTACCGTTATCTTCTGATGTCTAGCAGATTTAATATGTAGTACTTTTTTATTTTAACAGTGGTGACGCACCTGCCACGTGACCTTCTCGTGTACGTTTTGAGCAATATATAACCTACAAGCTGGTCACTTTCTCAGAGAGAGATTTAAGGATATCAGTATAATGACAGTTGCATCACAATACAATTATGAAAATCTAATGTATGTTCATAAAAATATTGAAATGTTTTCAAAAAACAGTAATATTCACAAATTAAACACTAGAAGTAAGAACAAATTAGCAGTACCTTATACTAGGCTCTATAAAATAAATAATTCTTTTATGGGTCTGTTTGTACGATTATACAACAAAGTACCAATTGATATTCAGAAATTAGATCTTGATAAATTTAAATTCAAAATCAAAGAAAAGCTTTATAAAAAAGCTTATTATAATGTGTCAGATTACACAAAAGACAAAACAGCTTGGTTCTGAAATGCTCCACGTACTCCAACAGCTATTTCTAATTAATTTATCGCATCACAATACAAATATGAAAATTTGATTTATGTTTGACGGCGCATTGCAGAAGGAACCACTATCGAAGCTAAACTAAAACTAGCAGCGCCCTCTAGCGGATCGTCATTTTGCCTTTGGCTGTTGGTAGGCTGTATGTAAGCTGTATGTAGGCTGTATGTCAACGGACGTGCACCTAAAATATCGGGATAGGGAGGCAACACAGGCCCTCTTGCGAAGCGTCGAGTCAGGGCGGAGGAGCGGGAATTTTTGTGAAAACACTTTGGATCCGGGAGCAGTCTCCGCCATACGTGCTCAACGAATCGCTCAGTTCCGATGCAATACTAAGTGATTATTAAATAGCGATTGTTCTGATAAGTGATTTAAGTTCTTGCCTAAATAGATATTGAAGATATTTGTAGTTTAACGGCTTCATAAAACAAAATCAGTTGGTTTCCGTGATTGAGAGTCTTTAATGTGAATATACCGCCCACATTACGATAAAAGATGGAACATAACCATGATATACGCCTTCCTGTAGCCTACATGTTCATAAAAATATTGAAATATTTTCAAAAACCTGTGATATTCACAGTGTAAACACTAGAAGTAAGAATTAGCAGTACCTTATACTAGGCTCCATAAAATAAATAATTCTTTTAAGGGTCTGTGTGTAAGATTTTACAACAAAGTACCAAATGGTATTCAGAAATTAGATCTTAATAAATATAAAATCAAAATCAAAGGAAAGCTTTATAAAAAAGCTTATTATAAAGTGTCAGATTACACAGAAGACAAAACAGCTTGGATCTGAAATGATCCAATTACTCCAACAGCTATTTCTAATTGTCTATAAATAATTGATACTTACATATTTTGTATTATATGACCTGGTAACGACATATTCTTTTTTTTTGTAAATGTCGTTGCTTCTGTGCGCTGTGGTTTCTTGCGCCCGTTCTTTGCCACAGTTAAAAAATGACGTCCTAAATGGGTGGTAGGTTAAAAAGATTTGGACTATTCAAAGTACTTATTAATTGAGTTTATTGAATAAATATATTTTGAATTTGAATTTCTGTGCGCTGTGGTTTCTTGCGCCCGTTCTTTGCCACAGTTAAAAAATGATGTCCTGAATGGGTGGTAGGTTAAAAAAGATTTGGACGATTTAAAGTACTTATTAATTGAGTTTATTTGAATAAATATATTTTAACTTTGACTTTGACTTTGTTCCACCATCGCCAATATCGGTGGCACTGTTCTCGTCTGTGGCTCCATCATCAACCACCCCAACTATAACGGCCGTACCTTCGACAACGATGTCTCCATCATCCGTACTGCCAGCAACATCGCTTTAAGCTGGTTCCAACTACAACCTTGGCGACAACCAAGTTGTATAGGCTACTGGTTGGGGCACGACATCTTTAAGTTTTGCTATGTTTGTTCACTTCCCTTACAATAACAAAGATTTTTTAGTTCTTTAACTAAGTGGATCTGCCAACCCCTCCTGGAAAAGGGCGTGATGTGTGTACGTATCTATGTATGTGTAAATATTGAGACAGTAAGTCCGCCTTGTAATATATGGTTGCAAAACTTTATAAATAAAAAGAAAAGGCTTTTTAAGAAAATCATTTTACATATGCAGCTGTTTAGACTAATTTAACACTGAGTAGGGTAAATAGGAGCATAATAAGGCAGCTAATTACAAACAATCACAGCAAGACATTTTTATTTTTAATGTAGTAACGACTTATTTTTGTTTTATCGAACTTCAACTATGTCTGTAACATTAACAAATACACCTATTTTTATCATCAGCCTATAAGCGACCTACTTCTGGGCACAGCCCTTCCCACATGTAATAATATAGAGCACTGAAAGTGTATCACCCACCGTGGCCGCGGAAGGAAGTACAGGAATTACCCTGAAAATCCTACGGATAACAATGTGGCCAAGAGCAAGCACATCTATTATGAAAAAAAAAGAGTTTTTAGTATGTATGTCATGGAGAAGTATTAGGTCCTTACATATGAAATTAGCGTTTTGTAAGGGAGGATCCCTTTACTAAAAAACCATTCGGATGGTAATAAATCAAATCTCTGATGGCGCTTTGGACTGCCCCATCGGAGTTGCATTTTTCCTCTTGCTAGAAGTTATACAAATTGCAAAAAAAATGGTAATCTGTTGGATCAAGGTCCGGGGAGTCCGGTGGATGTCTTAGACATTCCAATTGAAGCTCCTCTAATTTGGTGCCCGTCTGTTGTGCAGTGTGTGGTCTAGCGTTGTCCTGAAACAGCAGTAGCCTAGAGCAAGACCCATGGAGACCCTCTCCCTGTGACCACGGTCCCTGTAAAGGGTTCGAAACGTCAGGATAATATAAAAAAACTATGTAAATAGTAAATTAAACGCGAGTTAATCCGTAAAAAAGTGTTTCATTTGTGATATAGTGAATTACACTATCAGCACGTACTCAATAGTACGTGATAATTAAGGTCTTCCTGATTGACAAGGCGTCCTTCCTCTAGTCACGTATAGATGTGATGTTAATTAGTATTTAAGATGATACACTAGAGGATAAAGATTATTTGATTCAACGCAAGACATTGTTTCATTTCGGGTCTCCGTCCCAACGCCATTACATGGCGACCGTGACAGGACTCTTGAGTGAGCTTAAGGCTATTAGAGACTCTATTATTAAATTAAGTAAGGACAAACGTTATTCCGCTCAGGGGCAGAATATGTTTTTAAGAGCAAAGGAAATTAAAAATATTTTTGAACAAATATCTGCAGACTTATGTAAAAAAGGGATAGATGCTGTAGAATTACAAATAACAAAAGCAATATCGTCAAAGTTTTTATGTAATTTTGAGGAAATCGAGTCACTCGTTAACCCGCATCATTCAGAAACGATCACACCTCCATTATCCGTTGGGACGGAGACCCGAAATGAAACAATGTCTTGCGTTGAATCAATAATCTATTGATACTAAATCCCCACATACTCCTTTAATCTTAATTTCATCCCTTACTAGCTTTGCGTCGCGGGACACGCTACGGAGTTTATTTAACCAATCTAACTTTAAAATTGAAATGCTTGCTCCTGTGTCTACTAATAGAGAAATTTGAGTTTGACTACAAGTAAAACAAACGTAATTACCATTACCATAACTACAAATATCTACCTCAGCGCTATTCAGAACGAAAAAAATCATCGCTATGATGTTCGTTCTGACGTATACTCTGACGTTCACTTTCGTTCTCGTCATTAGACTGTTCTGCTGAGTCAACTAAGAAATGTACATTCCTACGTTTATTATGAGGTGACGTAAACCTGGTGTTGCGCTGACCCTGAAACCTATTCGAGTTATAGTAGGCACGACCCCGACCTTGCTGACTCGTCGCGTTGTGTGGTTCATTTATTTAGCATAAAAGATCCTAGTAGCCGTTTAACTAAGTTTAGACTTTGTTTAGAAGAATATGATTTCGATATTGAATACATAAAAGGTTCCGAAAATGTAACGGCAGATGCCTTATCGAGAGTCATTATAACATCAGACGAGTTAAAAAATCTAAATTCAAATTTTTTGGGGGTATTAACCCGTTCAATGAAAAGAACCATGGAGCAAAATAATGAACCCGCTACCTCTGGAAGTAGCAGGGTTGAGCCCCCTGTTGATCATAGGCAACCAAGAGTGGTAGATATTATGCAGAAATCACAAAATGATGTAAGGTTAGATATTTGTTCGTATGAAAACTTCGTGAAGTTGAGGAAAAAGAAAAGATACGTCTCACAGACGGGTGATATGTTATTTAGTGACTCTACTATTTACATAAATCAGGAATCTCTACTAACGGAGGCGCGCCGAGACGCAACGATAGGAGAACTGAGTGCATTATGTAAAAAATATAATATTGTAGAAGTCGTTGTGATTAAAAATGGGTTTAATAAAAAGTTTATTAAAATTTTGACCCAAACTTTCATGAAACATAAAGAATTACCGCGGTTATGTATTATTAATAACCAAGTTGAACATGTTACAAATAAAGACTTGATACGTGTTATACTAAATGATTATCATTTATTGCCGACAAGTGGTCATGTAGGCATAAATAAAATGACTAAGAATATTCGAAAAAAATATTTTTGGAGTAATATGCAAAAAGACATAACTGAATATGTGACTCGCTGTAAAGATTGCCAAAAGCAGAAATTTTGTAATAAAAATAATAAAGAGAAAATGGTAATAACCACTACAGCATCTACTTCTTTTGAAAAATTATATTTAGATATTGTGGGGCCGTTGGAGGTCGATAATTTGGGTAATAAATACATATTAACAATACAATGCGAATTGACAAAGTTTGTAGAAGCTTACCCAATACTTGATAAGTCAGCTGAAACTGTTGCTAGGGTTTTTACTGAAAATTTTATTTTACGATATGGTACTCCCAGGGTTATTGCGACTGACTGTGGAACGGAATTTATTAATTCCACGTTAGAAACAGTATGTAAATTGCTAAATATTGATAAGTTAAATTCAACACCCTATCATCATGAGAGTATAGGTTCGCTAGAAAACTGGCACAAACATCTGGGATGTTACTTGAGAATACAAACACAGAATCAGTCGGCAAATTGGAGTACCTGGATACCATATTGGTGCTTTGCTTATAATAATTCTGTAAATACTAGTACCAAATACTCCCCTTATGAACTAGTTTTTGGGAAAACATGTAACGTACCTAGTAATTTAGTTAGTAAAGTTGATCCCTTATATGTATACGACAATTATCCATCGGAGTTAAAATTTAGATTGCAAAAAGCTCATAATGATGCCAGGAACAACTTATTAATATCAAAACAAAGTAGAAAAACTAATTATGATTTAGATTGTAAGGAAGTACACTACAAAAAAGGTGATCTACTCTTGTATAAGAATGAAAATTATAATAAATTGAATGACTTGTATTTAGGTCCATTTGAAGTTTTAGAAGAGCTAGGTACTAATGTAAAAATATTAAAGAATAATAAAGAATATATAGTTCATAAGAATAGGACTAAGATATTTAGAAAATAAGAGTTTACTTTTCAGGGAAGGGATGCCTAGCCTTTTCAGGGGAGGTGTGATATAGTGAATTACACTATCAGCACGTACTCAATAGTACGTGATAATTAAGGTCTTCCTGATTGACAAGGCGTCCTTCCTCTAGTCACGTATAGATGTGATGTTAATTAGTATTTAAGATGATACACTAGAGGATAAAGATTATTTGATTCAACGCAAGACATTGTTTCATTTCGGGTCTCCGTCCCGACGCCATTACACATTTCAAAGGTTTGTCCTAATAAGTATTCAAGCAAACTAATTTAAAGAGATCACCAATAAATCATATATTATGTCACTAGATCATTTTATAAAATAAAATGTTTACTAGAAAAAAAAATCAACCAGTCTCAGGAAGTTCGAATGGGATTCGAACCCACGACCTTTGGATTGCCAGTCCACTGCTCTAACCGCTGAGCTACCGAGACCCCAGAAG
Source organism: Scoparia ambigualis (assembly GCA_963921215.1). Classification (NCBI taxonomy): domain Eukaryota; kingdom Metazoa; phylum Arthropoda; class Insecta; order Lepidoptera; family Crambidae; genus Scoparia; species Scoparia ambigualis. The sequence continues at coordinate 32,970,512 of OY992504.1, forward strand.
ACTCGCTGAATTTTTCCTAGTAGTTTGATTTACGCTGCAAGCCAGCTGTATAACGTCACTGTGAAGTCTACCCTCACATTCTAAAGACCCTAATAGCATTTGCCGTTGGCTTCCATTCGCCAACTGTTGGCAGATGGTTAGTTTACTTGCCAACTAAAATTCAAAATAGGCCCAATGGTTATAACTTGCGCAATTTAACCAACGGATAGCCTACCACGGGCCTGATGTTATTTTATTACAGTTGGGCAATTTTTGAAGGGATAAAAGATAAGGTAACACCGTTGCGCCAACAAAAAAAAACTTCATGTATTACTACCATGTTATTCCTACCATCGGGTAATTATTGTACTTACTAGAGATGGGTCATACTACTCGTACTAGGTGCACCTGATATCTAATACTCGATCGACCATATGTTGGCAAGTCCATCGTTGGCCCTACTGATAGTTGGGCCTTTGTAGGTAATCTTACTTTGGCCATCAGTTATGGGCCCAACGCGTAAACTGCGCGCCAATTATACTTGTTGGCCAACAAACCGAAGGTACGTGGCCCTTAATGCCAACAAAAAATGCTATTATGGGATATACTATTGCAAGTATTTAACAATCGATAAAGACGTAATTGCTTATAAATATCTTTATTATTGAAATTTTGCATTCACAATGCTATATAAATATAGGATAAAATGTTTACTAGAAAAAAATCAACCAGTGGACCTGCAATCCAAAGGTCGTGGGTTCGAATCCCATTCGAGCTTCCTGAGACTGGTTGATTATTTACTAGTAAACATTTTATCCTATATTTAAATAGCATTGTGAATGCAAAATTTCAATAATTAAGATAATTTTATAAATTGTCGCCATCATCGTTTTAACCAAAAGAGTCTACTACTTAACTGAACATATGCCTCCCCCAAGGATCTTGATTTCCACAGGTAGTGTTTAAATAAAATTTCTAGCAGAATAGTAAATAAAACACTTATTTAAAGTCAAAATAATCAATATTTATTGTTAAAAATAATACTTAATCACTGAATAATCAGCGCTGGTTTAGATTTTAAAGGGCGCCCCTTTTTCTTGTCTGGCCGATAAGCACATTTTTTGCATCTGGTGGGGGGTTGGCGAGCTTTAAGTGTATGGCTAATCTGATAATAAAAATTAACAAAAACAACAAATTATCCACAATGATTATAAAATGCACCCACAACAATGAACGTAGAATCGACGCGAATGAAGTAAACTTGCATCTCGCTTCCAGCGCCGCGCATCGTATGATCGTACCTAGTTACCTACGACCAAGGACGATAGACCCATCGTTGAGGCCGGATTGGTAAATTTTTAAAAGCGCGTCAATTTGTCTCCGCCTCTTTGAACATATTTGTATTAAAATTATAAATTGATGTATAAAAAAGGTAACGAGTACTATTATTTTAATAACTGAACGAAATAAAATGTTACTACTATATTGGTGACAAAATAACAAATAAAAAGGAGTCGCAGTCAGGGATCGATAATCGATTTATTTGGTGACAGATCTAACCATTCTGAGCATAAAGCTATTTATTATTTAAGTAATAAAACTATTATTATAAGATCGAAGTTTATATTCATCTAATGCACTACAATTTTATTGGTAATCCATCTCTTATTTTACACATATATTAACATTAATTTAATAATTCATAGCCGGAAGCACTTTTTGTTTATCTGAGAACGAAAATATTTGTGGCGATAGATTAGGTGATAAAACTTGATGACAAATATAAATTTTGGTGACAAGAAATATAGTCCCCATTTTATTTCAGTCAATAATCGCTTGGGGCAGGATTTGGCTAATTGGCCAGAGTTCCGCCATTGAGATGAGCATTTCCGATTATTGTACAGGATTCACTTTTCATCACAGGTAGTGATTCGATTTAAAATCCTTTCATTATTGTGCTGGTTGAGTAAAGTAACGCAGCAGTCGACGCGTGTTTATCGGTTGGCTGTACTCAATTCATGTGGTACCCACCTTTCAAGCTTTTCCACCTTCCCAATTTGCTTCAAGTGGATTAAAACAGTTTTATCACTAACACCGCAGCCTGTAGCTAACCCGTGGTTTCCGATGGATCCGCAGCCTGCAGCTTACTCGTGGTTTGCGATGGATGCACTTCCACAATAGCCTTAAATTCTTCGTTATCAACTTTGGTCGCCGGTCGTCCACGGGGCTTGTTCTGCATGTCGAAATTTCCAGAACGAAACGTTGGAACCAATAATAATATCATTGGTTCAAAAACTAATAACGCACTGTGTTTTCTTTTGCGACACCGCCGCCATACACATCATTAATCTTTCGAGCCGTTTCTGCAGCACTGGTGCCACGATGGAACTCGTACTCGTAAATAACGCGATATTTTATATTTACTATTTTATAAACTGAGTGCCGCAAAGAAAAAAACAAAAGAGGAAAAAACAAATAAATTACGGTTTTCAAAACACAAAAGCATGAGTAAATAACTCAATAAATTTGAAATTAGAATTCCTAACCAAAGAGGCAGGGACCGGATTACCGGTATTTTTCATATAACGTTACTAATATAACGTTAATGTAACGTTATACCCAAAATATGTATCGTTATTAATACCGTTAAAAATTAACGTTATTATAACGTAACCAATAGTTCTTTCTCTTTTCAATTTGCGATTGTTCGCGTTTACACACTCAATATTCGCAATTCTTTCATAGCGTACTTAACAGTGTAACGTACACAGTGTGTTTTGGTTAAGTTTTTTAACTTAAAATGATGATAATTTTTTGCATGTCCCATACTGACTAGATGAAGTTTAGAACATTATTGTTCATTTATTGTTAGCTCTATGCAGTCGCGAAGTATTTTACTTGATGCATATAATAATGAATTTTTAGAAATGGAGTGTAAATTATTGAAAATACAAGTACATTATTTTTAAAACTCATTTAATTACTCGTGTCGGGTTTTGGTGCTGACATGGAATTCAATTCTGTAACCGCCTTTTTGCAAAGAAATTGTATAAAAACTACCAATGAATGTCACTTTTTACGGTTTAGTAAAACTAAATCAATACCAGCAAACATATTTTACTTGGATTGGCAAGAATCATGTTTTGTCGGTTCAGGTTTCGTTGAAAGAGGTACAAAAAGTTGGCTTTGCTTTGTAACCGTTAAAATAAAAGTTATTCAAGGAATTGCTGTTAAGGCCTATTTTGAAAGGCAAGTTTGATTATACTACAATGCATACAAATACATTTAAAACTATTGGGTTCGCACTTTACGAGATATTACAGTTTTTAGCGGCCGAAATAGAGGAGCGTTACTTCCACTTTGTTTGGTTACATATAGGATGGAACCTCTGCATGGAATAGAAGTTACAAAGTGGAAACATAAAGTCGAATTCACATGTTGTATTTTATTTTAAAAATAAATGTTTCGCAAACCATGTACTGTAAATATAATAACAGTTGGTGTTGTAAAAGACAATTGTTTTAATTTCATGCATTTGGTTCTTTGTCTCGGTGATGTGTGTGGTGTCAGTGGGTATAAGTACTGATTTAGTTTCATTAATCATACTTACACTTTTAAGTGGCCTTACTTTACAATTTTACATTACTTTATTTTTAACCGACTTCAAAAAAGGAGGAGGTTCTCAATTCGGTTGTATGTTTTTTATGTCTGTTACCTTAGAACCAACTCAGTCATTTATACACCGATTTAGAAAATTCTTTTTTATTTGAAATAATATACTTCCAGATTGGTTCCATTTTATCAAAATCCAGTTCTGATGATGGAATCCTCAGGAATTGAGGGAACTCCTCAAATATTGTAGGCATACCTATAGCGATTTTGATATTTTCAGCAATAAGTCAAGAATTTGCATTCAGAAAGTATCATTTGATGAAGTAGAACTAATGAAGAAGACCACAGAATGTCATTGGAACTCCTCAATTATAAGTATTTCACGGGTGGCGATAAGATATCTCGATTAAGATAGTTAAGCGACTATGACGAATTAAAAGAAGGCAGGTACCGGAATTCAGTTCTGATTGTGGAATCCTATAGCGATTTTGGTATTTTCAGCCATAGGTCAAATGAGATCCACTCCGGCAATAAATCCTTCCTAACTAATATTGTAAATGCGAAAGCGTGTTTGTTTGTTTGTCCGTCTCTCACTTGCGCATCGACCTGATTTTGCACATAGATAGCTGAAGAACAATAGTGACAAAGGCCACTTTTTATCACTCCTTCCGAAACATTTCTATTAGGATTTAAAAATACACTATTCACACTATTATTTCGGTCACTTCTTGTCTAAATTCTTCTTAACATCTTTATGCTGATGACTTACAAATTTAGTTTCAGGCCTCGGCTGAGAACCTCTCAGAAGCGATTGAGCAGATCAATGGTGACTTGGCTACGATCTACGACTGGAGCAATTCAAAAACGTCCCTCTAAGTAAATCCGGGTAACTTGCCGTCTGTTTTGGATGTTGATTTCCTACTTTGTGATAGCCGTTTCTCGTTTTCTTCGCTTGTCGCATTTAAACGGCGCTGTCTCATACAAGTAGCGCGTTTTGTAGGTTTACCAATATTCGCTTTCGATAAATAGATTGGAACGATTCACTAAAAAGCGAGAAATAAACAAAAAAATTAACAAAAAAAAACCGACTCCAAAAAATTTAACTTAAATAAATGCACTAAAACGTAAAAAATAATTGCGTTGTTTAGTTTGTTCAATTTACTTGCAATATTAACCTTTATTTTATTCAATTTTATAATCTTAAAAATTATTTTTGAGTGGGTGCCAGCTTAATACGACAATGTAGCAATACCTAATAAAATCTATTTACCAATGAACACGACAACTGTTAAAGGCTAATTAAACATATTTACAAATAAAAACGACAATGGGGTTAAACGGCAGCAAGGTCGACCCAGACGGAGGTGGAGAGATGAGCTTGATGCTTACGCGAAGGATTGGCCAACACACGCAAAAGACCGCGAATACTGGAAGGGGGGGGGGGGGCCTTTGCCCAGCAATGGGACAACATGGGCTAATATAATAATAATATAGTATGTCTTTTAATGTTTATGATTACCTTGGCTGGCACCGACTCCAAAAATGGCTGAATCAGCTGTTAACAATTTTATATTACTTTATTTTTAACAATTCAGCTGATTCAGAAATTTTCATCATAGTTTTTTAACAAAATATTAGCAAAATACCTATTTATGTGTTTGTATATAGTTTTGTGTTTATAAGACACACATTTGAAACAATGGGCAATTTTCCGAGATCAAAAAAAAAGAAATTGGTTCGTAAATGACTTCATAGATGGCGCTTAGCATAGATTAGTATGGCGCTTAGTAAAAGGCGAGTCCATGAAGAACACGTGTATGGCTACGTAATATTTATTCCATTCCAAAATAGACATAGGTCCTGGAGATCCTGAATAAAAATTTGTAAGTACTATTTTTTATTTTTTTGATATGCAAGCAAAGGTGTAGAATTTATTACAGCCCTTAGGTAGGAACGGGTCGGCTTTCATAAAACGCCATCTATCGAGTATTTTTTAATTAATTTTTATTTTTTAATTTGGGCTGTCAGAAAATCGCCCATTGTATTTGCAACATTCAATAAACACATATATCATATTGTGTTGAATTGAATTTTGAATGTTGTTACACGACACTTGTAACAATGCTTCGAATAATTATTTGCATTGTGATTGTGACTTTATAAGTATTTCCATTTTGTAGCTTCATATTCAATTTTGTACCCTGTCCCAATTTTTAAATACCCTAAAACTAAAAATTTCCTATAATATTACTATGTTGTTTTAATTGTTTTATGCTAAGGCAAAAGTAGATGCTAAACATCTACTATATAATATTTATTTAGTAATATTGGACGTTCTGAGTACAATGACAAAGAAAATCAGTGTCCATTATGGACCAAAGTGAAAAGTGTATCTTATTTCACCCATAAAATTATAACTATAGCTGTTAGCGCTTCTGTTTTTGTCTAGTTTATCAAGCTATGCGTTACTAATGTAATGCAGTAAAAATGCAAATCTCAACACTATAGTTTTCTTGTTAATTAGAAAACAGTATGGTTACAAAGTGGAAGTCAAAATGGTGTTGTACCATATTTGAATCCGTTTTTCACACGTTTCTTATGTTTTTTCTAAGAAACTTTTATGTTCAATCGGTAGCTTGAAATATAAAGGAATATTTTTACATCTAAATAACATAATTTTATAACATAAACTAAAATGGCATCCACTTTGTAACCGGGACATCTTCGCGCGAAAACGCCCAACCACAGCTCATAACCAATACACAAATATGTAGGTAATAAATAGGTAGTTAAGGTAATGACAAAAGATTCGATAACAAGTACCTAGAAATGAAAATATTTACATTGAATGTTCTATTACTTATAGAGCACTTTGAATTAAGTTTTTCTTTATTAATTTTTGTACACCTTATTTTCTTTTTTACGTCCCATTATTGTACAATGCACAAGTAATAAATAATACGTTTAATAACTTAGAGCGCTAGAGTAATATCGCAACGAAATCAAAACAAACAAGTGTAGTCTGTCGGTCGGCACTCGGCGCTACACTGTTGCCAACTTGCCGCCTGTAAGCGACTTGGCAACGTCGCGATAATAACGTTATTGGTAACGTTATAAATACCGGTAATTTGTAACAGAACAAAAACGGAACAGAATTTTTTGGTACATTACCGGTATAAAATAAATACCGGTATCCCTCCCTGCAAAGAGGAGATATTCATATTCATATTAATTTAATCACTTAAATTTGGTAACATAACAGGTACACAACAAGTTGTTCGTATTATAAAGGTGTTAATTGTAAGTAGTTACAAATTTACCTTTAAAGGCATTGTGATTTTATAGTACCTAGTTATTACTAGGTAGGTTAGGTAGGTATTACATATTATAAATTAAAATCTTAATATAAACTAAATCAAAAACTAATAAAAAAACTTCATTATTTAAAATCACAATAGGTATTTGTCTGTAGTAGGTACCTACAGCAAAATAACAAAACATAACATTTTTAGAATCATAAAACTAAATTAAATATAAAAATCTAAATTAATATATGTAAGCCTAACATAAAGAATAAAAAAGTAAAAAGAAAACATTTAGGTGTAATTTATTTTACAGTCAAAATATTCTTTCATATTGTAAAAAGATTTATTTATTAAAATATCTTTTAATTTTTTTTTCAAATAAACCGTCCTATATAAATATTTGAGATCAAAGTGGTCAGTCAAAAAGTCATAATGCCAATTACATATGTAAGGACCTAATATTTACATAAGACTTGAAAAGTGTAAGTTACAGTTGATATTTAAATTTAAACATAATATTAAAGTTAATTATAGATAGCCTATAAACAGTTTCACTGCTAAGTAAACGCCTCCATAATTGAAATCAAGTTGTTGGAGTTGATTTGTAGGATGCATGATTTAATTTATTTGCTTTTAAAATGTCAAAAAAAGAACATGCTGTCATTGGTAAAACTGGCGCGTTCTTCTATCATGTAATGTCGTTAGCGGTAGTAGTTTTGTGATTATAAAATAAAATAACTTATAGTATTAGGGCTTTATTATTTTAATAGTTTAAAAACGTAGTAGTCGTGAACTAAAATCTTGACCAGGTTAGACAAAGTGGTCCGTACGAGCCCGGATGGAATACGTTTGATCGTATTTGTTTGGACTAAAAGTAGATTGTAATAGTGAAAAAACTGTGAAATTGTGTGAAGTGTTGTGTTTGCTTATTGGATTGCATTGTGTGGATTACTCTACTGATTGGACTGGAGTAAGATTAGATAATAAGACTTTCTAGTGAAATGGACCTATTGAAATTATCAAACAGTTCACATTCACTTTTTTTTCTGACTTACCTTCAACTTAAATTATTAAAAGTGAACAATTATAAAATAAGATTTTGTTGAACAATATCAGTGTTGGACTAATAACAAATAGCATTCTATGGACCTCAATGAACTTATAACTGTTTGAACTTTGTGTTTGTTGTGAAATATTTTAAACATTTTTTGAACTCTAACTGTGTGTGGTAAAATAAAACTTAAAAAATGGAAAATTTATTAATATTGCAAGATGACAACCTGTCAACTTTACGTAAAAATATATCCAATTTTAAGAAAACTCCAAAGGCAAGATTGATTAAAAGCTACATTAAAGTGAGATTAGAAAACTTAGATAAACATTGGGAGATTTTTAGCGAGACTCATAGGGAAATAGTAAAGACGTCCACGGCTAAACAGAAAAAGATACATGAGTATTTTAAACAGGATACATTTTCAACTTGTGAAGAAGAATATCTTTTTTGTAAGGCAGATATGATAGAGATGTTAGATAGTTTAGAAGTTGTGAAGGTGAGCCCCGAGCCACAAGTCAAAATGAATAGCAATACTCAGGAAGTAAAGTTGCCAAAAATAAACATTCCATTATTTAAAGGAGATTACAATGAGTGGGTGACCTTCAAGGATTTATATGTGTCATTGATTCATAATAATAAAATATTAAGCGGTGTACAGAAATTGCACTATTTGAAGAGCAGCGTTATTGGTGAACCTGAACAGTTACTAAAACACATTCAAATAACAGAGAAGAATTATCAGATGGCTTGGACTACACTTCACCAAAGATACAATAATAAAAGGATAATAGTAAATTCAATTCTAAATAGATTAATGTTACAAAGAAAGTTGCATTCTGAAACAGCAAAAGGAATGAAAGACCTTTTAGATACCACCAACGAGTGTTTGAATAATTTAAAGAATAATGATGTCGACATTAAGAACTGGGATCCATTAATAATTTACATCATTGTTAGTAAACTAGATCAAGATTCACATAAGTTGTGGGAGGAAGAATTACAGAACTTACCTGTTGAAGAGTTGCCTAAGTTTGAACTATTTACTAAGTTTTTAGAAGGAAGATTTAGAGTGACAGAGATGTTACAGACGTCACATGTAAAGGAGAGAGTCCCTATCAAACCAAAATCATTTGCGACAACTTCAAATAATTACAGAAATGATAACACGGAGCAAACAAAACAAATAATAGAGTGTAAATATTGTAAAGGAAATCATTATTTTTCTAATTGTAATGAATATGTGAACCTAAATCCATTGAAGAAAACCGAGTATGTTCAGAGAGAAAAACTATGTTTCAATTGTTTACGACCTGGCCATAGTGTAAAGTTTTGCATAATTAGATTGAGATGTAACATCTGTAAAAGAAAACATAGCACGCTACTACATTCAGACAAACCGAACCAAGAGAATAATAATACTATGAGAGAAGTGAGAAATACCGAAGAACCAATGAACCAAAATGTACTGTCACATGCATCTATGTCCACCCGAGGAAGAGTGTCATTGTTGGCTACTGCGTTAATAAACATTGAGACGAACAGAGGTCCACAAATTGTACGAGCTCTAATAGACCCCTGCTCTAAAGAGTCATTTATAAGTGAGGCAGTAGTAAAGAGGTTACAGTTAAGACGCATCGAGAAAAAAGGACAAGTATCAGCAGTTGGACAAATGTCAACCCCGTTCAATCATGCGGCGGAGATTATGTTGACGTCAAGAGTTAATACAGAGTTTAAAATAAAATGCACTGCTTATGTAGTAAATAATGTGACAGATATAATACCAGCAACGAAAATTGAACATAAGGGTTGGACTCATTTCCAAAATATAAAACTGGCAGATCCAACATTCCATACCCCTGGTGAAATAGACCTTTTACTTGGTGTACATGTGTATGCAGAGATATTAATGGATGGTGTTTTAAAAAGACATCCCGGTGAACCCATTGCCCAACAGACTAGCTTTGGCTGGATAATATCTGGTGGTGAGTCAGTGGAGAGAATACCAAGTAATGGTCAAATAATTATTATGCATTTGAGTGTTTCATTAGACAACATGCTACAAAAGTTTTGGGAATGTGAATCTTTGGGAAATGAGAATAAGAGGACACTTACCTTAGCCGAAGCTAAAGCTGAAGAGATTTATGAGAAAGCGGTGACTAGAAATAAAGAAGGGAGATACACCGTCAGCCTGCCTTTTGCGAAAGATGATCCAGTGTTACCTGAGAATTCTAAATCTATAGCACTGAAGAGATTAAAAAGTTAAGAAAAGAGACTATGTGGCAATGAAAGTTTAAAGAGAGAATATGATAATGTATTAAGAGAATATCTTACCTTAAACCATATGGAGTTGGTCACATGTGATGATAATGATAAAGATACAGTCTACTTACCTCATCACGCTGTCGTGAGAGATGATAAACAAACTACCAAAGTACGTGTAGTGTTTGATGCTTCCTGTCAGGGTAGTAATGGAGTGTCACTTAATGATGAACTACTAATTGGTCCTAGTTTACAAGAAGAACTAAGAGATATCATACTGAGATGGATAACCAATAAAGTATGTTTTGTTGGAGACCTCATTAAAATGTATCGCCAAGTGTTAATAAATGAAAAGAATACAAATTATCAAAGAATATTATATAGATTTGCACTTGATGAAGAAATTAAAACATACAAATTACTAACTGTCACGTTCGGTACTGCTTCAGCGCTTTATTTAGCTATAAAAACATTAAGACAGCTAGCCAAAGATGAAGGTGCCCAGTATGTTAGCTCAGCAATAAATGCTTTAAACCAGTTATCTCAAATGTTATCAAGTGGAGGATTTCAGCTTAAAAAAATATCTTCCAATAGCCAAGAATTTATGATGTCCGTAGAACCTGGAATGAGAGCTAACAATAAAGAGTTAAAAATAAACCAAAAGGAGATGATAAAAACATTAGGCATTCTATGGGATACAAATAAAGATACATTAAAGATAGCCCAGAAACATGTAGATAAAGATAATATTAATGATATTAAGTTACTTACCAAAAGAAATGTTCTTCATCAAATAGCTTCACTATTCGATCCCTTAGTCTGGATTTTACCTGCAATAATAATAGCGAAAATATTTATGCAAAAGTTATGGTCGAGACAAATAGAGTGGGACGATAGGATTCCCGATGATCTGAAAGATGAATGGTACAATTTTAAGGATGACTTACCCGTACTGGAAAATATTGAAATTCAGAGATGGATTGGAAGCACTACAGATCTTGATGTAGAGCTGCATGGCTTCGCAGACGCGTTGCAAGTTGGATACGCGGCTGTAGTCTATACTAGAGTATGGTGTTAAGAGAATATGACATTTAAAATAACTTTGATTATGTCGAAAACCAAAGTTGCACCTATAAAACAGATATCGTTACCGCGCTTAGAATTGTGCGCTCCTACACTGTTGAGCAAATTACTAAAACATGTTAGTGAAGTGCTTTCCATAAATCCTAGTAAAACATTTGCATGGAGTGATGCCAAAGTAGTTCTTGCATGGATAAAGGGAGATCCCAATAAATGGACACCGTTTGTGAAAAATAGAGTTATTGAAATAAGAAACAATTTAGAGTCACAATGGTTTTATGTTAAAAGTAAAGAGAATCCTGCAGATCTAGCATCCAGGGGAGTCTTGCCAAGTAAGTTAATAGAAAGTGATTTATTGTGGCAAGGTCCAGAATTTCTACATAAACAAGAGTTCACGGTAAGCAAAGAATCAATTCCAGATACAAAGTTAGAAAGAAGATTAAATGTCAAATGTAAATTAACTAACATTACAATAAATGAAGAAAACGATAAACTTACCTTACTAAAGAAGTATTCTTCGTTGAAGAAATTGTTGACTGTCATAGCTAAATGTTGTAGATGGTTGAAGAAACTGAAAAAGGAGACTAGGGAGATTTCGTCGAAAATACCCATATGGTTTTATTTTTAAATAGTTAATAGGATTTAAATGTTACAGAGTATTATTTTTAATTTTTTCTTAACAAAATATTAATTTGATCTTAATTTAACGTGTATATTTTATTTCAGCCCGGGGGTGCTCTTTCTGAGCAACTTCGCCACGTCCAGATCTGGTCCGTGAACCAGGCCACTTGCAGAACCCGTTATGCTAACATCGGTATGTCCGTCACCGACAACATGTTGTGCTCCGGCTGGCTCGATGTCGGCGGTCGCGACCAGTGCCAGGGCGACTCTGGCGGCCCCCTCTACCACAACAGGGTTGTCGTCGGCGTGTGCTCCTGGGGTCAGAGCTGCGCTTTGGCATTCTACCCTGGTGTTAACGCTCGTGTATCTCGCTACACATCATGGATTCAGTCCAACGCTTAAAAGTTCGGACACAGTTCAAAAGGTTCTTACTTATTTTGTAAATAAATATTTACCTTAATATAAACATTTTTATTTAAAACCTAAAATAAATACTTGTAGATATTGTTTTATATTATCAGACACTTTCTGTTTGTTAATATTTGTTGTTATAACTATGTCACGTAGAGGTGAAAGAATACTACCAATCCCTCTCTTCCCATTGGTCTCGTAGAAGGCGACAAACGGACTAAAGACTGCACATACATACAGCACTAACAGCATAGAGCAGCGATGGGCACTACCTGTCACGCTGAGAGTGCATGTGCAGTCGCTAGTTGGTGAAAATTGGACTATGGTAGAGGATTGCGTTTACTGTCCTCATTGCCTAGACTGCCTAGTCTCTTACTGGTTAGTAAGTACTTCGGGGATATAATAGGGCTTGTTCTCAAATATTTGATATATAGTCCTGATTAATGTATGTATGTACAACTTTTGTTTCTTCTGCCTTTTTATCACCAAGAAACGTCACAAAACGGATAAAGATACTGGTGTGCACGTAATTACTATTATCAAAATATATAAATGAGCAAAAATCCTTTTTATATGTGATCGAAGTAGAAAACCAAAAAAGTTACAATAAAATTAAGCTGGAAGATTTGAACAACTTTTCTCTCTACTTACGACTATTATCCAATAAGAGTCGGTTAGTCGTTTTTTACGTCACCTAAAGAAGTGATTTATTTATTTATTATAGTTCTTTTCTATATATAAACCATGGACTTAAAACGTATAATATTCAATTCAATCTCCTTGTATGCATTGGCATCTCTTTTTATATTTCTACTTCATTATAAACTTTTACTTGGTAAGTCAAGGATAAGAAAATAGGTAGTTAGCCTTAATAAAATTAGAACAGGTTTAACATAGCCAAGATAGTCTAGTTGGCGGCGCCTCTCCTGATTTGTGGCTAAGGCCTCACCTCAGGTGGCACGCTTAGCGGCAAGACCGCTTTAATTAACCGCCTATGTGGTCTAGTGGCTAAGCCACCAGTCTCAGACCCAGAGATCCCGGGTTCGATTCTCAGCGGGGGGTACATCTTTGTGTGCTCGGTTTGGTTGGTGGTAGGGCTGTTAAGTCCGCCTGGCTAGCTACCACCATCTTATCAAAGTCTGTCGCTATAACAACGATGTATATAACATTGTTGTGTTCCGACAATAGAGATAAGATTCCAGTTCCTTAGTGATAGGGGATTGCAAGCGAAGCGCACATCCACCTACGGCCTTATCGTCACTTACCAACAGGTGAGATGAAGGCCAAGCGCTTACCCGTTGTAGTAAAAAAAAAGAGGTTAGTTAATCGCTTAGGTGAATCATCGTAGTGAACCAACACATTGCATGTTATGCACGCGGCCACCACGCGAGCAGTGGCTTGCTTTTGGCGCCTCGATAGTAGCCTGGCGGTATAAGTAACGCGAACGCGAACGGACGTGTTGGTTATTCTAGCTAGACTTTTAGCGTGCCACCTGTGGTGTGGCCTTAGCTTAAAAGGTGCGTCCATGCATTTGGTGTGTTTAGATCTGTAGCATATTTACCTTTTCCGACACTACTTTTGGTTTTAACATTTCTTATCCTTTTATAAACATTAAATTACCAAGAGGGTGGCGCAAAAGTACAGGCACTATAGAAATCACTTATTTTCTTTTATATGACATCTCCTGTCATTTTGATATTTGAACTTTCGTAGTAAATAAATGTAAAATTCCCTAAAAATAATCATGGACCGTTTTACTCCCCAAGAACGTGGAATAATCGTGTCAATGTTTTTACGGAATAATTCATCTGTGATAAAAACACAACGTGAATTTCGTCGACGATTTCCCCACCGTCCGGCACCGATTAGTCGCACAATTCGACGCTTTGCCACACGCCTCGAAGCATCTGGCTCAACATTGGACAGACCTAAGTCTGGCAGACCAAGAACAGGCCGTTCAGCCGAAAATATCGATGCTGTGCGCCAAGATGTGGAAGAGTGTCCAGAAACTTCAACAAGGCGACGAGCCTCGCATTCGAGAATTTTTAGGCGGACTCTGCAGCGAATTTTGGTCAAAGACTTGAAGATATTTCCGTATGAATATCAGATGACTCATCAGCTGTTGCCTACTGATCAACCGAGCTCGTCTAGAGTACAGCCAGCTCGTCATGAATCTCAACCTTGAAGAGGATGATTTTTCTTCAAAATTGATTATGAGAGTCAGGGCATGTCAATAAGCAAAATACTCGCTTCTGGGGCTCTGAAAATCCGCGCATTATTCAAGAAACACCTTTACACCCTCTAAAAGTTACAGTATGGTGTGGCGTCTGTGCTGATAGAGTGATCGGACCCTATTTTTTCAAAGACTCTACAGGCAATGCGATAACTGTCACTGGGGAGCGCTACAGAACCATGTTACGTGTGTTCTTGATACCCAGTTTGGATGAATTGAGGCTGGAGCATATCTGGTTCCAACAAGACGGCGCCACAGCACACACAGCACGCGACTCTATGGACTTAAAGAGGGACGCTTTTCCAGGCCGTGTTATCTCTCGTTTTGGCGATTTACCCTGGCCTGCAAGATCACCCGATCTCACCTGTCCCGACTTTTTTCTTTAGGATTATTTGAAATCTGTGGTATAAGTGAATAAGCCACAGATTCTGGCAGCCCTAAAAGAAAACATTCATCAAGAAATAAGGAACATATCGCAAGAAGTGTCACGGCAAGTTATGGTAAATGTCATAAATAGGGCTCAAATGTGCATCAACTTTTGTTAACTTTAAGCAGAAAAGATTGAGCGGTGATAAGAATAATAGCAATGCGTACGGCACTACATCTCATTACAATGACTAGTGTAAATAATTTTGTGAGTTTTAACTGCAAGAACGTTAAGCGCTCTGTGGAGTTTATAAAGCAGTTATGTCTAACATCCGATATAATAGCTTTGCAGGAAACATGGCTTCTTCTAACAGATATTGATTTTCTGAGTTGCATTGAGAAGGATTTCGGATACACCGGTACGTCGGCGGGTGATATAGAAGCCGGTATTCTGAAGGGTCGACCCTACGGAGGAGTGGCACTGATGTGGAAAAAGAGTGTTTTCCCTAATGTGTCGATAATCCCATGTGATAATCCGCGAGTATGTGCAGTGAAAATAAGTATACAACAAAGTGCAATCATAGTATGTTCCATTTATATGCCTACGGATAGTGCGGTGAATCTCCTGGACTTCACGGATTGCCTCAGCTTGGTGAGCGCTATCATTAGTAATGACAATATTGAATCTGTTTACTTACTCGGTGATTTCAATGCGCATCCTTCTGCGCCTTTCTATACAGAATTAGATAGTTTTTGCTCTGAATATGAACTGAGTTGCGTGGATGTTGAACTACTAGGATTAACGTCTGACACGTATACTTTTATAAGTGAAGCGAATGGATCTAGACGATGGCTAGAACACTGCGTTATGACTGACTCTGCCTTGCAGTCTATTGTAGATGTATATGTCATGTATGACGTTCTGTGGTCCGATCACTTTTCACTAGTTATACAATGTAATTTAGAGACTATTAAACCGAAGACTGTGTGTGATTGCAAAGGGGTAGATACTAGAGTAAAGTGGGGCGAAAGAAATCCTGATCAGGTAAAGTTGTATAATTCATTGTGTCATCAAAAGCTACGACAAATTGATTATCTACGTGAATTAAGCTCTTGCGGTGATTACATGTGTACTAATGTGGACCACAGATATATTTTGGATAAAATGTATGATGAAATTGTAAGTTCGTTATCTGGCGCAGCTAGTGAAAATTATCATGAAAATGTTAGAAAGAAAAAGCCAGTTGTCGGCTGGAATAGACATGTCGCTGAGGCTCACAGGGACGCACGGTGTAAATACAGGACGTGGACGCTTTGTGGTAGGCCAAAAACTGGTCATATTTGGAAAGAGATTTATTTAGAATACAATGACAACCCTGATGTCTTTTATAATGATTCTTTTAACATATATTGTTCAGAATTTAATAAATCTTTTGTTCCAAAGAAGATCTCGGTTAGTGGTACTGCATCTTTGTGCTTCAGAAGAGGGCTATTCGAGCAATCTATAACCTAAAGGCTGGCGACTCTCTCAGAGAGAGATTTAAGAATATAAATATAATGACAGTTGCATCACAATACATTTATGAAAATTTGATTTATGTTCATAAAAATACTGGAATGTTTTCAAAAAACAGTGATATTCACAATGTAAACACTAGAAGTAAGAACAAATTAGCAGTACCTTATACTAGGCTCCATAAAATAAATAATTCTTTTAGGGGTTTGTGTGTAAGATTTTACAACAAAGTACCAAATAATATTCAGAAATTAGATCTTAATAAATTTAAAATCAAAATCAAAGAAAAACTTTATAAAAAAGCTTATTATAAAGTGTCAGATTACACAGAAGACAAAACAGCTTGGATCTGAAATGCTCCAAGCACTCCAACAGCTATTTCTAATTGTCTCTATTTAATTGATACTACAATGTATTGTAATTTTGTATTGCATCATTTTTTTTATATTTTTAAATTTATATTTTGTATTGACCTGGTAACGACATACTCTTTTTTTTGTTTGTAAATGTCGTTGCTTTTGTGCGCTGTGGTTTCTTGCGCCCATTCTTTGCCACAGTTAAAAAATTATGTCCTGAATGGGTGGTAGGTTAAAAAAGATTTGGACGATTCAAAGTACTTATTAATTGAGTTTATTGAATAAATATATTTTGACTTGACTTGAGATGCAAGAAAGTCGTAAAGTCTTTAAATCACGACTTAAGTGGTGTCAGAATAACAGGGAGCAAATCAAAATGGACATGCTAGCTAAACACCATGATAAGCGCGATTTCAGTGGTTTTTGGAAGCGGACCAGTAAGTTTAATAGCAGGCCGGGTGTGCCTGTGAGCGTCAATGACGTCAGCGATCCAAAGCAAATAGCTGATGCATTTAGAGAGCATTTTGCGGTGAAGTCACAATTGGGATCAGCACAGTCGCAGTGTGGAGGGAGAGAGAGTAGCCGGGAGCTGGGTGTCAGATTCACAGCCACAATGGTCAGGGGTATCCTTAGTTCAATGTCGGGAGGAAAGTCACCTGGTCATGATAATCTGAGCATCGAGCATCTAAAACACGCTGGCCCCCATCTGCCAAGGCTTTTAGCGATGTTTTATACATTATGTGTGAGTCACTCTTATATGCCTGATAAAATGATGAAAACTGTGGTGGTGCCAAGTTTGTGGGCGGACTATACAAAGAAACAGTACAGTGCCTTGCGCGTTCAATTTAATAATGCCTTTAGGGTGCTGTTGGGGCTGCCTTGATATTGCAGCGCGTCGGGGATGTTTGCCGAATACAGAGTGGATTGTTTTTACACAACCATGCGTAAGCGGTGCACATCTCTGGTGCGCAGGGTTCGCGCAAGCCCTAACAGCATTCTTAGAGTTTTCGCGAACAGATTTGACTGTCACTACGTGAACCATGCAGCCATGGTTCACGTAGTGACTGCAAAATAATTTTATTTATGTGTTTCATCTTTCTGTTTAATTTCATTTAAGTGATGATATTGATATCTATTAATTAATTAATTGATAATTTAATTTGGAATGTTTTATTATGTATTGAATCTGTGAACATTCTATGAATTAATTTGTTGAAATTTGATTTTAAATATTATTTGTTCATGTTGTTAATATTGTCTAATAATTTGTCTCTTACTATATGATGTATGTGGTCGAAATAAATGAATTTATTATTATTATTATTAACTCTGGAGGTCACCATTTAAGAGACATCAACTTCAAATGTTAATGCGATGAAATTTCATGGGCTAAATATATACATATGTATATGAAAAACTAATTCTAGTTTTCTAATTTAGAAAAGATGTTGTAGCTGAACAAAATAGGGTCATTACTTTTGCGCCACCCCATGTTGGGAGGGGAGGCCCTCCCCCCCCCCCCGCCTAACAAATATAACAAATAAATTATGTACCTTTCCCTGTAACGTAATGGTCATTCAATGACGATAAGGACAGTATTTTAATTATTCACAGCGCATTCATACTATACCTAATTATTATTATATTATCAGTTTATAATCTTTACCTTTCAAAACTATGTGTATGAAATAAAACGCAACATAACGAAACGCTATTCTTTGTATTTTTAATTTCCATGACAGATCGGCTGTCAGTGTAATTTTTGTGACGTGCGGCGACGTGGAAGGAACAACGGACTTGCATTTTGGTTGTGTGACGGCACGTGATTTTTGGTTTGGGCGGCCCGTAATAATTAGTAATTAAGTGTTTAGGGTTTAGTTAAAGTTAAGCCCACAGCTGGGTCAGAGTGTCTGACGTTTTCACTCACACTCGCATTGTGTAATTTGATTGGAGTTCGACGGGTCGACACTGACGCACGCGGTGTGCCTCATTTGGATAATAACAGTATTAATTTGCCTAATAACAGTTGAACAAGTGCTAAGATCAACATATGTTTTCTGGGGTTATCAGTACTGAGGGGTAGATGGTAAGCTTAGGGTATTTAGGGTGTCACGTAGCGGAGGAATGGAGGGTGACACGATGAGGAGGAGTAAAATGAAGATATAAGATCGATGAGTTCAGACGTATATTATTTTAAATAAATGGTTAGTTATTACAATGAAGCATAATTTATTTTTATTATCAGGACGTATGCCTGGAACTGCCTAGTTATAATAATGCACTGTACGCAATAACAATATTTCGGAAGGAAAACAATAATTAGAAAGAGCTCATTCTAGCTTCGCGGATGAATCTGAACTGAATTTACACCAAAGAGTAGAGCTATACTGAAAACAAAGGCTAGACAGAGAATGCAAGTAAATATTAGAATTTTACATTTAAAACTAAATATAAAAGAATGTCATTAGCAAAGGTGGTCACCAAAACCAACAAGGCTTTAGCTGCCTTGTTACAATACCCGGCTGCCCCGGAAAGAAAAATCGTTTAGTATGTGAGCGACTTTTCGTTAAAATACAACATTAATAAGTATAAAAAATTAACTTAAATAGAATGATTATGAATGAGGTGAAAATTTAGAAGGTGAGGGTGTTATGTACAACGAGTAATAACAAAAGGAACAATCTACCACTTCCATAGTACCTTCCATTGTACCTTCCATACTTCGTTAATTCATAGTTATGTTCGCATATACGTAAATGCAGAACAAAACGAGAGTCAAAAAGAGTTTATCCAATTAATAGGCATGACTCATTAGATAGTCCTTCAATTAGTGTAGGCTTATTTAAACAGTCACCAACCGCTGATAATAAATTCTATGATGAAAAAAAGCAATGATATAGGTGTATGGAACAAAACGGCCATTTCCGTACGCCTCCGATGCTGTAGCTTTAAAAATATTAGACAGAAGGCTGTCAGTGGTTTCAGAAGGTTGGTAAAATTGTTAGGTTAACTTGATCGCGGAGTCGCGTAGAGAGTATTGAATTGGTATTTGGTTTTGATGTGTAGGGCACATATTGTTTGATTCGGGGGTCCGTAATAATTAAGTGCAGTGTCAAACATTAGTTGAATTGGAACCAGGGCGGGCTAGCTAAAACCAGTTGTTTGGTTAGAGTGCGACACGTGAAGTGGTTTGTAAATATCGGTACGTATTTGTCTTGGGTTAAGAGCTCTGGGGGTAGTCAAAGGGAAGTTTAGGGACACCTAGGGCCATCATCAACCCGAAGACGAGCGGGTGCGCGATCCACCAAACCGGCGACCAATGACAACCGGCCTGGGCGGCGAGCCACCGGTACCACCACCACAGCCGCCGCAGCCGGGTGAGGCGGGCTGCACCGAGCTGAGCTGAGGAAGACTAGTATGTAAGTTATTTTATATTTTATATGGGCCCAGCATTGTTATCAAGATGTAGAACTCTCTATATCATACAACAGGTTTTATTTACAGCTGTAACAAGTTACAAGGCGAAGCCCTCATGCTATGCACGTTATAAGGGAATTACCTTAAAAGTCATACCTATGTATGTGATTAACGGACCTACTAAGGCTTATTTAAAGAGTAGCTAGCCGCTCTAAGTAATGAAGAGGTAAAAATTTTACCATAATAAGTATTGTGATTATTATGGCTTATTTATGGAGTAATCAACCGCTCATAGAATACATACTGTACATATAACCACCGATGCAAATATCGCGTGTTATGTTAATCGAAAGGGACTATAATTAATTAATAAAGAATAAAAAAGAAATAAAATTTGAAGTACATAAACTTGAAGGAAAAGCGTAACCGTCATGACAATTAGACAGTGACATAAGCACTCGTTACAAATTATTTTTTCATTAAAGTTATGAAGCGTATTTTGTCACGCAATAGTGCTCTTTGTAATCCAGATTACTGTATACGCCTGCGCTGTAAGCACCTGTTGCTTGGTGGTGTTCCGTCAAGTTTACTTGTCACCGGTACAAACAATGCGTTGCCCATCGTCGCCTGGACAACGGCTCCGCGGCAACCAAAGATTGTCGAGCCAGCACGTACCAGCCAACGAGCGGCGTGTTTACTAACGCTTTCTTTGTGCTGCTAAAGTTTCACGCCTGCGCCATACAAACCAACGCCAACTATCAGCTTGTTTTATAATATTTTTGTTTACGAATTTTTTTAGGATTATTTTTGTTGTATATTAAGTATAATCTCTCGTCCCGTTGACGCGGGCGCCTATGTACCAAGCGCCCAACACTCAAAACGCCTGCACAGAATCCAGCGACGCGTCGCTGGAATACGTGAGATGTGAGCAGTGTTCCCAACCACGATTTTTCCGTGGAAGGAGGGACCTGAAAATCTACATCGGAAGGGTGCATAAAACCCCTCTTAATGCTGGTGCAGGCCCCTGCTCTCCGTCAGTCCCTGACACACCAATAACTTCCGATACTGACTCTTCTTCTATCCCATTTTGGTAAACTTTAGGACTTTTAAAAAACAGAACTCCTTTAATTAAAGGGGCACCTCGCGGCGCGCGCATCTCGGTGGCTAACGCCCTTAACAAATCAGTTAACAAAATTTTATGTGAAAATTCTTGCGATAGCTGAGAACAACTGCTCATGTTCACATACCGTACGCTCCATGTTCGGAAGGACGATAAAGAAAGCAGCTACCTTACTCAAAAAAAAAAAAATCAATAAATAAATAAACTTTCCTACACTTACACCAATTATCTAGCCCAAGAGAAGCTTCGTTATAAAACTCGTTGAATGGTTACTAGACAACGGATAAACGTACTTAAAATACTTCAATACATACTTATTATACATAGAAAACACCCAGACCCGAAACAATTTAGAAAAACTATAATTTCTAAATTGACCCGACCGGGGATCGAACCCGGGACCTTAGAGATGGCGACACCACGAAAACCGGTGTACAAACCACTCGACCAAGGAGGTCGTCAATAACTGTCTAACACCAATATCCAAAGACTTTCTACCTACAGTTAACTACAACCCCTCCAAAAAGATGTATAATATAATACACAAAGTAGAATCAAAAATTAGCGACGGAGATCTGAAGGGAGCTGCCCAACTATTGTTTTCTAGCGACGCTATCGCTCCTGACACAGCGGAGACGCTCTCTGCACTGGAAAGCAAACATCCATCTTCAGCACCAACTCTCAGCCTCCCTGATTAACCGCAATCATCCCTTCTAACTCTACAGGCAACTCGCGAGGATGTGCTTGCAGCTGTCATGTCGTTCAAGAACGGCTTGGCCGGCGGTCTTGATGGACTCACGCCACAACATTTAGAAGACCTACTGTGTGGCGGTACCGGTGACTCCGGCAGAGCCCTCTTGCGCAGCCTCTTGTCGTTGGTGAACCTGATGTTATCGGGCCAAGTACCCAAACATTACTCCGATCCTTTACGGTGCCAACATGTGCGCTCTAAAAAAAAAAGATGGGGGTACAAGACCGATAGCTGTAGAGAACACTATTCGAAGATTTGCTACAAGCATATCCTTCCCAATCTTTTATTAAAATTTCAACCTCACCAATTAGGTTTTGGCTCTAAGGGAGGGTGTGAGGCTGCTGCACACGCAACCCGTACACTCGTTACATATGGAGGTGGGGAGGTGTTGCTGAAGGTGGACGTTAAAAACGCCTTCAACTCAGTCGATCGCGGCACACTTCTGTCTCAAGTCAAAACTGAAATTTCAGGTATTTAGTACTTAATATCTTTGGCAATGCTATAGCTTACACACTAAGCTTGTCGCAAAAGTTTGTACTTGCCTACTTGTATTGTATTTTGTCGTGTGATGCCAAAAATAAATGTCTATTCTATTCTATTCTATTCCTTGTAAACGATTTCGCGTCTATCAGTCTCGATCAAAATTTTTCCAAATGTGAAATTTTTATTCTAAATTCCCTTTCCTCTGAACGCAGACGTGAAATCATATCAAAATTTTCTGTACTGGCCCCTGGGATTATAATTTTGAATGAAGAATCGTTGCGCCTTTTAGGAGCTCCGATCTTAGACGATTCGAATGCTCATATGGCTCTTTTTATAGTTCGTTTTTGTCTTTTTGTGCACAAATTCACTATGTGCCCTATGTGCTCCGGTGTTCTCAACTTTGGAAATACGATTCTCTACTAAAACATTTTGGACAAACTAATTCAAAATGTTTTAATAAAAATTCTGAATTGCCCTCTAACCGACAGGTCCTGAGATCAGGCTTCTCTTCCGATCCGTTTCGGCGGCCTAGGTATTCGCAAAATTTCGGAAGTGCCATTACCGGCGTTCCTGTCTTCTACCCACAGTACGCACAGCCTCTACAGCAGTATTGTTAGCCCTTCGTTGGGTTCCGTAGAGGTGTCGTACTTGGCTGAGGCCAGGAGCGCCTGGTCTTTGACATGTTCGAACAGTCTACTCGAGGCACCTCACTCTCAGCGACAGTGGGACGAGTCGCTATGCCAAAAACAGCATGACCACCTTCTTGCTTCGAGCAACAACGAAGCTGATCGCGCTCGTCTTCGTGCTGTGGCTGAGAAGCAGTCAGAATGTTGGCTGCAGGCATTACCATCGGCAAACATCGGTACTCTCCTGAGTAACCAAATACTAACAGCTGTTGTTGGCCTGCGCTTGGGCGCCCGCATCAACCAACCGCACCGCTGCAGCTGCGGCCAGCCCTTTGACGAGTTCGGCCATCACGGGCTGTCCTGCTCCCGAAGTGCCGGTCGTCTGTCGCGCCACGCCTCGTTAAATGATATCATCCGTCGGGCCCTTGCCTCCGCAGACGTACCGGCAATCTTAGAGCCAAACGGTATGTTTCGGAGCGATGGCAAGAGGTCCGACGGAATGTCTTTAATTCCATGGAAGCTGTGGAGGTCGCTGGTGTGGGATGCGACTTGTGTAGACACTCTGGCTCCCTCCCACATCCGTGCGACCTCCTGCAAGGCGGGCGCGGTAGCAGCCGTAGCCAAAAGTCTCAAGCGGCGCAAATACGAAGCTCTTGGCGAGAGCTATGTGTTTGTGCCGTTTGGGGTGGAAACGCTGGGACCATGGGGGCCAGAAGCACAGAGTTTCGTTAAAGATCTATCGAAACGCCTTGTCGAAGCCTCCGGTGACCAGAGGGCTGGCAGCTAATTTTGCCAACGAGTTAGCTTAGCCATTCAAAAGGGCAACGCTGTCAGCCATTTGGGGACTTTGCCGCGCGGCAGCGGTTCTCATAGAGATATTTTTTATTTATAAGGTATTTATAGGTTTTTAGTTTTTAAGTTATTTTGTTTTAGTTTATAGGTTTTTTTTCTTTCTGTTATAGTATTAAGTAAATTATATTAATTAGGTTCTTAGTACTTACCTACTTAAATTTGTCTATTTACAGAATCCTACAGAAGAGAAAATAGGTAATAAAATAAGAACCAAAAATTTCTAATTCAGAAAACGGGTGTTGTACGGAGGTCGTAGATTGATAATTAAATTAGAAGAAAGATTTAAAGTTTGGTTGTCAAAATCTGTCTGACATTCTAAATATTTTTCAGCTGATATTTTGAACGAGTTTTGCATTGAAATGGTAAATTCCGTAGTAACATCTATTCTATTTAAACGTTTCATAATATGTTTTAAATACATAATATGAATTTTATCTTTATGCGTACTGTTAAGGAGCATTGTGAGAAGACGTGAAGACACCATAGTGATGCATTTCCCTAAGTTTTCAAGGTCTTTCTGGTGAAAATGGACTGTCAGCTGATGGATTAAGCTGTTTCGTACTGGAGTCTAATATGGAATTTAATTGCGTACCGAGTTCTTCAGAGGTGGAAGAAAGAGGAAAATTAATATGTCAGAGCTTTAACTCGTAGATTAGCTCAGGTTTATTTCAATATAAAGGATTCATTGGAGATTTTATCTATCAACTGGTTGGTACGATTGTAATAATTATGTAATATGATTAAATATATAAAAAGTGATGTTTTACGTTATTTATAAATATAATAAATTGGTGTAGTGTGTGTAAAGAAGCCAACTTTGACTATACTGTGACCCCTAGTATGTCGGCAGGGTTGCCCTAGAAGAGTCACCTTCTAATCAAGAGTTGGTATGTAGGATACACTGAGGATATTTTCCAACAGCACTCCCGTAAGTCAGTACTAGCCTCAAACACGAGCGTCTCCGAGGAGTTAACCACAAGTGAAGCTACTAGCTTATGAAGGTTCAGATGTGAACCCTGGTCAATGTTACTGTTTGTAGGATGGGGTGGTTATGTTTTGTCTTGTGTTTTGTAAATAAGTACCTAATGTACTGAGTTCCGATTGAATATAATTTATAAAATATATCTAATAGTTTGTAGTCAGTTATGATGGGGTAAATTGGAACCTGTAAGAAATGTTATTAATATTAATTGATGGTTTATGAGACGATTTTAAAAGAAATATAAGAGGCCGGTAAAAATTCTGGGAAGACTAGGTAGTTCTTTTAGAATTTTGAGAAAGTAATCCTTAAAAAAAATATCATAAGTGTAACAAAAATAGCGAAATAGCAATAGCCTGGAGGTTCAGCGGATCTGGACCTCTAAATCCAATCGTTCTTTTGCCGAACTGACCGTATGTGGAATGCGCTTCCCGCACACGTGTTTCCTTCCTCTTTCTCTCCAGGGTTATTTAAGCGGGGCGTGAAAAAGCATTTATGCAGGCCGCCATAGTGTGAGCGTTCGGCATAGCGTGGTAGCGCTGTGATGAACGCTTTCACTTCTTGGGTTTCACTGGCTGCTTTTTGTGGCGGCCAGAGTCGCCACATAATTTATTATCGTCACGTATCGGTTAAAGAGTTTGTAAGCACATTCCTAAACGCGTGCAGATCCGATAAAGATATGTCACGGCATCATCCCTCCAACATCTACGTAGTATTACTGTATAAATAGTCTTGTAAGGTTTTGATAATAAGTTAGTCACAATGTAGTCACTGTAAATATACAACATCACACAAAGTGACGCAGTCGTTATTTACCATCGCCATGGAACCCATCATCAACATCGCATACTTCCTCCGGCGGAACATTGGTGACCCCGACGTGATAACTTCTCGCACTTTCCCGGCGGAACACTGGTGACCCCGCTCAAGCAACAAGCAACCTTCCAACGGTGTACCCCAAAAAGAACACGTGAGTCATTTGGAATATTTACATCAACCATGGCAGCAACATTCTATTCAGCGAAAAACACAACAAGATTTTCACTACACCGAGCCACATCAAGCTGCGACTGCGTCATTTAACATCATTCTTATGGCTCCCACAACTTTGGCTTCCTTTCCGGCACATCGTATTAAGAACGTTTTATCGACCAAGGCAAAAGAAATAAGGTACCTATAATAAGTATTTTGTTCAAATACAAGGAAACAGCTCTCTTAGCAGCATTCAGCAAGCCAGCTAGCCATAAGGTTCCATCGCAGCAACGTAACGCTTCCTGGATCCTCGGCATCACTCGACGGTCAAAATAAGTACCGTCGCACTCCACACGTCTCGACTCACAGCAGACATGGTAGCACACGCTCGTCTCAAGTCACGTAGACCGGAGAACGCTCGTTTTGTCAATGAAGACTTGAGCACGCTCATCACGACTTAACGTGGATTAGAGCACCACTGGCATCTCCAAGCTGAAGACCTGATGTTTTTTTTTTCATTCCCTTTTTCAAGAGGGGGAGTACTGTGGCGGCCAGAGTCGCCACATAATTTATTATCGTCACGTATCGGTTAAAGAGTTTGTAAGCACATTCCTAAACGCGTGCAGATCCGATAAAGATATGTCACGGCATCATCCCTCCAACATCTACGTAGTATTACTGTATAAATAGTCTTGTAAGGTTTTGATAATAAGTTAGTCACAATGTAGTCACTGTAAATATACAACATCACACAAAGTGACGCAGTTGTCATTTACCATCGCCATGGAATTCCTCCACCATCACCTCTCGCACTTTCCCGGCGGAACACTTTTCATCAGGCAGAGTGAAGCCATTATTGCGTGCCACAATAAAAAAAAAAACATATTTTCTCTGGTAGCAGAATCCTATTGTCCAAGGAGTCCAGCGGACCTGGGCCTTTGGATCAATCACTATGTAATGATTTCTATTTACGATTTTAATTATCAAACGGTATGACGTAAACTGTCTACAGTTGCGGATGTAAGAAGTTATACCTACCCAGGAAGACTAAACATGCGTGCATTTATTCGTATATTTTAAGCGTTGCGGCTGTTGCAGGTAAATATTATGACTTATTTAATTACTTTATGGGAATAATAAAATAAATTGTATAAGTGTTGTTATTTTCTACCAAATAATAATTTTGAAGTGTTATAATAATATTTCCATAGCAAATGTGCAATTTCTGCCCTTATTCCACCGAAGGTGCGGTAGTTATAATAAAGACAGACCATACATACTACAGTTAGGTCTACCGATTTGCGCCGTGCAAATCTGTAAACCTACAAAAGGCTGCAGAGTTCATCCTGTCTGTAATCATCCCAAAATGCCATTGGTGCTCTCATGAAATCGCAGCATCAACAAGGCAGTCATATTTTGCATGATGGTATAATAATCGTCAACATTGGCGTCTGAAAATTTGCCTGATACTCTACAAAAACGTGGGAGACCCAGTCCTGAATTTTTTTATACAGAAACCTGAGTCATCTCTGGCTAAAACTGGTCCATAGATTGCTCGCGTGAAAGTTTTGGCAGTGTTTAAAAAGTAAAAGCATTTTTAGCACACTTAACTTTTTATGGGAAAATAGTTCGCCTACACGTTACTAGATGGCGTTGTATTTGTACACCTGCATCGCGGTGACGAGATTGTTATCCGATAACATAAGTAGTTTTTTACAACGGTATTAAAATTTGAGTTTTCCGCTAAGACCTATTGTTTTATTCCCAACATCTGAACATTTGGTCCAATCGAGCCCTATAGTTAGTATAATAAGGTTTATTATACCGGGAACTTCCGCGCCGCGCCGCGTCACACACGGGTAGCTGTACATGGATCGTGTACGCAAGGCTACTTAGAGCAAATACACCCCACACGTACAGACTATCATATTATCATCACTGATTTGGATTGATAACAAAGTGAAACAGTGATAAAAGATTGTGAAGTGAGTGACTGATAAAAGTTCATAGTTCAATGAACTTCAATGGTTTTTTAGAGAAGTGTAGTGAGTGCATCAAAACAAACACAAGGATTTTATAAGTTGTTACTGGACTCGGTAAACCGTAAGTTGTAGATAATAAGAGTGATTTTGACGTAATTAGTTACAATAACCTCTAAAAAGTGAACATTTCCTACATTGACATTTTAACTTTTAAAATTAAATACTTAAGTACTTAAATTTTATAACAATAATTTAAAGTAAAATTATAACCTAGTAAAATGGAGAAACTTGAGTTGTCACAGTTAGATTGTTATAAACAAATACAGAAACTTGGACGAATTATAAGAAGACTGTTAAAGATAAACTTACATCAGGTTATTATGTTACTAGATTAGAAATGTTAGAAACATATTAGAGCGACTATCAAGCAAATCACGAGTTTTTACTTGCAGCTACTCTAGAACAGAGGAAGAATTTAAGTTACTTTGTTAATGAGGAGTATGACGAATGTCTTAGCTATTATTTAGAGATTAAAACCAAAATGCGTGATATTCTGAATACTAAGTCTACACCTGCAAGTAATAACCCACAGCTAGAATGCGATAGTCAACCGACCGTTAGTACTAGATTACCTGCTATACAGATACCTACCTTCTCTGGTAACTATAGAGATTGGCTTTCGTTTCATGATATTTTTAAGTCCCTTGTCCACGATAATAGTAACATAAGTATGGTAAATAAATGTCAGTATTTAAAAACAGTTTAAGAGGAGATGCTGAGAATTTAGTTAAAATGATAAAAGTGTCCGAGTCAAACTATGATATTATGTGGGAGATGCTTAAAAAGAGGTATAATAACAAAACCATAGTTTACACTTACATAGGTAAAATGCTTAATCAGAGAAGAATTCATACGGAGTCTGCAAAATGCATTAGAGAATTGTTAGATGTCACTACGGAATGTCTAGCTACACTTAAAGGATTAGAGTTACCTTCGGACCAGTGGGATGATTTGGTTGTCTATATTGTTATACAAAAGTTAGATACAGAGTCACATAAGTTATTTGAGCAAAGATTAGAGTCCATATCCAAGCTTCCTTGGAGTGAACTAGCTGACTTTTTAGAACACCGCTTGCGTACACCAGAATCTGTAAAATCTAGACAAGAACCAAGCCACTCACCACCTGTCAAACACATTACATCCAAGATATTTGCCGCTGAAGTCACATACACAAAATGTATTTATGGCAATGAAGATCATTCTATATTTAGATGCAAAGACTTTTTAGACCTAGATTTACAAGCCAAGAAAGACTTTGTACAAGCCAACCAGATTTGTTTTAACTGTATGAGAAAAGGTCACCCAGTCAAATCGTGTTTACAGTCCACTGCATGCAAAAGATGTGGCCGAAAACATCATACGTTATTACACGGGTTTACACTTCCGAATTCAATGAAAGATTCAACTGCAACTGCAAATTCTAAACAAATAGATAATACACTACTAGACTAGTACTGTTGAGATAGCAAGCAATAGTTTGGAGAGCTCCAACTGCAACCCTGATGCAGTAATACTAGCGACTGCATTAGTTAATATTAGATCTGAAAAACTAGATAGAACACACACGCTTCGCGCATTAGTAGACCAGGGCTCCCAAGCATCCCTCATCACCAAAGCTGCGTGCCAAGCACGGGGCCCTCAAACGAGATACTGTAAAAGGGAATATTACAGGCGTCGGCTCAGTGAAATCCATTACTAGAGCTAGAGTAGATTTCAAGATCAGTCCAAGACACAATCCAGAACTGAAGGTTAGAAT
The DNA here is from genome assembly GCA_963921215.1 of Scoparia ambigualis. NCBI lineage: Eukaryota > Metazoa > Arthropoda > Insecta > Lepidoptera > Crambidae > Scoparia > Scoparia ambigualis. The sequence goes on from OY992504.1 coordinate 33,000,302, forward strand.
AACAGCGTTTGTTATGAGATCATTAACTAGTTATATCAGCAAACGCATACTATAGATTGGCCTCAGATGAGAACGCTACACTTAGCTGATCCTACATTCGAGAATCCAGGCAAGATTGATATATTACTAGGTGCAGATGTCTTTGCAGAGATAATACAACACGGCATTCTGACACACAAATGCGAAACACACAATCTTGTCGCACAGAATAACAATATATTATATTGTTAAAAGATAACTTATCATATTTAATGGTTCAAGATGCACATTACAAAACTTTACAGTTAATGTTAAATTATATTAGAACTAGATTTCATATTATAGGGGTTAAATATATTGTTAAAACCGTAATTCATAAATGTGTAGTATGTTTAAAAAATGCAGCAAATTTAATCTTACAGCAAATGGGTAACTTACCTAGAGACCTCGTCAATCCTCAACGACCTTTCAGTGTATCTGGTGTAGATTTTGCAGGTCCTGTAATATTAAAATTGTTTAACGGCCGGGGATCAAATAGAACCCAAAAAGCGTACATTGCTGTATTTATTTGTACTACAGTCAAAGCTATTCACCTAGAGCTTGCAACAAGTCTAAGTAATGATGGTTTTATAGCCGCTTTTAGGCGATTCACCTCTCGTAGAGGTCATTGTACGAAGCTAATTAGTGATTGTAGAACAAACTTTATAGGAGCTAGTAAAGAGCTGAAACAAATGTTTTTAGATAGTAAAAAGAACTTATTTGTAGAAATAGCTGACTTGCTCGCTCAAGATGGAACAGACTGGCAATTTAATTCAGCTGGAGCACCCCACATGGGAGGTTTATGGGAATCAGCTGTAAAATCTGTCAAGTTTCACCTCAATCGAGTACTTAGCGACACGAAGCTTACGTATGAAGAATATTCAACATTACTTTGTCAAACAGAGAGTTGTTTAAATTCCCGTCCATTGGTACCCAACGACGCTAATACTGATTATAGTTTAGATGTTTTAACACCAAGTCATTTCTTGATTGGTGAATCCTTGTTAGTAGTTCCCGAACAGGAGTTTAGTACTATTAATATTCCATACAACGAACGATGGATTTACCTTCAAAAAAAGTTGCAATCATTTTGGAATAAATGGAGTCATGATTATTTAGTAAGTTTAAATAAACACCAAAAATGGACTGGAACTCAACCCAATATAGATGTAGGTACAATTGTACTTGTTAAAGATAAGAGGCTGCCAGCATCTAAATGGTTAATAGCTAGAGTTATAGATACCCATCCTGGTAGCGATGGTTTAGTCAGAGTTGTTACATTAAAATGTAAAAATACCATCATCAAAAGGCCTATTCATAAACTATGTGTGTTACCAATTGATAGTGTCTAATTAGTTATATTTTTAATTATTTTTTTTTTTTTTTCTGCGGCCTCCAACATAATTGGAGCCTTATTTTTATTTATATTTCTCTTTCGTTCCAGTTCTCGCAATTTTTCCTCTCGTACTTCCATACCGCATCCCACACAAGCATCCATCGCCTTTTACTCTCTAACAGTAGGTGTACCGTTTTGTAGGTTCCCTATGCTATGATATCTATCTATCTATTTATTTATTTATGCTGTTTGTTTCTAGCTTAGTCTTATATCTATGTTTTTGGGTAAATGAGTATGACTCTTACATTTATTTACATACCTGTTTTATACTTATTTCTATTGTCATGTTTCTTAATTCTATTATTTTCTATTTTTATACATTTTATTTCTTTTCTGTAGCAGTACGATTTTATACTTATACTTAATCTAGGGGCATTAGTAACAATGTTTTCTTAAAATTAAACATTTTCTGCCTTATATTTACTTGGAAATTAATGCATACACACGTAGTGTGGTGAAACCACCGTTTTACCTCATGCAACTTCACGTCGTGTCTTGTAACTCTCATCTCATGTCACTCGTCTCATCTTTATATTTCCTCGCTTCTGCAACGATACGTAATGATTTAGTAACTACACACTACACTACACACATCGCAATTCCTTTATCTAAACACATTTATTACCTGATCTAAATCATGTAACTTCAAACACTATTTTTCGACACTTTTACGTATCCCACAAGTTTCGGATCACTTCGATAATCTTATTATGCATTTTTCCTTGTAATATTTATATTTATCTCACCTTAATTGTTTTCTATTTACTAATTATTGTGTTTTGGTTACGTTTTGACGTATTTGACAACTTATTTTTGCTTCGTTGCTATGCAACTTATCAACAATTTATAATCAAACCATTTAGACTTTCATATTTTTACATTTGGCCATCTAGATTTCAGCGTTTTAAAAATAATATTTCGAAATTTATGCAGAACTCAGAAACCGAGGTTTCTTTATAAAGTTCAGCCGACGACTAATCATTAATTCTCTAGCTTCTGATTCAAAAGGATTAGTCTACTCAGACGATCACCAGCTTCCGAATTGGAAGATCTAGTCTTCATACTTTCTCCAGCTACTGAATTGGAAGGATTAAGTAGTCACCTCATAACATCTCCAGCTTCTGATTTGGAAGGACTAGTCTAGACTACAGCCTCCAGTCATCGTGTGCGCCTACGCCTGCCTGCGCCTGTTTCGTCTGCCTGCCTGCACTTTTGCCTGCCTGCGCCTGGTGGCGCCTGCCTGCCTGCACCTTCGCCAGCCTGCGCCTTCCGGCGCCTGCTTGCCTGCGCCTGCCTGCGCCTACCGGCGCCTGCCTGTCGGCGCCTGTCTGCCTTCGCTTGCCTTCGCTTGCCTGCGCCTGACGGCGCCAGCCAAGTTCAGCGCTTGCCTCCACACCTTCGCCTGCCTCCACGTCAGCTGCACCTGCCTCTTCACCTTGACATTATCATCCGCCATCACCTTTTACATACTGACCACATTCTCATTCACTTCTTCTTTCACTTTTTTTTTGTGTTGTTTTGTTATTATTATAAATATTGTCAAATCTTATCATCTTTTCTTTTTGAAATGTCGCTTTACGACAGTAGGTGTATGCATTATTCCTATTATTATTATTAATCTATTACTTATTTCTATTCTTAACTATGTTGACAATTTTTACACAGTATGCAATGAAGAGTTCTCTGTTTTCTCCACTTATAAGTACAGGGAAATTTGCCGGTTCTATATTGATACCTGTTTGTATTCGCATGTTTAGCCTCTCCAGAGCGTGAAAAGGGCACTCGGAGAGGATGTGTGGAAGGGTTTTATGTGTATCAGGATCACAGACGCACGACGGACTATCCTTACACTTGAATTTGTTCAAGTATGTGGAAAACCCGCCGTGTCCTGTGAGAGCCTGTGTGGTGAGGTGTGTGTGTGTTAGCTTCCGAGTGGTCTGGTAAGCTATTGTGGCATCTGGGAAGAATAACTTTGTTACCTCGGCTGTGTCGCTGGACCTGTACCTTGCGTTCCATTTCTCAAGAGACTCATCTCGGATGATTCTCTTGACAAATGAAACCGGGCACAAGTCGTAGTCAGGTTTCTTTTTGGAGCCTATAGCGGCCTCCTTGGCAAGTTGGTCGGCTCTCTCATTGCCCTCCAACCCTGCATGCGCTTTAATCCAATACAAATGAACACATTTGCATTTGTTGGTTGCTAATCGTAGATTATTGCGCATTTCCACTGCAAGGGGATGGAGGGAAGCCACGTTGGTCACAGTTTGGAGAGCTGCCATGGAGTCGCTATAGATGCCAAAGGTTACTTCCTTCTTACTGAGCAACACTTCCAAGGCCTTGTGTAATGCAAGGAGCTCAGCCTGATACACGGTGCAGTATGACGGCAGTGCAAGTTTGATGGCTCTGGTTTCGCTGGCACTATTCCACAAGGATAGCGCCGCCCCAACCTTGCCATCAATCTTGCTGCCGCTGTGTATATGCGGATGTCATGCATGTGTTCGTGTATCTGTGTGTCTTGTGTGATCGGCTCGAACTCCAGTGTTGTTTGTGCAGCCGGATGTGGCAGGTGTAGTGCAGCCGGATGTGGCAGGTGTAGTGCAGAATGTAGAGTTTCTATGTCTCTGCCATATAGTTCTGTCCGCGACACTCCCCTCCTGGTCTCATAAAGGGCTGCTGCCTCTTTAATCCGGAGATCCAAGGGGAGTGTCCCGGTCAGAACCAGGGCAGCGTTAAGTGAGACGGTCCGGTACGCCCTGCACATTATTTGCGCGAAACCTCGCTGTAGTGCGTTCAGCTGCTTTTGTGTCATTAGCTTGTCCGCGGCTAAGGACCATGCTGCAGCCGCGTATGTCACTACTGGTTCTACCGCTGCCATATATATGGACCTGGCCGCTTCCGGGTTTAATCCCCAGCTTTTTTTTTATTTTTTATTGTGGCACGCCATTATTGGCTTCACTCTGCCTCATGAAAAGCAGCCAGTGAAGCCTAAGAAGTGAAAGCGTTCATCACAGCGCTACCACGCTATGCCCAACGCTCTCACCATGGCGGCCTGCATAAATGCTTTTTCACGCCCCGCTTAAATAATCCGGGAGAGAAAGAAGAAGGAAACACGTGTGCGGGAAGCGCATTCCACTTACGAGCAGTTCGGCAAAAGAACGATTGTCCAAACTTTTTGGTACGTGTCTTGATGGTCAGCACGGTATGAGGGTGGCTTCTAAGACCTGCACGCGTCGATCTGGAAAGGAAAGGAGAGGGAGGGATGAGGTCAAAGAGCTCCTCAGAGCATTTACCGTGGTAAAGGCGGTAGAAAGCACTAAGGGAAGCAATGTCCCTACGTAGCTGTAACGGCTCCAGACTGGTCGTAACGTCATCGTTACCGATAATACGGACAGCACGTCTTTGCAACCTGTCAAGAGCTTCGAGCAAGTACTTGGCGGATCCGTCCCAAAGATGAGAGCAATACTCCATGCAGGAGCGCACCTGAGTCTTATACAAAAGACAACGTTGCTCCGGCGTGAAGAACCGCTTCACCTTGTTCAGGATTCCGAGTTTACGTGAGGCTGTGGTTATAATGCTCTCAATATAGCTCTTCGGGTTAAGGTCACTGTGTATGTCCATACCTAGGAGACTGAGACCAGTATGGATGGGTAATAGGTTGCTCTGGAAGGAGGGTTGGGGGAGAAATGCGGACTTTTTAGCAGTGACAGCGCAGACCTGTGTTTTTATGGCATTGAACTGGACCAGGTTATCATAGCCCCATTTATAAATGCGGTCTAACTCCTCGTCCAGCTCAATGACAATCTTCCGTCTCAACTCCACTACATGCTGCCTGCTTTGCCTGCTTTGCTTACCTTTGCGGCGCGTGATAGGTGTTTGTAAATGTTAGCCGCTTTCCTACACACACTAGTGACATGCTCATTGAAGGTAAGCTTGGCGTCGATCGTGAGACCGAGAAGCTTGATCTTGTCCTGGTTTGCAATCGCTATTCCGCCCATGCTGAGGCGCGGGGTGTCGAATTTATGTTTGTTGGTGATAGTCAAACAATTTGTTTTATGCGGAGCGAATTTGAGCTTGTTTTCGACACTCCACTCCTCAACACGCGCAAGAATAGGATTTGCCTGGTCATTGATCTCCTTCCCGGTCTCTCCTACAAAGACCAGGATGACGTCGTCTGCAAAGGCTTGCATCCCTTCGAGCGCTGGTTTGTCAGCTGTGTCGGCGATTTCGTCCTCTATGGTATGTACCTGCGCGTCGGAGGGCTGCTGTTTAGTCCTACTAAGGGGCCCTACTTTTGGTCTTGCACCCTGAGATAAAGGCTGGCTAAGTTTGCTTGCATGTGATGTAGGTGCTAGTAGAGAAGATGGTTTTGGTGCTGTTGTTTTTGTTAGCTTTTCTTCGAACTTGCCACTCAATCTACTAACTACTGAGGTGGTCTGGTCTGTTTCAAAGGTGGTGTTTAATGTGGGTGGAGTTCTAACTTTTCTAGTTATGGCCCTAGATGGTGTTTCGCGGTTTGCGTTTGGGGGCGTTGACTGTGTTCTAGCTAAGAAGATGCCCTTTGTGGTGGTTCTCCTGCCTGATTCCGTGCCGGGCGTCCGAAACATGTTGGAGTGTGTCTTGTTATGTAAGTAAAATATTTGTATAAGTTTTAAAAGAGGTAAGTGTGCAGTGTAACGTATAATTACACTGGTCGTTTTTTATGTTACAGGTGTCAAGAATTTAAAAATTTTGATATTTAAAGTAATTTTTTTTTTACCCTAAACAATATCAATTTAAACAACTGACACAAACCGGTCGCCGACTCTATGAGAGCAGCTGTTTGTATGGGGCAAATGGCTCGCTCTTAGTGTTTTTTCTTTTTTTTGCCTCTACCTTTTAGAGCTTGTAGAGTCGCAGTACCTACCCTGTTCACCTAATTATTCTTTAATCTAATTTATCCTAAGCTTATATATTTATTTTAAGTCAAACTGACCAACTTCTCCTTCGACTCTACACACAGACTCTACCAGGGGGGGATGAGAGGTTGGAAAAGTCAAAAACAACCCCAATGGTAGAAACCCGGTCCAAATCGGTGCAGTAGTCTCGGAGCTACGATTTTTTTTTTTTAAATAAGGGGTTGAGGGTTGACCAGTCAGGTCCAGCTAGGTTGGTCTCTCAAGAAAAGTAAGGGTAGGGGGTTTAAAGAATTAGGGGGGGTAGGGAAGGGTTAGGTTTTTTGAGTGTAGGGATGATGCGAAAAAAGTGCGCCCCCAATTAAGGCATGACGACACGTTTTTGATATGCGTCCGATCACAGAAATTTTTAGGAAGGGTTTGGAGAAAACGCTATTGTAGGAAAAGTATGAGGTATAGGGACTTGAAAAAAGTTTTGGGGAAGAGCTGAGAAACCAGTCTACCCAATCCTGGTGTCGTTGGGAGCGAGGCGTCTTGGGATCAGCTGGTATTGATCCGGGAACTTTGAAAAATTCCCGTTCGATTTTGAGAGCTAACTCTGATGTGTTAAAAATTAAAACAATAATGCCAAGTTAACTTTTATCCCATTATTAAAGGCCAATTTAGGCATTACTTATTACCTACACTTTTAGTATATCCCGCGTACCGCTAACGGTACCTCTGACTAATCAGACGACATAGGTCAGCTTGGACATCCGTAAAGCGTTCGATAATGGTCAGGTACAGTGCACTTCCCACCAAGTTATCGGCATACGAAATACCCGAGGAACGGTGTAAATGGATCTCTAGCTTTTTATATGCGGGCAATATAAAAGTCGCTGTCGCCGGTTGCTGCTCTTAAATCATGCCTATAAATGCTATGTTGCTGCTCCTATATAAAATGGTATGGTAAATTCGTAATATTTGATTATTTGCGTTAAAAAACGCTCAAGTAAATTCAAAGATAACGAAACGTTGAAAAAAATGTCTACCTCAGGCGGGAATCGAACCCGCGTCCTCTGCAATGCGGGTAGCTGCGTTGAACACTCTGCCACCGAGGAAGGTTAGACTGACGAAATTTTTTCGCCCGAGGTAAACATTTTTTTCAACGTTTCGTTAACTTTGATATGGTAAATATTAATGTTAGATTCAATAGTTTAGATTTAACTGAATTTTAATTACTAAACTGTTATTTTTCCAGTTTTCATGTGTCTGTTATGGTTTATATTTGACTACTATTTGACTTTGAAATGAGCGAAAGTACAATTAGTTCACTTCAATCTCTAGAAGTCAGCGTTTACTTCACGTTTAATCAACTTTTTCAGAACTATACAAAGCCCAAGTTAGAGACAGGGATTACTGTTTCACACCTTTTGTCTGGAAGCCCCACATGTAATTTTGATCCTCTAACTAAAGTGACGTATGCTTGTCAACGATCCCAAGTAAACGATTGCCTGTGAAATCAATATGCCAAATCCCGTTATATGTGTTGCAAATGCTCTATTTTCAAGAAAGGAACGGAAGGAAGCTTCCTGAAGACTTACATACCATGCATTAAAAAACTGTGATAATGATGTAAACAATGCTGATGTCCATAGGTGGCGGTGACTGCTCACCATAAGACAGGTATCTTGCTCGTTAGTCAAGTAATTTATTATTATTTCAATATATAAGTTACGAATTGAAATGCCGCTAGTTAAATTTGGTAGCTTGCCTTTTTATAAGATCCTTGATATTTGTTAGGATGCCAAGATCGGATGTTAATGACGTACCTATATAAGGTGCTATAAAATCAATGTCGTATATTTAAAGTACAGGTAGTTTACGCCCAAATAAAAATAATTTCCCCAATAAACATTAGTATTTTGTCATTGATTTAGATTTTAGTTTTTCAAACAAAATAAATTATTTTTTTAAATGGCAAAAACTACATCATACTGTAGATGCTTTCACTCACACATGCGACTGCATTGCAGAAGTCGTCGCACTCACACTGACGACTGCGACGACTTCCACAATTCAGTCGCATGTGTGAGTGATTTCATCGAGGCATCTAATAGTATGATGCATTTTTGCCAATTAAATAATAAATTATTTTGTTTGAAACATTAAAATCTAAACCAATGACAAAATACTATTGTTTAATAAGAAAAATATTTTTATTTTATCTTAAACTACTTGTACTTGAAATATACGCCATTGATTTAATAGCACCTTACATGTTAAGATTGAATTAATATAGCTTACATTGTAAGATAGAGTAGATTTAATTTTATTTGTTTTCTAAAGTAGTCAAGCCGTGTGTGTACGTACTTACATTTTGTAACTATTATCTATAGCATTACAAAAGTTATGCGGTTATACGGGTCACCGTAGGCTGATATTCCGGCAAATAAGGGTGTTCGTAACAAAATGGCCACTTACGGCTGGCAACCTTTTTTGTAGTTTTAATTTGTATTGGACAGACGACTGTCAATGTCAGTGTGACACACTCTCACGTTGGATTTTTGGTTAGGTTAGGAACTGGAACGCGGGGTCGTGTGAAATTAATTTGTACTTTGGTGTAATTTAATATGTGGGGCACATAGGTTCATTCGGGGGTCCGTAATAATTAAGTACAGTGTAGAACACAAAAGTTTAGTTTGTAACCAGGGCGGCCTGAGTAAAATCAGTGATTTGTTGGTTGACCCGCACACGTGTCGTGGCGGGCTAAGTGATTGGTGCAGTGGTACGTATTTCTCTGGGGATTGAGAGCTCTCAGGGGTAGCCAACAGAAAGTTAGGGCCCTTCCACCACCATAGCACCAGCCCCGAAGACGCGCGGGAGCGCGATCCAACACAGCAGTCGCCGGGGAGGCGAGCTACCATCACCACCGCAGCCAGCAGCGGCCTGGGCGCGGGCGGACGAGAGGAAGACTAGTACGTAAGTTAGTTTATATTTCTTAGAATTAGACGTTAGTTTTAAGTAAAAAGGTAGCAGAGTTGATGTAGACCTCTATATCAAACAATTTTTGGTAGCAGAGCGTAGTTTGTCTACGGACCTCAAGTAATTAGTTATTAGTTTTAGTTCTAAGATTGTTTGCTTCCACAATTTTTTGGTAAACCAGAGCGTGGTTTTGTCTACGGACCTCAAGTAATTAGTAATTAGGTTAGCGTTAAGATTGTGTTTGCAACCGCATATAAAATTGCATTCAGAATGCAATGTTAGTAGGTTGATTTTGTGTGATTGTTTTGTTGATTATAGCAAGTAGTGTAACAATAATTAATTTGGGTTTTGTCTCGCATTTAGAATGCGTTGATTATTTCATTGCGGAAAGTCATTGCAAGAATGCAATAATTGTCATACCTAACTTGCTATAATTGCATTTTGGTTACACATTTAGAATGTATTTATTTGAGTTAGGATATAACTGTTGGTTGTATTACACATAGTACTTGTGTTGTATTTAGGCTTTGAATTTATTTGAGTCATATCAACTCACCGGGGCGGTGTAATTGTTTTTTAAAACTTTAATTTAGAATTAGTCTCGCTAGGGTAGTGCAAATTTGTGACAACAAATAAATGTTTTGATTATGTTTGTTGTATTTGTTGTGCAAACTGAATTTTAAGATTCTAGCTGTTTGCAAATAATTAAACATTTTGTTTGTTCCTTGATTGTTTGAAAACTTAATTTAGAATTTAAAGTTAAAGCATTGAAAATTGTGGTACTTTTGATTTGGTTTGTTGTTTTCATTTTGAAAACATATTTAAATATTGTAGGCATTTGATTCACAATATTTGTAGTTTGGTTGTCTAGCGATTGCAAAGCTGTAGACACAATATCAATATTGCAGTTATGTTACATTATAAATTGATTAACATTTTGTTTATTGTAGTTTTTTTTGGGGAATCAATTCAAGCCTGATTACTGGTTTATCCTTGTGTGATGTTAGTTAAACATTCATTTTGTTTACTCTGGTTCTTTGGAACCGAATAGATTGTTTGTTCTACACAGCGGCATATGTGAAATTTGGTTGGATTATTATATAACGGTTTATACAATAATAATGGCACATTTTGTTTTGTTGGTGCCTTCATTTTTGAAAACCAATTTTAAATTTAATTAGATTATTACATTAGTTTTAACTTGATTGATTTATGCATAGGGACTATGTAATAATAATACTTGTACATTATATTTGTTAGTGCGCTTCTTGTAGCAAACACGTATAAGTTTATTTTGTACTTATTAATTTGGTTGTGCCTACATTGTAATTAAAAGGGTATGTGTGTAGGAAATATTGTTCTGCCATATTTGTGCTATTGTTGGACATATAATCTAATTCCTCGTTATTTGTTTTTTGTTGACAACGCGTTGGCGGAGGCAGTCTTTGCAACGCAGCTGCGCTGGTTCGTGCATACGCAGGATCTGCTGTCTCGGAGGGGCTGCGATGATGACATCCTCGAGCGAGCCAGGCAGTTAAGGCAGCAGGTGTCTTGGTTGAGACCGCAATGGAAGTTTTGTCGGAGGCTACTCCACCGTCCAACAAAAAGGTATGGTCGGCATACGAAAATGACTTTGCCCAAATAATGGAAATGAATGATAATGTCGTCCAGGCGGCCTGCGACATTAAAAGGCGACGGATAAGGGATGTCCAGCCATCCACACCACCACCAATGGGAGGGCCCAGGATATCTGATAGGCTTCCTCCACATCAGGTAGGAAGTTTGCGTGGCGCTGTGGAAGAGGGGTCGTTGGTAGACGCACACGCGCGCCAATTGTTGTCGCTACCTAAGGTAGCCAATCGGGAGGACATTCGCTCCCGGTTTGAGCGGGAAACGGCAGAGAAAGAGGGGGGCTACTCTGCCGGGATTGGAGGAGCTTCTAAAGTTCCTCGGTGATGAGACGGGGGTCGTAGCGACCTCCCAGCCTGACCTGCCGCCATCAGAGGCGCAGGCTTCAATGGGACGCCAGGCGAATCCCACTGTACAGCTGCAGCCAGGACACACTACGTCGCGGCGGGCGGCGCTGACTGCAGCGGCCGGCATGGACCCGGCTTGTACACAGTGTGGCCAAACGGGTCATACTACGACGCGGTGCCAGGACCGACGAGGGCTGCGTGTAATGACGAGGCGGCGCATAGCAAGGCGCAGCGGCCTTTGCTTTGGCTATAGGCCTCAACGCCGCAGTGCATTTGGTGGACCACAGCTTTTATTATTGTTGGGTGTTCACAGGTCGGAAGCGGCTTCACCGACCACACAACAGCGGTGGCAGCGTTACACGGGCAGGGGTGCTCCAGCGCGGAGCACACACCTACCAGCGGACTGGAGGCCCAGTCATGCGCGAGGCGCGCCTCCACACCGGAAGATGAACCATGCGCAGGCGCGCAAACCCGCGCCTGCAGGTTCCCATGCCGCCGGCCCGAGTGCGATTTGGGTATCCCACGGGCGGGGGCCCCGACGGTGTCATGAAGGAGGGACCCCACCCTGCAACTAGCTCTGTGCGCACCAGCGTGCAGCCGCGCTCGAGCAATGCCGCAGCGGTTATCGTACCACCCGCGGTATCACACGGGCGGGGGCCTTCTTTGCAGATTTGGGACCCGAGAAGGCCATAGCTAGCCTGCCCCTTTGCGAGAGCAAAACCACGGACAGTTTTGCTTTATACTACGGCGGCCGCGGTTTGAAAGATATAAGGAAACCTTAAATGTGAAATTTGTTTGAAAAATTTTAAAGAAATCTTAGATTTGAAATTTTAATTTTGTGCGACATTGTTTGGTGGCATGTTTACCGGGAGTTTGACGGGGCTAACACAAGTCACCCTCTCCTCGGTACATGCATCTGTGTGAGAATGTCAATTTCGGTAACGGTAATGAAATTCGCCCACAGGTATAACGGCACAGACATTGGTCTAGATCGGGCAGACCCACACTTTGTCACCTGGCCCAATTGACCTACTCTTGGGCTCGGGTGTAGGCATGTATCTAGGCACCCAGATAGCTCTGGGTCGCTCTACACTGCTGACAGTGCCAACTATTTTGGTCTTGTTTCTATTATGTACACAGTTTGACGACTCGACTTCGCATAGTCTAGAGTCGTTATGTTTGTGTACCATTTCCATAACTATGCATAAGTTTGGGAAATTGAGAAACCTCCCATGGTCTACATGGTAGCCCATGCCCATGAGGATTGTGAAGCCTTTCAATAGGCCAGTACGTCACGGTTGACGTCTGTTGGATGTGTTACTAGGTAACCTAATTTGTAATTTTGAATATTGTTTGTTCAAAGAGCTTTATTTGCGTAGTGCTCTTTCGGTGTTTATTTTGTCACAGTGGACGTCTTCACCCGTGCAGCCGCAGACGGGGGTCTGCCTTCGGACCGAGTCGCTCAGTCTCGTCCGTTTTTGGGGGTTTCACGCAACGGGTTCTGCTGCACCTTTCTCGGTAAAACCGATCAACTGCGCAACGCTCGGGTTGTAGGTACATTTTTTGTGTTTTTTTTGTGCCTGGCCCTTCAGAAGTTTAGAACACAACCACTCTCTACTTAAATTGAGAAATGGCACAATCAGTAATTATAAAAGTAAATATATAAAAGAAACATTACAAAACACCTACACTATGGACATTATATCAACAAAATTTGGTTTTTAACAACATATTGCTATCAAATAAGCCGCAGGCGCGATCGGCTTTTTGGCAGTTAAACTTCTGTACAAAATTTACGTCATGACGTCACATAAAGGTCAATAAACCCACCCGCGTATTAGCAGCCGGTAAGCCGTCTTTATCCGAGTTACTTGATAGAGAAAGTTATACAATTTGCCTGCGCGTGAGCGGGATGGAGGAATATCGTTTTCGGTTTGTGTTCTGTTGACAGATAATTTGACGTAATTGCAATTCATCATTGAATGCATGACTGTGTTTTATTAGTATTTGAATTTATTAGTTAGTTTCACCTATTAGAATGATTAGTATTGTAGTTGGACTTTGTTTATTTGTGTTGTGTGTAGTGATGAAAGTAGTTACGAAGACGTACGTTGTAATTAGGTATTTGCGGTAAGTAGATATTGTAATAAGTTGAAATTACGTATTTAGAATAAGTAGATTTGCAAAGTAATCGTTAGAATTGTAAGATGTCGGCATTAATAGCTTTAGATTCTTCCCGGCTTTTATGATAATGTCTTAGCGCACTTTGTAAGAAAGAATAGACGAATAGCTTTAGAGTCTAAGTAGTATTATTAGTAATTAGTCTATTAAGTTTTGTTTAATTTACATCATATCATCATTTCACCACAAACGGCTTTTATCAAAGCCACTTCTATTATGCTTGCAAGACACTGTTTCAATATCTCAGTGCTTACACGTATAGTAAAAGAGGACTGAAGATACATCTGCCTATACAAGACTGAAGCCAGGATGCCAATCACAGATTTTCGTTAAGGACTCAAGACTGCGTGCCCGCGCTCGGAGTAGGTAAGCATTTTTTTTTTGTTACGGCTTACCTCTTTCAATATTTCACGCTTCGCCACTGGTATAGAGTGTCGGTGCTTGCACCTCTAGGCTCGTCAGACCACTGCTTGGTCATTGCCACAGCACCGCACAGCGTTGGTCCACCGAAAACGGTGGAGACCAAGCGTCGTCTGTGGCACTACTCGTTGGCGGATTGGGACGGATTGCGTGATTACTTTGCACCCGTCTCATGGGGCCATAGCTGCTTTCTTGGAAAGGACCCATCGGAGTGCGCTTCTGCCATCGCTGATGAGATCTTGTTGGGCATGGAATATTATATTCCATTCACAGATCTTGCCAGCGTTGGCAGACAGCGGCCTTGGTTCAATCGCGAATGCGCCAAAGCTGCTGAATGCAAGCAGGCGGCGTATCGTGCTTGTACGAGGGCTTGCGCTCTGAATGACCCTAGTACCAGCTCCTTGAAGGCGGCCTACAACAAGGCCTCTAAGTCTAACAAGAGGGCTCTCGCAGGAGCGGATGCACAAAGAGTAGCAAGGGTGGGGCGGGAGTTGATCTCGCACCATGTGGGTAGCCGTAGCTATTGGCGGCTCGCTAAGGCCGTGCAGGCCTACTTCTGCTCTCCCTCGCTGCCCCCGTTGAAACATCCAGATGGCTCGTTGGCTTACCAGCCGCTTGAGAAAGCGAACTTGTTGGCTGAACTTTTCGCGGCCAATTGTGGCGCTGCTCCACCTATTATAGCACATTGTGGGGCCACCATGCCTGATATTCGTATCAGGCAGTGTGTGCTGCGGTCGCTCGACGTGCGGAAGGCTAGCGGGCCGGATGGTGTTCCAGCGATTGTGCTGCTCAGATGCGCGGCTGAGTTGTCTCCTGTATTGACACGATTGTTTAGGGAGTCTTACGATACTGGTATTGTGCCGGTATCTTGGAAGGAGGCGAACATACAACCCATCCCCAAAAAAAAATTTAACAAAAAAAAAACCGACTCCAAAAATTTTTACTGAAATAAATACACTAAAACGTAAAAAATAATTGCGTAGTTTAGTTTTTTCAATTTACTTGCAATATTAACCTTTATTTTACTCAATCTTATAATCTTAAAAATATTTTTGGAGTCGGTGCCAGCCAAGGTAAACATAAACATTAAAAGACATATTATATTATTTATGATATTAGCCCATATTGACCTAATGCTGGGTAAAGGCCTCCCCCCCCCCCTTCCAGTATTCGCGGTCTTTTGCGTGTGTTGGCCAATCCTTCGCGTAAGCATCAAACTCATCTCTCCACCTCCGTCTGGGTCGGCCTTGCAGCCGTTTAACCCCATTGTGGTTTTTATTTATAAATATGTTTAATTAGCCTTTAACAGTTGTCGTGTTCATTAGTAAATAGATTTTATTAGGTATTGCTACAAGCTGGCACCGCCTCCAAAAATATTTTTTAAGACTATAAGATTGAGTAAAATAAAGGTTAATATTGCAAGTAAATTGAACAAACTAAACTACGCAATTATTTTTTACGTTTTAGTGTATTTATTTCAGTATAATTTTTGGAGTCAGTTTTTTTTTGTTATAATTTTTGTTTATTTCTCGCTTTTTAGTGAATCGTTCTTATCTATTTATCGAAAGTGAATATTAGTAAACCTACAAAACGCGCTACTTGTATGAGACAGCGCCGTTTAAATGCGACAAGCGAAGAAAACGAGAAACGCCTATCACAAAGTAGTAAATCAACATCCAAAACAGACGGCAAGTTACCGAATTTACTCGTGAATGCTGTATTGTATAGACCCTCCTACGATGATGACTTGCGAGTTACTTGGGTTCACTGTTAGGGAAACTAGACGAACGTTTTTGACTTGCTCCAGACGTAGATCGTAGCCAAGTCACCATTGATCTGCTCAATCGCTTCTCAGAGGTTCTCAGCCGAGGCCTGAGAGTAAATTGGTAAGTCATCGGCATAAAGATGTTAAGAAGAATTTAGACAAGAAGTGACAGAATTAATAGTGTGAATAGTGTATTTTTAAATAATAATAGAAATGTTTCGGAAGGAGTGATAAAAAGTGGCCTATGTCACTATTGTTCTTCAGCTATCTATGTGCAAAATCAGGTCGATGCGCAAGTGAGAGACGGACAAACAAACAAACACGCTTTCGCATTTACAATATTAGTCAGGAAGGATTTATTGCCGGAGTGGATCTCATTTGACCTATGGCTGAAAATACCAAAATTGCTATAGGTATGTCTACAATATTTGAGGAGTTCTCTCAATTCCTCAAGGATTTTACCATCAGAACTGAGTTCCGGTACCTGCCTTCTTTTAATTCGTCATAGTAGCTTAACTATCTTAATCGAGATATCTTATCGCCACTCGTGAAATACTTATCATTGAGAAGTTCCTATGACATTCTGTGGTCTTCTTCATCAGTTCTACTTCATCAAATGATACTTTCTCAATGCAAATTCTTGACTTATTGCTGAAAATATCAAAATCGCTATAGGTATGCCTACAATATTTGAGGAGTTCCCTCAATTCCTGAGGATTCCATCATCAGAACTGGATTTTGATAAAAATGGGACCAATCTGGAACTATATCCTTTCAAATAAAAAAAGAATTTTTCAAACCGGTGTATAAATGACTGAGTTCTGAGGTAACAAACATAAAAAAAGCACAGCCGAATTGAGAACCTCCTCCTTTTTTGAAGTTGGTTAAAAAGGGGATCGCTCGGATCCGGCGAACTATCGACCCATCGCTGTAACTTCTGTGCTGTGCAAGGTGTTTGAGCGGATAATTAACTCCCAGCTCATTCACTACCTAGAGGATCACTCGCTGCTCCATGATCGCCAGTATGGGTTCAGACCAAAGCGATCAACGGGTGATCTTCTAGCGTACGTTTCTCACGCGTGGGGTGAAGCGATGGACAAGCATGGCGAATCCCTGGCAGTTAGCCTTGATATCGCCAAAGCTTATGATAGAGTGTGGCATCGTTCCCTACTTTCCAAGTTGCCGGCCTTCGGTGTGCCGCCCCGTTTGTGCGCCTGGGTTGCAGACTTTCTAGAAGGACGGAGGATTCGTGTCCTTTGTGATGGTAGTTCCTCCGCTTTCTACAAAGTCAATGCCGGAGTGCCGCAGGGTTCTGTGCTCTCACCTACTCTATTTCTTCTGCATATTAATGATATGTTGTCCTTGGGCAATATTCATTGTTATGCGGATGACAGTGTACGGTGCATGAGCGGTACTTGGGACATCCTGCGGCAAAGCAAGCCGATATCATGGTGAAAAGGCAAGAACTGGTTGCCAAAGTGAACCTGACTCTCGATCGTGTCTCTAAGTGGGGATCCAAAAACCTGGTCGAGTTTAATGCTAGCAAAACCCTGGTTTGTGCATTCTCGTCCAAGGTAACTCCCTTCCTTACTCCTCCCTCTCTTCAGAACTCTCCGTTACCCATTTCGGTGAACCTCAGCATTCTTGGCATGGACATCGGCCAGGAACTGAATCCAAAATGCTACATCGAGAGTGCTATTTTAACTGCCTCCCGGGAGTTGGGTATTCTCAATAAGGTGAGGCGGTTTTTCACTCCCGAGCAGCGCTGTTTGCTGTACAAAACTCAGGTCCGATCGAATATGGAGTATTGTTCCCATCTATGGGACGGCTCCGCTAAATACCTCCTTGATGCACTTGATAGACTGCAAAGGCGAGCGGTACGCATTATTGCAGATGCTGAGGTTACAGCTTCCCTTGAGGACCTCCAGCTGCGTAGAGACATTACTTCTCTCAGTGTCTTCTACCGAAACTACTACGGAGAGTGTTCTGAAGAACTTTTTGATCTTATCCCGCCTTCTCCTGTCCTCTCCCGGACTACACGTGCTGGTCTTAGGAACCACCATCATACAGTACAAACTATCAGTACTCGTACCAAAAAATTTGGCAAGTCGTTCCTCTGTAAGACCATTCGGCTTTGGAATTCTTTGCCAGCGCATGTGTTTCCCAGCTCCTACAGTCCCGGGTCTTTTAAGCGGGGCGTGAAACGGCATTTATGCAGGCCGTCATGAATCGGTGCGCTCGTTATAGTGCTTATTCCAAGGAGGGGAGCGCTCTCATTATTTTGGACTGCATCGGCTGCTTACTATCAGGCAGGATGCAGCCACTATGACTAGCCATAATAAAAAAAAAGAACTTCTATATGAGCGGTACATTAACAAAACTATATAATTATTATAAATAAACTGAAAATAAAAAGTTTTAAAGCATAACGAGCTTGTACCAATGCAAAACTTCCAATCAGTCTCAATAATTTCCAATAGATAATAGTACTTAAATCTAATGACAAAAATCATTTTAATTTTTATAAGGTAACTCGTCATAAAATGAGTGGCATTCCGAAGGTTTCACTGCCTTTAAATCTTGAAGGTCCTTATTATTTTCTTTGGGAAATTGGCAGTCTTTCTGAAAGTAATTTGGGGAGCTCTTCTAACGGTCTGATATTAGTGATTTTCATTGGACATTGAGGCAACGGCTGCAAAGGTTCATCAAAGTTTAAGCATTACCAAATTGTTCCATCTGGTTTATAATTTAACACTCTTAAATCAGTAACAGTGGAATCTCCGGCTTTTCTACCAGGACGGATGGTTTTGTAAATTAAATCCTTACCGAAGTCAGTATAAAACGAGAATTCTAATAATCGAGACTCATATTATTATGGCATTGGATTATCTCTAGCTATCTTTGTTATATTTACATACTGAGAAGGAAGGTAAATTTCTTTTCCATTTAACTAACATTCGATGGCACTGTGCACAGAGTCGCAAACCATTTGCGTATGACCTTTTTCCAAGTATTTTTGAGTTATCATAACATTTTTATCAATGGATAAACGCAGAAGAGTATTGCTTAAGATGGAATTGCGTAAGTGAATCAGGTATTTCTGCTACGTTGCGTGGGATAAGCGTCTGGTTTTGGGGTCAAAGTAATTTGAGTATTCAATTCCTTATTCAGTATCGGATCAGTTGACGAAATATTTAATAGCTCATTAGTAGAAATATCCATCAAATCATAAAATGCTCAGAATTGCCTGGTTGTCTATAATATCCATACACGGCAAATTGTTGGTGTCTTGGTTTTCAATATTTTTAATACTCAGAACCGCCGTATAATTAGTGAATTCTAATTCTGATATTTGCCTATGGAAGCTAGTTTTAATAGAGAAAGTATCACACAGAGCTGTTTCCTCGTCAGAGCTAATAGATTCGGGGCAAGCAAGGGGCAAGACTTGAGGTATTATGTTAGTCATTTGATTTGTAACAGCAGCTGCAGTTTTAGGGTCGCTCATAAAAAAGTCTGTTTTAACTTCTACCTCAGGCAGGTTTTGATTATTTTGTACTTTTTTGTTTAACAGAAGCATCTTCTGTCCAAGCAAAACTTGACGTCGTCTTTGTAAGTCTCGTAATGTAGTAACTTTGCATTGAGATTCAACCTTTGAAAAGTTTTCATTACTGCTGCAAGCCGTAGTATCACTGCCTACAACCTCGTCCATATTTGTGTTCTGAAGTAAAAGAAATTAATATGTTATATTTTGAAAGCAGCAATCATTACAATAAATTATTTCAGCCTTAAACTAATTAATTTTACTCCAAAAACGTTCCGTTGAATACCGCAGTAGTCAGAAGTTCATAACAGAAATACAGCGTAAGTCATCGAGACAACCACCAACACGTAACGGAAATACCGCATAAGGCAACGAAACTTTTCATTACAACACCGCTTAAGTAGTCATGTTTTCAATCACAATCATATGAACGAATTCAATGGTTAACATTATAATGTAGGTTATTCTTTATGTCCACTTACCTTTTAGCTACATCCAAGTATCCACTCAGTTTGAAAAACTCCACTAATTTAAAAACAGTAAAAGATTTAACGACAAGCGATGTGACCCATGCCAAATTCTATGGCGGATTGATGATTTGCGCGGTGTTAGCGCAACCAATGAGTTGTGTTGTGGTACTACTTTTTGAATAACGCGCTGTAATTGGATGATATCGCCTTCAGTGTGAGCTCATTGGATGCGCGGAAAAATAATCTACCAAATGGTATACAAAACGTCACATGGTCAATTTTTGACTTGCGCGGTATTGTTAATTAAGCGACGATAGTTAATTAATAGTGTGGGTTGTCTCAGAATAATAGAGAATAATTTCGTTTCACAAGTCAAAAGCGCTGATTCGCTGATATAAACTTCTCGCACTGACAGGTGCACTGATTGGTAAAAAACTACATTCATGTCAAATTAGAATAATTTATCTTATTAAAAATCAACTAAAATAGATTCACCAAATCCGTTGTAATTTTCAATTATCTACTCAACGTTATAAATACACCCTTCTGGCAATCCGGGCCAGATGTTCTGTCCAGTTGAGCTACCAACATTTTATTGTTTATATTGTATTGTTTTCTGAGGTTTAAGCGAGCACTACACATTTTAATGTAACACTTTTCTACGAATTTACTCGCGTTTAATTTATTGTTTACATGGTAGTTGTTTATATTGGTTATTAACCATTGTCTAGTAACCATTTAACGAGTTTCTTCGAAGCTTCTCTTGGGCTAGATAATTGGTGTGATTGTAGGAAAGATTTATTTATTTATTTATTTATTTATTTATTTATTAATGTTAACAATTTACTCGTAATACTCGTGGAAATTTTTTCTACATTTTTTTCATTTGTAATCTACTTAGGGTGGTTTTGACCAAACTGGAATGAGGTCTTATACCTAGATTAAACGCCGAATTTGTATAGACTAATCTCGGAGTAAGTCTTATTCCAGTTTGGTCAAATCCACCCTTAACAGTTAAATACCAGAATAAGGCTTTTATCTGGAACAGGACACCGTTAACGCTGTGTGTGGTGTTATTTGGATTTATAATGAAGACTCTGCCCAAACAGGATGTAAGTATAATAACTCTGCCGCGCAAACACGGATGCGTAACAGCGCGACAGTTAGTCAGACCCGCCCGTGACCACGACCGAGAAAATTCGGTCGAAATGTTGTTGTCGGGTTAAAAATATTTGTTTTTGATTGTGATTTTTTTAAATTCATTTACTAAGTAGTTTTGCGTTAAACGCGTTTAAAAACAATATATACGAGTATATGTATATATAACATGTATATTTATCACTAGTCAAACTACTAACACATTTACTTCTTCATCCTCCAACATACCAACAGTAACAAATTAGAAACATTCCTTGGACATTTAGTCCTAGATATTAACGCTTAAGATTGTTTTATATAGCGTAACCTGTAGGCAAGTATTTAATATCGTGAGTCCTCTCTCGGCCGAAATCAATAATCAATTTATTTGACAGTTTCATGTAAGTGATGTCTCTCAACTTAAACTCTAGTAAGCAAAACAAAAGATAGATTAATTATTAAATTTATTTTTATGCGAAGTTACGGTTGCTTTCACTTCCACTTAACGTAATGTTTCATTTTGCACGTGAAAATAGGTCAAGTTGTGCACTTCTTGAAAAAGGAATAAGTTTAAAAAATAGACTTTGATACTTAATTGAATTGTTTTATTGAGCTCGAAGCAAGGTAACATTTTTTTTTTGCTAATTTATAAATGATGTTTATCTTAACGAATTTGTTTTTGTTACATATCAATTACAATTTACAATTACGCGTTACTCTGGATCCAGGAAGTGTAACGGGACACACGCGCGTTGACACCAGGGAAGCGAGCTTGAGCGCAGCCGCGGCCCCAAGAGCAGACGCCGACCACGACTCCGTTGTGGAAGAGGGGGCCGCCAGAGTCACCCTGGCACTGGTCGCGGCCGCCAACGTCGAGCCAGCCGGAGCACAGCATGTTGTCGGTGACGGTGTTGCCAACCTCAGCGTAACGCTGCCTACAAACGGCCTGGTTCACAGTCCAGATCTGTACGTGTCTCAATTGCTCGGAGGCCGACGAACCAACACCAGCCTGAAAATTTTAACTTATTTAATATGTTGCAGCGAAATAATAAAAAACAGGGAGTTGATCTATAAGTAATAAGTATATAACTTTTATATTTAATAATTAAATAATGTATTTTTTTTAGTATACACTGTTTCACTACAGCTATATATTTTAATATGGTAAAATAATTGCTTACGATTGTGGTACCCCAACCAGTAGCCCAAACGACTTGATTGTCTTGAAGGTTGTAGTTGGAGCCGGCAATGTTACCAGGGCGGATAGCGTTTGTTTGCGCAATGGTGCCGACGACGCGGATGATGGCAATATCGTTGTCAGTGGTAAAGGAGTTATAACTGGGGTGGTTGATGATGGAACCAGAGTTGTAGATGACACCACCGCTGTTGGCGTTGGTAGATCCTACACGAACGCGCCACCTGGCTATCGCATCTCCGCTGTGTGAAAAATAACACAGTAAATTTGAAATACTATATGCTTAGCGAATTCTTCAACTTGTAATTTAGTATAATTTATGCATGAGACTTACATTGTGCAGTGAGCAGCGGTAAGAACGGCTCTGTTGTTAATGATGGTACCACCGCAAGCCTGCTGATGGTTAGTGGTTCCCCATGAGAACAGCAAAGCAGCCATCTCGGGGTAGTTGTTGATGGTCGTCACAGAACCACCGACAATTCTTTGGGGGTTGCTAGGTACGGCTGTCAAAAAAAATCATGTTAACTTTAACACATTAGTAAACGTGCAAGACATTATTTTGAATGTTCTTGTACAACTATCCGGGACAGAGTGTGTATAACAAAATTAGTGTCTTTGAAAGTACCACAGGTCCTACAAGAAGAGTAAATAAAAGAAAATCAGAAAAAAAATTCAGAAATTAAAAACTATTTTAACAAAAAGTATTGTAATCTTGTAATTTTTTATAATTTTATTGCAAATTGTGTTGCGTTAAAATTACTTAGACAATATTTATAACGTTATAACATAGCTTGCCTATTTCTTATATTCTGATCTTTAATGTTTGTAAAAATATTAAGATCAGATGTTGATGACGTAGGTTGTTGACATTGAATGGGCGTCTTAGGCTTTTAAATAAAAAAATATATGGTGTTGATAATTTCGGCGGGCTGGATAAGTCCACGGTAGCTCAACTGGAAAGAGCACCTGGCTCGCAGTGCCAGAAGGGTGCGGGTTCGAATCCTGGACGTGGATTTTTTTTAACACTTTTCAATTTGTAACAAGAGCATTGATCTGTCGCGCCAAACAATTATTAAATTAAACTTTCCTACAATCACACCAATTATCTAGCCCAAGAGAAGCTTTGAAGAAACTCGTTAAATGGTTACTAGACAACGGATAAACTTACTTAAAATACTTAAATACATAACTTATTATACATAGAAAACACCCAGACCCGAGACAATTTAGAAAAACATTAATTTCTAAATTGACCCGACAAGGGATCGAACCCGGGACCTCAGATATGGCGACACCATGAAAACCGGTGTACAAACCACTCGAGCAAGGAGGTCGTTAAATTATGTTTATTATTTTTTCTAATTATTTCTATTATGTCTGGATTAATGGCAGTCAAGAAGGTTAAGAAAATAAAATAATAGAAAAGAAAAAGAAATCTATGATAAAAATCAATAAAAAGCTTAAGAGTAAAAATTTTCTCCAGGACATATAACAAATAAAATTTATAAAATGAACAAATAATTGAAAATATTACCTGCTACAGCCGTAAAAGCAAGAACCAGAGCAATCAAGACACGCATGTTGTTTCTTCAGTTGGGACTGACCGTTAAGGATAATTATTTTGATTTATATACGTTTGATATACGAATCCTATCTCTTTTATTATCTCTTTAAGGTTTTTCCAATATGTTATTATCTTTTGCTAGTTAAATATTCACCTTATTATTATTAGTCTTAAAGCTATTAAATATTGTGAGTTTGACAATCTTTTGAAATATACTTTTTAACATTGTGGTAATGGTAGGTATTATGATTTTTATATTGTGTTATACGAAAGTTAGTGCCCGTAATAAAGACAACGTAGGTACCCTAGCAATTAGCGTGCGAAGCTACTGCGCCGATTTTGGTAGTTAATGTAAAGTACTCTATTGTGATTATAACAAATGATCATTGTGAAGAATTGAGTAAAGTAACGCCTACAGCCCGCCCAGCCATCTCTAGTGTATGTAGCGCTTTCTTTGCCTTTGTCTTAAGTAAGTACACTGTGCAGATTTTTAGACAAGTTCACTCCTGTTGTACACTGAGGGTTATGAATATGCACACTAACAAGTCCGTACATATACCTACATATTGGCGACACTGATCCTTAGTTTCGCCTGTTTTGTAGTGTTTTTAAGTACATACTCCTTATTAAATAGATTAAATAAAAGGATTTTACATTGTAGAGTGAACCTGGTATATTTCATATAAATATTTTTAAAAATTTAGTATATGTAAAGTGTTTTTAAGTACATACTCCTTATTAAATAGATTAAATAAAAGGATTATACATTGTAGAGTGAACCTGGTATATTTCATATAAATATTTATAAAAATTTCATACTTATCACCGATTTAACATTTACTTTATCGATGACAATTGGGAATGACTTCCTTTACAGTGATATATCTATAGTCACTTGACTAATGGGCTTAATCTTCTTCGATCATGTGTATATGTATGTAATATTATTGTTATTGTGTGTCTGACTATTAAAAAAATGGAAAATACAATAAAAAAATTGCGTTGTTTATTACATGCTGTTCATTTCTTAGGTAATTTTGATTTTGTTACTAATTTTATTTAAGTTTTATTCTTCTACACAGTCCTACCTGTTGGGCAAAGGCATCCCCTAAGTCCATTTTAGAGTTGATAATTAACTTTGAAAAGTTAAGCTTTCACTAGTTATCCTCGTGGATGGAAGTAATTGTCATACGGCCCTTGGATATTTAGATATCCAAAGGCGCAATACAAAAATAGCGAATCAGAAACAAGCTGAAGTTGGCAGCACACAAACTTGTGCGATGATATTAACGAGGAAGCTTAAATACGACACCATAACAGACATCAACATCTTCCTGCTTGGTCTCATTGTGTACATTGGTTGAAATACAGGGATTGTTCAACTTTGTCGGTGCGCAAAGACGTAGGCCCTACCTTTGGAGTGGTTGGGGTTCGTATGGTATGGCCACCGAAGAGCAGCACATTAGCCAGCTTTCGCTAACTCAACTGACAGAGTTAACTGTTAGTTGATTTAGCGTATTTCGCGCGCGCTCTGTATTTTTCACTAGCAATTAGCAATTAGCACAGTACACAGAAGTGTACGACGAATTTTCTTGGGTGTTTATCACTTCAACTGTCAGTTGAGTTAGCGAGTTAGTAAGCCGGCCATGGGCAGAAAATAGAAAAACTCGTATGTAAGTTTTTTAAATACCTACAATAGGTATGGATGTGTTCGGGGTGTCATCCACATTTCGAAGCTACAACAAGCGTTGTATAGTTCTAAAGTGGTGGAGGGGGCAGCAGTGACGTCATAAAGATGGCCGCCGACGGTTTTGTTTTTCTTCAATTGTGGCGCACCTATGCGGTAAATTTTCATGGGGTGTCATTTCAAAGCTCATTAAATGTACTTTAATCACTTTATAGTCATCTATAACGAAAACATGGTATTTACAAAAATATTTTAAATTAATTGAATTTTCGTTACCTACCACGAACTGTTTCTTAATTTTTTTCGGAAACGAGTAACTTTTTCTGTATAATATTGTTATCTAAAACATGCAAAATTTCATAAGCTATTTACAAATATAAAGTTCATTCAAATACGACTTTAAATGACTGTGCTGTGTCCCATAATCTGGAGCGAAGAACACTATCAGGACGAGTCCAAGCGTGCGCGCGTGCGTCGTCGGGGGTTGTGAGGCGGGCTGCAAAGTCACATGACAATGTGTCAGCCAAGATCACATCACCTTCAGTGATTCTCTCGTTCATACAGTCAACCATACAGGAATGAGCTGCCTTGGAAAGTTAGTTATCTAAAAATAAATGTAAAAAACAGACATCTTTTCTCGATACTTTCTTGACAGAGTAGTACATAAGCGGCGTCGAATGCAGGCGAGGTGCCCCGCCGCGCGCCGGTTGTGTGGCGCGGGCGCGGCGCCCCGCTCATTACGTGTGTGTTTCATACAAAATGCCACTACTTGCGCGCGCCGGCGGCACCTCGCCCGCACCCCGCACCCGACGCCGGCGCATGTATGACCCGCGACTTAGTTCATATTATGACCGCGCAAAGCCGCGCGTCGCTCGCGCGGGTCGTTACAGGGTACGTAGAACTTTAACCGCGCGTTGGTGCGCGGTACCACGCGGTGATGTAGACGATAATTATCATAATCACCGTTTACAATGATCTTGTACTGCGCGGTTAGTAGTTCCGCCCGGTACCGCACGGTCATATTATTATGAACTTAGCCTAAGATAAACTCGTAGTCGTTTTCACAGTAACATAGTTTTGCGCACCAAAACACACAATAAATTTTAAAAATATACACACGACACTATTAAATACTTACACAATATTTTGGCGCCAATTTTGATCTTCCCAGCGCTCGAATCGAATGTGGAGCAAAGAGGGTTCAGGATTGGACAAGATAGATTCCCTACCCCGCGCTACCCCTTGCGACGCACAGTGATCAATATCGAACATTCAGGGTGACGAAATCATTTAATACTGAAATCATGAATAAAAGGTATATTATACCATTGCTTTAACATTAAATAGTATAGAAAAATAGTTTTCACATAATTTGATTTATTAAATATTATTATTGTACCTATTCACCTTTTTAAATCACTCCTCATCTAACACAATTCTGGTTCTTGTAAAAGATTTGGTAGGTACCTCAATTGGCATTGCATGATCTTTAGTGTCTTTTGATAGCGGCTTGAATGAGCAATTTTATGACAAAATATTGAATAAATCTATATTTTTGATTAAAGCACCATTTCCTAAAAAACCGTTTTTACTATAGAAACCGCAAACCACCGTAAAATAAATGCATATTTTTACATAGCTAATAGTCTCTGCTATATAATGTAATCAAAATGATAGTGTACTATTTTGTACTTTTAAACGTAACACAGTTCACACTCAAAAAAGTGAGTAAAAATCGGTACACATCAATATATTATTTTTTTTGTTATACAAATCTAAATATTTTACTTTTTGTTTATATACCAATAAAAAGTACAGACATTCCTTAATATGCACCATTTTTTCAATTCTCAATTTATACTAATAACACTAAACTTGAATAGGAGCGCAAAACAGCGATAAATCAGTCTAGCTTTGCTTTCGAGATAACTTTAAAACGGCATAGGCATTAAACTACTAACTGCATAATATTAATGTTTTAGCATAATGTAAACAACTTACCTTTAAGTCTTAATAAAATATTTTTTTGAACTACCGACACACTGACCAAAAATAATGACGGAACGCTAACTTTTGATAATTGATCAGTGTGCGATAATCAAAAACATAAACATATTTTTAATAACTGTCGACTTTACTGTTACATTGATTAAAATAAAGATTTTCATTTATAAGATGCATTTAGCATACAGTTACTTTGATAAAAATAACAATTATGTTCATCTATGGTGAAGGTTTTCTTAGCATAGTTAAACACTTACTTTAATTATGCCTATAAATAGTGTAACTATACTTAATGTAAACATGTGTAGCGGAAATACCATATTTCAAATAATGACAATACAGTGACTTTAGTTTAGTTACTGTAAATATTTTTGGGAAAATATGAAATAAATCGAGTTTTAATACGGTTGAATCTTCATAACACTTACTGTGGTTAAGCTTATCGTATTTTTGTCAATAAAAAAGTTAAAATAGTGGCATGTAGGTCTTGATTTCAGGATCACAGTACTGTAAAAAAATCTTTTTTTTTATTCGGCAACAGGTAAGTGACGATGAGGCCGAAGGTGTAAGCGCGCTTCACCCGGAATCTTCAACCACTGAGGAACTGGCTATCTTATCTCAAACTGTCGGAACACAACAATGCTATAAACATCGTTGTTATGGCGACACACTTAGATAAGATGGTGGTATCTAGCCAGGTGGACTTAACAGTCCTACCACCAACCAAACCGAGCACACAAAGATGTACCCCCGCTGGGAATCGAACCCGGGACCTCTGGGTCTGAAACCGGAGGCTTAGCCACTAGACCACAGAGGCGGTTAAAATCGTAGCACCAGTAACACGACTTACTGTAATTATGAAAACGGGGGCAGTATTATCCCAGAAGGGTTAGTCAGAGACCAGACAATGAGGAACCGCAGCAGCCTACTGCCACAGTCCGCGTTTCATCAAATATAATATATTTAGACATACATACATACATATAATCACGACTATTATCCCCGAAGGGTTAGTCAGGGACTAGGCAATGAGGACCGCAGTCCTCTACCATAGTCCACTTTTCACCAAATAGCGACTGCACATGTGCTCAGCGTGACAGGTGGTGAGCCCATCGCCGCTCTATGCTACGTTAATCGCCTTTTACGACATTCAAGGGAGTAGAAATGGACGGTAGTATTTTGTTCGTTAGTCGCCATTTACGACACCCAAGGGAAGAGAAGGGCGGTAGTATTTGGTTCGTTAATCGCCATTTACGACACCCAAGGGAAGAGATGTGCGGTAGTACTTGGTTCGTTAATCGCCATTTACGACTTCCAAAGGAAGATGGGGCGGTAGTATTTGGTTCGTTAATCGCCATTTACGACATCCAAGGGAAGATGGGGCGGTAGTATTTGGTTCGTTAATCGCCATTTACGACATCCAAGGGAAGATGGGGCGGTAGTATTTGGTTCGTTAATAGCCATTTACGACATCCAAGGGGAGATGGGGTGGTAGTATTAGGTTCGTTAATCGCCATTTACGACATCTAAGGGAAGATGGGGCGGTAGTATTTGGTTCGTTAATCGCCTTATACGACATCAAAGGGAAGATGGGGCGATAGTATTCTATTAATGATCTGCTACAATTACAGCATTTTTAAACAAAAATGAAAAACCCAATAATATTTATATACTTACCTAATTAAAGTTAAATGCCTTTCTTTATCTTTCTATTTAAAACTAATCATGTTTGTTTGTCACTTTGAATGTCAAACAGAATAATAAACTAAATGCAGTTATGAAAGGAAGAAGTAATAATTATCCAAAAGACTAATTATGCGTGCCTATAATGCTTTAACTCTGAGGCTCTGGCGGGTCACCATTTTTGTCTATTTGATTTATTTCGTTTCAAAGAAAAATCTTTCATTTGGAAGAAAGTGTTTTAATTTTATTTGTATCAGTTAACGAAGTGTTATTTTAATATTTATAGCGGTCCCTGACACTCCGCAATAGATTGTGAGAGGTTTAGTGATCACCATCAACAGCTACCCTGAGATCGTGGCTCTGCTATTCTCTTGGGTTTCACTGGCCACAGGCAAAACTGCGGTGGAAGCATCCTCAACAGCAGGTTTATCCTCACAACTGCTCACTGCACTTTGTGAGTTAAATAGTTACATTAACGATACATAAACAATTATTCTACAAGTAAGTACTGTTTATTTTTGCTTACCTTTAATTTTTTTCGTTGACTGTAGTTACTTTTAGTAACAAAATTAAGTTACATTAAACATAATTTATTAGATTTAAAACTTTAATATATTAAATGGCAGTTTTTATGTTTACAATGGCAACGCACCTGCTAAGTGGCAATCTCGTGTTGGTTCTAGGGCATGTACTCCGGAGTTTCGGAGTTTCGAAGTTTCGTAACTCCGTAAACCTATTTTTTCCGGTATTTTAAAAGCGGAGTTGGAGGCTTCAACATCGCAACTCCGGAGTTCAGTATTCCTAGTTTAAAACCTACGCAGCGCAGCAATATCCGTCTCGCCAATGAACTATACCTACTTCAACTCTCGGCATTTAGTGAAAGAGACAGGTTTATAATTTTTGACCATTTAATATAAAATACGTAGCTCACTCTCTGACAAAACGCTTGATGCTCTTATTTTCTTAAGAACGCACTTTCAAGAAGGAGAACAATAATCGAAAAAATGATAGGTTACATTACCTGTGAATTTGATTGCATTTGCCAAGTAAATGGAAAAGAATATCTCTCTCAATTTTATATTTTGACTTTAAAAATTGTATTACTTTTACTACTTTGTCAAGAAAATACCGGGAAAAGATCAATAACAAACAAAATGTTAGTTATTCATCCAAATTTATTTTATCGCCTTAAAGTATTCCCCTCCAGTAACGATAGACGTATGCCAACGAATAATCCAATCATCAAAACATTAACGCTTTTTCCGGAATTGAGTTAAGTTCTCGCCGCGAATTCTCCTTTATGTCTTCTACCGAATGAAAACGGGTGCCATGAGATTTTGGTAAAAAATTCGTTCACCATGATGGCCTTGTGCGAAGGCACATTATTTTGGTGCAAAATTTCCACAAATTTGGCCTTATTCATCGTATTTGCTCTCTTAAACTCCGCAAATTGCTCAAATAATATTATTTATTTACCGTTTGACCTTTCGGCAAGAATTCCGAGTGCACAACACCGCGATAGTCAAAGAAAACAGTCAACATGACATTGACTTTTGATTGAATTTGGCGTGGTTTTTTCGGTTTCGGTTCAGTCGGAAGGCGCCACTTGTTGACTAGTAACTCGTAAACGCACGTCTCGTCACCAGTAACAATGCATTGCATGATGTTGGGTCGGAATTGACTCGGTACTTACTTGTACCACTCATAAGCACGTGTTATTGATAAAGTCGATTCACCGTAAGCCTTCTGTAACATTTTCAGTGACTCCGCACACGAAATTCCATTGGCGACGCGAAATTTAAGACAAACTCTTTGTTCGATGTTTTTATCCATTATGAAATATGCAATACACACTAGATATAAACTAACTTAAATAGCGCTGTATTTAATCTGCATAACAGATGCAACTCAAACTCCGCGCAAATGGATAACAGTTGTGCCAATCTAACAACAAAAAAAAACAAAACATTGAAATTGTAATCATAATCAAATCATCCGTTCCCGAAACTTTTTTAACAGAATGTATTGTGAGACTGATTGTTTATTGTTTTTGTTCAAGTGATTTGTTACAGATGTGATTTAACATTGGTTGATTTTATACCAAAGAGTTGTAAAACTGATTTTAAACAAAAAATCTCGTTAGTTTTTTTTTAACTCTTAAAAAGACTAATTCCGGATTTAGCTCTGAAACTCCGGAATTGAACTGCCAACACCGGAAGCTAGATAGGGAGTTGAGAAGCTTCCGGTTTTACATGCCCTAGTTGGTTCCACCTTCGCCAATAGCGGTGGCACCGTTCGTGCCTCTGGCTCCATAATCAACCACCCCAGCTACAACAGCCGTACCTACGCTCTATCCGCACTGCCAGCAAAATCGCTTTGAATCTTATCCAGCCTGTTAATATTGCTGGTTCCAACTACAACCTTGGCGACAACCAATTTGTATGGGCTGCCACCACTGCTGTTGGTTGGGGAACCACTTCTGTAGTTTGCAATGTTTGGTAACTTCTTCTACCACTTCTTATAGTAAAAATCTATTTGGTTTAATTCTGAAGAGATATTATGATTTAAAAATAACAAAAAACTCTTTAAAATATTTTCTAACAAATTATTAATTTGCGCTTATTATAACGTGTTATTATTATTTCACCCCGGAAAGGTTCTCTTTCCGAGCAACTCCGTCACGTTCAGGGGGTCTAACGCCTAAAAAATCCAAGCCAATGTAAATGAACTTCATCGAAGCCAATGTCCTTGACATGGGCTTCAGCCTGTTGGTATCGCCTAAAATTCTGTATGGACATGAAGTTAATGAGTGAATGATGGTTACGTTTTATAGCATCAATTTTATAAAATTTATGTTTTTTTTTCTTAATAATATTACATGTAGATTTTTGGCTTTAAATTGTGTTAGGGTACACAAAAACTTATAAAAACTAGGTTAAATATCAAAACTTTACCTCTTATGCTCGATAACATCAATAACTTAGAAAGAAAAAGCAAAAAAAATGACGATCTAAACGCGGCTCGTGGCTTAATACGATAATCTGTGGTTTACTATCGAAGCGCGCGAATATTTGACTGACTTTGACGTCTGTCTGTGCTGCTTTGATACGGAGAAAAAGCGATTTCAAAAGTTGAAAAGTTTAATTTTAAATTTCATTGAAAGAGAAGTAAGTACATAAGTTTCATTC
The DNA here is from genome assembly GCA_963921215.1 of Scoparia ambigualis. Classification (NCBI taxonomy): domain Eukaryota; kingdom Metazoa; phylum Arthropoda; class Insecta; order Lepidoptera; family Crambidae; genus Scoparia; species Scoparia ambigualis. The sequence goes on from OY992504.1 coordinate 33,032,380, forward strand.
CATGTACAACTAATTGTGGAAATTATTCAACAACGAGAATAAGTAGTTGCGAAATGTAGTTATGTTTTCCAACTTTTCGTTTGTACTATTTACGGTTCTTATTTGTAATGTTTCAGACAGAATGGCAGCGCGCAAACTTGTAAGTGACCAGCAACTGCAGATTCTATTAGATGCCATGGAGGCGGATCAAATAAGTGCCGTCGCGCATTTTATGAAAGTCTTTCTCTGCAATTTTGGGTTTAATTAAAAATTAAAGCAAATTTGCAAACTACGAACCATGACAATAGCTATTCTACACTATTCAATAAGTCAAAATTATTAACGTATTTTTTGTTTTTGAGATCAAAAACGGCAAAATTGGCCATTTTACGCAAAAATCACAGTCGGGATGTAGGCCTCAAATGCTTATGTATTGATTATTTTATTAAATGATAAAAAAAATATGTACATGTATTTTTTTACTAACCATTTTATATGCGTTATTTTGTGTCCCGCGTAATATACCCAAGTCCCGGATGTCGAGCTGGGTAATCCCGGAAATGTCTTTTTTTGAGTTGGCAAGCCTACCCGTACCCTTAGCATTTAGTGTGCGGAAATACCGCGGAGATTTTGGTAGTTGTTGTAAAGTAGACTACTTATAGTTTGTTAGATTAGTGGTTAAGTCTTAATTACAAGTTAGTTAACTATTTTTTTTATTAGTATTGGCGTCAATAAGTGCCTGTAAAGGTTTACATTAAATTAATAATTTGACTTTGTCTTTGACTCTATTGTTATTATATCAAATGATCAATGTGAAGAATTCAATTTGTCCCTATTAATAGTAACGCCTAAAGCCCAGCCATCTAGTACATGTAACGCTTTCTTTGCCTCTGTCTTAAGTAAGTACACTGTGCAGTTTTTTTTGACAAGGTCCCTCCCTCCTATTGTTAACTAAGGGTTATGAATATTATAGGTACACCAACAAGTCCGTACAGGATCAGTGTCGCCTATATCGCGTAACTCAATTTGCGAAAGATTTGTGTATTTTCACTTCGATCATCTAAACATATGATTGTAGATTTCAAGCAATAGATGATTCGTAATATTTGATTTTTTGCGTTGCAATAAACTCGAAGATAATGAGATTTTTTTTAGAATGATTGTAACGTGTCCTATTTTATAGAAAGTCCCACATAATGATTCTACTCCGCCTGATGTTAAATGGAAGTGGAGTCCAGGCGCGAAGACAACTGCTATGCGATTCTCTAAGCGACACATAGACTCTGCGTGCATAGCTGGGATCTGCTGTCACTTTTCAATTTTATGAATCTGAAAGAAACAGTAAATTCTCCGCGCTGCGGCAGCCGCTGCTACCAAAGCCTTAACTTAGAGAATCGTCGACTTCTGCAACGTCAAAGACGTAACCTCAGTCACCCTCACTCTGCGGCCTACAAGGCCCCTTTCCTCTCCCGGACTACACGTGCTGGTCTTAGAAACCACCATCATACTGTGCAGACTATCAGCACTCGTACCAAAAAATTAGGCAAGTCTTTCCTCTGCAAGACCATTCGGCTTTGGAATTCTCTGCCGGCGCATGTGTTTCCCAGTTCCTATAGTCCCGGGTCTTTTAAGTGGGGCGTGAAACTGCATTTATGTAGGCCGTCATGAATGGGTGCGCTTGTTACCGTGCTTATTCCACGGTGAGGAGCGCTTTCGTTATTTTGGACTGCATCGGCTGTTTACCATCAGGTAGGATGTAGTCACTATGATGTGTCACAATAGGAAAAAGACAGAACACAGAAGTAGGGAAAAAATTCTCGGCTATGTTAAGATAAAGCAAACAAGCATTACAAAAGTTACAAAAAAACGAGTTACGTGCCTTAGCACGTAACGCGTTTTTTTGTAACCGTGGCCTTAGCCTGCCATGTCGCACGTGGCCTTAGCCACATGCCATAACTTCGATTAAATAAAAAAAGTGTTTTTAAGTACCTACTCCTTATTAAATAGATTAAATGAAAGGATGAAACATTGTAGAGTGAACCTGGTATGTTTCATATAAATATTTTTAAAAATTTCATGCTTATCACCGATTTAGCATTTACTTTATCGATGACAATTAGTTATGATTTCCTTTATAATGATATATCTATTGTCGCCTGACTAATCACTAAGGCTTAATCTTCTTCGATCATGTATTTATAATATTCTTGTTAACTGAGTGATTATAAAAATAAAAAAAATTACTTATTTTCTAATTTACTATAAATTAGAGTGCATTGCAATCTCTTGAAATTTGGCACGCTATTTTTCACTATCGAACCCGGAAACGTCTCTAGGGCAGAAATGGGACGTCTCCATTAACTTAAGATTCTTTCTTTTTCTACACACCTGTTGGACAAAGGCATCCCCTAAGTCCATTTTAGAAATGATAATTAACTTTGAAAAGTTAACCAATCACTAATGATCTTCGTGGATGGAAGTAACTGACATCCGGCCCATGGATATTTAGATATTCAAAGGCGCAATACAAGGATGGCGAGTCAGAAACAAGCTGAAGTTGGCAGCACACAAACATGTGCGATGATATATTAACGATGAAGCTTAAGTACGACACCATCACAGAGCATCTTCCTGCTTGGTCTCATTAACGGTTGAAGTACGGGGATCGTTCAACTTTGTCGGTGCGCAAAGGCGTAGGGTATGGCCACCGAAGAGCAGCAGGCCTATTCGCTAATTCAACTGACAGAGTTAACAGTTAGTTAATTTAGCGAATTTTGCGCGTGCTCTGTATTTTTCACTAGCACAGTGCACAGCAGTGTACGACGAATTTTATTGGGTGTTCATCACTTCAACTGTCAGTTGAGTTAGCGATTAGACCGGCAGGCACTACCAAAGAGTATACGCACTGCTATAAGCTGACATTAAAGGAATGCGCAGACAATAGAAAGTCCACGTCGAAGTTTTGTTGGTCACAATTAGATAATAGAATTATACGGTATCTTAGTCATTCGTGTTCTTTACAAGATAACAATTTTAGGTAATTTATTTTGACAAACAAAAAAGTACGATGAGGACAGCTGGACACGATAAAAATTGAGGTAATAATAACAATTATTTTTTATGCGACATCGCAACTGTCAAGTGTTCATAAAAAATACAATTTCAGCAGTCCGCGGACGGTACAAAGTCATCGAATCATAAGATAAGGTTCCAAAATTATAAATCTATATCGGGGTTTTTCTAATTGCCAAGTCAGAAGAATTAAATCGAAAGATTATTTGATTATCATTCACATGATTTGGCTAAAAGAGTTGAATGTTTATGAGATAAGAATAAGAGTTGATTATTTTTATAACGTTATAAACTACTTACTTATTTATCAATTTTGTTAAGTACAGTTTATGGCCGAGATACGGCCATAAACTGCACTTAAATTTGTACGCTTACAACTAAGATCACATAATAAAACTAGACACACAATCCCATACTAAATCGTTGCGGAATAGTGACAGCTTTGACATAATTATACATTTGACGGACTTCTTGGCGGGAAAGTAAAGCGTCATGTCTGCAGTTTTGTTTTATTTTCAATAATTTGTGTTTTGTCCAATATTAATGTAAAATAATGGTGGATTATTTACTGTTAAGTGATGGTGAATGTGCATGAGTGTTGGCAAATAAAACAAAACAGTTTAACATCACTTTTCAAATTCTCTCAAGAAGTCCGTGCGAGATCCCAGTGAAGTCCCACATCCTTACTGGAACTCAAGGGGTTTGGAGAGAATATTATTTACATTAAATGGTCGTCTTAATCAGATGGAACAACTGTCTCGGTCAAGTAACATTGAGTTGCAGTGTGTACCGGAACACAAATCCGAAAATATAGTGAACTTGGTCACTCAGCTTGGTAGCGTGGTGAAGTCTCCTATTAAAGAGTCCGACATTGCTTACTGTGCGCGGACAATGAAGTTTAATAATAAAAGCAGTAGACCACGGTCCATTCTTGTGAGGTTTAGTAGCCCTCGCCTTCGTGATAGTGTCTTAGCTGCTATATCTTTTAATCGTGAGCACCCACATGGAAATTGAACTCGGCGCACTTGGGTATAGGCGGAGATGAGAGATCGCCTATTTATGTCGTAGAGCACCTAACACCCGAGAACAAACAACTTCATGGAGCTGCTCGGCAGAAAGCTAAAGAAATTCAGTTTAAATTTGTCTGAGTACGCAGTGGTCGAGTTTTTATACGTTAAACGGAAACCTCACCTCCTATTTTGATAAAGGTTAAGGAGTCATTGTCAAAATTGAATTAGAATATTATCTTTGGTTTTTGCTTTTGTTTATACGTAAAGAATTAAAATATATTTGTAACGATTACGATATAATTGTTTTGAGTGAAACCTGGCTTGATGTTGGCGTTATGAACTCTGAGCTTTTCGACACTTGGTATGCTCTCTACAGACGTGACCGTTCATCTAGTGGTTTCCACTCTGGTAAGCGTGGCGGTGGTGTGTTAATGGCCGTGTCGAAACTATGTCATTCTGTAAGGTTAAAAAAGTTTGAAAGTAATTGTGAAGATTTATAGGTCTGTGTTGAATTAGATGGTTAAATAAAAAAGGAAAGTTTATACATTTGTGCGGTTTATCTGCCACCACCTATTCAGAAACAATTACTTAACCATTTTATTACGAATACCAACCGCGTTATGGAGTATGTAAATAATACCGTTGTACTGGGTGACTTTAACTTGGGTTGCATTGATTGGATGGGCAAGACGGCACCCACTGCTGCAACCGTGCATAGCTCATACGCTCAAGACTAATCGGACTTTGTCGCCTAAACCTGTTTACTCAATACAATCTGGTTCTAAATAATAAGAATAAAATATTAGATCTGGTTCTTAGTAATATACCTGTCGTTGACTTAATTGAGAGTGATGATGTACTAACTAGATTGGATCCATATCAAACTGCTTTGCAATTCATGGTCAAACTTGGCAGTAACCGGGTGTTGAAGTCCAACAACTCATTGAAACACAACTTTTATAAAGCTGACTTTGACAAAATAAGGGAATCCTTGGACAATACCGATTGGGAAGCTGAGTTTTCTGCTGGTACAAACAATGTTGATGAAGTGGTTGATATATTTTACAAAATTCTTCATAACATTATAACTCTACATGTCCCCTTAAAGAAAAGTAGGACGTCGAAACATCCAGCTTGGTTCACACATGAATTAATTAAACTTCTGAATGAAAAATATCGCTGTCGAGTAAGAGTTCGAAAATACAAGAACCCTCGTGATGTTTTAGATTTAAGAATGCTCAGGGATAGATGTGAGAAGTTGCAGGCAAAGTGTTACAGTACTAATATTGCACAACTTGAGTCTTGCCTTGCATCTAACCCTAAATTGTTTTGGTCGTTTGTAAAAGGCAAGAGGAAAAATAACGATACCGACTTTCTCTCTGAAATGTATAGTGGCGATGTAATTGCGAGTAATGGCTCTGACATATGTAATCTTTTTGCCATAAATTTTGCATCTGTTTATAACAGAGATAAAAACTTACCTCTTGCTTGGGAATCCCTAATATAAATTGCTTCCAGTCAAACCTTAGCTCTGCAAGACTCTCTCGCGAGGAAGTCTCAAAGGCCTTAAAAAAGCTAGATTGCAATAAAAGTGCTGGCGCCGATGGTATACCGGCTTTATTTTTATGCTCGTGTGCGGATTCTATTTTTTATCCCTTAAATTTAATTTTTAATAAGTCACTATCTTCGGCGGTGTTTCCAAAGCGGTAATAGTGCCAATCTTTAAATCTGGTGACAGAAATTGTACTGAGAACTATAGGCCTATATCTATCCTGCCAGCGATCGGAAAAGTCTTTGAGTCTTTGATCTACCAGGTTATCTCGTGGCACTTTAAAAAAATTATCTCACCGCAACAGCATGGCTTTTATAAGTCCAGGTCAACAGAAACCAATTTAGTACCTTTTCTTGATGACATATGTACCTCGGTCGATGCAAAAGTTCATGTGGACGTTATATACACGGACTTCAGTAAAGCTTTTGACCGAGTCCATCACAAATCCTTATATCCAAGTTCTGTGCGATTGGTGTTGCTGGAAGTCTTTTGGGTTGGTGTAACTCCTATCTGCTGAACAGAAACTCTGTAGTGTTGGTACAGGGGTTTGAGTCCGAACGGTTCATGGCTTTATCCGGTGTGCCGCAAGGTTCTCATTTAGGTCCGTTATTTTTTAATATATTCATAAACGACATAGTCTCCTCCCTTTTAAATTCAAAATTTTATTTATACGCCAATAACCTCAACTTTTATAGAGAAATACGTTCTCCAAACGATCGGATTCTTCTCCAAGCTGACATAAATGCCCTAGTAAAATGGTGCGAAGATAACTGAATGTCTTTAAACATTGAAAAATGTTACTACATACAGTTTTCTAGAAGCAAAAACACCTGCCCAAGCCATTACACAATAAGAAACACACCCCTTACCCAAGTTTATGAGGTACGTGACCTTGGAGTAACATTAGACAGTGGACTACGTTTTCATGTCCACATCGATAACATAGCCACTAAAGGATTTAAAATGCTGGGTTTCGTTTTGCGTAACATTAAGGGCTTCAAGAATCCTGCTAGTAAAATATTACTCTATAACGCTCTCGTGAGGAGCAATCTTGAGTACTGCAGCACCGTATGGAACCCTCATTACGAAGTCCACGCTAAACGCATCGAGAGAATCCAAAAAAGATTTTTGTGGCATCTTGCCTATAGTTGTAATATGGCACGAAAGCTTCCGAACTATAGTGATCGTTTGGAGTACTTTAAAATGGATTCCCTCTGTAACAGAAGAGGCTTGCAGGATCACATGTTTCTGTATAAAATAGTCAATGGTATTTTTGACAGTCCTCTTCTCATATCCAAAATTAACATTAATGCGCCGTTGAAACTTCCTCGTCTTTCAAAGTATATTCCTTTTGTCAGCAGTATTTCAAGAACAAATCTTGGCGATCACTCGCCGCTCAACAGAATTGTAAACAAGTACAACACACTGTTTATAACCACTGATATAGATATTTTTTCGGATACACGTAAAAGTTTTAAGAACAAAATTATACTACAACCTTTATTTTAATTAATTTAACATTAACTTACCTTTCATTGTGGTAAATTTTAAATTATTTTGTCTCTTAGGGATGTCTGTTACTTGAGATTAAACATTTAATAATTATGTTACTTGCGTGTAGTGGTACCTATAAGTAAAGCATTACTCATTTTTTGTAAGATGCAATGTATGTTTAAGCATGTTTTTGTGTAATTGCTTTGTTGGTTACCCCAATAAATAAATAAATAAATAAAATTAAACGTTCATATTATCATCACTCATTATCATCTACTTTGTTACATCTAATATGTTTTAACAGAATAGCAATTTTTGAAGGAGCACTAATAGTCATGTTTACTGACACTTACCCTACCAAACGTAATGAGTACCTAAACATTTCACTAAGTGCTCTTTTTGTGCGGGCGTTGTTAGAGCGTTATAGTTTTTATATGTGTTCGAAGGTACCTATAATGCATACAAAAATTTTATGCATAATAATGTACTTACTAATAGTTGAGATATTTTTTTTCAAATGAGGCGAACGAGCAAGCTGGTCACCTGATAGGAAGTAATCACCACCGCCCATGAACACCGCAAAACAGGAGTCGCAGCTCCTTGTCGGCCTTGAGAATGGACTTTAAGAGAGGGATGAGAGAAGAGTAGGAATTGTGACAGGAGAGAGGGGGGAGGTATCTACTTTAACTCACCGGACGAAATAACAGCAACGAGTGCCAGAGTTCACGCATATATTTTGTGAGTGGGTGGTATTACGCCTCATTTGCGCTCAGACATTGTCACTTACTTAGCAACACCCGTGGTCACGTGTAGAATAAACCTACGGTGACTTGTGACTTTATGCCCTGTTATCATGATCTTTAACTCACTAGGCCTGTTACCTAAAATTTGGCAAAGCGAAACCCTTGTAGTACCCCAACCAGCAGCTCAAACGACTTTGGGCTGCTGGTTGGGGTACCACAATGTAAGCAGTTGTTTTTCCATATTAAAATATTTGATAATTATCTAACAATAAAAATTTAATATTTTTTTGGGCTCTGGGTCTTTCTCTGAGCAATTAAGACACGAACAAGGCTGTTTGCAGACAGCGTTATGCTGAGTTTGGCAACACCATCACCGACAACATGTTGTACTCCGGCTGGCTCAACGTCGGCGGCCGCGACCAGTGCGAGGGTGACTCTGGCGGCCCCCTCTACCACAACGGGGTAGTGGTCGGCGTCTGCTCTTAGGGCCGCGGCTGCGGTCCATCTTACTTCCCTGTTGTAAACGCGCGTGTCTTGTTTCACTTCTTGGATCCAGAACAACGCGTAATTGTTATTTGTAGTGGTTTTATGTAACTAACAAAAATAATTCATTTAACCTCATCAAATCGTAATTTAACTAAAACCACCACTAACGGATTACAAAAAGTTCATTTCCTTGTTTTCAGATCAATAACACAAAGTTAGTAAAATTTTAATTAAAAAGCAATTTTAAATAGCATGTAAAATAAAACTACCATTTCTGTAACTACACACGCCTTTTTAAAGAAACAAAAGTAAATATTATGATGTAACTTAGGTTTGTTTTCGACCTATTTGCAGAATTGCAGTTATCGATGTGGTCATTTTACAAGGTGTCCCAAGAAATAGAATCTAAATCAAAATAAAAACAAAATTTCTTTATTCAGTAAGCCTAAAATAAGCATTTTAAATCGTCTAAATTGAATTTTACTTCTATGGATGGATGGATAGGCATAGGAACCCACTCACCCACCTCCCCCCATTCAGGACGTCTTTTAGCTGTGGACAAGAACGGGCGCAAGAAACTCCACAGCTTTATAATAATATAGAAGTAACGACATGTACAAAACAATATGTCGTTACTAAATTACACAATCCATAATCATAAAAAAATTATATAATAAAAGAAAAGATAAAAACAAAAGTGAATCTAAAGTTTTGCTCGGGCACTATGAACGCATTAAAACAATGTGTGCGAAACTAGAGGAATGTAAATTCTATGCATTTTTGTCATTGATGTAATCGCTTATAGTGTAATAACCCATTTCTAAAAGTCTGTCCCTAACATGACGTGTCTTAAATTTGTCAAGGGGCAAAAGTATAACATCGTTACAAAATCCCTAAGGATTTTATTGTAAATTATGACACTTAGGGTGGATTCGACCAAACTGGAATAAGACTTACCCCGAGATTAGTCTATACAAATTCGGCGTTTAATCTAGGTATAAGACCTTATTCCAGTTTGGTCGAATCCACCCTTAGTCCCATAATGATCATAATGATCATAAATGATCCATAAACTTTCTGAAGTCGAAATTTAGGAATTACAAGTTTATACTTATTTCTAGTCTTTAGTTTGTGTATATCGCAATTTTTTTTGAAATGAGAAATGTTTTGACGCACGTAAACAATACAGTTACAAATAAATTTTGATGCAACTGTAAGAATATTTATTCTTTAAACAGCTCCTTAAGAGAGTCACGTGATCCTAGATTATATATGGACCTTACTGCTCTTTTCTGTAAAATGAAAATGGTTTTTTTTTATACTAAGCCCGGCAAATGACCCCACTCCACCTGATGTTAAGTGGAAATGAAGTCCAGGCGCGAGGACAACTGGTGCAGCGTAAGAAACGTAGCATCAGTCACCCTCACTCTGCCGGCCCACAAAGTGCCTCTTCACGCCTCGTTTGAAGGACCCTTTGTCATAGGTAGAAGGGAATACGTGTGCTGGTAGACTATTCCATCTTTTGGAAGTGCGGCAAAGAAACGAGTCACCAAATTTCTTTGTGCGTGATGGAATATTAGAGACTGTAAACTGGTAACTCCGGAGAGCAGCACGCGTACTCCTGTGGAGGAAGAGAGAAGGAGGGATGAGGTCAAATAATTCTTCAAAGCACTCGCCATGGTATAAACGGTAAAAGACGCTGAGTGACGCAATATCTCTACGCAATTGCAAAGGCTCGAGAGTTTTAGTGACCTCCGCATTGCCGATAATGCGCACAGCGCGGCGCTGCAATCTGTCCAAGGCATCGAGAAGGTACTTTGCGGAGCCGTCTCAAAGGTGAGAGCAATACTCCACGCAAGACCGCACCTGTGTCTTGTATAATAGACACAACTGATCAGGCGTGAAGAATCGCCGCACCTTGTTCAGGACACCGAGTTTACGTGAGGCATTTTTAATCACGGTTTCGATGTAGTCCTTTTGGTTCAGATCGCAGCGGATATCCATACCGAGCATGGTAATACTGCTCTGCAGGCCTAGAGATGTACCCTGAAGAGAGGGAAGGGGAAGGAATGGCGACTTTTTTGCTGTGAACGCGCACACCTGTGTTTTCTTGGCATTGAAATCCACCAGATTATCCGAGCCCCATTTAGAAATGAGGTCCAACACCCGATCGAGCTCAATGACAAGATTTGCTCGCTTCATTTCGGTGTCTACCCCCCCAGTCGTTGGGTGACCGTTATATCCCCCATGCACTGTGCTATCATCTGCATAGCAATTAATGTTTCCAAGAGGAAGCATGTCATTGTTATGCAGAAGGAACAGCGTGGAGGATAGAACGGAGCCTTAAGGAACACCAGCGTTCACTGACATGAACCGTTCACCGACATCTGTTTTGCCTTTGCCATTTTCTCTATAAATAGTTAATTATATCATAATTATCCTCACCTTAAAAATTAAAATAATACTAAGGCTTATTGTGTGAAGCTAGATTTATTTCTGAAACTTAGTATTCTAATAAATACCTACTCATTAAGACATTTTATAAGGTTCTTTATTCAACATAATATGTATATACATATATTTTTATTTTATTCAGGATAACAAACAATTCAGAAATAAAGCTGATACTACTACAAAGGTATAATCTGAAAAAGTAGTACTTACTTAACTGTTTTTTAAAATCAAAAATTTAAAAAAAATCGAGTCGCCATATTTTATTTCTAGAAATTAAAAATTTAAAACGCTCTCCTATTAAGTATCATAACTGTCGCTAAAAACAAAGGGGTCTTTTACCCCTCGAAAGTCATGTCGTTTCCGACATGATATATATTTTCTGACTTTTACTAAATAATTCCACAAACACGATCAAGTACAAAGATGTAATTAATATCTTTTTTTACAGCAGTACCGAAAAATCCTCAAATTATTGTCGGTGGTTCTGTGACAACATCAACAACTAAGCCGAGATTGATGCTTTGCTGTTCTCATGGGGGATCCACTAACCACCAGCAGGCTTGCGGTGGTACCATCCTTAACAACAGATTCCGATCCATTCTTACCGCTGCTCACTGGACATTGTTTTATGCAAATTTAATGTTAAATATAATGATTTTGAAACTTGTCTTATTAACATTCTATATTATTGTATGTCTCTTTTAATTTTATTTTATTTTATTATATAAGGTGACTGCTAGAAACCGCAAAAAACTTCAAGGGCTGCTCAGGTCAAGTGTTATAAACATGACAAAAATAACAAAAAAGAAATTCGTTTTTTATTCTTAATAGTAGTTTTTGCATAAACTGTAGTATTTTGTATACAAACCATAACATGACAACTTGAGAGCGTTTTAACATTTTTCGTACGTAAATCGAGAACTTGGGAGTTTTTGAAGTGATTTTAGTCATATAATTTATTGCTTTAGCTTCTTTTAACTTCGATAATTGGAATAATCATGTATTTTTATTGTAACTCTATTAACCAAAACTCGATTTAATTGGATAATTTACTACGAAAACAGCGGATTTAGAAGGCTCGATTTCCAGATTACGCACGAAGGCTCAACTTTGAAGTCATTTTACACCAATTATTAATAATAAATAAGAATGTAAAAAATATACATTAAAAGGAACATATCCTTATATTGAAAATGTATTAAGAAAATTTATATTTTTGTTTAATTAACTTGTTTTATCACGTTTAAGAAAGTGAAAAACCGAGAAATTTACCACAAACAAGCTATATCTCATAATCTAGAAGTCATTAGGCAACATAAATAATTTTATACTTAAGAAGAAAGATTGTACTATAAATGTTTAAAAAATTAAAATTATCCCTCCTCAATCTTTTATGAGATAATTGTTGAAAGTTAGCATATAATCGGGTCGATCGCACGGCCTCAATCAGTCGCGCTCAGGCGCTCGTCGACGTAGGACCTTGTCGGTTGACCTTCCGGCCGCCTCAAAAATGTCAAGCGAGAATTTACGTCGTGTATAGTGCGAAGAAATAATTTTGATCCGTAAATATTTTATTTGTGAATCTCAATTAGGTTGTTCATTTAGGCAACATTTTGATGAATAGTGGATCTTACGTATAACTATTTTCTCTACAAACTTGTTATTATTAAAAGCTTTTATTTAACTTGCAATGTTTGTATGTACAGTCAGCAACAAAAGTAGATACACACTTTCGACAGCTATTAACTCTTATGTCTTTAGGAATAGGAACTACGAACTGTCATATATGTGTATCTACCACAGAAATATATCAAGATATATTTCTGGGGTATCTACTTATGTGCGTTAGGGTCAAATCTTGCAAAGAAGATTTGGACCCCTTCTCAGGAACTGATCGAGCTGAAATTTAGTATACCTACGTAACTTCGATGACAATACAATAATATGGCATCATAGAGCTGATGATGCAGTCATAGGGACCTTGCAATGAAATAATATAACTCCGCCGTGTTTGGGCTTGTTTGATTTGTCTTGACTAAAACCATAACCTTGTGTCGCACCACCCAGGGTCCGATTATGAAGGTGGTTACAGAAACTTCTGAAATACCTATATAGTTTTATAAATCTTTAATTAAGTCGGTACTTATACAAATAAACAAATAGAAATAGGCTTAAATACTAAAATTTGACGACGGAAAAAATGTCATTGAAAAGTACGAAATGAATAAATATCATAGTGAGGTCAGAATATAGCCGTGATCGCATACTACCTTCCCTAAGGATTGCTTAAAGTTGCATGCGACCACGACTATAGTCTCTGAACATCACTATGCTACTCCCTTGTTTCGTACTTTTCATATGCATTATTTCCGTAGTCGGGTTTAAGTTTTTAAACTTTTTTTTCGTTTAAATTATTTTAGGATTTTTCACGATAGCGCTTTTGCAATAAGTAGTTACTGTCTGTTTGTGCCAAATAACCGTGCAATATAAGTATTATACCCCAGATTGTACCAAAAAGTCACCAAACTACGCGATATAGATCGCTTCTTAAACAAAACCGTCGCTAATCTGACGTCGAACTGGAGGCTAACTGACTTATTTCAATACCTATCGCAATACCTTTCAAGTAGAAGTACACTGTTTCGCTAGTTTGATTATTTTAAAAACTATTTCATCATCATCATCATCATCAGCCTATAAACGACCCACTGCTGGGCACAGGCCTCCCACGTGAACAACGCACGTGGGGATATTGGGCCATAACCCACCACGCTGGCCCAGTGCGGGTTGGTGGGTTTTAACGGCTGCCATCTTACGACAACAACCGGGACCAACGGCTTAACGTGCCTTCCGAAGCACGGAGGAGCTCGAGATGTTTTTTTTTTAAATTTGGTCACCCATCCAGCGACCCGGCATTGCGAAAGTTACTTAGCGAGCAAGATAGCAAGCCGAACGCGCTAGCCGCTGCGCCAACGAGCTCCTCTTATTAAAAATTATTTAGTAATAAGCAAACTAGCAAAGCAATGTACTTGTACTTGAAAGGTATTGCGATGGGTGTTGAAGTTAGACAATTACCCCCCGATTTCATAATACCGTGCGTGAAAGCTAAAAAGAACAAGTTAATTTAAAAAAAAGATGTTGAATATTGACAACTATTTTCAATTTTTTTAGTAATCTTTTATAGAAATGAAACACTTTTTAGAATAGAATAGAAATAAATTTATTCAGCATCAAAAAACACAATATAAACATTTTACGGATTAACTCGCGTTTAATTTTACTACGTAACATAGTTTTTCAGTTTCCTAACGACCGTCAATCATTTTTATATTTAACCGATTATGATTATGATTGACGGTAGGTAAATAACTTCTAACTTTTAACTAATATTACAAAAAAAAACTACGTAATGTAGTAAAACTAAAACGTGAGTTAATCCGTAAAAAGTATTCATTTCATTGTGTGTGCTTGCATAAGCCTTAAAAAACAGTAAGTAATCGTTTAGACTACTAAATATGACATCGTTTATGTACTTAAAATATGTTTTCGGCATAATTTTTTTCTTTCCTGTGTTATTCAATTTATAGTTCCATACATGTTTTAGTTTGTTTTGTTTTAGTACCATAGATTTATAATTTACATGGCAGGCCATTATATAAACGAACTTAATTAACAATTAAAACTTATGAAAAATAAACAATTTTAAATTTCGTACTCAATAATTTAATATTTTAACTGCCTTACATAGTATCTACTTAGGTAAAAGAGTCACGTCAGAGCGAGCCAGAGACGCGTCATCATTTTGTAGATGCAGACGCGTTGCTATTTGTTATTATTCCGGATTAGCCATATAGGTACTTACTTACTTCGCTGGCTCAGCGACCCGAAGTGGATCTTGGCCTCCGACAACAAAGTGCGCCATTCTTTCTTATTTTGTGCCAGGTTGGACCAGTTGGGCACGTCAAGCTCTTTCAGATCTTTGGCGACCTCATCTTTCCAGCGATACCTCGGGCGACCCACCGGGCGGCGTCCAGTTGGTCCAAAGCCATATAGGTACAGCCGTTCTAAAGTGATGCACAAATATACATACGTGTCCAATTGTGGCCAATCGTGGCCAATAAAGCCGTAAGCAACCGCTACTTATGTTTATTTTTGGAATGTGCTCATGAAGCCCTGTCATTTGATATCAAACACGGCAACTTTTTGACGTGACAACGTCTTATAAATTGGTTTGCCGGGTGACACTTCAATAAACTGCGTTACGCTCCGCTCACGTTATGCGCTCACAATGAGAGCGAGTGAGAGGCACGCGTCCCTTCCACTCGGGCATGGTTAGCCCGCCTAAGAGCGAGAGAGACAGACATAAAAAGTGAAAGGCACGCGTCCCTTTCCTATTTCATCCTTCTTCCTACTATACGAATGAATATTCACATTAAAATTATTTTACCACTCAAAGTCGTTGTCACGTAAAACTTTCGCCCGTATACCGACTTTACAGGCAACCTAGGTACTTCCAACGGTACCTACCTCATTTTGTCAAATTATGATTAGTAGTTTAGAAGTTGTGAGGAAACAGAATCTGTTTCCTCACATGGTATGTATGTTCGTGCATCTGTTTAACAGATACATATCTTTTATCGGTCAAGATCATAATCTCCCTTTTTGCTTCGCCGTTGTCGGGAAAAACTAGTTTATTTTTATAAGTACCTACCTACTGTGTTAATTATAATAAAAGTTCATTATCCCAATTTGTATAAAGGACATAATTTTTTTTGGTACTAAAATAAAAGAATAATTAACTGCAACAATTCATACACTTCCTTGTCTAAGAGACTAAATGCTATCATACTGTATATTTTTTAGATTTTTAATTACCTCCGTTAAAGAATACTGTATTTTCATAAGATTTGTACGTTTTTGAACGAAAGTTCCGGTTTTTTAAATGTTAACGATCGCAGGATTATTAAGTAGGTAAGTCTATGAGGTCTATGTTAATGTAGAAACGATATCGTTAACACAGTTATCTTTTTTACACTTAAAGTATTTAGCAACGATACACACAACTAACACAACAAAAGCGCGGCCGGGAATCGTCTGGCGGCTGACAGTCTGAAATCTGTCTACGATGCGTATTGATTGACATTTAAAACATAAGACAAGCGACACTTTTTCATTTTTAATAACTTAAAGTGTCACAATCCTACTATAATGTTGCCATTTTCGAGTAGAAATCAATTTTGGTTTTTAATTTATATAAAAAACGGAGGTCTTTAAATTAATAATATGGTCATAAATATGTTGATAATAATGTATTCTTCAAGTATTTATACATTGGCGTCAAGTTAAAAGACTTTGGAATTTAGTACCAAGCCTCATAGTAAAAAAAATATATCTTTTAATTTAAATATCTACATAAATAATATATTGTGGATAGTATTTTTATTTTCTTCGTAAACTTTAGTTTTTTACTAATTAAAATATAGGTACGCCATAGCTACAGCATCACAGAGCACGGAATCGCCGCGCGCCCGCTACGCGCTCGCTATTGCCCGGGCGCGCGGCGGCGATTCCGTGCTCTGTGTAGATCAAGATCGTTCAGTCGTCCCGGGTCGCAACTGTGTGCCGTACGCGTGAGGCAAAACTCACACACACTCACTCCGTCGCGTTGTCGAGCGGTAAAAACCTAAACACCGAGCGCGGAAAAATGTTACAACGCTCTTAAAATGATTTGTCGTCTCTCGTCTGCGACATATCTCGTGTTACGCATTCTAGACCTACTGGTATTATGTAGACGATACAAACTTTTTAATGGCACAAATAGAAAACAAAATGAATCGTAAGTTCAGCATTCATATCGTATTGCTTACAATTATTATTATTATTGCGTATGGCAAAATCTCCTCAGCCAAGTTTCAGCCGCAACCGTCATAGTGTGAAGCTCGGTTATAAGTACCACCTGGGAAACGATGAAGGGGGCAGTTATGGATTATATGTGATAGAGTTTGGTTCAAATGACCACATTCAAAGTGTGGCGTCTCCCTCAAGCCCCATTTTTTAGCCCCATAAATTAAGGACGCAGGGTTAAAAGTTGATATCTTAAAAATTATTATCTTTAAAAAATTATGATTGTAAGAGACCCGCTACTGGGTGAGCGTGAATGAACTAACCGCTAGGTACAGTCACAAGCACCAATATGTATACACTTTGACTCTTATTACATTGTATTAAGAGTTATAATTGTTTACATATTTTCGCTCGTAACTGTACGTAGGCGTAGTTCATTGATAAATTCACGACCCCGTCCCCGTGCGGGATAGGTGTGAGCGAGAGGGCTTATATAGTCACGTGACCACTGATAACCACCAATAGATAGTTAACGCATGAAAGGCAATGTATCCGCGCCACGCATCAATGATATTGCGCTGATGAGATGAATAGTCCGAAACACACGCGTCACTATAATGTCAACCAAGTCTGTAAAAGCTGTATATCCCAGTGATTTTTTCACTTGCTTTGTCGATTTCTGTATACCTATCGCAGGTGAGCGTGCAATATTGTGCGAGTATCAAAATAGAGAAATTGATAAAAATAAATAAGTTACACCACAGAAACATAAAATAAGACAAGCACTTAGTACATACAATTGGCGGCATTAAAAAGCCTTGGGCTAAAAAGCTTTTTTTAACGCTGACGCTAAAATATAAAACATTAATCTATAAACGCAGCTTTACCTAAACCGAATGTTCAAATATTTGTAAAAATATTTCTTTCAGATCTCAGAGGTGAAAAACTTCTAAGATTTGATGAAGCAATGTTGACTAAAAACATAAGCATCAAGCATTGACAAATTTCGACGGTTGAAAGCCAGACCTCGGTAGCCAAGTGGTTAAGGCAGCCGCCCGGAATGCGGAAGGTGCGTGGTTCAATTCCCGCCTGAGGTTGTCGTCTTTTTTCTGTGTTTGAAATTTTACTTATGAAATTTTAAATTAAAATTAGCTAGATTAATTTTAAACAAATGAAATGGTATGTATTTAGTTTTGGAGCTGCTTTAAGTCAAAAGATTTTCTTTAAGACAGTGACCAACATTATGAAGTCCATCTTCAGCCATTTGCTCTCTGTCTTGTCTCTGACAGTGTCCCATCGCGTCCTCAACGTCATCCAATCACCAAAACTATCAAACAATGCCAAGATTATTGAAAAAACGTTGGCGGTAATGCCCCATTGATTCGATGCTGTGTACAATACAATACTCTGAACCAAATAGACTTTAATAGGATATTTCTTTTCCATTACCCATTGCCTTAAATTTAAGGTCAACATCTTCAATCACATTATGTGATCGAAGGTACACACGGTGTGAAATCAACCTACCATCCTAAATCGAATCACGTTAACCCAAAGGAACGAAATCTCAAATCACGCTTTACCAAAAACATGTTTTTGGAACCTTCTAAGATAGAATATTTTATTGGAAGTTTAAAGTCTTTAGGGCGAATGTTTGACAACTGAAAATGTGAATACTTAGATTAAAACAATAAGGGAAGATACGGCATTAGCGTCTCGTGAGTAAGCCGCTAGCTAAATTAGGCCTAAAGGCACTATTTTACTTCAGTTGCAATTTGCCGAGCGTACAGGCTACATCGTACTATTGCGGACATTCTGCTGTGATAAAAAGAGAAAGACGCTACTCCGCAGTAGCGTCGGAATCGGTCGTACTCGTACGTACTCGTCTGTTGTTGCGAAGCGACCGAGACGTCAACGCGCTACTCGCTGACTCCCTCGCGCTGACGTTGAAACTTACTGCTCTGTCTCGCTTGCTCGATTTACACTTTTATAGGTGTGCGTGTGTGAGTGTTTGCATATGTAGTTGAGTAGGACTATATTTTGATTGACTACAAGTAGGAGCATGCATCTTCCCTTTTTGTTTTAATCTAAGTGTGAATATCGATTTTTTACAAGTTATGCAACTATCGTCCTTCCTTACTACAAATCAGTATGTATTTGATGATTTTTTATTAAAAAGGGTACCAAATTAAAGTCATATTAGACCTTTGCCTATGTACCTAAGAAGAAGATTTAGTTTACTTTAACTATTTTTGAGGGTAGGAAACGAAATTAAACTTGACGCAATTATAATTATGCGCCGCAAACGTGCTTGAACGCTAAGTGGTATCGGATTGTTCTCTAAATAGATCGTAAACATGGATTCTGATTTAGCGTTTACTTTGTCAAGGAAACATAAGCAAATAAGTATGTACATTTAATACATTAATAGTTATCCATAATCATGAATTTTGCTCTTCACGATTATGGTTTGTGGACTCTGTAAAATAAAGATTGAAGTTCTACAGTGAAAACACGTTCCAAAGTCTGCTCAGTGATGTTTCTATTGTGAAATAAATACATACATTGCTTTTGTTTTTTAGTTAATAGCTAAATATATTATATTTGTAGGTTGCAAACGTGAAGAGCAAAATTCATGATATGGGTAACTATTAATGTAATAAATGTACATACCTATTTGCTTTTTCACACAACTCAATAGTACGAATTATTCACTTTACTATCCAAATTGTACTTGTATCCATGTAAAATTAATTGTTCCTTAAGTTTCTTTCACAAAATAAACGTTAAATCAGAATCCATGTTTACGATCTATTTAAAGAACAATCCGATACCACTTAGCGTTCAAGCACGTTTGCGGAGCATAGTTACAATAGCGTCAAGTTTAATTTCGTTTCCTACCCTCAAAAATATTTAAAGTAAACTAAATCTTCTGTTTAGGTACATAGGCAAAGGTCTAATATGTACATCTAATATGGACTTTAATATGGTACCCTTTTTTGAATAAAAAATCATCAAATACATACTGATTTGTAGTAAGGAAGGACGATAGTTGCATAACTTGTAAATAATCGATATTCACATTTTCAGTTGTCAAACATTTGCCCTAAAGACTTTAAACTTCGAATAAAATATTCTATCTTAGAAGGTTCCAAAACATGTTTTTGGTATAGCGTGATTTGAGATTTCGTTCCTTTGGGTTAACGTGATTCGATTTAGGATGTTTTTGGTGAAAAGTGATTTGGGATATCGTTCTTTTGGGTTGTCGTGATTTGATTTAAGATGTTTTTGGTGAAACGTGATTTGGGATATCGTTCATTTAGCCTACAGTGACTTTATTAATCGTGTTTTGGGATTCCATGGTACACTCGAAAACATGATAACAAAGTGACAAATAATAGATAAAAGGTAGCAGTTGATAGATAACTCGACACCTTAATAAATTTAATTAAAATTAAACGGAAACATACAGTCAGAAGTGATAATAACATAGATAGGATTTACAAACGTAGTATATAAACTCAAAATAATCCTCCGAAAAGATCAGTTCCAACTGACCAAACAAAATGCGTGTCTTGATTGCTCTGGTGCTTGCTCTCACGGCTGTAGCAGGTAATATTTAAAATTATAAAACGTTTTTGTTTGTTTCGTTCTTATAAGCCATGTTTAACTGTTAACAATCTGAAAGCAGATAATTTTTTTCCTTATTACGGCATAAAAATATATATTTAATTTGGACTAATCATGTTAAACTCAATTAATTACCATGCATCGTTCTACTTGGCAGGATATGCTACAAAATAATCCAAGAAATTGTGGGTACTTTTAAAACTGAAAACGCAAATTGGTGCGTTTGTTTGTTGACCAACACCTTGCTACTAACTCGTCAATTACGATTCGACTTTGTTTCAAATTTTTACTTTCTTGAGACAAAATCTGGTAGCTAATTAAAACCGCTCACAAGTAGAAAATAGCTAAAAAAAATGTACACTACCACTCAAAAAAATAATACGCGTACGCTGCAAAACTGATTAATTTGTTTTTTTTTTACAGCCGTACCAAAAAATCCTCAAAGGATTATCGGAGGTTCTGCTACCACCATCAACAGCTACCCCGAAATTGTCGCTTTGCTGTTCTCATGGGGAACTACTAACCATAGGCAGTCTTGCGGTGGTACTATCCTCAACCACAGATCCATTCTTACTGCTGCTCACTGCACAATGTAAGTCTTTATGCCTATGTAGTAATAAAATACTAATTTTATAAGTTGTCTAATGTAAAGTCTATAACTTAGATCTTTATTAAATTTACTATTTTTCACACAGCGGCGATGCACCAGCCAGGTGGCGCGTTCGTGCAGGATCCACCAACGCCAACAGCGGTGGTGTTGTCTACAACAGCGCTTCCATCATCAACCACCCCAGTTATAACTCCTTTAATACTGACAACGATATTTCCATTATCCGAGTTTCCGGCAACATTGCGCAAACAAACGTCATCCGCCCTGGTAGCATTGCCGGCTCCAACTACAACCTTGGAGACAATCAAGTCGTTTGGGCCGCTGGTTGGGGTGCCACAGTCGTAAGCATTGCTTCCACCATATTAAGTTATAGTTATAACACTATATGAGTTCTAAATAAGAAACATAACTAATTTATAATTTTCAGGCTGGTGTGAGTGGGTCGGCCTCCGAGCAATTGAGGCACGTCCAGATCTGGACTGTTAACCAGGCCATTTGCCGACAGCGTTATGCTCAAGTTGGCAACACCATCACCGACAACATGCTGTGCTCCGGCTGGCTCGACGTCGGCGGTCGCGACCAGTGCCAGGGCGACTCTGGCGGCCCCCTCTACCACAACAGGGTCGTGGTCGGCGTCTGCTCTTGGGGCCGCGGTTGCGCTCAAGCTTTCTACCCTGGTGTCAACGCTCGTGTGTCCCGTTATACTACCTGGATCCAGAGCAACTCGTAATTGCAAATTGTCGTAAAAAAAAGATACCATCAACAGAATATCTTCACTTAACCAATGCTAACATTAACAATTCATTGAATTGCTATTATTAAGATCAATAAATTAATTTATATTTTAAAAAGGGCTTAATTTCTTAACACACACTCTAATTTACCTTTCTAGTGAAGCATATTTACTAAGTAGCTGTGAAGTCCTTACAACACTTATTTGCGGAACTACTGTTTGTACAGATAAAAGTTTCGTCGTCCAATGAGATAAATTATAGTTTTAAATAAATCTATATAAATAAATATGACGAAAGTAATCGTTTTTGAAAGAGACGAGTGTAAGACAGGGTGAGATAATGAATGAAAGGAGTGAAGTGAATAATGAAAGGAGAAAAAGTGGTGCAAGTGTAAGAGTTTGTGTACCTGGGTAAGATGTTTACTAGGGATGGAAAGCATGATAAAGATATTGAAAGGAGAGCGAATGTTGGGAATAAAGTGAAAGGGGCACTCTACGCCTTTATGAGCAGCCAGAAAGGGTAGCAATAAGCATGACTGGCTGGCTGTGCATGGTCTTAGTGCCGACACTTAATTAGGAAAGTGAAAGTTGTGTGTGGCAGAAGAAACATGAAAATCGAGTGAATGCAGTAGAAGCGAAATCGCTAAAAGTATATGTGGTACGACTTTGAAAGATCGGATAAGGAATAGTGTGATACGAGAGAAATGTGGAATTAAAGAAGAAAGGCATGCTAGGATGGCTTCGTCATGTAGAGAGGATGGGTGAAAATAGAATTACAAAAAAGTTTCATAAGGCAAGAGTAAATAGGTTAGTTAAAAGAGGAAGACCTCAGCTGACTCGGCTACTTAGATTAGAACGTGACGTTCTTGTTAAAAGTCAGGTCAAGAGTACCCTAAGCCGACGAGCATGTATGAAGAATGTTAAGAGAGTAAGTGAAGCAAAGGATATGTGTCAGGATTGTAGCAAATGGAAATCTGTAGTATTTGCCTACCACTCTGGGAAGCGAGCGTGATATTTGTATAAAAATAAATATATGACGGAGCAGCACATGTAAACGACTCGACCGATTTGGTTAAATATTTTTTTAACATGGTTCATATGAAAAAATATAAGGAAAAATTTACGAGATGGTTTTTTATATAAGAATATCTACATATTATTGTGTTTTAACTTGTAACATAAGCTCCGCGCAGGGGACCGCTAATTTAATAAAAACTTACGTTGTTTACATAGAGGATGTCTTTCTATAATCCATACTTTATCATTATCAATATTATTTTTATTTGTATTCTGGTGTAATTTTATTTACTAAGTAGGCCCTGACGCACTGGTGCTCATCATAGGTTCTTTTCAAAACTAATTTCACTATCAACGTACCAACGTACTCAAAACATCGCACAAAAAGAGTACCTCCTAGCAAGATGTTTAGGTACGCAATTCGTTTGGTAATAAAATAATAATAATATTAATTTTTCTCTTTATGTGCTTACGTGTATCCTTAGCGTTATGGGCTTCTCTAGTATGATAGCCATATTGGTAATCATACTGTAAGTTGACATAGTAGATTACTTCAAGGATCAGGAGCTGTGATTAATGTTACACTCGATTCAAAAGTAACCCCGCTTGACGTACGTCAAATGTATTGTCAACGCTGCCACTATACCGCTTCGATTTAAAAAAAATATACTTTTATTACACACAAGAACATAAAACAGAAAACATTTATACAGTGACAAAGTACAAAACAGGCGGCCTTATTGCTAACAAGCAATCTCTTCCAGGCAACCTTGGGTGATAGAAATATATTAAAAATGTAAAAAAAAAAAAGTAGTAATTCATTCATACAGCCTCAATCATAAGTTCACTCAATCCCAACTCATTCGCACTTCACTCAATTCAAATCACTTACTTTTGATTCTGCTGTGCTAGGAGTCAGTCGTACTAGCGTCCTAGTGAAAATCTTTATTATTGAAATTTTGCATTCTCAATGCTATATAGATAACGGATAAAATGTTTACTAGAAAAAAAGAACAGTGGACCGGCAATCCAAAGGTCGTGGGTTCGAATCCCACTCGAGCTTCCTGAGACTGGTTGATTTTTTTGTGAAAGTTATTAATATAGTTCTATTTCCTCATAATTCTGTATTTTAATTCCCCTCTGACCTATAAAACCTACAGGTTATGGGCCCAGTGCTCGAGTGTGAAATAGTAGTTATTTTTCAATTGTCAAGTACCATCGTTATATTTTTTTTATCATTATGGAAAGATTAAAAATCAAACGCAACATCAAGCCGTTTGATGGCGAAAAATATAGCGTTTGGAAGTTCAGAGTGCATGCATTGCTATGTGAGTTCGATGTCATAAAAGTTATAGACGAAGAACCAATTATTCGATGCAGTACGTGAGAGAAAAACAACAGGACTGCGAAAAGTGTGATTATTAAGTATTTTTTGGATTCCTACCTTGGATTTGCTAAAAAAGACGCTACAGCGAGTAAAATATTGGCAAGTCTTGATTCACTTTTTGAACGTAAAAGTATAGCTACTCTATTAGCTTTGAGAAAATAGTTATTGTCGTTAAACTTCAAGGTGATGTTCCTTAGATAAAACATTTTATAACATTCGATGATTTAATTTCTGAGTTCCATGCTGCCAGTGCACGATTAGAGGAAACAGATAAGGTGGCACATTTATTGTTGACATTGCCCACAAATTATGACGGCGTTATTACTGCCATAGAAACTGTAACTGATGATAACTTGACATTGGCTTTTGTCAAGACGCGACTTTTAGATCACGAGGTAAAATTAAGAAATGAAAAAGGTGATACTAGTTCCAAGGTTTTGCAAGTTGAAAAAAGAAGAGAATTGTTTTGCAAAGATAGATTTAGTTCAAGACAAGGATATAATAACAAACAAAAGAATATTTACAATAATACAAATAATAATCAGAAGAATTACAAACCAAAGAAGAAGTCATTTGTGAAATGTTATCACTGTGGTCGACAAGGACATTCCAAAAATGATTGTTATTATTTTAAAAGATTGAATAAGCAAAACAATAACTCGGATAGGACAAAACAGTACAAGCTGTGAAATGATCTGATCCTGTTAAGTCAAACGAATTTTCTGGACCTGCATTTATGATTTCCGGCTGTCAAGATCAAGAGATGGATAAAAATAAAATAACTTTTATTTAAGACTCCGGTGCTTCTGATCATATAGTAAACAGGGAAGAGCTATTCTGTAGTTCTGTATATATAAAAGTTCCTTTAAAAATATTAGTTGCTAAGCAAGGTGAATTTATTTCAGCAAACAAGAAAGGCGGCCTTAATGTCATGAGCAATACTGGCGTCGCTGAAATATTGGAAGGTGTCCTGTACTGCCCGGAGGTTCCATACAATCTTCTGTCGGTGTCGAGGATGCAACATACTGGATTAACCGTCATCTTCAACCAAGGAGGTGCACAAATTTGTAAAGATGGTAAAACCATCACGCGAGGTAGGTCGATTAATGGGTGCGCATTTTTTCACATAACATTTTAAGTCCTATTATCGGAAGTCCGAAAATATTTTTCATACCGTTTTACATCATAATGATCACTCTTCATAAAAATATTTAATAATAACTATAGGTCTGTCGGTTAGGTTTGGTTAGACTTTTGACAAATAAAGGAGGGGGCCGCAGGTCCCCCGACCCCCCCTATTTCTTAATCATAAGTGTATGTATTAAAAAGAATATTATGAGTTTAAATATATTTTTAGTAATGACATTATTAAAAAGAAAATAATGATAATTGTCTGTTATGAAGAAAACAAATAAGAAAAAAGATTATGAGTTTAAGCTTGTTCTTAGTAATGATAGTATTAATAAAAATTATATGATAACTATCTGTTATGAGTTCCGATAGTAGTAATAAAAATTTATTAACTAAAAAAGTATGAGGATAAAAATTAGGAAGAGTGATTATTATGAACACAAATCGGTAGTAAAACAAAAAATAGGAATAATAGTTTTATGTGAGCCAATGTGGACCCCGATTAATAATTTAATAGCTTTAGATTTTGTAGTACCTAACCATATAAGTCATGCTGTTTCCCAAGTGTAGTGTAATGAAAATAAGAGCTTTGGCATAAACGTTTGGGTCATATTAGTTAAAGTAAATTTATTCAGTTACAAAAGAATCAAATGTTAAGTGATGTCAACCAAATTGATTCTATTGTGCCAAATGATAATATGATTAGTATATACGGGAAACATACGCAACTGCCTTTTAACCATTGCAAAGATAAGACTCACATAAAACGACCTTTGTATGTCGTTCATTCAGACGTTTGTGGATCAATTACTCCTGCAACGATCGACCATAAAAGTTATTATGTGCTTTTTCTTGATCAGTACACTCATTACTGTGTTGTATATTTACTGACATATAAGTCGGAAGTGTTTAATGCTTTTAAAGATTATGTGGCTAAAAGTAAAGCTAAATTTAATTTAAAATTAGTAAATTTGTACTGTGATAACGGTGGCGAATATTGATCTACCGAAATGAAAAACATTTGTTCTGAAAAGGAATTACTTACCATTTACCCACGCCACGAACGCCAGCCACAACAGAATGGGGTTTCAGAGAGAATGGTTAGAACTGTTACCGAAAAAGCTCGCTCTATCATTCATGGTGCAAAACTAGATAAAGTATTCTGGGGAGAGGCAGTTTTGACTGCAGTAAATTTACTTAACATTACTCCAACTAGGGCTTTAAAACATTGTAAAACACCATTCGAGATGTGGCATAATAAAAAACCTTAAATTAAGCATTAAAAGGTCTTTGGCTCAACTGTTTATGTTCATGATAAAACCAGTAAAGCAAAATTCGACGATAAATCATAGAAAGGTATACTGGTACGGTACGAACCAAACGGATACAAAATTTGGAGTACTGATTGCGAAAGATTCGTTACTGTCAGGGACGTAATAGTTGATGAGACTAATTTTCTTCAATCCAATCCAACTCGAGTTTCATTTCATAAAATGAGACCAAAAAATGGGCTTATTTATTAATATTTTGTACTTTTGCTTGCTGATTGAATGATTTTAAGATTAATTAATTAACATAGTAATGTACAATGGTCTGGCAAGGTTTTACTGGGTTTTTCTTGGCCCTTTGCAACAAATGTTGGACCATCTATATTGTATTCCTCAGAACACTAGGAAGTTATATGTACTGTTTAGGAGATTATTTGGTTTATATAGTGTAAATAAAGTGGTTAATTTTTGAGGGGGCGCGGGCGTGTAGAATTTAACATTTCATTTGGTTTACAAAAATCATGCAAAACAATTATTAATAGTGATTTTATTCTAATATTAAAAGAATGTCAATGACTACAGAAAACCATAGTAATTCATTCATACAGCCTCAACCATAAGTTCACTCAATCCCAACTCATTCGTTCATTCTCACGCTTCACTCAAATCAAATCACTTCTTTTCAACCTCACTTTTGATTCTGCTGTGCTAGGAGTCAGTCGTACTAGCTTCCTAGTGAAAGTAATTATTATAGTTCTATTTCGTCATAATTCTGTATTTTAATTCAGCCCCTCTGACCTTTAAAACCTACAAAAAAAATATAGAAATGGGTGCAAGAATAAAGGAAATAAGAAATAGAAATATAATCATAAAATTAAATAGATAGGTACAACAAATAAATAAATAAATGACGTTAAAAGAGATCATGCAATATTACAGTTACATTAGGGAAATAAATAAAACTAAGACAATATACGAAAAAAATGACTCCGGACCTGGGGGGTTACTCTCGAACGCAAACTCTATCTTAATACAATTCCAATGCGATTAATATGTATCGATATTAGGATAAGTAAAGATAATTCCGGAACGCCATCTCGATAATAATTTGTTCAATCAATTTCCACGCAATTTAATTCCAATGTGGCGCTATTGTCGCTTACGAAAGTACCATTTGACATTATTTAGATTTGTGATTGGAAATTGATTAATGCAATTCTGTTTCAAGAGTAGCCTACCTGGGCCCCAATTCTCATTTTTCGAGATGAAGTCTCGAATCGAGTTTTGATTTCGATTTCTATCTCGATAATCGACATTTTGTTCACGAATCTCATATTCTCAGCGCTAATCGAAATAGACTTCGAGTTTTTTTTTGATAAATATTGCCATTCTTTTTATTGCAATCAATTCGGGATGCGTTCCGTTTGACACGTTTCATCCGGTTTTAAACCGGTTGCAACTATGTACCTCAAATATTTTTACTATAAAGGTATTTAAATGTATTGAACTTGCTTTTTAATTAAAGAAGTAAATTTTTAATAAGTATCGAAAAATCATTATATTTAATGTGTTGTGATCAAATTTAATTTCCTTATACAACTTGTATTGTTTAAAACGTGACGTATCGTTGATAAATTTTATGTTTTTTGTTTGTGGTTGTGTGCTTGTTTGGTGACGAAACGATCATTTTAGTATTCACAAGACACAATGTCAACAAAAAATACCCAACGCCACAGCAGAAGCAGCTCCTTCTACAAATGTTGGAAGCCGATATACAGTTAAGGAGTGGAAAGTTTTCTTCCACCTTCTTAAAAAAAGAGAGCGAGCTCTCTCAATATTTTAAATCACTTCCACGACAAAATTGGAAATTAACTCCTCCATATCCACCGTAATTTCGCCGCTATTTGACGTTTCATTAGCATCTCGTAGTCGAAATTACGTCTCGACCACTGCTGACCACTCGAAGCAATTCGAGCGGCTCTCGTTCGAGAAATGTCGAGTTCGAGATTTTCAGAATAACTAAATTGGATTACCACACGATAAAGTTTGAATTCGAATCAAACTCGAAGTCCATTAGCGCTGAGATTAAGAGATTCGTGAACAAAATGTCGATTATCGAGATTTTATGGTCGGGAGAGATCGAAATCAAAACACGATTCGAGACTACATCTCGAAAAATGAGAATTGGCCTCCTGACCCTTGAACGAATCCAACGTGCGAGCACTCCTGATGCTCTCTGGTAGTGCATTTCATAGCCGGACAGCATGCACAGAAAAGGAGTAGGAAGGATTTAGTAATAGGATTGTGTGTTTAGTTTTTATATTTGTGTAATCAAAACCATCACACTATTAGACACTCGCGCATAATTACCTACTGTATGGAGTGATTGATTACATATAATTATGATAACATTATAAACAGGAGCTGTTATTAAAAGAATACTACCAACGCATCTCTTCTGTTCGGTGTCGTAAAAGGCGACTTATGAACTGAAGACTCCACCTCCAACAGCACAAAGCAGGGATGAGCTCACCGTCTTTTACGATAAGCACTGGCGCAATTGTTATTTGGTACAAAGTGACCTATGGCAGTACACTGCTTTTACAGTCCTCATTGCCTCGTCTATGACTAACCCTCTGGGGATAAGTCGTGACTGTATGTATTGTCACAGAATAAATAATATATTGTATGTATGTACCAACGGTTGTTATCAAAGTAATTTTTGTTCAGTATTTTTTATATCATTATCTTCATCAGAATTAAAATCAATTAGTTTATCTGTCTTCTTTGTTCAAGAGTGTAGCGGATAAGAAGCGATATGTCTTCTTTATTACAATAACATCAACCAATTCTTATATGTACAAGTGAAAATAATTTTGAAAATGTAATTTGTACACGGTTATACTATAGTTTTTTTATTTTATTAATTGAACAAAATCTTCAGTTAATAAATTAATTAAAACATAAAGCCAATTACGAATTTTATTTTTCATTTTCTTAGTGACCAGTTTCGGCTTCGTATTGAAATCGGACCTTTGTGTTCTTGAGTATCCTCCTGTCTTTCCAACTCTTTCCCAACCGTTCCACTGCTGATCTGATAATGGCGCAACGGCGCTTGATCTCATCCTTGCATCCTCTAACGTTCGAGATAATAGAGCCGAGGTAGATGTAGCGTTGTGTACTACTTCGCAGTTGGCTACATTTAGTATGCCTGTAATGTTATGTTTAGCTTGATCCCACCGAGCCTTCGTCTTGTCTCTATTCAGAGCAAGACCGAATTGAAGACTAGTGGTTTCCAGACAAGTCAAGAGTTCCTCTAAATCTTCTTGCGATCTGGCAAGAAGTATGGTATCGTCAGCGTAGCGTAAGTTGCTTATCACGCGACCACCAACTGAAATACGCTTGTCCCACCCATCCAAGACAATGCGCATAATGTAAGAGGTGTAGGTGTTAAAAAGTAGAGACGACAGGATACATTCCTGACGAATTATTAATAATTACCATTCATAATTATAATTACCAAGATTAACGGTTAAAGTAATGAATTATTCACTTTTAATGGTTATTATTAATAATTACACCATATTTTTAGTAAATGTTATAAACAAGGGCTATAATTTAAATGGGATTTCGGTCAGCTCCAAAATGTGTTTGCCAGCAAGCCTAGTGAATAGAGCTGATTCTAGTGGTTAACAAAAATAACTGAATTGTTCAGCAAGTAATGTCATACAAATGCAATGTCAGTTTTTTAATTAATGCTATAGGAAATGATTTTTTCTGTAGCAATTTAAATTTTATAATGAAGTAACAAATCATGATTTAGACTTTATCCAAATTTGGCAAGCCGTAAAATTAAATTGTTGCCGCATTGATTTAGCCTTGCATGTTATAGCCTAAAGGTGCTACTAATGCTTCGCTGGGCTTACTTAATTATTTAGCATCAGTAAATACACTGGAATCATTTTAATTTTCATATTCCAAATACGGACCAAAAAGATCGTTTCTTATTTAATTTTGTTTAATTACTTTTACCGAAGTTAGTAGTGAATTTATTAACAATAACCGGTAAAAATAATTAATAAGTTTCCAAATCACAAGGAGTCATTAAAAATGAACGGTAATTTACACTTATCACATTTACCGTAGCATGTACACCCACGTCATGTAATCAATCAATCTAATTAATCAAATTGGTATCGCGCCATCAGATATACTTATCTCTATATGTAATCAACAACAGGTCGGTTGTTACATCTTACGATTTTCGGTATTCTTGTTTTTTAAATGACAAAATAGATTTAATTGTGAAGAAAACATAACTCTAATAATCTTTTATTTACAAAAGACAGATTAAGAAAAATAATTCCATATTTTAGAAATAAATTAATAATAAATTTTAAATTAGAATTCATAGAGAAAAATAAAATATTTATATTAGATATAGTCAGTACTGCCAGTACCATTTCATAGGGTAAAGACTTAATATCATATACTTATTATTTTATCAGGGGTTTATCTTATCATCAGCCGAAAGACGTTCACTCTTGGATAAAGGCCTCCACCGGGAAATTCGAAAATTATTACAAATATTTTTACTTTTATACGATTTCTATGGAAATAGTTCTTAGTAAATAATAGTCTAAGTCTAAAACCAAAACCAGTATCAACGCAAAGTTATAATAAATGGCCGTTAATCGGATCACAGCTATTTCTTCCAGAAAGCCAAACGGATGGAAATAAATTAACAGAAGTGCGGTCAATTAAATACCTTCATGAGAACATTGTGCAAGGCACGAAATAATGTAAAAAAAATATTTTATTCAATATTGATGATTCATGATGAATCATTGACCAATTAAAAGGGGCGTAGTAAGTAAGTACATAAATTATCGTGGTCTGTAATACTCGTGGTATTAATTATTAAGTTCGCTATCTTTCAATAACAGATTGCTATCGCTTAAAATGCACTTACGAGTATACCTACGTTGTTTGCTACAGGCAAGAAATTTTAATGCATTATTAATAATCTATTATATATTCACTCAATTAATTGCTACGAATGTTTGTTCGCGCATAACTTCAGAACGGCTGCTCCTATTTGGCTAGTTCTGCCAGGAATAAATTTTTGTGAAATAAAGTTTTTGGAAATTCGTCACAGGATACAGAATGTTCACGCAGACAAAGTCGCGGGCGAGCAGCTAGTACTCAATAAAAAACTACAAATTAAATTATCTCCTATCTTTTCGTGTTTCCGACTGTCGGAACACAAATATTGTTATGAACATTGTTGCTACGGTGATAGACTTAGATTAGATCATCTAAGTCTGATACCAGTGAAGAACTGTTTAACCACTAGACAATAGAATCAAAAAAGTCACTTATTATAAAGTCAAACATGATGCTTTAAAAAGCTCGTTGTTTTGAGACCCTGCTTAGAAAATGGCCTCCAAGCCAGACCTCAAATGCGCTGGTACGATGACCTGTAGAAGATGGCTGGCTTCAGGTGGATAAGGATCTGAAAATAGGGAAGAATGGCAAAATTTGATGAAGGCCTACATCCAGAAGATTGACAAATGCTGAGAAGTAAAGAGCCACAATAGTTTTCATTACCTACTTAATTTTACGTGGTCTTATATATTAGACGTGGTATACAGTCAAACCTTATCTACCTACAACGTGTTTATTAATTAGCACAAAATCTTAAAGCACCCCTACCCTACTCATTTTTATTATAAAAGAATTACTCATATTATTACGAATTAATTAAAATAAGTATTTTGTTGTTTTCTTGCATTTCTTTTATATTAGAAACGTAAGTCTGCCCGTAAGTGGAACGATGTTGCCGCCGCGAGAGCATTGTGTTGTGAGTGTAACGTTGCTAAGTAGACGATAGAGTTAAGTCAATTTAAAAAGAGACGTATTTATTCAATAATTATTTTTTTTATAAAACTGTTGCCGTATTTTCTAATAGTGTAAACGATTCTACTCTCGATTTTAAACAAACTTATTTCAAATTTTGAGCAATTTCATTAACTCGTTGTATATATCTATTAATGTATCGATCTGTCTATCTGTCAATCTATGTAATCGATATCAATCGTCGATCAATCGAATAAAATCTATCTACCACTTGATTCAACAAACACGAATATCGAGCACTTGCGAATCGTCTCTAGTTATAAGTAAGTACCTCCATAAAATGGTTTAATAAAATCGAAAATAAGGGACCTTGGGTTTTTTAATTCGTCATCGGCTATCGAATAATAACGAATCTTCAAATTGTCGCCCGCTTTATCGGTTACTATAATTAAAAGTTATCTGAACCAAATGAAGGTATAAACCGGTGATCTAATCGATTTTTAGAAACTCTTATTTATGGCAATGTTTGTGTACGTCGACCGTTACCAGGCATGACAGAAAATTTAAAAAATCACAGAATAGGAAGTTTCATCATCATCATCATCATTAGCCAGAGGACGTCCACTGTTGTACAAAGGCCTCCCCCAAGGATCTCCACGACGACTGGTCTTGTGCTGCTCGCATTCAGCGGCTAACCGCGACCTTCACCAGATCGTCGGACCACCTTGTTGGAGGCCTGCCCACACTACGTCTTACGGTGAGCGGTCGCCACTCGAGAACCGTTCTGTCCCAATGGCCATCGGTTCTACGGGCGATGTGCCCTGCCCATTGCCACTTGAGCTTAGCGACTCTTATGGCTATGTCGGTTACTTTGGTTCTTCTACGAATCTCCTCATTTCTGATTCGGTCACGTAGAGAAACCCCGAGCATAGCCCTCTCCATTGCTCTTTGCGTGACTTTGAGCCTGCCTATTAGGCCCATAGTGAGCGAACACGTTTCGGTACCGTATGTCATCACTGGTGACACACACTCTTCGAAGACTTTCGTCTTGAGACACTGCGGTATTTTAACGAGATATATATTTCGTAGCTTACCGAACGCTGCCCAGCCGAGTTTGATTTGACGATTGACCTCTTTCTTAAAGTTGGACCTACCTAACTGGACCGTTTTTCCCAGGTATACATATTCGTCAACAACTTCAAGAGCTGAGTCTCCAATCTTCAGAGGAGTGGGTACGACACGTGAGTTAGACATGATTTTCGTCTTCTCCATGTTCATTTTAAGGCCCACTTGTAGAGAGACTCTGTTGAGAAAGAAGTTAAGAAGAGAGATAAGGAAGTTTAATAATAATAATTGAAAGTTCCTACTAAAATTAGGACTAAATTTAAAAAAAACTTACAAAAAGATAAAAAGTTAAGTCTTTAATAATAGTAGATTGTTATACAAGGGGATAAAATGACCCATTATATACGAGGTAGTTTTACTCCCGAGCTTTAGCGAGGGAGTAAATAAAAAACGGAGTTTTAATGGGTTTTTAGCGCCGTGTGTTACACTCTGATTTTCACTACGAATGCGAGAAAATAAAACAATCCAATACAATATGAATTGGTTTATTTTATTAAAAAATTAACCCGTTAGTTGCTTTAACGACACCCAAGGGAAGATAATGGTTGGTAGTATTATTTTGATGAGCCCATCGCCGCTCTATGATGTTGGATATTAGGTATGTGCAGTCTTTCCATCTCTTCCTTTAGGTGTCGTCAAAGGCGACTTACGGACTAAAGACTGCGCATACATCTTACGGCATAGAGCGGCGATGGGCTCATCAAAATAATACTACCAACCCCTTTCTTCCCTTGGATGTCGTAAAAGGCGACTAACGGACTAAAGACTGTACATACATCCAACATCATAGAGCGGCGATGGGCTCATCAAAATAATATTACCAACCCTTTACTTTTCTACGATGTCGTAAAAGGGGACTACCGGACTAAAGACTGCACATACATCCAACAGCATAGAGCGACGATGGGCTCATCAAAATTATACTTCCAACCTCTCTCTTCTCTTCGGTGTCGTAAAAGGCGACTAATGGACTTAAGACTGCTCATACATCCAACAGCATAGAGCGGCGATGGGCTCATCAAAATAATACTATCAACCCCTCCCTTCCCTTGGGTCTCGTAAAAGGCGACTAATGGACTAAAGACTGCACATACATACCACAACATAGAGCTACGATGGGCTCATCAAAATAATACTACCAACCCTCTCTTCCCTTGGGTGTCGTAAAAGCGACTAACGGGCTAAAAGCAGGGCTTAAGCACATGTGCAGACTGTGCAGTTTTTTCTTGCTGAAGCTTGGTCTGTGTTGTCCATAGATTCAAATAATTACTAATTTTACCATTAACATTTTTTTTTTTTATTTATTTATTCAATAAACTTAATTAATAAGTACTTTGAATCGTCCAAATCTTTTTTAACCTACCTACCACCCATTCAGGACATAATTTTTTAACTGTGGCTAAGAATGGGCGCAAGAAACCACAGCGCACAAAAGCAACGACATTTACAAACAAAAAAAAAAAAATGTCGTTATCAGGTCAATACAAAATATGAATTTAAAAAATAATAAATGTTGCAATACAAAACTACAATACAAAGTAGTATCAATTAAATAAAGACAATAAGAAACAGCTGTTGGAGTGCTTGGAGCATTTATCATTAATAATAACTATCTCAAAAAAGTTGTTGATCTAAGTAAACAGTATTAGGTCGAGTCTTCATTCATGATTATTCTACATAAGGCTAAATACTTTTTCGTTTTTGTAGGCTCATTGTCATGTAAAAGACAAAAATAAAAAAAAAAAAACTTTTTCCCCTAAGGCAAGAAAAGCTATTTTAGCCCCGCTCTAGAATGCTACAATGACGGTCTTTTTGAGCAAGAGGAGTGAAAAAATATTTACCTATTAAAGTCTAAACATTTCATTTTTACCAAAATGTATGCAAGAGTGTCACGGGTACGGTTGATCGCGTGGTTCCCTAGCAGACAAGTCCCGCGGCCTCCACTTTACTTAAATTGCTGTTCTCCAGTGTTTAGTGGGTATGCCCCCTCCCTCTTCCTCGACTTGGTATTTTCTTAGCTTGTTGGTATGGAAGGGAGACGGGGAGAGCCCCACAAAGTTACCTGGAATTTCATATTACTTGATTCACATTTATTTCTTCTTCTTTGACTAAAAGACTGTCTAGCTTTTTCTTAATGCAATAATCAAATTCAATCAATCGAATGGACACATTCATTAGGACCAAGCCACTTGTCATAATCTTCATTTAGATTATTAATAGCTTAGATAATTATCTGGAGTGTCTAATTCAGTATGTCATTGTCATTTAAGTTGGAAACTGTTTATTATTGTGTTTATAATTAATTATTTAAAAAATGTGATTATTTTTAGGAGAGAATAATAGTTACTAGGCTGCCGAATGCTCATAGACGAATTTTAATTTTTTCTTTTCTTATGCTTTATGTCTTTAAAAACCCATCGACTCTTTAGGCTAAATTGTGGGGGAATAAGTCTTATAACCCAACCTCTTAATCTGCTGTTTAGACCGGGAAGACTTGTGTTCAGCTGTAGGACGTTTATAGGCTGATAAAGAATGCTTTTATGCCATTCAATTTCTGGTTTCATTGGATCTGGTTACCCTTAAAACCAGAACACAGCAATGCAAAACAAAGATGCTTGTCGCCCTACAATAGGTATTAGGGTGGTTGCCGTTCAACCAAGCAGTGTACTATAAACAGTCAACAGTATTTTAGATTAACATAACTACATACATATTTTCACGACTTTTATTCCCGAAGAGTTAGTCAGAGACTAGGCAATGAGAACAACAACAGCAGTCCTCTAATTCAGTTCACTTTTCACCGAATAGCGACTGCACATGTGCTCAACGTGACAGGTAGCGAGCCCATCGCCGCTCTATGCTCTTGGATGTATGTGCAGTCTTCAGTCCGTTAGTCTCCTTTTACGATACCCAAGGGAAGAGAGGGGTTGGTAGTATTCTTTCACCGCTACGCGACACGGTATTTTAGTTTTACTCTTTACAAATACAGTACTTTAACCTTATTTAGTCAAATAGCAATTATAAAGTAATACGTTACAAAGCATATTTTATTAGGCGTCATCGTGATTAAAATATCGCCTAAAGAAATTTTTTCTCCACATATTTGCATTTCGCTGATAAGATAAAGAAACAAGGTAGTAAATAATATTAGACTTCTGATGAGTCGTTAATTATAAGGTACTGTTTTAAGCCTTCGGAGATGCTGGTACAAGTGTCAAAACGTCCAAGGATACAATACCCAACTGCCTAAAAATGTATTGGTCAAAACATCCAAATGCCAAAACGCACAAATGCCGAAATATTTAACTACCAAAAAGTCCAGTGAACATAACCTCCAGTCGTCATAATGCCCAATGCGAAATCGTCAGATTGCCATTACGTCTAGTGAATATCACGTCCATTTCCCAAAACGTCCAGTGCTCAAACATATTTGTTGAGCCACTAATATATCCCGTATTTCTAATAAATCTAATTCTTTGGAAAATTAATATTTTCTTTTCATTCTATTACCCAGTTCCATCAAATGACCAAGTGTAAACAAATACTAAACCTCTCTAAGATAGTTAAAATTATCATACTCTATCCCTTTTTTTAATCATGCCGGACTGACATGACACTATCTAACATTACAAAAGCCTAGATTTCTAGCCTAGCTTCTGGACTGGACATTTGGTTTCTAGGACACTGTACACTTGTACCTACTGACTAGTGTCAGTAATGGCATCTGGGCACTAGGACACATTGGACTTTTTTAACACTGGGGCCAAATTATACTGTGGTGTTTATGGCATCTGGACAATAGGACGTTCTGGACAATTTAACACTTGGACCAAATGGACCTGTGGTCTGTTCTAATGTCTGTTTTAGTTGTGATAATGTTTTAGTGTTACAAGTTATTCCATGCAATTTCGAAACACTTGTATTTGTAGAACTTCTATCCTTTTCAATAAACACTGGAAAAATCTATTTAGTATTAAAACTACTTCAACATTACCAATAAACACGAGATACACTCAAGTATGACGATATCAATTATAAGAGGTTTCCGAACTCTATATAAATACGTCTCCAATAGTTGTCACGTGAAGTCGATGGTTCTCTGCTGTAGAAGTTCTCTGCAAGTGTTATGTAACTGTATTTTATAAAAATGTATTCTTTAATATTTTTGTTGGCTTGCTGTACCAGTGTTTTCGGTATGTTTATTTTCTATACTGCTTCTGTCCGTGACTTTTATTATTATTTATAATACAACCTGTCCACTCCGAAGGTCCATTCTTAATATTTCTGAAATGGTTCTGCGCTTTTTGCGAAACGAAAAATGACAATGTTTCAGTGAAGCGGAAAATGTGTTTTAATAAAAATATAAGATGAAACTCGAATGAACG
Source organism: Scoparia ambigualis (assembly GCA_963921215.1). Lineage (NCBI taxonomy): Eukaryota > Metazoa > Arthropoda > Insecta > Lepidoptera > Crambidae > Scoparia > Scoparia ambigualis. Next base: position 33,070,159 of record OY992504.1, read on the forward strand.
ATTTGAAAACCTCATTTCTTAACAGGTCTTCCGGATCAACAGTCGAAGATTGTGGGAGGTTGGGCAACCTCAATCAGTCAGTACCCTCAAGTAGCAGCCTTACTGTATTCCTACACTGGCGCCAATCACAGGCAAGCGTGTGGCGGCACTATCCTCAACGCGAGATCGGTCCTCACGGCGGCTCACTGTGTCGTGTAAGTTAATTTCGAAGTTGTTTCGAAGTTGTTCAGCTGTGTGGTGGAGTTTCATTATTAAAAAAATACTACCAACCCATCTCTTCCCTTGGGTATCGCAAATATCCTTCTATTAATAGGCAGGGCATTTTTCAATTTGTATAAGACGCTGTAAAAGAACGGTATAACAGAAATGCCCTTACTGAGTTTCTTGCCGGTTCTTCTCAGTACAAAGCCTCCCGCCCTATAACCGATGGCGTTGTGACATTCATATGTGCTCAATATTGTAGCCTAAACTGAATAAATGATACTGAATTAAATTGAATAAAAGGTGACTAACGGACTGAAGACTGCACGTACAGTCATGAGCACCAATATGTATACACTTTGACTCTTATTCCATTGTATTAAGAGTTACATTTGTTTACATATTTTTGCTCGTGACTGTACATTCAACAGCATATAGTGACGATCGACTCTCACCGACTATCACGCTGAGCAGATGTGCAGATGTTATTTGGTGTGCCGTAGACTGTGGCCACAGTCTATATAATTCTTACAGTCGGCCAACGGGCACGTCTAGACAGGGCAATCGTGAGGGGTGTTGTGTACTTGTGTGTACGTACGTTTTTTTTTATGAGAATTGAAAGGTAATATTTAAGGCATAGCACATACATTATAAATGCGTAAGGTCTTTTTCGATATGTTTTTTTATGGATAAACGCCATTTTAGAATTAGCTAATATATAGGCAAGATTTTATTATCTATTAAAATCTAGATCAAAAATGGTGGGCGCAACTTTTTGATATAAAATCAATATGGATATTATTTTTATGGTTTTCGAGGGTGCCGATTTCGAATACAACATCTATTTCGAGATCCAAAATGGCGGACGTGACCTCTTTTATGTAAAATCAATATGAGTATCATTTCCATGTTTTTCAAGGGTGCCGATTTCGAACACAACATCTATTTCGAGATCCAAGATAGCGGATGCGACTTTATTATGTAAAATAATTATGGTTATGGGTATCACTTCCATAGTTTTCCCGTATGCCGATATCGAATACAACATCTATTTCGAGATCCAAAATGGCGGACGCGAATATTTTATGTAAAATAATTATGGGTATCACTCCCATAGTTTTCCGGGATGCCGATTTTTAATAAGTACAACATCTATTTCGAGATCCAAGATGGCGAACGTGACTTTTTCATGTAAAATAATTAAGGTTATCACTTCCATGGTTTTACAAACCGCAGGTGTCAGCGTTTTTAGTTTTGCGTTACGTTTTTTCAATATTGAGCTAAAACTAAGATTTTTTTAAACCCCAAGAAACCAGAAATAAATTACACTTTAAATTACAATAATTTGTCAGTATAAAATTATTACATTAACGTACCTGTCTACCAAGAAGCAAAATATGAAATAGACTAAAAACTTAATGTGACAACCCTGCGACAATGAAGAATGTCTAGACGATGGCGCGGCATTTCGCGCAACCTCAAAGGCGTTGGACCACTGTAAGTTCTTAACACTGTGCTGTGGCAGTGCACTGATCTTGAGGTCCTCATTGCCTAGTCTCTGACTAACCCTTTGGGGGGAATAGTTGTGAGTGTACGTATGTTAGTAGTTACAACTGAAAGTTAGTTAAGAGGATTTACGCATTTCGGTTTCCCATACCAGTAAGTTTTTATGAATGTCGATATGCTGAAGAAAAATATAGAGATATGAATAGTTTGTTGAAAAAATTTCTAAAAAAACGTTTCTTTAACTGAGTTATTGCGATTTTATCGTATCGTATATATATATATTTTATTTTCTATCGTGGAGTTTGAATCGCAAAGTTTTTTGGCTTAGAATAAGATTTTAATCCATATAAAATTAATGATATTTAAAAATTCCGAGGCCGCTACGCACTATATGACTTTATTAGAGCTAACATTCCAATTTTTAAATTTCATTTGTTTAGAATAGTAGTTCAATCGATGAGCTCAAAAAAGTGCTATAGCGCTTTTTATGAAAATCTTCCCCTGCAAATTTGGGTTTTTTTAAAAAATTAAGCGAAATTCACAAAAATCGAGCCGCTACCAACTATTCCAATAGCTTGCTATTCGACACTATTCAATAAGTCAAAACTGTTAATGTATTTTTGTTTCCGAGATCGAGAACGCCAAAATTGGCCATTTTACGCAAAAATCACAATCGAAATGTAATAGGGCCCCTAGGCAAAATTCGCAATGCCGCTGGGTCATTAGATGGTTGACCAAATTAAAAACATCTTGAGCTCCTACGTGCTTTAGGAAGGCATGACCCTATTATAGTTGTAAGATGAGAGTCGTTAAAAGCCATGCACAAACCCGCATTGGGCCAGCGTAAAGGGCACGTTAAGCTTAAACGTATTAAAAACAATGGAAAGGCTGTGATCTCTGCCTTCACGGGCGTGACGATATAAATAATATTATTTATTATTTCAGCCATGTCATTTTCAGTCATGGTCGTTTCACGGCACTCTTGGCGATTAAGAGCTCTTGATGCCCAGTCGTTGCAGTAGGAGTTAAGTTCGTTCCACCATCTTCTTATAGGTCTGCCGCGACTTATGTAATATCAAAATAATTTGTCCATTTCAGTGGCGACACCATACCAAGATGGCGAATCCGCGCCGGCTCAACATACGCCAACAGCGGCGGAACCGTTTATAACGTCGCGGCCATCATGGTTCATGCTAACTACAACTCTGGCACTCATGACAACGACGTGTCGATACTCCGCGCCGCATCGACCATCGCCTACAGTACCTTAGTGCAGCCTGGCACTATCGCCGGCTCGTCGTATTACCTTGCGGACAACCAGCCCGTCTGGGCCGTAGGGTGGGGCACCACTAGTGTAAGCATACCTGCAACAACAAAAAATATAAAATTAAATAAAATTTTGGTATCGTTTAAGCAACTCGTCAACAACTGCCGAAAACTTATAGTCTTACTTAGATTAGCCGCTCTCGCATCGGTCTATTTAACCATCAAAAACAATGTGTATCAGATGTTGCACCATAAATAGGTTGCTATAGATGCAAAGGCCAATGGTGATGATGAGTATCGTTTAAGAAAACCTATGTTCAATTAAATAAAAAAGTAGCTGCTCAGTCTAAAAAATATAAAAATGCTTAAATCAATGCCTGCGGGACAGAGGGATCGGTTAAATGTCGTCGTGTTTATAAACATGTTGAAGGGCACATCATGTTAAACTTTTTTTTTGCTTTCAAAGTTTAAATGATTGTCTCTAATACTTAATTTATTTGAGAGCCTTGTATAGGGTAGTCTAAGATATTTTTGCGACTTCTCAATTTTCACTTACACCAATTATGAATTGCTTTTTAAATTCTAATGTACAGTCACGAGCAAAAATAAGTACACAATTGTAACTCTTAATGCAATGGAATAAAAGTCAAAATGTATACATATTGGTGCTCGTGACTGTACGTTCAACTTAATTATCTTTTCAGCCTGGCGGTTCAGCATCAGAAAACTTGATGCACGTCCAAATCTGGTCGGTGAACCAGAGCCTATGCAAGAGTCGGTATTCAGAGATTCGTCTTTCCGTCACCGACAACATGCTGTGCTCCGGCTGGCTCGACGTCGGCGGCCGCGACCAGTGCCAGGGCGACTCTGGCGGCCCCCTCTTCCACAACGGAGTGGCTGTCGGCATCTGTTCTTGGGGCCAAAGTTGCGCTATGGCTAGATATCCTGGCGTCAACACTAGAGTTTCGAGCTACACCGCTTGGATTCAGAGCAACGCTTAAACCTTGTCAACAAAAAGAAAGTTGAAATAAATCCTATTGATAGGCGTTGATTGATAAAAGTGTTTCTTTTACAACTCTACCCATTCATTTGATTAAGTAACAGTGATAAGGTTTTTTTTTGATTTTGATAATATACATAGGTATTGTTAATAAGAAAGTGTGATTAACTTATTTGGATGGCTACTATTTCAACAAAGTCATTGGCACCCTTTAATTTAAATAAAAGATTTTGATTATGCATGTTATTTGCAAGTAAGTACTCGTAATATTTTTTTTAAAGATTTAAGTTTTTAACATTAAAAATGCATTTTTTGGCACGATAAAATAATAAACAAGCGTAATATATCTTATTCAACTTATCACATTTGTGATAACGTAATCAGATACTGACCGGTAAATTGTATGAGTAATTAGGTTTTTACGATTTATTAAAGAATCTATAAATACAACAGCATTTTTCATGTTCACGTTTATTTAACCGTTTGACAAGATGAGAACCTTTGTTGCTTTATTGTTAAGCTTAGCCGCTGTTTCAGGTAAAATATTTTTTTTATATTAAACCAGTTATCAAAATAAGTAATGTTGCATTCTTCAACATGAACAAGGTTTTAATTTCGCTTAGTAACACAGCAGTAGAATCAGAATTTATTGTTTATAATGTTTTAAATGCAAAGTGTCTTAAACAACAATGAGTTTCTGATGTGACATTTGTTTGCAGCAAAATTTGCTTTTAAACTTTTGTACGTATATTTAACAATAACTTTTTCTCTTCAGCGGCGGCACCCCGCAGTTCCCAGAGAATTGTGGGGGGCTCACTGACCACCATCAACCAGTACCCTGAAATGGCGTCGTTATTGGTCGCCTGGCCATCTTGGTTCGCACAGACCTGTGGCGGGACTGTCATCAATAATAGAGCAGTATTGTCTGCAGCACACTGCTTTGGGTATGTTTTTGCTGTTTTAACTTAAATGTTAGATAGTAACAGTTAGAAGTCATTAGAATGTTTACAGTTTATAAGCAAATTAATTCATCATTAAAATCTAGTCATCAATTTGGCGGTAAAGCCATGATAATAATCATATCTTATATTAATATATAGTTACGTATGTAATTATATACAATTAGAAAAGTCATACAATTTCTTTTTCGTATTTGTTATAAACAAAATGAAATAAGAACTCCTTTTTTTGTGAAAATACAGTTACGATTTTCCTCCTTTTATAATTTAGCAAATTTTCTTTCTAGAAATGACCCTCCCTCCGACTGGCGCATTCGTCTCGGATCAACCTTCGCCAACAGCGGTGGCACTGTTTATCTCACCAGTCAGATCATTAACCACCCCGGTTTCAATAGAGGCACCTTTGACAATGATATCGCTGTCCTGCGTACAGCTAGCGTCATCGCTTTCTCCAATGTCATCCAACCGGGACGCATAGCCTCTGCTAACTACAATCTCGGAGACAATCAAGTAGTTTGGGCTACTGGTTGGGGACGTACTAATGTAAGTTAATATCCTTTGATTTGTTGTTGAAGATAACTTCCTAAGATATTGAAACGTTGTCTCATCTAAAACTAAAGTAATAATATTTCGAAAAGTGCAATTTTGCAGTTGCAATTTCCAAAATATAGTATAAAAATAACATGAAGAAATTCACAAATACTCCATTTTGTCTAGTACATTTTAATTTGTGACAGTGCTTATGTTATTTAATGTTTTTTTCTTATTAAGTAAAAAGAAGCTAAACCACGTTGATTGGTAAACTGACGACATAAAATATCTATTTTCAGTTCGTCGGTTCACCTTCCGAACAGTTGCGTCACGTCCAAATTTGGACAATCAACCAGGCTACTTGCCGTACCCGGTACTCTTCCATCCGTGGTGTCACCGACAACATGCTGTGCTCCGGCTGGCTCGACGTCGGCGGCCGCGACCAGTGCCAGGGCGACTCTGGCGGCCCCCTCTACCACAACGGAGTCGTAGTCGGCGTCTGTTCTTGGGGTTACCAGTGTGCTCTAGCCAATTACCCTGGTGTTAACGCTAGAGTGTCACGATACACTAGTTGGATTACTAGTAACGCTTAATGTTTCATGTCTATCTTGTTCTATACTTCAGCATCATGCGTGGAAAGTAACAGTATTGTTAAATTTAAAGAACGCATTGTGATTGATTTGCAGTTTAATCTCATCTAAGTTTAATAATAAAAATATTTATTTTTATTTTTGTAGTGTTTATGTATCTTTAAGTCCTTTTGGTCTTACAAAAAATACAAATATTAATAGGAAACACCTTTGAAAATCAGTAAATTTTCCACGCAAATCAAAATACGCAATAGCAACTATGATCAATACATGATACAACGCAGCATGCAGGAAAGTTATTTGATTTTATCTGCCGTTAGTATGTGAATTTTTTCTATTTGTAACAGTTAAAACGTTACATAAAGTAACCAATTAAATAAATAATTTACTCAAAAGAAAATAATTATAACATACATACATACATTTTTTTTTAATTTTTTTTTGTTCAGAACACCAACAACACTTATACAATATATGGATACATTTATATAAATCTACTTAGCCATTAACAGGTATTCGCATAATGGATATAAATAATCACGACTATTATCCCCGAAGGGTTAGTCAGAGACAAGTGAACTATGGCAGAGGACCGCAAAAGCAGTCCTCTGCCATAGTTCACTTTTCACCAAATAGCGACTGCACATGTGCTCAGCGTGACAGGTGGTGAGCCCATCGCCGCTGTATGCTGTTAGATGTATGTGCAGTCCGTTAGACGCTTTTTACAACACCCAAGGGAAGAGGGGAGATGGTAGGACACTAATTACTATGCGACATGGTTTATACATAATTATTGTCTTAACATAATTAGAGACTCTTTTTTTTATTTGTGTGCGGCTATTTTGCACGCGTTTCGTCTTTGTTTATAGATACCTAACTATTACGTAATTAAAATCCATATTTTTATATCAAGAAAAAAACAACACACATAAAAAATTGGAAAATCTGTTTCAATTTCAATATAAAACCAGTTTTCCATACTATAAAAGGGGTTAAAGTTGCTCGCGTCCGTAGGTTTACCCTTGAGACCCTACACGTGATCCCCGGGTGGTGCTAAATGAGTAACACTGACTGAGTGGTAGAGCCACGCTGCGATGCAGCACGGATTGGGCCGGCTCGCCCGGCGTAATACCACCCTCTCACGAATATTCGGCGTGAAATAACGGCACTTGGTGCTGTTGTGTTTCGTCCGACCAGTGAGGATTCCGGAGGCCCCTTCCCCCCCCCCCCCCCTCCCAATTCCTATTCCTTCCTTAAATCTATTCCTCCCTTAAAGGCCGGCAACGCATCTGCGATACCTCTGGTTTTGTGGGTGTCCATGGGCGGCGGTGATTACTTTCCATCCGGTGACCCGCCTGCTCGTTTGCCTCCCTCTTTTATAAAAAAAATAAATAAATAAATAAATAAACTATGCTACGCTGAATTAATTGATCGCTTGACCATCCTCTTCATTCCTAGTCGAGGGGAAAAGCTTACATGGACCCAATGCTGTTTTAATTTGGCTTTGGGCTTATTCAGGATAATAAAGTTTGGATAAATGTACTGATCTAGCTATTAACCATTAATATACCTAAGTTAATTATTATTAACGTGTATGTTAGTAATTATTATTAACATTTATTATTATTATATATATTATTATTTACCGCCTCTGTGGTCTAGTGGCTAAGCCACCAGTTTCAGACCCAGAGGTCCCGGATTCGATTCCCAGCGGGGGGTGCATCTTTGTGTGCTCGGTTTGGTTGGTGGCAGGGCTGTTAAGTCCGCCTGGCTAGCTACTACCATCTTATCTAAGTGTGTCGCCATAACAACGATGTTTATAGCATTGTTGTGTTACGACAGTTTGAGATGAGACAGCCAGTTCCACAGTGGTTGAGGATTCCGGGTGAAGCGCGCTTCCACCTTCGGCTTTATCGTCACTTACCATCAGGTGAGATGAAGGCTTACCCGTTGCCGAATAAAAAAAAAATTAAGTTAGTAATAACAATAATTAATATTTTATACGAGATCTCATCAGCCGAAAAACGTCCACTGCTGGACAAAGGCGTTCCCTATGGATTTATACGAGTCTTGAAGAAACGATCTATCCTTGACAAATGAATTAACACTAAACTACCTAATCGTTGACATAATACTAACATGTTACATAAAAATATTCGTATTTAATCAGCAACGGTTTATCAAACAAACATCACACTGAAACATCACACTAAATCAATTCCGAACCCAAAGACAGAAGCGCATAAGGCTCTCACAACGGACGGACAGCTAAATTAATTGCCGACGAGATATTCGGACAGATTGGTATGTGACTGCGGACGGACGTGTTCCCAATTTACTCTGATGCGCTGTTGATTTATTAGTTCAAACTTTATTAGACTGTGGCGCCCGCCGTGGACCTATTTACGGCGACAGATGGGATAACAATGTTATGCAGCGTTTCATTGTTTGGATAAAATTAGTATGCGCTGCTGTGTGGTAGTGGTTCAATAGTAGAACACTACTAACCTTTGGGCACAGAATAAATAATAGTTCTACGTACAGAAGTTACACTCCTTTGATGTTAAAGAAAGCCGTTGCCTTGGGTGTCGTAAAAGGCGACTGACTAAAGTGCATAATGTATGCGCAGATACATCCAACAGCATAGAGCGGCGATGGAATAACCACGTATCACGCTGAGCACATGTGCAATTATTATTTGTTGAAACGTGAACTGTTTTTTCGGTCCTCATTGCCAAGTCTCTGACTACCCTTCGGTAACGACTCAAAGATAACCAAACGTCATGAAAAAACAATAAAAATTATTATGTTTTTGTTATGGTTTTCAAAGGTTTACGTGGCCACTACACATTGAAATGAACACTATAATGAATGAAACACCTTTATCGAATAAGCTCGCGTTTTATTAAAAAAAACATACCACCTTATTAGTTACTAAATTACTGATTTATATTTAACCCTGACAATGGGAGAATGTCTGGGGTGTGGGTCGCGAACTCCCTGTGACCACAGACCTTGAGAGGGTTCGAAACGTCAGGAATCCGAAATAGTTTTAGTTTTCAATCCGAAATAATATGTTTAAGTTTTCAAGAGGTTCGTCGTTAGCAGATCTATTTTATCAGAAAGTGTTGGTTCTTTTAATAAACTAGGTGGCGCAAAAGTTCTCAACTGATGTTCTTTGTCACCTGGTATAAACGATATTTATGTTCGCCCATGAGGTAAATTTTTTTCTATAAACCCATAATTAAAATATTATCACACTAAACCCGCATCGAAATTAAATTATTACAAAGACTAAGCTTCTTGATAATACTGATCGATAGATTTGATTTTATGTCCAAACAAAAAAAAGTGATCAAAGATATCGAGTAATGTTTTAAATTGATTATGGTAATTAATTACGATATCTTAATTTTTAAGATTATTATTTAATTCTTATTAATAATGTTACACATTAATAATAGTCGTTAGAAAGCTTGTGCTAGAAATGGACATGAACTATCCTGCTTTTGGTTTTTAGGTATAGGAAATGTATTTCTTAACCGCGTCGTAGCGGTGAAAGAACACTACCATCCCCTCTCTTCCCTTGGGTGTTGTAGAAAGCGACTAACGGACTAATGACTGCACATACACAGCATAGAGCGGCGATGGGTTTCCCACCTGTCACGCTGAGCACATGTGCAGTCGCTATTTGGTGAAAAGTGGACTATGGAAGAGGAGTGCTCTTGCTGTCCTCATTGCCTAGTCTCTGACTAACCCTTCGGGGATAATATAGTCGTGATTATATGTATGTAAATTTATTTCCATGAAACAATACAAGTACTTGCAAGAGAAATAAAATATCATTATTACATTACATTATTTATAAAGTAAAGTCGTTGTTTTGTTGTGTCTGTGGCTCTGCTTTCTCCGTCTAAACGACGGCGACGCAATGGATTGTTTTGCGGTTTTCACTAATAGAAAGATCGATAAAGGACGATGGTTTAATCTTTTTGTAAGGATACAATAATATAGCAAGTTGAAATGAAACACTTTTTACGGATTAATTCGCGTTTAATTTACTAACTCACAGTTTTTTTGGAACGAAGTTCCTTATCGCGCGTTGTGAAAGGGGGCTAGACGGAAAAAATTCTTACGAAAAGTTGTCACGACACTTTTTGCTAGTAAGCTGTGCGGAAAACGTAAATCATTATTTCGTCGCTCAACTTATCGCCTGGTTGGCGTAGTGGTTCGCGCATCGGACTCACCCGTATGAGCGCCGTGGATCCTGACATCAAATCCTACCACGAGTTGATTTTTTGTTCATCATATTTTTTTTATTTTTTAGTTGTATATTATTAAGAACATAGTTAAAGGTACACACACATTGAAATAAATACTTACACTTTTTTTGTTAACTTTATTTTTATTATCTACTTGTAATTTGGAACAAAGCTTTTTTGATTGCCATCAGCCGCGGCGTGGCGTGTGACCGCACGACAACACAGAAAAACGATGTTTCGTAGTCCCCTCAAATCATATTATAATATTACAATATCAGAACGTATGTATTTAGCAAGCCGTGCGTGTTCTAACCTATACGCTGTTGTGTTTACGAAGTAAAATAGAATCCCAATCATATGTTTCCTACTTCAGTTACCACAAGCCAATTATTACGAAAATTGAGCCTACTGATTAAGTTTATATAACATTATATTTGTTAATAATAAAAAAAATATTATTATAATTTAAAAAAATAAAATTTTATTACAATTCCTTCACTAATTAATCGAAAGGAACTTCGTTCCATCCGGGTGTCCCTTGACACCTCTCAAGTTTTTGTTATTATTTTAGAAACGTCAGGATAATATTAAAAAAACTATGTAATAGTAAATTAAACGCGAGTTAATCCGTAAAAGTGTTTCATTTCAATGTGTAGTGCTTGCTTAAACCTCAGAAAATAATATATTGCAAGTTTTTAATAAAAAGAGGGTGAGATGAATTATTGATGCAAAAGAAGTGTGTCAGGATCTTGAGGTATCTGCTTACCCTTTCCGGAAACGGGCTAAATGAATTTAGTACCTATGTTATAATTATACATAGCGCAGATAGATACGAGAGACCTACTGTCTGTCAATGGCCTTTTTTGATCAACCAACGGAAACCCTAAACCAAAAAAAGTTTAAAAAGAATAACGTAATTTAAAAATCTGTCCATAATTATGTTTACGTAAGAAGTATATTTATTTATAAACTAGATTGATCTCACGTCTTCAAGTCGATTCCCCTTGGACTCGTAAAGCGGCACTGTTACAAGTTGTTGAGGCGCGTTAAGATTACAGCCACAAAAGAGGCTTTGAATTCAAGTAGGTTATCAAGGACTGAAGAGAGCGAACGCTTTGTCACGGTTCATAAATGAAATTTCACAGCGGTAGGTACCGCAATATCAAAGCGGTTAGCGAAATTCGGAAAAACACTTTTAATTTGGTTGCATAAAATATATATCCTTCATGTTTAAGAATAAGAAATAACAAAAGAAACGTCAAATACGCTTTTTTATAGGTGGGTTTTCCGCCTATGGTCACGTGCGATTCGTCAAATTGTCCTTTTTGTCAAAGGCTCGTTTGGTCAAATTAAGATCATCAAAAGTGCGATTCGTCAAAATATTCTTTTTGTCAAAGGCTCATTTGGTCAAATTTTGTTTGTGGAAAGTGCGATTCGTCAAAATATTATTTTGGTCAAATTCTGTTTTTCAAAACTATTTTTCCTTAAAATACCTTTTTCAGTAAAACATAATGATTTGTTTGTTAAAATAAAACAAGGCTCTTGCTTTGCTTATAATCTTATAATTTTGTTTTTTATTATAACTACGCGTTTGCTATTGGTCATATTTATTATACTGGATCCATCTTAACCCTATAAGTGTTTAAATACTTTAATAAGCCTCTCTTCCCATTAGCTAAATCGTCTATAAGTCTGCTCAAACTATCGTCGTAGAGAATGCTAGCTCTAGCCTTTGACCAAAAGCACCTTTGTCGATATTTGTTTGACGAATCGCAACTTTGGCAAACCTCACCATTGACCAAAAGCACCTTTGGCGAAAATGGTTTGACGAATCGCACATTTGATCATAGGCGGAAAACCCAACACCGTTTCATAAAAATGTTATGACCTTGTTTACTCAATAGGTACAATCCCTCTCCTTGCATCACTAAGTTCCATTTGTACTGGCACCTCGAGACCAAACGTCAGGTTATGCAAGAAGTGCCAGACGTACCTGCGCCAGTAAACCAACTCGCGCAGGAGACCATCTGCGCTAAGTCTTGACGCCGAGTCAGAACCCGCCGAAGCGCGCTCTTCATTCGGTATTGAAAAGACTAGTGTCTCAGGAGAGTTTCCCCGTGAACACGTGTATACAATAGGTACATTCGAGGAAATTCCTCGCTTGCGCTCCATTCCGAAAGCGCGTAGCGTCACAGAATAACTAATAGTACTACCGTACAGAAGGTTCACTCTCTAACGACTTTCACGCGAAATTGAAACTAATCGTGTGACACGAGCGTTCGTATTCCGTTAAGCAACGCCGACTCGATATCGATTTGACATCAGAAGCGCAGGGTTTTTACTCATGGATATATTTAAGTACGATTACGACGCCGAGCGCCATCAGCGGCAACCTACTGCCATACGCCTACTCGGGAGGCGCGCCGGCCGAACGTACCTAAACTGCGGAGTGACACCCCCTGGTAGCGTGTAGTAGCGTGTGCATAGATCGTGTGCAAGCAAATGGCGCCGAAAAGTAGTCGACCGGGAACTTCCGCGACTGCAAACTCAACCTGTGGAAATGGAGTCCAGGCGCTAGGGCAACTAACTGGTGCAACATAAGAGACGTCTCACGTCGCATCAGTCACCCTGCCGGCCCACTAAGTTCCTCTTCACGCTTCGTTTAAAGGTCCTTTGATTGTTATGTATGGTTGGTTAATATAAACAACGTTAAATTCAATATACCTACTCTAAAACTGAAAACAATCAGTTTTCAGTACAGTTTTCGTAAAAATGCTGACGATAAGTTGGGCAAGCGTATTTAATTAAGCCAATACCCATCATTAGCGATGACTTTATTAAAGGACATTGACAGCGTTTGGACCAAGTGCTGCCCAGACGTGGGAGTACTTCTAAGTGGTTTCTTACGTTACTAGTAAATAAACAAAAAACGGTCCGAGAGTTACCGGTTAATTAAATATTTTGTTTTTAAGATTTTTCATGTGATTTAGGCAATAGAAAACGATTATTTTCTATTTTTTTAATGCTTACGCACAAAAATATGTAACGCCATGCTTATCGGATTTTATGCTTCCAACATGCCCTCTGGGTTAGCTTGAAAACCAGTTATTTTGTTATCCTCGGCTTATCACTTGGTCAGCTTGTGAAAAATGTACCACTGCTACATATTAATAGACGAGGACAATCGTGGACTAGACTGCATTAATGTGCATTGTTACACTAGGGGTGAAAGAAGCTTATTTACTCCCGTCCCGAGACGGGGTTTGGCGCCCGAGCGTAGCGAATGACGGCAATAGTTTGAGGGAGTAAATAAGTTTTTCACCCGAGGAGAAACACTTTGCTTTTCATTACAAATTTATGGAAACTATAAAATTAAAAACATGAATGTCTTTAGTCCGTTAGTCGCCTTTTATGACACCGAAGGGAAGAGAGGGGTTGGTAGTATTAATTTGATGATGAGCCCATCGCCGCTAAATGCTGTCAAATGTATGTGCAGTCTCCGTTAGTCGCCTTTTACGACACCGAAGAGAAAAGAGGGGTTGGTAGTATTATTTTGATGAGCCTATCGCAGCTCTATGCTGGATGTATGTGTGGTCTTTAGTCCGTTAGTCGCCTTTTACGACACCCAAGGGAATAAAGGGGTTGGTAGTATTATTTTGATGAGCCCATCGCCGCTCTATGCTGTTGGATGCATGTACAGTCTTTAGTTCGTTAGTTGCCTTTTACGACACCCAAGAGAAGACATGGGTTGTTAGTATTATTTTGACAATAATTTACAACTACACATGACAGTACCTGTTAGAAAAACGATTCTCCCTAGGGCGGAAAAGTTTACTTTCCACCCGCTCCTCAGGCACCTTCAGACCTACTTTCCCTGTATGAGGAATGAAAAAACTATTGCTGCTCATGTTTCACTTGTCGGGAACAATAATAATTAGCAGTTGTGCGCACGTTGTGTGCCTCGTTTGGTTTTTAGGGTGGGCTAGGCACGAAGACGCTGTGAGGCGCCCTGCATTATTCCTTGACAGTATTAGCATATAGATGACGACGACGACGACGATTAAAGGTACTAGATTGTTTGTACTAAATAAATGATTGTAATAACAATGTATCTTTTTTTTGTTTGTAATAATTATTGTCATAACAATAATGTATTGTAATAATAATGTAAAAAACTGTTTAAAATAATTGCTGTTACTAAAAAAATATTGAAAGAATCGTTACTATAATTATTTTTATTCATCATAAAAATATTAAAAGAGGAACATATTTTTTCTTAAAATCTCTGGGATAGATTTTGAAGCACTTAGTTTTACAGACTAATGTGAGTTTAAGGAACATAATGCACCATGTGTTCATTCTGGGCAGCACTTGGTCCAACTCCCATACAAAGACTGCCAATGTCCTTTGCCCAGCAGTGATACAGTATAAAGTGTGTTTGGTTATAGGTATACAGCGTGTTTCTTGTAAGGTGTCAAGCCGATGTGTGGTGATAGGGAACTACCATACCTATCTATTGAACCCCCATGTATGTTCTATGATTTTTTGTAGTTTTTTAGTTATAATTTTTTTTCGTTATTTTATGATTCAACGACGAGACGACTCTAAAAAACTTTTATCTTTTTTTTGGGTCGACTTTTCTTTGATGTTTTTGTTTTAATACAATGCCATTGATTGCACTTTTATGAGTAAAAAAATCTCCTTCCTAACTTTAACCTTAGATACTAAAATGTTGATCTTAACTTTAAAAATTGAGTAAAAAAAAAAAAAGTTTCTCTATAGCTTCTGACTAGTTTTAAAAAATGCCCGACCAAATATGCTTTCATACTAATACAAAAAAAGATGTACTAAATGGGACATTTTTTGCTGAAATCGGTCGTTGAACGTGGTAGATCGGAAATTGTGTAATTTTTATCTGTACTAATATTATAAAGAGGAAACATTTGATTGTTTGTTTGTATTGAAGAGGCTCCAAAACTACTAGACCGATTTATAAAATTCGTTCACCGTTGGGAAGCTACACTATCTCCGGGTGACATAGGCTATATTATATTTTTCTAAAATTTAGGGATCCTTACTAAAACTCAAATAAATTACTTAAAACCTGTGCGGTAAAAAAAACTATTGATGATAGAATAAAATAATGTACTATGGCTTTGCAGATCACACCTTTATCTACGAAAAATAGCATTATGTCTAACTATTTTAGTTACGTCACAATAACTGTTCTTGGGAGGGGAGTCAATTTAAAAATTCGTCACGGGGTGCACGCGAACGAATTCGTCGGCGGTGTGCTAGTATTTTATAATTTTTTAGTAGCTTTGCATATGTTTGTCTATCAGGAGATTCATTATCCCATTACGTTTAAGCAGAGCTCAGTTGATAATAATAACATACATTTCATACCTACTTACTATCCTAAAAATTATAAATGAGAGAGCCAAAATAAAACTCAAAATGCGGCACCGGTGCACAAAAAGAAAAACATTTTTGCGGCGGTGCCGAATGTGCACATCAGTTATTGACCGGTATTTTGAACATATTAATGTTTTATCGCATTTCGAGTTTTATTTTGGCCCTCTCATTAATAATGGTAATTTTGAGGATAGTACTAGGTATGAAATGTATGTTATTAGTATCACCTGAGCTCTTCTTAAACGTAAAGGGATAATTAATCTCCTGATAGACAAGAATATGTAAAGATACTAAGAAATTATAAAATACTAGCAGACCGCCGACGACTTCGTTCTCGTGGACCCCGTACCCCGTGACGAATTTTCAAAATGACTTGCCTCCAGTACCCCAGTGACGACGCCTACATCGCATTTGTTCTATTATCAATAGTTTTCTTAGCGCACGCGATTTTAGGAATTTATTTGAGTTTTAGTAAGGATCCATAATTTTTTTTAACATAATATAGCCTATGTCACCCGGAGATAGTGTAGCTTCCCAACGGTGAACGAAATATTTAAATCGGTCTAGTATTTTCGGAGCCTCTTCAATACAAACAAACAATCAAATGTTTCCTCTTTATAATATTAGTATAGATGAAAATTACATAATTTCCGATCTACCATGTTCAACGACCGATTTCAGCAAAAAATGTCCCATTAAGTACATCTTTTTATGTATTAGTATGAAAGCATATTTGGTCAAGCAGTTTTTAAAACTAGTCAGAAGCTATGGAGAACCTCTTTAAATTTTTTTTATTTATGTTGGAAATTCCATTCTGTTCTGATTTACCCAATTTTTAAAGTTAAGATCAAAATTTTAGTATCTTAGGTTAAAGTTAGAAAGGAGATTTTTTACTCATAAAAGTGCAATCAATAGGCATTGTATTAAAACAAAAACATCAAAGAAAAGTCGACCCAAAAAAAAGATATAAGTTTTTTAAACTACAAAAAATCGTAGAACATACACGGGGGTTCAAGGGATAGGTATGGTAGTTCCCCATCACCACACATCGGCTTGACACCTTACAAGAAACACGCTGTATAATGGGATCCCTTTTTTCGACTTTTTTGTCGTAATTTAATTTGGCATAACGAGTTAGGCATATTTTTATTTGTCATAATAATATTTTGACATAATTGATTTTGGCATACTATTTCAGTAAGCATAAATATGGTTTATGCTAATGTTTTTGCTCTAATTTTGATTTGCATAGTTATAAGGCATATTGTTTATTCATCTAATAGTTATCAGGCATAAAGATAGTCTGGTAGATTATCTGTTAAGATTATAGTTTAAAAATCTACAGAACAAAATGATCAAGGTGTTATACCGTTACAATTATCGAACTTCAACTAAGCAGTTATACGAAACTACTAAAATCCTTAATCTCAAGCAACTATATACGTACTACACTTGTATACTAATTAAGATATAACATCTAATTCCATCCAGTCTAATATAACACTTCATTAAAAGGTAAATAAATACAATCTTAGAAACGCAAACAAACTTAAAATATCTTGTGCGAACACTAATTATGGAAAAAAAACTATACTTTTTGAGGGAGTATTGTTATTGCTGTATGCTTACCTAATGGTATAAAGGATTGCGATAGTAAAGTATTGTTCATAAGTAAATTTAAAAAAAACGTTTTTAATGTATAATGTATGCAAGTACTTTGATGTTTTCGGCATTTGATGTGAAAAATTTCTGGTTTTTGTATGTCGTCGAAGGCTGAGTTAAGTTGACACTTTTGATTTTTATTTTTTTTCATTTTCATTTTTATATATTAAGCAAACTATGTATTCTCATTTTATGTAAACATTTTTGTTTTTATGAGAATAAATTCTTCGAACCCAAATCCGCTCTAATTTGGATTGGTTTTTTTATTTGTCTTTGCAATATTTTTTTATTTTATTCATATCTATTTGAATCTGAAAACCAAAAGTAGGTATTAGGTATATCCAATATAAATTGGATACCGTAGTGTAATAGTAGGTTAGGGTGCGGCGAGGATGTCCCTTGGGCCACCCCTAAGCCGCCAACATGTTTATTTTATACTTAGTATTTTATTAAATGCAAACACAAAATCTCCAAAACTTACTTTTTTACCTATATAATTATTATGCCTATAAAAATATGCTTAAATATTATTATACGTAATCAAATTTAGGCTTTAGAATAGGATGTTTAACAATTATTATGCTTATAGTGGTTATGCTTAAAATAAAGTGCCTAAAAGTTATGCCTCATTACTATTGTACGTAACTATTATTAGGTTATGTAAAAGTATGCCATGTTAAATTATGATATAAAATTTCTCGCAAAAAAATAGGAAACCGTATATAATTCCGCTACTGGGCCATCAGTCTATTGCAAAAAAAAACAACTGTTATACCATACCTTCAGATCGATTTGCATTTTTAGTTTTGTGTGAAACAAGAGCTGTTATAACCGTGCCGCGTACCGGTGAAAGAATACTACCACCCCCTCTTTTCTCTTGGGTGTCGTAAAAGGCGACTAACGGACTAAATACTGCACACATATCTAACAGCACAGAGCGACGATGGGCTTTCCATCTCTCTCGCTGAGCACGTGTGCAGTTGCTTTTTGGTGAAAAGTGGTCTGTGGTAGAGGACTGCTTTTGCGGTCCTCGTTCCCTAGTCTCTGACTTACCCTTCGGGGATAATAATCGTGATAACATATATGTATGTAGGAGCTGTTTTTCTTCGCACCTTCTAAATTGCTTGTATACAGATACATAGGTTGTAGTATATCTATTACCAAACACCATGTCTAAGCCACACTGTTCACTTTTATACACCTTCATTTTTTATTAGTTTTAATGGTAAGTTCCACCCATGAAACTGAACAACTTTCCCCAAGAAACCTATGTGCAAAAATGACAAAAAAATTTCGACCTCCCATACAAAACTGTTCGATCAGCTGACGACAATTAGTATGGGAGTCGAGACATTTTTGTGTCATTTTTGCACATAGTATTCTTGGGGATAGTGTTCAGTTTCATGGGTGGAACTCACCTTTAATTTTGAAGGGAAGCGATGGTGGTGGGTAGAAATGGATGACAACTTGAGGAAGGCAAAGGGAAGATCTTCCTCCGAGCTGGGTGGTATAGCTCGGTGACCAAGGTCCAACGGATGTTAGTTGGAGGTGATATATATGGTGAAGGAGGTGGTGAAACTTCGCTACCGCGATGCAGGCTTCCCATACTATTTTACTGTCTTAGTATGGAGATGTCGTCAAGTTGGTTTTTGTGGCGCCATCTGTTGACACGGTTGGGAAGGTGTTTGCTTCGTGTCGAACTATGTGCGGCGTCATGCAGGTAGGTGGCGCCGCCATAATTTCATTAAAACAAATAAAAAATGAGGGTGTATTTAAGTCCAAGTCGGTTACAGACAGCTTGGATCGATTCTCTATACTTAAACTTGCTGCTTGCCACTTCTCACGAACTACCACTTTTATATCAAGGTTTTCTATTTCCATTACTATGTAATGACGGCCTCTAGTAACTATCCCGTAAACATAGAGCTAAATATTGCAGCCGACAGCGTCCTGATGAAGCTCGTAAAAGCTAAGCAACTTTCAACGTGTCCTGACCATGTATGGGTGATCAAACCTAATAATTAAGTTCTAACTAAGCTTTTGGTTTCAGTTTTTATGAGGGGTAAGCTTGGAGGCGTGCTTCTGTGCGCTGTGATTTCTTGCACCCGTTGTTTGCCATTACGTCCTGAGTTGGCTACTTGACAGTTTTCGAAAAGTATTTAAAAAATTACAAACGATTATTTTATATACCGTACAATATTTTCTTTCTCAAAAAAACCTTTATTTAACAGAAAAAAACATATTCTTTTTTATAGATTTCAAATTTCGTGCGAAAACGGTTGGTCACGTGACATTTTCCTCTGTGACGTCACATTTCAATAAATATAGAAACATCGCTTGAAACCTGACAGACAGTTTTTGATAATTTTGTGAAATGTGACGTCATACGAAGCTCAATCATGGCCGCCCCTTGCCACCCGTGTTTCGGGTCTTGTAATCCACAGATAAAAAATCGCAAATTTATTTTGTAAAAATAAAATATTTACAAATAATTATAGTAAAAAAAACTATTAGATAATTTATCGTTAAATCATAAACTACTATTTCCGACATATTTCATATTTTATTGTTACAACTGTCAAATAGCCAATTACGGCGTGGTAGGTAGGTTAAAAAAGATTTGGACGATTCAAAGTACTTATTAACTGAGTTTATTTAAACATATTTTGAGTTTAAGTTTGGAGCTCTTTCGTGCTTAAGATAGCATTTTAAGTAACTGGTTGTCGTGTGGGGGTAAAAGGTAAATGTATATAAACCATTTAAAAATATTACCTACCAATCCGCATTGGGCATGCATGGTAAGTTAAGTCCCAGTATCCCCCGTGTTGGAAGGCCCGCGTCGCGTAGCGGTGAAAGAATACTACGACCCCCTCTCTTCCCTTGGGTGTTGTAAAAGGCGACTAACGGACTAAAGACTGCACATACATGCAGCATCATAAAGCATAATCTCACCACATTTCCCGCTGAGCACATGTGCAGTCGCTATTTGGTGAAAAGTGGGCTATGGTAGAGGACTGCTTTTGCTGTCCTCTTTGCCTAGTCTCTGACCTAACCCTTCGGGGATAATAGTCGTGGTTATATGTCTGTATGTAAGTTGAACAACTTCCCGTTAAATTTTTAACGGAGGTCGACGCTTGGCCTTTTAGACTTAGATCGAATGTCACGGGCAGAGAAGCTTTAGTTAGAACTAGGCCACAGGCGGCGCTCGTAGTAGATTACTGACGGATCAATGGAAAGGCGGAATTATTTTTTATAATAACTTATTTCTCACGTTCGCTTCGCTTTTGTTTTCGAAGTTTTGGGTTGAGCGTTTTGTTTACTGAACAAATGAAGGTCTTTGTAAATCTTAATTCTTTTTGTTTTTATTGCTTTTGCAGAATGACAATGGTCAAAAAAATAATGATTGCATGGTATGGGTTCATTTTAATACATTTCGACATATTCTACACGCTTTTGACATGCGTGTAATACATTATTAAAACCTTTTCACCGCCTTTGTGATCTAGTAGTGGTTTAGACCACCGGTCTAATACCCAGAGGTCTCGGATTTGATTCCCAGTGGTAGGTACATGTTGCTTGTTATGGCCGACTGGCCAGCTACCACCATCTCATATTAATAAGTCGCCATAACATCAATGTTTTTAGCATTGTTGTTTTCCGGCACTTTGAGATAATATAGCCAGTTCCTCAGTGGAGCTCTGGTTGTCTACTCCCCGGAAACGGGCGTGAAGTATGTACGTAGTTAATTACTTTACAGTAGTCAAAGTTTTGTGTAAAGTGTTACATAAGACGAAAAGAGGTCGATCACGTCTCGGAGGTTTTTTCTTTATCGCGGTCGTACAGCGGCGCTGGTGTAATTTCCCATAACAATTTCACGTTTACATTACCAGCGTGCCGTCGGGGATAGAGAGATAGCATCAATAATAAATGACGCACCAACACACAATCCTCATGTGAACCCATCAACGCTCTATGCTGTTGGATGTATGTGCAGTCTTTATTCCGTTAGTCGCCTTTTAAGACACCCAAGGGTAGAGAGGGGGTGGTAGTATTCTTTCACCGCTATGAGACTCCCCACACTGCTGGCGTCTTTCGACGTCGGCGTCGAGCCGGCGTTCACGCGGCGTCAGTGCAGTGTTCGCGCGGCGTCGACGCGACGCCGCACGCCGCATGGACGCCGGCATGACGCTGTCGCTCGAAAGACGCCAGTGTGGGGGGTCTCTATATACCCGAACGGTTAACTTGTTGTTTAACTTGTTACCGAGTAATTGGCTTGGGCTATTTATAATTTGCGCAGTGTATTCCACGTGCTCCAAAAGTTATTGACAACTTGGGAAGGTCAATTAATATTTGCTCTGCCCATCGATGCATGAAGGTTTTACTCGAGCCTTGATGTTTAGTTGTCTGTTGACTTGATTCTGTTACAACATCCTTTTCCATCCGAAACAGGAAAATTTTAAACGTGTTTACAGGTCTTACAATATTTTTTTTTAAAAATTACTTTTCATCATCATCATCACCATTTCAGCCAGTTTCCACTGATGGGCATAGGTTGTTCCAGCGATTAGCACTATGTCTCTGTACGATCTGGTTAGTGGTCTGCCAGCGCTTCGCTTGTATGTCTACGGCAGCCATTCCATCAGGACTCAACTGTACCTGCCACCACGCTTTACTTTTTCGTAATATTAAAAATCAAAATCACTGTGGGATGGCGGCTTCTTCTTAAATTAATATTACCAACCCTTCCACCAATAGATTGGAGCGGCGATGGGCTATCCATCTGTCACGCTGAGCACATGTGCATTTGCCATTTGGTGAAAAGTGGACTATGGTAGAGGACTGCTTTTGCTGTCCTCATTGCCTAGTCTCTGCCTAACCCTTCGGGTATAATAGTCGTGTGTTTATGTATGGATGTATGTAAAATTTGTGTTTTGTTCAGAATTTAACATAAGCGTGTCAATTATTTCATTATTTTGTAATTGTCTTCGATTGACTTATAATTTATAGCCACGGCCATCACAGGAACCTTCACAAAAGCGATTACATATGTATTGTTCATGACATGGTCACGTAACGACAGAAATTATTGGGTCATTGTCACCACGATTCAAGGTTTCTATTGACCAACCAAAATGGGTCAATCAAGAGTCAATGGAGCAAGGGTAAGAACACCAAACTATAATAAAGGTAGGGATGTTTTAAAATCTTATCATGTTTCCGAAGTTTGATTTTAATCAAACTTAATTAAATAGCCAATTTGTTTTCAAGTATATCACAGAGTTGGTCTTATAGTTTGTAGAAATTATGCATTGTAATAAGCAGAAGCTATCCGTAGAGTCATTGCAGTAATCAAAATAGAGGGGTATGTTTATCACCTTGATAAGGCGTACGTTAAATTATATTTTATTTCGATCGTATGGGATAACGTGACAAACAAGAAGGCAAATTATAACCGAGAATTCCGAACTTATAATGATATTTTATAAAACAGAAAAATAATGTAGTGAAATTAAAAGTTACTGTTTTATTACAGTTATTACCAGGCGTTAGAAAATATAAGTGGACTATAAATTAACGAAAGAAGAAAAAAAAATAGAAAACTTACAAAGTTAAACAGTAAACAAAAAGCGTTAGGAGATCGTAGTTAAAAATGGAAAGTAAATAAACAAAAAAAGTTTTTACTCCGCTACAACAGGAGCTAAAACTCTTATAAAATTTTAATATCAATTGTCATAACCATTATTAATACAAGAGATAGTTGACCTAACCGAAAATCTTTGGGATCAAATTTGGATTTGCGGTTAGGTCAAAAGACCACACCGATTTATAAAAATGATAATTTATCAATAAATTCAAACGACAATTTAGGTAGTGCAATTGGGTGATATATCTTATAACCAAACATTCATGAGCAGTTTTTTGGCATGTAAAATGGACCTTCTTCCATTTCTCAACGAAAGATGGATTGTGGCTACGAACTTTACTACGATGCTACGGGTTACCTTATTACGAAAGCCAATAGCAGCTAAATGTGGGGGCCGGCCGATTGGTGTTGAAAGCATTAGATTGAGTAATGTATTTGATATTATTAATATTTTGATATAACAATATTTTATAATATTCACAGATATTACACATTCTACAAAACAAACTATATCTTTAAGTTTGTTTTTTTTTAAATTCTCTTTTTGTGTTGTCATTGGCGCATAAAAATATCAACTTGAGCTGCAACTGAGCTGTGACGAAAAAATACTCAAAATTTGACGTTGGTCAATGGAGCATTTAATACCATTATTGGTTAATTAATTCATATTAATGTCAGTAAGAACTTCTAGGTAGTCGATCATAAAACATCAATAGACTGACAGCGTTTCAAATAAACGT
The DNA here is from genome assembly GCA_963921215.1 of Scoparia ambigualis. Lineage (NCBI taxonomy): Eukaryota > Metazoa > Arthropoda > Insecta > Lepidoptera > Crambidae > Scoparia > Scoparia ambigualis. Next base: position 33,093,935 of record OY992504.1, read on the forward strand.
GTAATAAATGTTATATCAAGAATAGAGGAAGTATAAGCTAAATGTCTACTAATAAATTCGGAATAACGTAGGATTAACTTATACTTAGTATAACGTCTGTGTAACTTTTCATATTAGCGTTATACCTACCCTCACCCCAGTTTAAGTTCAGAATAACCCAAAATTACCTGGTAGATTTGCTTTGTCCACACATTAGTGTTCGTACATTCGATAGTATAATATCACAATTATTTATCGAAGACTGAATTATGATTGCAATAAGAGAAATAGAGAGAGTTAATAGTATAATTAACCACATAGAAAGAGAGAGAAAATTAAATCATAGAATATCCGTTTAATTTGTATAGGACGATAAGTTTCGTATAAAACATCGGTTTTTTAAAGATGGCGTCAACCGTGTCGCGTAACGGTGAAAGAATATTAATTACAGCCCCCTCTCTTCCCTTGGGTGTCGTAAAAGGCGACTAACGGACTAAAGACTGCACATACTTCAACAGCATAGAGCGGCGATAGGCTCACTACCTGTCACGCTGAGCACATGTGTGCAGTCGCTGTTTGGTGAAAAGGAGACTATGGTGGAGGACTGCTTTTGCTGTCCTCATTGCCTTGTTTCTGACTAATCCTTCGGGATAATAGTCGTGATTATGTGTTATTCTTCAATGTTATCTTTTTAGACCAATTATTTGGTAGCTCTCTACAAATAGAAAAACGTGGGGGTATAAGTACATCTTCAACCATGCAGATATTGACGGCGTTGAGGTATAGGGGTTGCAACCAAGTATTTAACCTAAACATTACCGGCATATTACAGACATATTAAACTAAACATTAACAGATCTTTACTAATTTTGTAGGCACCTATCCATGTTAAAGAATGATTTCTTTTAAATAAATAATAATAATAAATTTCACAACTGTCACACACACCAATCATTCAGCCCCAAACTAAGCATAGCTCGAACTATGGTGACATTGGTGACTGAATAACGGTAAAACATACTTATATACTAATAAACATCTATGAGTCGGTCACTAATGCTCGTACTCACCTTGTGCTCACCACACAAACATTTGCAGGGGCAAATACCGTGATTTGAACCCGGAACCGTGGGTTTCGCAGTCAGGGTCGCTGCATGACCACTCGACCACCCGGCCGTCTAATTATTATGAATTTGTACCGTTATGATTTAAACATACTTCTTCTTCTTCTTTTTGTGCAGTGGCGTTTCCCTTTGGATTTCGCCAATATCCAGTTGATTTAAACATAATAAAACAATACCTACGTTATCATTATCACGAACCTCTGAAGTGTCAAAGTGACGGCAAAATAAATAAAACCATAGAATAATCTTAGTTTTGGAGTTTCTCGCGTGTTCTTTTCGCAACAAAACATGTTGAGACTCCATTTTTATTTTATTTTATTCTACCGTACAAACTCAAAATTCCTAAGCGGAACACTGGATATTGGCGAAATCTCTAAGAAAACGCCACAAAACAAAGAAGAAGAAGAATCTTAGTTTTTAGTCTTAGATTAAAACAAAAAGGGAAGATACGGCATTAGCGTTTCGTGAGTGAGCCGCCAAAATTAGGCCTAAAGGCACAATTTCACTTCAGTCACAATTTGCCGACCGAACAGGCTACATCGCCCTATTGCAGATATTCTACTGTGTGAAAAAGAGAAAGACGCTACTCCGCAGTGGCGTCGTAATCGGTCGTACGTACTCGTCTGTTGCGAAGCGACCGAGACATCAACGCGCTACTCGCTGACTCCCTCGCGCTGACGTTGAAACTTACCGCTTTGTCTCGCTCGCTCGATATACACTTTATAAGTGTGCGTGTGAGAGTGTTTGCTTATGTAGTTGAGTAGGACTATATTTTGAATGACTACAAGTAGGAGCATGCCGTATCTTCCCTTTTTGTTTTAATCTAAGTTTT